>OX345653.1:2117500-3317500 GCA_947044365.1 Petrosia ficiformis | reverse complement strand
TTCAAGAATGGTAATATTAGGCCTCAAATATGAACAATTGAGAAGGCCTAGGTTCAATCCCTATTCCGATTCCTGATTGTCCTTTCTTCTAATTTGCTCATGCCAATATATAATGATGATTCACATAAGCCCACATGCAATAATGTCCTCATGTCGATCTAACAATGTAGGTAAACTTCATGTTTTGTGACACTATAAAACAATCACACTACTTCAGTAGTCTGTGCAGCGGACCCTCACAAAGAGATGAACTAAAACTGGCACTCAAGGTGTACAACCCTTTGGCATTAAGGTAAGTCGATGGGGTTCCAGACAAGGAATCTAGGGGTATGGTTTCTGGACAAGTGATACCAAACTGCAATGTGATGAGTGTTTCGGCAGACATCTGTCACATCAAAGAAAGTATGAAGGTAGGACTAAAATATGCAAGCATCAGAATTGGTCAGCGCCTGCTGCAGGGACAGTAGTAGACTAGAAGTTGAAATGTTCCGAAATCCCCTGATTTACCTAGTCTGGTATCTGCTCCTTTGCATAGAGGAGAAAGGGTCTGGTGACATATGTAGGGTGATGTTATGTTCTGTAGCAACATTCCTGCTACACTGTTATTTTGTAATTACGTAAGTGCGATTAGCATTCCTACACAAAAAGATGGCGAAATATATAGCCGATTCTGCATTCCATTTACACGAGCATTGTTTACATATGGCACCAGACCCTTCCCCCTCTATGCGAAGGGGCAGGTACAAGACTACGATTTACCCATTCTATAACACATGATCATCACATATAATTTAATTTTTGCACTTCTTAATGTCATTTAGTCTGTACATAATCATAAACATCTTGCTCTTTCATTAACAAGAAAATAACTACGCACCTCTTCATCAATGTCTTCCCAACTGTCTTCACATTCATCATCTGCCATCCTAACTGTATCATTCTCTAATTAACGAGCAAAACCACACCTCCATTTTCAACATCAATGATTTCATCATAAACAAAACAAAACAACATTAATAGTCAATCAATAGAAGTATTATATATAATTATAATTATATAATCATATAGTCAATTTCAGTCGTATTAATTAACCAATTTTTTTGTCAATACCACAAGTGTATCGACAATTAGGGCAGGTGTGAACTACATCTTTGAGTGGATCAAAGAGGAATGGTAACCAACAACACAGCCAAAAACCAAGTATGCAAAGAACTCCTACACTTATCCATGTTAACAAGCCAGATTCATGATGAACATTTGTTATAACATCCTTCTGGCAGTTAGGGCATCGCAGCTGGACAGGAGTTTCACCAAAGTTAATATTATTGGTTAAAACCACTGTTTGAGTTGGAGGAAGAGCATTTGGTTGTTGCTGATAATGTGGAGCAACGCCAACTGGTTGTTGCTGATATGCTCCATGGTAAGCGGGGGGCGGTGCTCCTTGAGGTGGTGGAAGATCAACAGGAGGCGGAGGAGGACCAAATCCACTTGGAGGAGCGGAAGGCGGCGGAGGATTGTGTAACAATGGTTGTTGTTCTTCCATGTCTACTATCTATTGTCTGTGTTTTAACAAATCACCTGACATACACTACTACAATTACAAGTTGATCATGAATGCACTGAGCATGCGCAAACAAAACCTTATTAATTATTATGGCCCGTAGGGCCGGCCATCCCTATGATTGCTTTCCCACAGGTTCGATGTATGTTTATATATTCTTGTGTCACTTGCGTGAGTATGGGTTGTATACGTAGTTAAGGAAGTTACGTTTCCCCGGGGAGGGGGGGGGGGGGCTCGGTCAATTAATGGGCGTGGCGCGTAAAAGAACGCGCGCTCGAGCTCTACAGTCTACAGACCAGCAGAAAGTAGAAACTGGAACTAATAGCTAGCTATTCTACCTGAAATATATTCCTAAAGTTCTACAAGATTCTTTAAAAGGTAAAGAGAGTAGATAATCGAAATAATAACTATATAGCTGTTGTGTTTCAGGCATGATAAAGTCAGAGGAATGGTAAGCATACTTTTATCTTCACTTAAAATTGTAAAGCAATCATAGGGATGTTTTTTTTCTCTATATACACTTGTTTTTATTTGACTATTATTGAATGCCTTATATTTCTTCCAGGCTCCAGAAGATGGCAGTACTGTACTGACTAAACAATATATTGACTACAACTATAGTTCTGGTAACTCATTGTGTTTACATGTATGTGTGTCATAGTAACATCATGCATGTAGCCACAACAACCTGTATGACTAACTATAGATTGGCAACTGTACTAACCAATAAATTGGTTATTTTAACAATTTAATGTTTGCTGTGTATACAATGTAAAAATGAATTTGTATTTATAACCAGAGCATCTGTTACTTTAGTTTACATGCTCTTGTATGCTGCAAAAATTAAATAACCCAATTTATTTTTAGTACAGCTGCAAGAAATAGCATAAATTTCAATCTAGTTTGTCTTTTAGGTTCTTGTGGCTACACGCATGATGTTACTATGATATTATGTGCACAAATATGTACACAAAAATATATTAAATTATGTTTTGCAGGTTTCCAAATCCTTTGTTGGCCAACACCCTATGCTTCAACTAATTGGTTACACTTAGTAGCTATGCATGGCACATGTGAATCCATAACAATCTGAATAACTGACAATTCTTGCAACTCTGTACTAACTTTTGCTGTGTAGATAATTCCATTAATCCATTATAGTTAGTACAAGGATAACCTTAATTTTGTTTCAAATTGTTTGGATGACTTATAGTAAAAAAATAAAGTCATGCAATCAATCATGCATGTACATACATACCAAAATACACCTTACTACAGTATGAAGAGGCTGTTGTCAACACTGTAAACATAGCCAGACCCAACCCTCTGCTACATGACGGGAAGGGTCTGGTGGACTTACTGTACATCAGTTTGTCAAGTGTTTTCACCGAATTTCGGTGAGCGATAAGTGGGTTACAAACCGCTAATGATATTCATAAACCTCCAATGATATTACACACACACACACACGTGTAGTCTATGAATATCATTAGCAGTTATACTTATATGGGTGAATATATATAGCGGTAGCCTCACTTACTTATCTTTTCACCGCAATTCATAAACACTTGACGAACTGATGTACAGTAAGTCCACCAGACCCTTCCCGTCACATAGCAGAGGGTTGGGTCTGGCTATGCGAGACTGGTAAAAAGTAATAGGTTCATTTCAATTATTTACAGAAGTTCAATGTAATCTGTAATTTTATTTTCCTCAAATCTGATTTGTTTTTCATTATAATTCATGTTTCATCACTTTATATGTTTATGTGTAAGAGATTTGATTAGTGTAGCAATATTATTATGGTGTACACATGAGCCCATCATTGGGTATAATTCTGAACCCGCAAGAAAATTTCTGAGTGGGACATCCAAGCCCATTGATATTGTGGGTGGCTCACTAACTAAAATAGCACCCTATCCATCCTCGGATTCGGGAGACGTTCTCAGGCTCAGCATACAGTTACATGATATAGGTTACCGCTGCAAAACCTCAACTTAAATAATTGTCGGCACTAGCTGCATGAGAGGGCTAAGGGTGTGGCTTGAAAGTAAAATGGTGGCAGAACTTGAGGGAAACAGAAAAGTATTAATTAAAAACTAATAGTCTTGGGGCCATCGCATACTTGCACCAATTCTTATATCTAAGTTTGGAAACCTACAAGCATTTAATTAAAATATTCATTCTGCTTTCTTTGTACTTCTATTAGACCGTAAAAGGAAATGAAACTGCAAGATTATGGATTAGTACAAGTGCATGTATATCGCCATGCAATCATAACAAGCTACACGACCAATTAAATTGTAGTTTCCACTATTCCATGCATCTGTAATAATCAATAAATTAGTTATTTTTGCAGTATAAATAGTCTATAAATTCGAATTCTCTGACTATATAGCTACATATAACAAAACTTTTTTTGAATTAACATAATTATTATATATAATATTATATAATTATATGAGATAGATATTATTTTTGCACACGAAAATAAAAAATATTATTTATAAATATTTTCAGGTATTCAGTATATAAAGTGGTAGACAATGCAGCACAGGTTCAACTGTACAACAGTAGTTTATTCCACTACATCTTCTGCCCAACACCACAAGTGTGTTTGCAATTAGGACAAGTGTGAACTGCATCCTTGAAATCATCAACGCACAGCGTCCACCCACCCAGACAAAAACAAGCAAGACATGAACAATCGCCATATTCACGTTGAATAATTGTTTCGACATCGTACCGGCAGTTAGGGCATCGCACTCGGACGGGAGTATCACCAAAACGTACACAATTCGGGGGTGGGTAGCTTTGAGTTGGTACTCTCATAGGAGGAGGATTAAATCCACTTGGAGGACCTTGAGAAGAAATGTGTATCAGTGGTTTTCGTTCATCCATGTCTACTATGTCTCTAAGAATCTCACTTTTCAGACCTTCTGATCGAATTCGACTTATTACTTCTTCCTTTGCCGTCGGGGGTGGAGTCTATAGATTCCAAAGTTAGTGTTATTACTATTACAGTATATATATATAATTATTACTATTACTATTACTTCCGAAGTTATATTAGTGTAATATAATTATAATTATTATTACCTTTAAGGTTATACTAGGGGGAGGGGTAGATGAAACTCCAATTGGCTTTTAGTCTTGCCAGCTTCTTGCTGCATACAATCTGGTTCAATTCTGTATCTTTTGGAAGCTACACCCACCCGGGGGTATAATTATAGGGCCTAAATGTTTTCACTGAATTTCCAGAAAACGGCTCTATTTGTTTTCTCAGGAGTCCATAATGACGTTGACCACAAAGCGTAAGATTACTCTTACGCTTTGTGGAAAGCGTAAGATTACTCTTACGCTTTGTGGTCAAAGTCATTATGGGCTCTTGGTTTTCTCTAAATGCAGGTGCACGCCATGATTGGTGGGCGTGGCTTTCTCGGTTTTGTACTTATTGCGATTGCAAAAATGGACATTTTATATGTTTTATCAATTCCAATAGCATATAGCGATAGCAACCTTCATATCTTCTAATCACCTTTATAGGGTATAAAGGTGATTAGAAGATATGAAGGTTGCTATTACACCAGGTTAGAGTCATATTATATAATATTCTATTTTGAAACTGATTGGAGTCTCATCCGCCCACTCCCTAGTACCACCTTAAAAATCTATTACTTTATAATTATAACAAATACCTCCAAAGTTAATATCAGAGAGTATGGTAGTATCAGTAGGGATGGCACAGGAAAAAAATGGCCGCCCATACATCAATTGATGACCTGAAATCTCTGGTAATATATACAGATAGGTGTTAATACACACAAACCTATTCATATCTAGTGTTTTTATGACTACCAACATCTTCTAGATGGCCAAAGATTGTCGTTAATATTATTATTATTATTTTCCAGACAAATCATTTTTTTGTTTGTTGAACAATCACAATGATTCTAGCACCATTCCAATCGCATTTATAGTAAAATTCCGGTCTTAAAGTAGCGAGATGATATCTTCAGATACTATGAAAGAAGACAGTCTCAATGACGGTAAAGATTTGATCTCGAATTAGACGCCATTCATTAATTTACCCACGTGGAATTAATTGCGCGTGCGCGTTTGTGTCCTCAGGGCTCAGGACTCGAAAGCTGTTTACTGAAACTGCCTGCTACGTTGGAATCATAAGCATAGTAATAAAGTTTGTGAGCAAATACATTCTTAAAATAATGAGCATAATAATTATTAATATTAAAACCATGGTATACTGATAATATAATAAATATTATATACTATGATAAGTACTGGAATGCTGAATGGTTGACACAAGAGACTAGCACTACTTCTTGTGGCAAAGCTGTAAATGAAATAGAAAACAGACAGCGTCATCTATAAGTGAAATGAGAAGGATTATCAATTCATAAATAATGGATATAATTATATAAAAGTCTGACCTTCATTGATGAACAAGCCTTATAGCAATCTACATAAAATATTCACAAATCATCTACCATTCAGAAAAATACAATGGAAACAAGAATAATAAAAACATTTTCAATAAAAATGAAAGAAGATGTAGCGATGTCAAAACCCAAAAAGCATGCAAACAAGGTTGGGATGCTAACATAGGACCCAAAACAAAACAAACCACTTCCATGCATATAATCCTACACATAAGTACAGCATATAAACCTACATAATTACAGCACTTTGTATTTTGCTTAGCAATGTAAGTACTTATGTAGGGTTATATGGAAGTGGTTTGTTTAATTTTGGTTCCTATGTTAGATTCTCAATCTTGTTTGCATGCTTTTTGGGTTTTGACATCCCTACAGCTTCTTTCATTTTTATTATTCTTTAATAATTATAATTATTAGTATTTCTATTTCTATTCATGATGAACATTTGTTATAACATCCTTCTGGCAGTTAGGGCATCGCAGCTGGACAGGAGTTTCACCAAAGTTAATATTATTGGTTAAAACCACTGTTTGAGTTGGAGGAACAGCATTTGGTTGTTGCTGATATTGTCCAGGTGCTCCATGGTAAGGGGGCGGGGCTCCTTGAGGTGGTGGCAGATCAACTGGAGGTGGAGGAGGACAAAATCCACTTGGAGGAGCGGAAGGTGGCGGAGGATTGTGTAACAATGGTTGTTGTTCTTCCATGTCTACTATTTATTGTCTCTGACTTTGTGTTTCACTGTTTGACAAATCACCTGACTCTACAGTCTACACTACAATGAATGCACTGAGCATGCACAAACAAAACCTTATTAATGTATTATAATTATTGAATAATTATTATTCATTATAATTCATGTTTCATCACTTTATATAATGAACTGTTTATGTGTAAGAGATTTGATTAGTGTAGCAATATTATTATGGTATACACATCATTGGGTATAATTCTGAACACCCAAGAAAATGTCTGAACTTAGTGGGACATCCAAGTCCATTGATATGTGTAGGTGTGGCTTGAAAGTAAAATGAAAGTATTTAATTAAAACTACTAGTCTTGGGGCCACCACCAAAAAAAGCACAGCATAAATTATTTTTTGTGAAAGTATAATTACTTACTGTATGGTAGGAATATAAAATATAAATGTACAAATGTAAAAACATGTTTTTTGCAAAAAAAGGGAGGTGGGGTCTATAGAATCACAATGATTCAACAAACTTTCTTTTTAAAAAATCCTATAGTGTGTATGTCAGTTAATATGTACAAGAGAGGTATGTAGTATTCAGTATATAAACTGGTAGACAACACAGCACATTTTCAACATTTACCACAAGTGTGATGGCAATTAGGACAGGTGTGAACTGCATCCTTGAAATCGTCAATGCACAGTGCCGCCCGCCAGCCCAGACACATAAAAGCAATACATGTACACGTACCAGATTCAAGTTCAAAAGTTGTTACAACATCGTACTGACAGTTAGGGCATCGCAGGCGGACAGGAGTATCACCAAAATCTACATAACTCGGGGGTGGGTATCTTTGAGTTGGTAGAGCGACAGGAGGAGGATTAAATCCACTTGGAGGAGCTTGAGGAGGACTGTATAACAGTAGTTTTTGTTCATCCATGACTACTGTCTATTGTCTCCGACTTGTTTTCAGACAAATCATCTGACTCAACACTAACAAAGACATTCAAGTGATCGTGAATACACAGAGCAACATAATAATTCTATTATAATTATAATGATTGTGGTTGATTAGTGTATAATTCATGGTGCACAAAGTCTGATCTCATCATTAGGTATATTCCCATTGTGGTTGATTAGTGTAGCAATATAATTATGGTGTACAAAAAATGTCTGACCTCATCATTAGGTATATATAATATATTTTAAAACTCCAAGCAAATGTCTGCACTTAGCAGACATACACGCCATCTATATGTGGGGTGGCTCACTAACTAAAATAGCATCTAGGATTCAGGACATTCTCAGGCTCAGTATACATGATTTGTGTTTGTGCGTGCCGAGTAAGTTACATGAGTGCCAGACTGATTGGTCCAGTTAACTACTGCAAAATCTAAAATGGATGCATGCAGTTCAAATTGAATAAAGTAAATATTACATATCTCGCTCTCTCTCTTTGTCCGACTGTGTTCAATCTTCTCTGTACTTGTCTTTCCTGTTCTAAACACCTCTTTTTTTTGCCTGACTCTTTCATCTTATCTTTGTTCATCACTCTATCTAGCATGTCTTTCTGTTTGTGTAAAAATTGTTCTTGCTAAAGTACTACATGTACTCGGGCTGTTCTGTCAGCGTTGTGGTACTAGGGAGTGGGCGGATGTGACTCTATGAGTGGCAAAAGAATGGCTGCATTCTCCAGAAAAAGCGCACTAGGAATCATGAGCAGACAATATGTTGTTCAATTCCAATTGGGAACTATCCGACTGTTGAGATTCATCGACTTTCTGCTTGCAGTAGAGAGAACGCAGCAAATAATGGCACTGTCTCTTGCACTCAAAATGGCGGATTCGCCGTATATTTCCGTGTTGGAGACGTAACTGTACAAGGTCTCTCCATCCATATTAGATAGATTCTCAAGGGGAAAATGAAACTTTTTTGAATTAACATAAAATTATATATATATAGAGATATTATTTTTGCACACGAAAACACACACACAAAAAAATATATATATATATAATATAATATTTTCAAGTATTCAGTATGTAAACTGGTAGACAATGCAGCACAGTTTAAGCTGTACAACAGTAGTTTATTCCACTATATACTCTTCCGCCAAACACCACAAGTGTGTTTGCAATTAGGACAAGTGTGAACTGCATCCTTGAAATCATCAACGTACCGTGTCCACCCACCCAGACAAAAACAAGCAAGACATGAACAATCGCCAGATTCACGGTGAATAATTGTTTCGACATCGTACCGGCAGTTAGGGCATCGCACTCGGACGGGAGTATCACCAAAACGTACACGACTCGGGGGTGGGTAGCTTTGAGTTGGTACTCGCACAGGAGGAGGATTAAATCCACTTGGAGGACCTTGAGAAGAAATGTGTAACAGAGGTTTTCGGTCTTCCATGTCTACTATGTCTGTAAGAATCTCACTTTTCAGACCTTCTGATCGAATTTGACTTATTACTTCTTCCTTTGCCGTCCGGTCTCAAAAGGAGTGGAGTCTATAGACAGACTAGGTGGCCAATCAACTATATAACATTGTATGTGCTCTTAGCTTATATGTTGCGTAGCAGTGTGATGAAGTCATGAATTCAGATATGGTGTCAATTACAATATATTACTATTTCTTTAAAAGTCAGTATATTACTACTACTACTATAACTATTACCTCCAAAGTTAGTGTAATATAATTACTATTACAGTATATATAATTATTACTATTACTAATACTTCCAAAGTTATATTAGTGTAATATAATTATAATTATTTCAATTACTATTACCTTTAAAAAATCTAATACCTCCAAAGTTAATATAATAATTATATTAGTAATTCTATTACCTTAAAAATCAGTATAATTATTACTATTACTACTACCAATACTTCAAAAGTTAGTGTAATATAATTATATTTCAATTGCTATTAGCTACCTTACCCATCAGTATATTACTGTTACTAGTACTATTACCTCTAAGTCAGTGCTATTACTATAACTATTACTGAACTACAATAGCATTGAGGTTTCTTTGAAATTCTTTGATGTTTCAAACTACAGCCAAAAAAATTTCTCTACTGGCCCTACTATAAATTAATTACAATTACTATCACTATTACCTTTACTATTACCCCATGTCTGGTTATGATTTTGTTATACTGCAAGAACAATAAAAAACATTTTAAATAGAAATGAAAGAAGATGTAGGGATGTCCAAACCTAAAAAGCATGCGAGATAGTTATAACACCAGGTTAATGTCAGACTCAAAATTAAACAAACCACTTCCTTATAACCCTACATTTTGCTTTATAGTAGTGTAGGTACTTACGTTAACCTCCTGTGTTATTACTATCCTGACCTGGTTTTTGTAGATTACAGAAATACAGGTGTAAGTTATATATTATTAGATCATTAACTGTGTTTATAGTCATACATAGGCAAAGTGACAAGGCTTGTTCATCATTGAAGGTTAGTCTTTTGTATATGTATCAATTATTTATGAGTTGATTATTTCAAGTTACACTTACAGATGATGCCTATTTTCTATTTCGAATTCACTTACAGCATATATTGTCTGCAGTCCCACAAGAAGTAGTAACGGTAATCATAATTTAAAGCTTAAAGTAGTGCCAGTTAATGGACTTAGCGAAATTAATATCATTAACAAAGCAGGAAGTAACCTATATACAATGACAGTAGAGGCGCTGGTAAATATGAAGCACCGCTGTAGCTTAAGGATAGGTTGCAATTGAAACAATTAAATAAATGAGATGCAAGAGAGAAAGTAACAAGCTTAAATTTGAATTTGTTGTTTATATAAAGTTGAAAGTTGAGAGTTGGTTGAGAAAGTTTTTTTGTGGCTAGACTGATTTCTGATAAATACAGTTCAAATATATGTAATTTGAAAGTCAAACAAAAGTTCAATAATAGCAGAAAGAAAGGTATTGCTCTAAACTGACCTCCACGTTTGATCTCACGTGATCACATTGGGTGTAGCTGAGGGTGTGGGTTATTGCAAGTAAATGGCAGAAACTGGAGAGCTTACAGGGATAGAATGTATGAGTCTGTAACTTGCTAAAACAATGTCTGTGGCAAATCTCTTTTCAATACGATTTTGATAAACTTCTTTCTCTACTCTATCAAGTCTTTAAATCGACGCTTAAAGCATCTGGCTAAGATCTGTAGTGATTTTAGCATTTTCCATTCTAAGTAACTTTTCATACAGTTTACTTCGTTATAAAAACAACAGAGCAATAGAAGGCCATGTTTTTGGACAGATCTGAAAGTTTGGCGGCTGTGGGAGGTATGCGTTTGAAGTTATAACTGTTCAAAGTAAAAAAAGTTGGGAAGGAATGAATGAATAACTTGCTAAAACAATGTCTGTGGCAAATTTCTTTTCAATACAATTTTGATAAACTTCTTTCTCTACTCTATGAAGTCTTTAAATCGACAATTAGATTTAAAAAGTGGGGACAGACAGACAGACAGAATGAATGACAGAATGACAACCAAAGTACTAAAGACTCGCCCACGCGTAGGCGCGGCGAGCCCAAAAAGGGGAGGAGGAGGATTAGTAATTAACTTTGTTCAGATTGAAACCCTAACAATAAGAGACCTATGGTTGACCCTATGGTTCAACAAATTTGAGCCCCTTGACCTATAATTTGTCAACCACGCCCACCAAATAGCATAAATTATGAGGCACTCAAGACACTGCCTAATTTATTCCAATCGAAAACTTAGCATTAGTTATCTTCAATCAATCCTAAATCATTTTGTAATTTGATGATTTTAATTCCTCATTATGAGACTTCTTATACTCTCACTGAAGAAAGATGCTGATAGCATCAACTTGCACTTTTCATATAATTAGATATATACATAATATATTATAATTATATACATGTATATACATATCTCCACTAGCTTAAGGCTTTAGTTTCTGTTGTTCTTCCATGCCTATATATTAAGCTCACCTTTATCAATTCAACTGTCTTTCTAACTAAAGATACTGTAACATTGACTTGAAACATGCAAACTGTATCTCTATACTGATAAGTATAATGATAGACCTGGATTGTAAAGCCTTCCCATATACTGAAGCAGACACAGTTCGCTATCTTCACATTTGTTGACTCAGTTTTGTATATCTCCATTTGAAATCATTAACAGAAATGCTGTTGTCTCTTCTTTAAGGTCTGCTAAAGCTGAATTTTTTCAGTCAATGGCTTCTAACTTATCAATTCCTAAGAAATTTTGGGCATTATATCACTCATCATCCTTTAGAAATCAACGTACTCCTGCCACTCTATATTTCAATCATGATAAGGCAAATACTAATACTTCCAAAGCCGAATTGCTAAACTCTTATTTTTGCTCCCTTTTCTCTTCTAAGTCAGCCTGTTCTTAAACCCATAACCTGTTCTCTTTCCTCTATTAGATGTTCCGTTAATGATGTTTACAACTTACTTTCTCGCATTAAAGTTAACACTGCCACTGGTCCTGATGGTATTTCTAGTGTTATGATTAAAGGTACTGCTTCTTCTATTTCTCCAGTTATCACTAGAATTTTCAATCAGTCCCTCTCTCTTGGCCGTCTTCCTTTAGAATGGAAAGTCTCTAATATTACTCCCATTTTTAAGTCTGGTGATCCCTCAAACTATCGACCTATATCCCTTCTCTCCATATTATCCAAGTGCTTGGAGAGACTTATTCATAATGCTGTATTCAATTACATCCATGAATATTCTCTTCTATCAAACTATCAGTTTGGTTTTCGCCCTGGTAGTTTTACTCAGGACGTGTATTACTCATGATTGGTTTAAACAAGCTGATAGGAGGATCTCTACTGTTGCTGTCTTTTTTGATCTATCTAAGGCGTGTTTCTCATTCACGTCTGTTGTACTATCTACGTAAAATTGGAATCACTGGGCCCCTCCACAAATGGTTCTCTGATTATCTTTCTGCAAGGAAACAAAGGGTTGTTCTTAATGGTGCATCCTCCACTCTCAAAGATGCAAGCTCTGGAGTTCCCCAGGGTTCTATCCTCGGTCCCTTATTATTCTCTATCTTCATGAATGGGCTTTTTTATGTCCCACTGTCACCAGGTACCAAATTGGCATTGTATGCTGATGATATTGTTCCATTGTCTTACTCTGAGGGTCTTTTGGACTTTCAGCAGGATATTCAAGCAATATCAAATTGGATCATGGAAAATGACCTTTCAATAAACCATAGTAAAACTAAGGCCTTAGTTATTTCCCGTTTACGTAACCCCCCTCGTCCTTCTTTCTCAATTAATGGTTTCAAAATTGATGTTGTTGATTCAGTTTGTTTTCTGGGTGTTATCATTCGTTCTGACCTCCGTTGGTCTAAATATTGAAGCAACTTGTAAGAAGGCTAAGAAGAAGCTTGGTTTTTTATCTACCGTCATTTCTACCAAGCTCCACCTGAAGTAGTCGACAATCTCTACAAGACTCTTGTTCTTCCTCATCTAGACTACTGCAGTTCAGTTTAGGACCCACAAGAAAAGAAGTACATCTTGGCCCTTGAAAAAGTACAAAGTTTTGCTCATAAAATTATGTTCAAGGACTGGTCTACTTCTTATCTATGCCATCTATTTAGCCATCTCTATCTAAAAGGCGTTCATTTCAGAAGTTGACTACCTGTTTCAAAATCATTAACAGTATGTCTATTCTAAACTGTCTTGACTTTTTCACATATCATCCTTATCCTACTCTTCGTCATTCTCATCATATTCCTTTATATTTTCCCCATATTAATACATCTTATTTTAAAAATTCCTTTTTTATAAATATTATTCCATTGTGGAATTCATTACCTTCTTCAATTGTTTCATTATCCTCTTTACAATCTTTTAAATTAAATCTTAAAAAACATGTATATAATACATAACATCTGTTTGTTTTGTTGTCTTGTTTTTGTTTTATCTTCCTTTTTACGTTGTATTTACTTATTAATGTAACTACAGTTATTCTGTTTTTTTGGTTTTGCATATGGGGTAGTCTCTTCACTAGCCTAAGCAGCTATTTGGCTTACCCCATTGCCTTTTGGCATAAATCGTGTTATAGAAAAAAAAGAAGTTGATCAAGACTTTGCAAGACCAAGAAGTAGTGGATAGATGGCCCTGCAATAAACAAATTCATGCACCTACATGTATGTAGATAATGCATTGGTGGCATTACAAGAGGATACATCTAATTCACACTATCATGTGTCCACATCCAATAAAGGAGATTGAAGAAAGAGAAAAGAAATGATTGAATGAGATCAGAACAGAAATCAATAATGGCAAGAAGAGTGAGTGTATGACCATATATTCTCATGTAGATAATTACAGCTTACCACACTGTCAAAGAATCGATCATATGTTTCATCTGTATTGTGCCGAAACAGCTGAATTCAAATGCAACAGCAAATAATATAAAAATGAACTATATATATTTATTAGCCACACAAGGTTTATTGTGTAAGGCTCATGCAATGCATTATTATGATATGTAGGGATGAAAGACTAAGTTACAAAAAAAAGAAAACTGGAATCTGACTAATAGTTGAACCCAGCTAGGACATGCTGATATCTAATCAGGGACTCTGAGCCACCTGACTTCTTGATGACAGAGGAGTGTAGGATTGTACTAATCCAAAGCTAGTTTCAAAGTTCAAACCTAACTCTCTCAAAGACAACTGACTAACAATATCCTAACCAGTGGAAATGAAGTCTCTTAGTGGTCTCTTCACCAACAATCAGTAAGATATTAGTACCTATTGCAGTTGATTACAGCAAAAAGGTGAGATAATACTGTATATTTTAGTGCAAACAAGTCATGAATTTTTAGAGCAAGTATACCCAACTGCTATTGTGAACGCATATCCGGATAGTAAAAGATAGGATCCATTCTATATAGCCCTGCTTTTCAAGTTTCCTTTGTTTCTAAGTCTCTCATATCTGCATATCATATACCATACTCTACACAGTAAACACATATTAAATAAATGTGGAAACTTTAATCACTGTACACTAGTGATGCATGTCATATGTCATACTATTATTATATTGTGTATTATATATAGCATGGTTTAGAGATTTATATAATGCATATAGATTGATGAACCATGATATATATGATATAATTCAGTCCACCATTATGAAAGACACACCTTCTGGGCATGCACATTGGTCCAGGTATGAACGAAGTACAAGGTTTGTATATATTATATATATAAAATTTAAACCTACATGACCATTGAAAAGGTGTGGCTATGAATCTCATTATAATATATATATACACAATGTTCTACCCACACTGGTCAAATTTAAATAACCACCCTCACCATGAATTAACCACCACTCAGATAGATTAGCCACCTCTCAGATAATACACAAACAGACTACTGAGACAGAATTAAGTATAAACAGGATGAACATCACTAAATGCAATGTAAAAAGCAAAGCAAAGCTGAACATCATGCAATTTAAAGAATATGTATTCATCATGCAATTTAAAGAATATGTATTATCTGAGAGGTGGCTAATCTATCTGAGTGGTGGTTACCACTCAGATAGATTAGCCACCTCTCAGATAATACACAAACAGACTACTGAGACAGAATTAAGTATAAACAGGATGAACATCACTAAATGCAATGTAAAAAGCAAAGCAAAGCTGAACATCATGCAATTTAAAGAATAATATCTAACTATTTTATCTATATCCAACTGCATGCAGTCTGCAGATGATAGAAGCTATTCTCCTAAAACAGTTTTTTCAAACTGTGTTGTGATTTTGTTTGCTGAATTACATGTTATAGTAGTCTAGATCTGAGAATCATAAAACATCCAATAATGTGCATGTCAGTTAATATTCATAATTAGTCATTTCAGAGAGCCAGCTATGTGACAACTGATCCTATATATGATTGGTTGTTTTAACCAATTTCAATTGTTACATGACTTTCATTTACTTAATTAATAGAGCTTTAATAGCTATGTACATAAATATTAATAACGAGAACATCTCTAGGAAGCCAATGTAATATCATGTTCAGGCTTAATTGATAGTATAATAATAATAATAAACATGTTTGTAGTTTCCAATTATAACGAGCAAGCACAATTACTATGTTCCTAACTAAAAGTAAAAAATTTGCTACATAATTATGTTTGTGGGTGTCTATAGTACAGGTTGCACAACAGAATGTCAGCATCAGTTCACTACTAGCTTGACATTGTCAATAACAGTACACAAAAGTGAACTGACAGTTTGTACTGCCGATGTGATGTTTATATATAACATTGTGATAAATGCATAAGGCATGCTAATTATTGAAGCAATTCCCTTGGCCTTCAGAGCAAGGGCTGTTCAATACCTTACCAATTAATTCATCATTATGAGTCTTCTTATAGTCTCGCTGAAGAAAGAGGCATCAACTTGCACTTTTCATATTTAAGCCATTTGCATGAATGGGTATATATAGCTATTATTCTACATAATTATGTAGTGCTTTGTATCTATAAACTGATATATGCTAAGCATAGTGAATTATGGAAGTCTTTTTGTCCCAAGAAGATATTTGACATTGACTAATTTATTCTTAAACTTGTCTGCAAGTGAACTACGTAAATAGTCTATAAATCATAGATTTTTAAGGGGAAAATGAAAATTTTTTTTCTGAATTAACATATTATATATATATATATATTAGAGTTTATATATGGGAGATAGATATTATTTCTACACACGAAAATAAATTATTATATGCATAATTATATATAATTATTATAATTATAATTATTTTCCAAGTACAATAATATATTCATTATATAAACTGGTAGATAATGCAGCACAGTTTCAGCTGTACAACAGTAGCTAATTATTATCCCATTTTCTTGGTAACACCACAAGTGTGTTTGCAATTAGGACAGGTGTGGACTATATCTTTGAGTGCATCAATGCACAGTGGTATCCAACAGCACAGACAGCAACCAATTAGGAACAAAACAAATACAATAAGCCATGTTAGCATGCCAGCTTCATGTTTAACAGTTGTTACGACATCGTTCTGGCAGTTAGGGCATCGCAGGCGGACAGGTGTCTCACCAAAATCAGACGAAATCGATGTTTGAGGAGGGACAAGAACAGGCTGATCTGCTTGGTACAAAGGGGGTGGGTCTCCTTGAGTTGGTGGAACGAGAGGAGGAGGAGGACTAAATCCATTTGGAGGAGGTTGAGGAGGACTGTGTAACAGTGGTTTTTGTTCATCCATGTCTACTATGTCTCACTTTTTTCTAAGGTTCTGCTCGACTTCTTTGCGAAGGGTGTAGCTCGCGTGCACCGAGCATGCGCAAAAATATTCATAAAGTCATAATTATAATTATCAACAGCATGACTATTACAAAATTATTACTGTAGTCAAGTAGTGGTAGTTGAGATTTAACTGTATCAAAATCGTTCTGAATGGTAAGGTATATAAAATTTCTAAGTATTGATCATCAAACGATTTCCACAATTTGATCAGTTCCTTTATAAATTGGGAGAATGACATTAAATTTCTGAGCAAGTTCAGTAGGAATGACACGAAGTCCAAGAAAATGTCTTCCAGGAAAGTTCTTAGCACATAATTTAGGGCAAGTAAGAGATATCAGCACCTTTGGTTGCAATCCATCTCCATTGATATCTCCTTTCTCAACATCCCATCCTAATAAATCATAAAAATATATTCATTATTATTTCAAGTCACCAAATATAAAATACTTACTGTAAAAATGAGAGTCAAAAACTAGGGTTGCATCTATACTATATTGAAGATATAGGCAGAGTATCGGTATAGGCAACTGCATTGCTTATACATTGCCTATACATTGCCTATACAGCTTACACAATATTTTTCAGGCTTTGCAGATTACATTATTGTCAAACTGCACAAGTACAATCTGAAGATGTGTGCAACCAAGGCTGAATATGCCTGTAACTATATGTACATGTACTTTGGGCTGAATGTAATGCACACGAACTACAGAATAATTAACACTGTACCATGTGTGAATAGTTGATAAATACAACTATATATTTCACACAGACAATATTGGATTGGATCTGCATATAGGCAATATGGATTATGAAATATAGGCATTCAGGCAAATTGCTGTATAGGTGCAACACTATCAAAAGCATTAGTATTAAACAATACTGAAATTATTCAAGAATGATGGAAATTCATGCAATTACTAAATCACACTAAGCTTATTAGAGCTTAAATGAAAAAAACAAGATAAAGCAAATTTAGTTCACAGAACTACATATACAGTGTCATGGTGATTGTACCCATTGTTGGCAAGACTATCAACTCAATGTGATTCTACAATAATGACCACGTTTATGGTTACATAGTTTGGAGTTGCAATACTACATAATTTTTGTGAAACAAAGAAACTAGCATAGGTTACAGCACTATAAACAATGAGTCATACTAATCATGTTGCCACAGTAGAAATAGTGTCTATTTCAAGAAACAGCGAACACTGATCACATATACAAACCATTTATAGTAGCTCTCCAGATCTGGTGGAGAGTCAACTACATACAACATTGTACATACATAGCTTATAAGTTGCCTAGTATGTAGTATAGGTACAAGTCATGATGTTTAGTTATAACTACCTGAAGGTACATCCACTGAACAAATAGGAGATTTACACTGTTTCAATGCATCTAATATACCATCAAATGGAGCTCGAATCACACCACCCTTAAAACTAAAACCAAAAATAGCATCAAGAATCACATCATAGTTTGCATCAATATCTGCAGGAGATGGTAGTTGCTGCATAAATGGTATGTGTAGTTTTTCACACTGTGTTGTAAGGATTTGATAAATCTGTTTTGCTGATCGTTTTGGATACAATATTTCTGGTCTGTACCCCTGTAGATGATCAAGATACAAGTGTATATATTCTTGTGTGTATTATATATATATATATAGGTTATATACCATTTTCGCGGTTCATATGTGTGATTATAATCCCGAGGAAGCCATATAGCAATCGAGCGCATAGCACAAGGTTGCTATGGGCTTTCGAGGGATTATTAACACACGTATGAATCGCGAAAACGGTATCTAAGGTATTTATTATATAAAATGCAACTCCCAGACTGGTTGAGGCTTGCCCATGTTCGTTTGCCTCATCTCTTGGCAACCAAAAATTACGCTTAAATCAGACGAATCATTATTTGAGTAAATCAAATTGCCAGTAAAACAGCGCCTAGCAACGTCGCGTCAAAATATAAAAGAACTAAAAATTCGCCTCAATTCACTCAACTGCAACTCGGAATTTCTGAAGTCTGAGTATCCACGGCCTTCTTAAAAGGTCTTCTGTCCAACTATGTAAGCTAAAATCTTCAGCTTTTTGAAATCCAAAAGTTACACAGCTGACAAAATTGAAATGTGGGCGTTGCCCTCGAGAGCAAAACACTCGTGCTATCGATCACCTTGCTATCTTTCTGCAGCTAAAGAAGAGTACCACATGGCTTTCTTGTTATGTCTTCTATCCAACAAAATAATAACTATAATCTAAATTGCTTAGATACTGTATTCTTGGTTTCCACGCGCAATAGGACCACATTGGAAACATTAATTACTTTGAGCTCCGCCCTCAGTAAGATGACCTCGTTATTGAACAGTTAGACTGTTCATCCTTCATGCTATATTCATTGTTTATTCTAAATCATGGGTTAATAAGTGAACCAGGGGAGTTAATAAGTAAGCCCGGGGAGTTAATAAGTAAATATTTAGCAACCTGTAATCATGCAATCTGATTAGTCAATTCAAATAGTGTATATAATAATCATATTTAATTAAATTCTATCCATATTTTCTTAACTGGTACTCAGGAAATCAGAAACAACTTGTATTTGCTAACTCTATAACAACATATATTGATCTCTGTCTAACCTTGCTGATACAAGTATCATTCTTTTACTATGCATAGTTCAATGCAAATTTATAGAAATGTATATATACTCGCTCTATTGGCAATACACAAAGGGGCCGAGTGAATGTAGATAGACTTTAGTACAGTTACATGACTTACAAACGATAAGAGATGTCTTGCAGCTGCTAATCCATCACCTCCATTATTACCAGGACCACAAATAACAAGAACTTTCTTTGATTTTTCAACACTCAAAGGAAGAGGATAAGCAGAAGCTAATGCTTGAGCACAACACAGACCTATTTCAAGCATATACAAATAAAAGTAATCATGACTAGATAATATGTATTATTTGGAACCAACTTCTATAGCCTTTAGAGTGCAACACTGTTCTTTTCTAGACTGGTGTCAGCATTATCATTACCAACTACATCCATCCTTTAAAATGTTTCTTTCAGTAATGTTCAACAAAGGCTCTTGCAATATATCTTGTTTTGACATGCAATTAGTCATACATATGGATAAAAGTTTATATTATGAATACAACCAAATTTGCAAAAATGACGGCTACTATTTGGCCATTTTGCACAAGAAATCAATAATGACACCAGGTAGCTCTTCCAGGATACCAAAATTTCATTGTCTTCCAGTATAAAAGGAATTGTTTTTGAAAGGTCTCTTTTTGGAAATCTGGCCACATATATACTCAATGGCGTTCATGCAATGGGAGTGGTTTGATAATGCATCAATGTTCATGATTTGATTTATCGAATAAAACAACACTAATTAGCAAGCCAGGCCCAACACTATAGCAGGAAGTGTTTGGACACAGCCATCAACTTGTTCCTGGCACACTGTACGTTGCGTCCCAATCAAATAGAAGAATGTCACGAAACGTCACAACCACAAAATTAACATGGAGGTGTCAATGATAGAAGCAGCAGGGAGATGTTTGGGATTCAAGACAAAGCAGAAGGAAGCCACAATAGAATTTGTTAGTAGGAAAGATGTTTCATTTACTCCTGACTGGCTATGGTAAAAGTGTTAATTACGCAACTATACCGTTGATATTTGATCAGTTAAGAGGCACCCTTAATCGTGCTTATGAAAGATCAAGTGGAGAGTTTTAAGAGCAAAGGATTGGAAGCTGCATTTTTAGTGCTGATGCAATTGCCATCTTTATTAGGTGGAGCTGACACGTTTTAATAATGAAATTCATCAATATTGCTGTAGTACAAGCTGATGTTAAGGCTGTATCCAGACCCTTCCCCGCTTAGGGTTGGGTCTGGCTTGCGAGACTATAATTAGTCATGGTTAAATGTTCTATGAATTACATTATTCTATAGATATGGTGCTTTTATGGATCATACATTGTTTTGTGTATGCTATGCACCTGCAATCTCCATTAACTGATCAATAGAATATTGATATTCAAAGAACAATGAGTTATCAAAGTCTTGTGCATCTTTCTGCCCCAGGAAAGTAATAGCCTGATCAGAAGTATTTGTTGTCATAGTCTTACTCATCCAAAGTCTTGTGTGCAAGTAAACAAGAGGCCTGTGATGAAAAAAATTCCTCCACATTTAATCAATTAGATTAAATGGGTGGGGTCTAGCCCAGTGCACAGTACAATAAGATTATCTGATCGTCAATTGCTAGTAGTGATTGTCTTGTAACAACATAATGAGTTCACTATCTGTTGACTGATGAGTTATCTGGTGTCTTTTTGAAAATAATGATTACTGTATATTCAAATTTTAGTATTAACATCATGACACATTATTGCAAATTATAGCTGTAGTGTAATAATATATAACTGATCAATAGAATATTGATATTCCAAGAGCAATGAGTTATCAAAGTCTTGTGCATCCTTTTGTCCCAAGAAAGTAATAGCCTGATCAGAAGTAATTGTTATCATAGTCTTACTCATCCAAAGTCCTGTCTGCGAGTAAACAAGAAGCTAGTCTCGCGTAGCCAGACCCAGAGATAGGCCCAACCCTAATTGGTAGCGCGCGATAGCGTCCGCCGCACCATGTCCACGCCGTCTTAATTGTAACGTGGTACGAGAGACTACCTTTGCAGAGTAGTGATTGTGTGCTGAATTATCAGGTGTCTTCTCATTACTCAATGCTGCTGCATGTTACTCACTGTGAAATAAAAGTATTATAAATTTGAATTTCCATATCACTTTCTCCTCACTGTAAAAAATAATGGGTTATTGTAACCCTTATTTGGTTACCCCTGCATGAGACAATGCTGATTTCTTTTCTTGCTAGTAATGATTACAAGTAGTAATAATTTATTTCTTTTCATCTTGATCTATATCGACTAGTAAAAAGTACATCCCATAGTAAGGAATACATTTTACTTCAGTTATAAATACACAGATGGGAATATAATGATTTTTTAAATTTCCACCATAAACATGATTATTATATTCCTAATGGATAGTACATCTGTACTTCCCATTAGGAACATAATAAACACGTTTGCAATGGAAAGTAAACATTGCATTTTCAATTAGAAATATTTTATAGTATTGGCTACTTCATATAGAACATGTAAAAAGGCACTACAATGTATTAAGCAGATGAAACTCATAAAACCATGGTTAGAACAACCATTCAGTTTTTACAGTGAGCTGCTTGTACTTTTAAATGTATTCGCATTAAAAAAATGTACACAAATTGCTGGAGCAGAAACATAATGAAAGTGTTTGCACTGTGGGTCTTATGAGCCCAACTCCTTCTCTTTTGAGATTGGATCGGACTAACTGTATGAGGCATTGTTGGCATGTTGCATGCAACTTGGTGCTACATTGCTATGTCAGCTTTTGACCAGAGCCATTCTCTTCTTTTTAGGAAATGGGCCTCCAGTTGTGACGTCATGTTCATTAACAATTAAAATACTTTTGCTTATAAGTAAAGGTATATATATATATATATACATATACATATATAAACATGACACAAAACAGACAAAGAAAATTTGACTGAATTAAATTATATTATTTTCTTCTACATGAAGAGTACTACTGTACTGGCATATTATAATTATATACTTTTTTTCAAACACATGAATATATGGAACTATTATTCTGTTATGTGAATACATAATTATTCTTCAAGAAAAGCCTCAACAATTTTATTGAACTTCTGATGTGATCTCATGTGAGGCTCATGACTTGCTTCTTTCATCACCTCCAGTCGACTTCCCTTTACATGATCTCTTATGTACTCTGCATGATAGCATGGTATCAAAGGATCTTTAGCACCATTAATGATCAAAGTGGAACAAATGATCTTAGATAGTTCCTTGGTGCAGATGTCCCCTTTATTCTTAGCTCGATAGCTGATTATGGCATCCAACCACTCAGACCAAATGCTTTGAAAAGATGCACCATAAATACTTTGCATTGATTCTTTTAATTGTACAAGCCGCCATGCTGAAACATCTCTCAGCTCCTCCATGAATTGCATAAACTCATCAGTGATATAGGAAATCGAATTCCAAATTACTAGTTTTCTGACTGATTCAGGAAACAGAGATGCTAAAATAAGAGCAGCAGTACCACCACTACACCAACCTAGCACAGAATAATTTGAGAAGGATAGAGCCTGCATTAATGCATGAGCATCTTTAGCATCTGTAATGAAGAAGTCATCGTTCCATCTATCTGTTGGACGAGATCTTCCATAGCCTCTTGGATCAAAGGAAACAATTGTATATCCACTGCCTTTCCTTCCAAAGTAGTCCATTTGTGGACCAAAATGGGTTTCCACAGTTCCTAAAGCTGCAGGAATGCAAACTAGTGCATGTGGTCCATTACCTCTTATCTTATAGTAGAGCTGTACTCCATTAATGGTCATCACTGAAGATGCCTCTGTTTGATCCATGTTGCAAAATTAACAATTGAAATTCCTAGCACAGTTACAAGGAATGTAGCGTAGCCAGCCCCTCCCCTCTAAATGTAGTGGCCCGTGGCGCCGTATGGCTATATTGTATTTCACATCCCATTCATAATAACTGCATCTGGCCAAACACACAAACCACAACTTCTTGCTGATAAATAAGAGTAGCTGGCTTGCATGCTAGTCTCGCAAACTAGACTCTCTGTTTCTTGAAACTATATTCCGTCTCTTCTCCCAGCCCCGACCACTACAGCAAAACCCACGAGTTGTTATTTATGATCAGATTTGCATGCACTTTATCAATTGATCCTCCTCAAGTTAAGTTACATGTATTAGTAATAATAATATTTTTATAATTATACATGTATACATACAAATGTATATTGAACAAATAATTATTTACATATTTATTAAGTTTCTCTTATACCATTTCAAGCACCTGTACATGAAAACCAAATGAAATGTTAATAATTATGTTTCCTGTCAAATACCTTAATGTAACCATGACTGTTGGCAGCTAGAATTGTGCAAGAATCCTAGAGATAGAGAGAGAGATATTGATTGATCATACTTTTCATGAACATGCAGTCTCAAGAACTTACTTTTCTAAAGCATACTGAGGAAACGAAGTCGTTACTTTCATCATGTCTTTGTTCTTGAGCCCCAGGCTAAAATATACAAATGATATAGAATTTAATAATGGTGATTGCATGTGGACATGAAAAACTCTTGTTTTACTTACTAGTATTGTATGAGGAGCACTAAATTTATATTTCAGTATTGGTTGACTTACAAACTTGTGATAAACATAAAAAGAATTATTTTCAGACCCTATAAAAAAATAATCGAAACATAAAACAATTATACTTCCATCCACACATTGATTTAATGAAAATGCATAAGGTATATTGAGGTATATTGAGTACGCATTTACCAGGGATGTGGAAATATTGCTGGAAATTTTCATCGCACCTTTACCGGATATTCAGTAAAGAAGGCAAAAATCTAATGTCCTGTAATATATTACAGTATGTATTAAGGGGCCAGTCTCAAATGGGTAAAGATAAATTTCAGTAAATTTTCTTTCCTATCTTGATAGGAAAAAAATAGTGATAGGGTTTATAAATGTTTCTCCCATGGAACTTAGGGAAAATTTAGTGACACTGGAATCTTTTTTTTTCCTATATACATAGGGAAAAAATAGTGACATATGTAGTCACTGAATGTTTCCCAGGCAAAAATTAATGATGCTTTGGAATCTATCTGAACAAAAATGTGATGTTGATAGAAAGGAATTGACAACACCTCAGTTAGATGTAACACCTGTCAAAAATGCTGAGCTGTATTGAGAAAAACACGTCTACTTTTTACATCAACTGATATAAAAGAATCATGGAAAGTGATGAAACTGTGTACTAAGTTACTATAAATTTGATGAAAGCTATGGAAAGAATCTGCAAAAGTAGTGCGAAAATTGCATGAAGTCTGCTGCAATATACTGTCTGGAATGCCGTAACTTTTAGTATAAAGCTTGCTCGTCAATGAGGCAGAATAACCCCAAAAGAGAACAGCATAATTCAAAGAAGATGGATGACAATTCATTAATATCTCCACAAAAAGGCAATTCATTTAGTAACACTTTCTATGGAATTGTCTCAAACTGCTAAAATTAAATCAAATTGTTAAAATAGCTAATTTGTTGGTTAGTTTATAATAGCATAGGTTTAGTATACAGGTTGTTATGGCTACACGCATGGTTAGTACAGTCGTATGAATTTCAATTTAGTTTGTCAATTGTCATAGAAGATACATGTACGATGTTACTATGACATAATGTATACCAAGTATTAAAAGGTACACTAAAATTATGTTTTTGCAGGTTTCCGAATCCTGTTGATAGCAAGATACAATTACATGTATTTTAGTAGGAGACTTATTGTTGACATGAATTAGCCCTAAAATTATAGTGCTTCGAATTAGTACAAATTAGTTATGACATTAGATAAATGTTTACTGAACAAAAAACAAATTGTTACATTCTTTTAGTACAAGTATGCATGTATATGTACAATACATGTACATGTATACACATGGTTATATATATAAACATGTGTATATATGTATATATATTGTACATATACATGCATATTTTCAATGTACACTATATAGTGTAATTACATCACAGCATAAGGAAATAGTTCAATTAACTCATTTGTGGTTAGTATAGCTATAAGGATTTAACAATTAGTAATGTCATAACTAGGTTGTTTCTTCATAATTATAAAAAGTCACGAAGTCTCATGATATAAGTAATGGATATCTTCTCCCTGTCTGGAGGTAAGTTATGGGCATATAACTCCCATGGCACATCAAAGGTTACTATGGTGATCACCCATGCACAATGGTATAAGAAGTATGTTAGGGGGATGTTTTTGTTTTTACTCTAGCATTAAATCATTATATTCTGTGGTTTGTATAAGTATTATATTATTTGTAACACAGCATATGAAGTAATGACCTATAACTACTTTGTATTAATTTAATTATATATATATATATATATATATATATATATACATATATATGTTATAGTTATAGAATATGCATGAGGTCTATTACTGAAATATAATCCCTAGCAACGAGGGCGGCATGCCCAAGTGCGCAGGATTATATTTCAGTAAAATAGACCGCGTTCGCATTCTATAACTGATTTATAGTCACCCACTTCACTTCAAACACTCGCCTTCCTACTTTCCAGCTACTAATGAAGGATAATGTTGATATGTATAGCTTTCTTACAAGTACTATACATTTAAACAAGTTAGAAGCCTGTACTGTTAAAAATACGGAAGTTATAAAGCTTAGCCAGAGTGTGGGTGTAGGCCTGGAAGTTTCATACACTCGCCTTGGTGTTCTGCGCGATACTATTACCTTGGTTACAGCGCCTGCGAAACTGGGAAGTTATAAACCGGTCTATAACTTCCAGTATGCGAAATATAACACATAGCAACAGCATGGTAACAGCATGGTAACAGGCTATAAATATATAATATAGAATATTTGTTGGAGACAGTCAGACGCACAATAGTTTACATTAGAACAATGCAATATGTATGACAGTCTTCCCTCAGTATTAATGGTGGTAGAGTGCATCAGTGGTACATGTTATACGGTCAACAATGTTCAATTAATGTTATAAAACAGTAATTTTCAGCATAAACTTTAAAATTAAAGGATGGGGGAGCAAGACTAAAATAAAATGTGGGGAGCACCATGGTACCATCCTTTCGGGGAAAACTATGTATGATTAGAACAATATTCAGTAAAACAATATAATAATATACATACATGTATGTAAATGTTAAAAGTGAATATAAACTCACCACATGATAGGTATCCATTATTTACAGTTAGACCTACGAAGTTCTTCTCATTAACATGTCCCCTAAATGTTCTCAAACACTGTCCTGTTTCTGTAGACCAAAGCTTCAATTCACTATCTGTTGATCTAATAAAATAAATTATACCTTCATACTTGATTACAAAGGACTGATACTAATACCAAAACTATGAATAAGGACTTATAGCAAAGCCACCCAATAGCAGTAAAGATATATCAATAATGTTGTAATGATCAATAACTTTAACTACATCCAAAATAGTATATTGAATGGTCGGTCAATGTGTTCAGCCAAGTTGGGGTAACAGTTACTTTATATATAATAATAAAGGAATCATTATCTAGGAGTCACCCTACAGGGGCCTATAGATAGCAGTAATTAGCAGGTGTAGCACCAATGAATAAAAAAAAAATTGGCAAAGGGGGGGCGGGGCAAATATATTATTAAATAAAACCATAGATAATAAAGTAAAGGGATTGGAAATGCATGATGGGCGTGGCTTGTTATAGTACAATTTCTATTGCGTGCCTAGAGACAAGGCTACTTGTTATTTCGTGCATTGCAGGCCTCAGCAAGCCTTTGTAAACACAGTCAAAAGGAAGAAGCTTACACTAAAAAGACTATTTCTATACACAATTGGAGGGTAAGCAAAGAATTGGCAGTATTTGAAGGTGTGCACAGCTTCTCTCATCCAATAATATTGAAAATTTACTGAAATGTCGTACTATAACGTTCATACACTCCTGTTTTACACTGCAGTTGTCAAAAAATTACTTCGCTGTACCTGTTACTCGAAAACTAATAAATGAAACTACTAATAGTCAAAACATGCGTCATGAGATGAACCAAGTTTGGAACTTCCAGTACAAATAATAATCACTCTACTCGTCAAAATCTGCTTGAATGGTGACTACATGTAGATCGGCTGTACCTGTAATTTTCACAGCAATAGCCTAAATGGTGATTTAGACCCATTACAACATAATAGCAGAATGATTGGGTCATGAGACAAACCACGATTTAAACTTACAGCATTAAAACATTAGCTACTAACTTACCCCTCGTTTACTGCATTTTCTATACTTTACCATCTTGCCATTTTCAATAACATTTTAAAATAATTTTCTAATTATGTGTATAATAGAAATACATGTAGATGTAATACAGCCCCAATTAGCATATTTCACCCACGAATGCTTGTTTCCAATCCCTTTACTTTATCATCTATGATGAAACCCTGATGTCTATTTAGCTGGTCTAATCTTTGTCCAGAGAATGGCCAATGGTTGATTGTGTGTAAAACTGTTTTTAAAAATATAAAAATAATCATTAAACTTACGCTGACACAAGTTCATTATCACTGATAAAATTAACGTAAGAAACGGCTTTTCTGTGACCTTTCAATGTTAAAAATGGTTCAGAGAAATTACGTACATCAATTAATCTGATCATGTGATCTAAAATAAGAAAAGTATTGGTAAGGTCAATCACATTTTTTGACATAGCTTCAGTTTAGAATGACCAGCAACTTGTACCATTTTCATATAATTATCCTACCTGTTCTTCTAGGTAGGGGAGGGATATCCCTCGCCTAACTTGAGCCCCTTCCCCCTAGACTTCAGGCCAATTTATTTTAACATGCAACAACATAACATCTCAGCTACAAGCTCCCCACAAGCCACCAGAACCAATCTTAGAGAGACTAAAATTTAAAAAATTATTGGGAGAGTATACCTACAAGAGCAGTGTGCTTCAATACGTTCCCCTCCCTAATCAAAAACCTGTATGAAACCTTTCATGTATGTCAAATTTCAATCCATTGCTACATTACTAAGTTACAATAATTATAATCATGTATTAACCTTATGACAATATAGTACATATAGAATCATCGCATTCTAATTTTGATGAACCCATCAAGAATGTGAACAGACTTTAGCACAAAATACACTCTTAGTATTTTATTTTTGGTTATAAACATCATGAAATAATTATGATTACTCAGCTCTTTATTAGTATATAATATCCAATGCTCTGCCCACACTGGCCGGCACTGGTTGGGAATAACCACCACTCAGCATGAATTAACCACCACTCATGCGAGTTTACCACCTCTCAGATGAGTTAACCACCTCTAAGATAATACATATATAGGCTACTGAGACAGTATTAAGTATATACTGTGTAAACAGCACTAAATGTAAGTTAGAATCTAACCACCACTCTAAATTCCTGGGCAGAACACTGAATATCATTGTAAAAAAATAATTATGGCTACTACAGAGGTTGGTATCTGCATGTTGGATACATACATGACTCAGGAACAAAAAGAATGTTACATTGGAATATTACATATAGCCAATTGCTTCAAACCTTACATGTAGACTGATGTAATTATTCTTATAACTAACATCATACAATGATCTAACTTTGCTTTCATATATCAGGTAATATTACATGGAGTTCTGGATACCAGATGGGAGCAAAATTAATAGCAAAAGCCATTCCAATGATTGTAATAAGTGTTGGTTGGTAGTCATGGATACAAGATGTGTATAATTATGTGTGTGTGTGTGTGTGTGTGTGTGTGTGTGTGTGTGTGTGTGTGTGTGTGTGTGTGTGTGTGTGTGCGTGAAGCCTAGGGGTTTCTGGCAGCCAGCAGACTATTACCTATGCTGTGATTTGGAGCACTTGTTAATACTCTATTTACTGATATTTGTGCTATTCCCATTAATTTGTTAAGCTGTTACATTTTACATGACATCATATTTTCTTTAAAGTTTTGGATTGGAATCCCAGGAGGGCCCCCTCCTCTGTATGCAACCCTGTTTATTTCAGATCCCACTAGCATCATCGCTTTTGGGATAGAGCTAGATAAGAAAGGAGCTTACTGAAATAAACTATCATTAGACACAAGGTTAATTGGAATATGCAGGTATGAGAGAATTAGAAACCAAGGAAAACTGGAATCTGACTAGGAATACTTACCAGCTCCTCCATAAGCTAAGTTATATCTATTTCCAGGTTGAAATCTAACCGAACACACATTTGCTCGTGTGGGTTGGGATCTTATACTTTGTGACTTAGTTAAATGCCATAGTTTTAATGAACAATCATCACCACCTGTTGCTATTAGGGCGGGGTCATATGAATTATAACTGAGAGACCACACCCTCTTTTCATGTTCCTGTATATAGAATACAGAAATATAAATACTGTTCATGTAAATTTGTATAACTGTATAATTATCAAAAATCAGGAATGACTATTATACATATTTATACAATAAGAAAGTACCACCATTACATGTTACATGTACTCGTAATACAGGTATATGTAAGTTTAGTATTATCACCTGATATGAATGTATACACTTGACTTGTTGAGTATCCCATATAGATAGAGCTCCATCATAATCACTAGCTGCTAACTGCTGCTTAAGATATGGATTATAACACACTGAACTACAGTGAGAAATGTACACAAGTAATGTCAGGAATTATGAATGGAACCCTCTCTATTTCATACATACATGTACATACATGTACATAACACAACACACACACCCTTAATCCACCCACGCACACATACACAAAGACAGACAGACAGACAGACACGCATACCTTAGTTTAGCCTGACAAGGGATCTCCCTCACAGGATAGTGCAACATGTTAAATTTTGGTTGGTGAGAAGAAACTGATCCGTATTCAAATATCTAGAGAATATAATTCAGAGCTCAATATTGTTAGCTAGTTCTTCCAGTCACAAACCTTTATTTTTTTTGTGACTCCACCAACAGCAAAGAATTCACCATCTTTGTCAAACTCTATACTGGACACTATACTACTGGAAGTCATAGGTCCATCACCATAATAAAGAGTAGCTAGTTCACGAAATGATGAAAATCTAGTTATAGCATCGAGATTTTCTCGAAAAGAAGAAGTGGTTGAGTGTTTATCCTCTGAAGAGTAGAAAGGAATTCGATGAGGAAGGAAAGCAATGAGAAATATGTATAGAATAAGTAAAAGAGCAAGAGAAATACGATGAAAAGGGGAAAGAAAGAACAAAGGAGGAATACACACATGAAAGCCTATCCATACATGAGGCAACATGTTGCACTGTTGCAGACTAGGGTTGGGAATATACAAGTTATTTGATATCGTGAATAATCACGATAAGGTTACCGTGATCAAATAGCAAAACCGTATAACCACGTAAACACTCGCACTCACTCTAGTCGTGGTCATAATTAAGGTATCTTTGCGGTAGGTTAAAAAATCAAACATATAAAGCTTAGTGTGGTGGGCTGGAAGGAGTTTTTGATATGTTTTAAAGCACGGCCAAATTGGCTCAACAGCAGGTAGTGTGTGTGACAATGGAATACACCTGGAGCCAACTAACAGAGTTAATACTGTTAATGAATATATAGTCATAATTAACTGTGCCATCTGGCCCAATGAATGAATAAAAAGAAGAGGAATACAAGAAAGAAGGTAAAGATGTAAAGAGAAGTAATGAAGAAAAGGGATTATTTTTATTTACCCATGATGCTGTTACGTAGGAAAATATAACTGTCCTGTATATCATCAAAATTAGAATGAAGTTGTAACGAGCGATGACATTTTTTGGACTAAGAGGAAAACAATAAAACAATTGTTCCGTAATAATTATCATTTTGTGTACCTCTCCTTCTGATGAGAGGGGTTTTGGTGGACAATCAGTAGGACTTAATTTCTGTTTGTCTTTTTCCAAAGCTTTTAACTGGTCTTTGATATTCTGAAGCTCCTGTGATAATAATATAATTAATAATTATATAAAATAATGAGTGTTCATTCATAAAGAAATGCTACTATGAAAATGTTTAACTCTTAAAGCTCCTTATGCTCATTATAGGATACCAATAACATTATATATCAGCAGTCAGTTAGCTTCTTAGATACCTGTACAAACCGGATAAATAACAACCAATCATTTGTGATCTAATTTCAAAAAGGAATAATTTCCTGCAAAATAATTTGGATCAAACACTTACCTTCAGTCGCTTGCCATTCCACCATTTTGAATAGGAAGTACATGTATATGAAATTTAGTATCTGAAGCTCAGTAACAGCTCATTCTGAATGCTAAACTTCTTTAACTTCTTACAGGAAGTGATAGAATGTAAGTGTTTGATCATAATTATTTCGCAGGAAGGTGAAAATTACATGTGTACATGTAGGTCAAATTTGCTCAAAATTGCTCCATCTCTTTCTGTATGGGCAGTCCTACAAGAGAAGCCCTTAAACAACACACTGAGTTATCATGATATTCATGACACTGTATATATATATATATATGTGACCGGCTCTGCGAAAACCAGTCTTATGGATCAAGATTTCAAAATTGATTTTTTGTCTTACCTGAATAGAGCATTAAATTAGCTGATATATTATACATCCCAATCATGTAAAAGACAAAGCTACAGTGAGCGATTAAACCATGGTAGTCACAAATACTTTATTTGGAGAAAAACGCAATTAAAATTAATGATTAACAATTTATTTAGCAGTGGCTAGTGAAGCACAGAGAGGTCTCTATGACTTACTAAAGGTATCAGAAGACAGGTAAAACATTTGTGAAGTTTTTTCTGTAATAAAACAGTAATCGCCCAAATAATTCAGAACTGTCTATTTTCGATCATATCTCCAAATTATATTTTGATCCATAAGACTGGTTTTCGCAGAGCCAGTCACATATATATATATATATATATATTACTTGAATAGATAGATCAAAAATCAAAAATGGACAAAGTTACAAACATACCAACTCTTTCCTTCTCTGTGACTCATCAAGAAATTGTTTGTAAATAATTTCTGAAATCTCTTCATCTTCCTGTTATACATGTATATGTGTGTATGTTTGTGAGCGTGTGTGTGTGTGTACATGTTCATATGCGTATGTTAGTGTGTGTGTGTGTACATGTTCATATGTGTATGTTAGTGTGAGTACATGTTGAAACAAAAAGAATGACAAAAGAGGGAATCAATCAATACTGAACAATAAATATAATTCTATATATATAGTACAAACATGAGTCATGACATTAATATATATAAATAAAAATGACTACCTATAATTGCAATTACAATTGAGTATCACAATTACAGTGTATGTCATACAATGAAAAATGCAATAGATTATATATATATATATTTATATATAGCAACTTACCATAAAATCCATCAGTTAATATACACAAATTCGCTCACAAGTGAGGATTTTAAAAAACCGTCATTGTCCATGTATCATAGCTTGACAGACCAAGGAACTGTATTACATGCACAGATCCTTGGTATAACTAACATAGGCAAGCACCTTTCCTTATCTATTAGGTGTCTTAGCTCAACTATGGACTGGGTTCATGTGTACACATACAACAAGGTACACAAATAAAGGGAAGTGATGTGGCTGAGAGCACCAGCCATTTGTCATCAAATCGTATCTTCTGGCTATAAAATTGAATAACAACTCTAGTTAACAATGGACTACTGACTGCATGTATAGGAAGGTCTCCATTGCATCACAACATAGCATTTAATACATGGCTATGCTCAACTAAAGAGACATAAAACACATAGTCAGGGGTCTTCACTAAATAATACGTCATCTAGATTATCTTTAATTTAATGGGGAGTCATCTAGTACATGGCTATGCTCAGCTACCAAGGTTTTAATTAGAGCTCAGAGAAAGGCGATGTCAAAAGCATGACCACATTCTTAACGCCTAATTGCATTCTTATCACCACATCAAAAAAATTGAGACAATGAAAGGAGGATGGGCCACTCCCCTTTGTCCCTTTGGCTAAAGTCCTGGCTACATAATTATAGTTAAGGACAAGGAAAGGAAGATGGGCCATTCCCCTTTGTCCCTTGGCTGAAGTCCTGGCTACGTCATTATAGTTAAGGGGCTTTTGTAAAAAAGCAGCTGTAGTGATTATCAGGCATAATCACTGTGGAGTCTCAAATATAGTTACAACATTGAATGTAGATATGATGATGTCCAACCATTCACAAAAAGGAACAACTATGTGAATCACATTGAGTTGCAACTAAGTTAATTATAAATTCAATTATGGGTTCAATTCAAAGTAATTCATAACTATTATTCATAATCATTAAATATTCATTTCTCTAGTATATTAAACAAAGATACATGTGGAAGATCCATCTTTAGAAGATCATATTATAATCTTAACATTTCCATACCAGTACACTGTCACCACACAAAAGAATACATGTATATATGTTCTTAAACACACCAGACAGACTAAGGTACATTATACTACATGTAGTGAGTCATACCTCTTCAATTTGTTTGGCTTTGGAATCAAGTTCATTACGTAAAATATCAAAATCTAGACAATATAATGACATCAGATAATGTTATATACAGACAATACACAGGGCAGCGTTTCAAAATCAATAGGGTGGGGGATTATAAGTATCTGGACTGTACTGTCATATGAGGGTCTGTGGCATCCCACAGCGATTTCTACATGTTGTAAGGCTCCTTCTGGTGGCCTCTGAGACCCCTTAATTGAGTTTAGACAATTGAACACTCATTTGGCTTGGAGGGATGGAGTAGCTTTGTAGGGATATTCCATCCTCCAATATACACGTACTGACATACATATATACAATGCTTATGCATGCACCACAGACACAAAAATTACATGTACATTTATATATTCACGTACATGTATTTATGTATATCATACATACATGTATATACATAGTTTTTATAATTATGTACGCGTACATGCTGTACTTGAGCTTGTACTTGACTATAATTATTATGTGTATTATTGTACTATACTGCACTGGAGTACTACTGTTGCAGTGCAGTGTACTGTACTGTACTGTACTTCAGCTTGTACTTGAGCTTGTACTTGACTATATGTGTATTATTGTACTATACTGCACTGGACTATCAATAGTACTACTGTTGCAGTGCAGTGTACTGTACTGTACTGTACTTCAGCTTGTACTTGAGCTTGTACTTGACTATATGTGTATTATTGTACTATACTGCACTGGACTATCAATAGTACTACTGTTGCAGTGCAGTGTACTGTACTGTACTTGAGCTTGTACTTGAGCTTGTACTTGACTATATGTGTATTATTGTACTATACTGCACTGGACTATCAATAGTACTACTGTTGCAGTGCAATGTACTGTACTGTACTGTACTTGAGCTTGTACTTGAGCTTGTACTTGACTATATGTGTATTATTGTACTATACTGCACTGGACTATCAATAGTACTACTGTTGCAGTGCAATGTACTGTACTGTACTGTACTTGAGCTTGTACTTGAGCTTGTACTTGACTATATGTGTATTATTGTACTATACTGCACTGGACTATCAATAGTACTACTGTTGCAGTGCAGTGTACTGTACTGTACTGTACTTCAGCTTGTACTTGAGCTTGTACTTGACTATATGTGTATTATTGTACTATACTGCACTGGACTATCAATAGTACTACTGTTGCAGTGCAGTGTACTGTACTGTACTTGAGCTTGTACTTGAGCTTGTACTTGACTACATGTGTATTATTGTACTATACTGCACTGGACTATCAATAGTACTACTGTTGCAGTGCAGTGTACTGTACTGTACTGTACTTGAGCTTGTACTTGAGCTTGTACTTGACTACATGTGTATTATTGTACTATACTGCACTGGACTATCAATAGTACTACTGTTGCAGTGCAGTGTACTGTACTGTACTTGAGCTTGTAGTTGACTATGTGTGTATCATTGTACTATACTGCACTGGACTATCAATAGTACTACTGTTGCAGTGCAGTGTACTGTACTGTACTTGAGCTTGTAGTTGACTATGTGTGTATCATTGTACTATACTGCACTGGACTATCAATAGTACTACTGTTGCAGTGCAATGTACTGTACTGTACTGTACTTCAGCTTGTACTTGAGCTTGTACTTGACTATATGTGTATTATTGTACTATACTGCACTGGACTATCAATAGTACTACTGTTGCAGTGCAATGTACTGTACTGTACTGTACTTGAGCTTGTACTTGAGCTTGTACTTGACTATATGTGTATTATTGTACTATACTGCACTGGACTATCAATAGTACTACTGTTGCAGTGCAGTGTACTGTACTGTACTTGAGCTTGTACTTGAGCTTGTACTTGACTATATGTGTATTATTGTACTATACTGCACTGGACTATCAATAGTACTACTGTTGCAGTGCAATGTACTGTACTGTACTGTACTTGAGCTTGTACTTGAGCTTGTACTTGACTATATGTGTATTATTGTACTATACTGCACTGGACTATCAATAGTACTACTGTTGCAGTGCAATGTACTGTACTGTACTGTACTTCAGCTTGTACTTGAGCTTGTACTTGACTATATGTGTATTATTGTACTATACTGCACTGGACTATCAATAGTACTACTGTTGCAGTGTACTGTACTGTACTGTATTTGAGCTTGTACTTGAGCTTGTACTTGACTATATGTGTATTATTGTACTATACTGCACTGGACTATCAATAGTACTACTGTTGCAGTGCAGTGTACTGTACTGTACTTGAGCTTGTACTTGACTACATGTGTATTATTGTACTATACTGCACTGGACTATCAATAGTACTACTGTTGCAGTGCAGTGTACTGTACTGTACTGTACTTGAGCTTGTACTTGAGCTTGTACTTGACTACATGTGTATTATTGTACTATACTGCACTGGACTATCAATAGTACTACTGTTGCAGTGCAGTGTACTGTACTGTACTTGAGCTTGTAGTTGACTACATGTGTATCATTGTACTATACTGCACTGGACTATCAATAGTACTACTGTTGCAGTGCAGTGTACTGTACTGTATTTGAGCTTGTACTTGACTACATGTGTATCATTGTACTATACTACACTGGACTATCAATAGTACTACTGTCGCTGATTGGTTTTTATTGTCCATTACATGAGTAATGTACAGTTTGTACTAGGGCTACGAAAAAAGTTCAAATTGTTTGCTGTGCATTCGAAGCTAAATTCGAAGCTTTACTGCTGTCCACTTTAGTTTGCACATGCAGACTTGTACAATCCAAATGTGCAGTTAAATTGTGGTTCCAGGAACGTTGATGCTGTGTTGCTGGCTGCTTCTGTCTCATTTCTCAGTCCAGTGATGCTAAATCACTGGACTGAGAAACAGCGACAGGAAGAAGACTAGTACTCGTTATAAAGCAATACTCCAGTTTTGTAGGCTTTCAATTAGGGATGGGCAATATTTTGATTATCATGATAATTGTGATTAAAAATTTCCAGTGATAATCATATTGTCTAAATATCGCCATATCGTGGTCACAAAAATAATGATTATTGTGCCATAACTTCAGGTTTTCAGTACTATCACATCTAAATCAGTTTTTCAACACTGTTTTCTCAACAAATAAAAGGTATTAATTTGATTGTTGAATGAAATCTACATACATATGTAAGGTAGCCAATAATCGCAATAATTGTGATACTTGCACAGATAATAATCATTGACTCATATTTTCATAATCGCCCATCCCTACTTTCAATAGCTAATCAAGGTAAGAGAAACATTGATAAAAATACATGCAAACTCTTAGAAGCTTTTCTTACAAACTTTCAAATTTAATATTGAATATTCATCCCAGCATTAGTTTTTACACATGGACATGTAAGATATAATCCATTACCTAGTGAATCCAGTTTTGATGCTAAATCCACTATATACTTTACTTCTGACCTTGCCTGCAAAAACATGAGCAAATAACGAAAGATAAGAATTACATATACATGTACATGTACATCATCATGTGATGGAGTATTCTAATAATTATAAATCAAATTAGTACGAGATTTTATAAATGTGTATGACTTGATGTAAATGTTACATGTATATGTACATGTATAAGTATTATGTGTACATGTACTATATCTACTACATGTACATGTATGTGTACTACTACCTACATGTACCTGTACACTGTAACATGTACAATAGTGTATGATGGTATGTGCATGTATATGTACATGTATAAGTATCATGTGTACATGTACTACATCTACTACATGTATGTGTAGTTGTGTACTACCTACATGTACTATACACTGTAACATGTACAATAGTGTATAATGGTATGTGCATGTATATGTACATGTATAAGTATCATGTGTACATGTACTACATCTACTACATGTATGTGTAGTTGTGTACTACCTACATGTACTATACACTGTAACATGTACAATAGTGTATGATGGTATGTGCATGTATATGTACATGTATAAGTATCATGTGTACATGTACTACATCTACTACATGTATGTGTAGTTGTGTACTACCTACATGTACTATACACTGTAACATGTACAATAGTGTATAATGGTATGTGCATGTATATGTACATGTATAAGTATCATGTGTACATGTACTACATCTACTACATGTATGTGTAGTTGTGTACTACCTACATGTACTATACACTGTAACATGTACAATAGTGTATAATGGTATGTGCATGTATATGTACATGTATAAGTATCATGTGTACATGTACTACATCTACTACATGTATGTGTAGTTGTGTACTACCTACATGTACTATACACTGTAACATGTACAATAGTGTATAATGGTATGTGCATGTATATGTACATGTATAAGTATCATGTGTACATGTACTACATCTACTACATGTATGTGTAGTTGTGTACTACCTACATGTACTATACACTGTAACATGTACAATAGTGTATGATGGTATGTGCATGTATATGTACATGTATAAGTATCATGTGTACATGTACTACATCTACTACATGTATGTGTAGTTGTGTACTACCTACATGTACTGTACACTGTAACATGTACAATAGTGTATGATGGTATGTATATATACATTGTACATACATGTACATGTAATATGTATACTGTGCACTGTACTTACCATTGGTATATGACATCTCTCATTTGATTTGATCTTAGCTACAACATCATTCACTGAAAAGGGGAAAGAGGAATGTGAGCGGTGGGACAAAAGGTATTACAATATTTTGAAAACAGCTTAGACGAGGATAGGAATGTACGAGACAAGCCCATTATCTGTCACTAAACTCTGTTCACATTCACAATGAATTCAAAATTAGGCTGTGATGGTTTTTATATGTACACATATAAATATTATTGTACATTTTAATATGGACTCAACAATGAAATTTAACATACACACTAAAAGATGGGAAGGATAATAATGTTATGAACATTCTCTAAGATCATGATTGCATTTACTAGATGTAAAACATACACTGCTATTCTTACATGCAAAGTTTGGAGCAAATCTTTTAACATTGATTGGTAGAGACTGCTTGCACACAGGACACTCTGCAGTCTGTTTCAAACACTTGTCAATACAGTCATGACTATATTAATGATACAATAATACAGATTGAAATATTTCGGTTCTAAAAAAAAATATTTTTATGCTATATAGAAATGAATACTGGGTTGTTATATATAATATATATATCTTTACATGCTTGTGTCACATGTGTGACTATGTGTTGTTTACGTAGTTAAGGAAATTGCATCATTTCAGGGGACTCAGTCAATTAATGGGTACAGCTCATAATAGAACACGTACTTGAGTTCTACAGACCAGCAGAAAGAAAGCTGCTTGTAGCTTACGTAGAAACTGAAACTTATAGCTGAAATATATATCCCCAAAGTTCTACAAGATCCTTTTAAAAAGTAAGGAGAGTAGACAATCAAAATAATAACTATAATTAATAGTAACTATAACTATACATATCTCCATATATTTTGTTTTTACTAAAATATTTGATCTGATGTCTAAACCTTGTTGAATAGCTTAACAAGGTATGCATTTAATTATTCTTCAGATAAGAATTTGTTTTATTAATTGTTAACAATAAAGCATCACATTATAGGTGTGGCCGATATTAGACATTTTGATATCAATTACTACCTGAAAAATGTACCGCGATATAACCAAATATCGACTAAACACGTGTTCCACAATTGGTCACACCCACAAACATTTTGTAGGGATCAAACAGTGCACCACCAACAACTCATTCAGACTACCGCAATACTACATCTAGCTGTAAAACGTATGTTTTTTTAGCATACTGGAGTAGAAGGTCAACTAAATGTCTTTCGTATTAATTGACTCGTGACCACATAACACTCACTCATCAACTCACAAACATAGCATGTTGTTAATGAAACAGATATATATGATTCTTTTCTAAGTTGATCGCTATCTAGAAAAGCCTAACAAACACTGCTAAACTCGGTTGGCCATGTGCTCAAAAATATGGGTGTGGCACATAACATATTTAATTAACTGTGCATTTCAATATTTTGGTATGCATCAATAATTGTGATATAGTATTGTGATACAGGAATGAATATCATAATTTTAACTATATTTATGGGTATATCACCCAGCCCTATCTCATTATAGTTATTGTTATGTAATGGAGACAAACTGGGATATCAGATATTGGTTCAGCTTCAATTTTTAACACTGAGCTATTAACACTATTGATAGTGGTTAGTTGATCGATTCATATCTAAGGTGTTGATAGCTATGATGCCATGGAGCCATTTTGCAAAAAGCAATTAACTTAACTTACCAGAAACTATGTCCACATGTAGTAACTTGCACAGCTTTGAATATGTCGTAGCATATAGGACTACAATAAAATAAAGGATGTAATTAATAAAATAACTATTAATATGAATATCGTTTAATAATAGTATGTGACAATAATTATCATGACATGTTACCATAGCGACTAAACTCTGTAACCACTATAATTATAAATTATCACAGATAGAGTTATTATTTAAGTTGTGTACCAGTGGTCTCAAGTAATAATTTTATTTATACACATCCCATTATTTTTCTAAAAACTATAACAATAATTCAACATACAGCCCCCACCTCCTGTAATCAATGAATAATTTAATGGCATATGCAATCAACTAACCATCTTAGATCAGTCTTTGCTAGCTTTTCTTTCTTTCCATCTTCTTTCTCCTCTATTCTGGGTCTCTTTCGTTCCATTATAATAATTCTTTGGCAATTGCAGTGGTTGCTTGAAAATCCGGAAAAGTCCGTAATCCGTAATCTTATTTTAAGCCACACCCATTATAACCCAAATAATTATGTACATGTCATCATGCAGGCAATAAATTTGCACAGATCTTGTTTATTCAGACTAGGCTTTGTTAGAAGCTCAAGTGGTCACTCAGTACGGGAGAGTTTGAGGGATAAACATGGAAGATCCCATAATTACCTGAGAATATCACTGACGGAACGTTGTAACCTTAGATGTGAGTAAATACTAAACACCATGCAAGTAAAATTATAATGCTACTAGTTATTGCTATGTGTTGTAATTCAGATGTTGGAATTTATACACCAGTTTATAAATTCCCAGTGACCTGGCATAATGGTAGAGGGTCAACTCACTCAACTGTAATATACGACACCTCATTAAAATCCATAGGACACACCCCTTGATCCGAGGGTCTCTTATTAGGGTTTCAAATTACACCATTGCCATGCCCACTTTCGGTACGGTATATTCCAATTGATCTGTGGTAGGAAGTAATAGAGTTGTGTGAAATATGGCAATGGTGCCTTTAGTCTCGTGTAGCCAGACCCAACCTACTACAAATGAAGGGTCTGATGATGTTGGAATTAATACACCAGTTTATAACTTCCCTGGCATAGTGAGTGTACTACTATGGTAATAGAGTTGTTGTGTGTAATTAATAGTGTAATGAAAATTTCAGTCATATCCCTTCAAAGGCTAAGATCACTTTGATACTGATTGAACCCTAACCACAAGGGAACCCTAACCTAAATGATTCACATAATGATATTCATGAGATTTTGAAGAAAACATTTGTGAAAACCATGTCCGTGCTAATATATTATATCTCATAACCTCATATATAGGTCAATATTGTATGCCGGAAGAAGGAGTGGAGTTGACTCCATCGGATGGTATTTTGACATCAAACGAGATAATTAGATTAGTCAAACTGTTTGTTTCTGAAGGAGTTACAAAAATCAGATTAACAGGAGGTGAACCTCTTCTTCGTGCTGACCTAACAGATATTGTAGGTATGTAGACTAAAAAGGTCATTCATGTTGACCTTGACCTCAGAAAAATTTCCATAACTGTAGTTTGGAATGACCAATTACATTTTTTTCGGCATAATTTTCGATCATATCGTCACCTTTCCGTTCTTTTTTGCGTGTGTCAAATTTCAATCCATTGCTTCATTTTTGAGTTACAGTATAATCATGTATCACAATGAGCTCAAAATTATGATGTGATGACTGTATGTGTTAATGTCGTGAAGTAACCTCATGACATTATACACTGTATTACATATATAGTCATCACACATACATTAATAACATTGTTCAATATTATTCATGACCATGGATAGCCACTAATTATTGCTTAACTATGGATGCTTAGTATTCAGCCATTTTATACAGGAAGCCAACTAAATTACATAGGTATCCAGGCAACGTAACTATTGCTCCACCCACACATTTACTCTCATTATAGCAAATATTTCTTCATTACCTGGTCTGCAGTCTATAGCTCTCACAACAAATGGTGTTACATTGCGTAAAAAAGCATTACAGTTGAAAAAGGCGGGCTTGAACTCCATTAATGTAAGTCTAGATACATTGATACCTGAAAAGTTTGAATTCATCAGTCGAAGGAAAGGTGAGTCACTTATTACTAACCTTATGTGTGATGTTTTAATTAACACCTTGTCATTACAGGCCATAGTCGTGTTTTGGAATCTATTGATGAGTCTCTTAAAGTCGGTTTTAATCCTGTGAAGGTATTTAGAAACTTATGCTATCCAGGGTTTTAGCCAAAGGGACAAAGGGGAGTGGCCCATCCTCCTTTCCTTGTCACAATTCATTTGATGTGGTCATAGGAATGCAATTAGGTCTTTGATGTGATGCTGCTTTTAACATTGCCACCTTCCTTTCCCTTATCTCTGTCGTTAACAATATCTCCAGAAAAAAAATGTTTGTGACTTTCATAGGATTTCAGGATTTCTGCTTCCATTTGTAATTTTATGAAATGTCAGTACATTATGTGCCTATCCATGTGTTGCTATCATTCGTGAAATTTTTATTCACGAATTTGAATATTTGTGTATTTGCGAAACTTTTATGCCTGCTTACAGTACAATGTATGTATGTACATGTAATATACTACTCTTCATTAACTTATTGTTTCACTAGGTAAATTGTGTTGTAATGCGAGGACTAAATGATGATGAATTGGTAAACTTTGTTGCAATGACTGAACACAAAGTGAGACTATTATCTATGTGTATTTAATAACCAGATGTACTTATGTGTGTCTACATGTAATATATGATTGTATATGTGTAAGTGTACACATTACATGTACATGTATATATGTTGTGAGTTTCCGCTTACATAATTATGTATGTATGTATGCGTGTATGTATGTATGTGTGTATGTATGTATATATGTAGTATGTATGTATGTATGTATGTATGTATGATTGTATGTATGATTGTATATATGTATATATGTATGTATGTATGTATATATGTATGTATGTACATGTATGTGTGTATGTATGTCCATGTATGTATGTATTTATATATGATTATATGTATGTATTATTATATATATATATATATATATATATGTATGTATAATATAGCCCATTGATGTGAGGTTCATTGAATATATGCCATTTGATGGAAATCGATGGAGCATTGGCAAGTTTCTACCTTATCAAGAAATGCTATCGATAATATCAAGAGAATGGCCACAACTGGAAAGAGACACAGACAGTGAAAATGACACTGCTAAAGTGAGTATAGTGATTACATCATGTTAATGTCCATAATGCATCTATCTATCTATTTATCTATCTACATGTATCTATCTATCTATCTACATGTATCCATCCATCCATCCATCTATCCATATAGCTTGTTAGTCCATTCATTTTTATTAATCTATCCATCCACTAATCCATCTGTTGTCTGGTAGTGCATCTATATCCTGTATCTTCATCTATCTAGATATCCATTTATCTATCTATCTATCTATCCATCCATCCATCCATCCGTCTATCCATATAGCTTGTTAGTCCATTTTATTATCTATCCATCCACCAATCCATCTGTCTGTCTGGTAATGCACGTATTAACCTATATCTTGATCTATCTAGATATTCATCTGTCTATCTATGTTAGTCCATTATTAATTTTATGTACATGTAGCATTACTCCATTCCTGGTTTTGCTGGTCGTGTTGGTTTTATCACTTCAATGAGTCAACACTTTTGTGGTACTTGCAATAGACTTCGTCTCACTGCTGATGGAAATCTAAAGGTTCTACACCTTTTCCTCTTCATTCTTCCTCTAACGTGTTTCATAAAAATAGGTTTGTCTTTTTGGAGCTAGTGAAGTATCTCTAAGAGATTGTATGCGTTTGGGAATGTCTGATGAAGAACTTGTAAAAATAGTATCAGCAGCTGTCAAAAGAAAGCATCCTCAACATGCAGGTATTCTACACACCAATGATCCAATCCATCCATTCAATTATCCATCTCATGTTCACCTTGACCTCAAAAAAATTTTAGTTTGGAATGACCAACAATCTTTTTACATGTGTATCTGCACCATTTTCATATAATTATCCTTCCCATTCTTTTTTGTGTGTGTTTCAATCCATTGCTTCATTATTGAGTTACAGTATAATCATGTATTAACCTTATGACATTAAACTATACACTATATTACATATAAGTTATTGAGTTACAGTATAATCATGTATTAACCTTATGACATCAAACTATACACTATATTACATATAAGTTATTGAGTTACAGTATAATCATGTATTAACCTTATGACATTAAACTATACACTATATTACATATAATTGTGATATAAAGTACTTAATTTTGAGGTAATTGTGAATGTGAACAGACTTCAACCAACCATCAATTCATCCATCCTTCCTTACTAAACAATATGTAACCATGTATTCATTAGGTATGCTAAATCTTAGCAAGAGAAAGAACAGACCTATGATATTGATTGGTTAGTTCTAATAATGAGTATACCATGTCCAGTTTTGCTAAACATGTTTTAGTTTTAAAGTGCAATCACATATTTGAGATAAAACTGAGCTTATTATAAATTCATGAATATTTGCTACGAAGTACAGATAAGGTTTCTTGTGTACAATTACCCGGGAAGACATGTATTGTGATTGAACATATTAGCATGCATCAATACAATGAGATGTATTGAGCCGACTGCCAGACTATTTGACTTAATTTCACCACCCTTGTCCTGCTCCCCATATACATGTAATTTGCTCGTTCAATTTCAAATATACTGGACATTCACTAGATTTATCAGACAATGTTCTGCATGACTATACCACTGATTAAATCATAACTCTACAAATCATTTTATTTATAAACAGGTGGACTTCATACTCTTTCTGTTGCTCAGCAAAATGCTTTTCTTTTATCTCGTTCTTATTCATCACAACCTGTTAGTCATTCCCGTTCACACAAACTCACAAACTTGTACCAAAGAATCACAAGACCCAGACCCGTCTCCAGTGTGACACATACACCTTACAATCGTTCATCAATGGTCTGTTCATTTCAAAATTATCTTAGTACTTTATCACACTTGGACAAATTTGGAGATCCTAAAATGGTGGATATTTCTGGTAAATCTTCAACTTTACGAGTAGCTACAGCCGAGGGTAGGATTCAACTATCATCTAGAGCACTAGAGATGGTTCTTGATCCAGGTAGTAATCCTAAAGGTTCAGTAATGAATGTAGCACAATTAGCCTCCATTATGGCTGTAAAGAAGACTGCTGATTTAATTCCTCTTTGCCATTCACTGTCTGTGAGTGGTATAGATGTGAAAGTGCTAGTGGAAGATAAAGATGTGATTGTGAGGGTGAGTGTGAAAAGTGTAGGTGAAACTGGTGTAGAGATGGAAGCACTGACTGGAGTGTCTGTGGGATTATTAACTATTTATGATATGACGAAATCCGTGTCACATGAACACGTAATTACTAATATACGACTTTTAAGCAAAACGGGAGGAGTGAGAAATGTATCAAATGTGCAATGAAGTGGATGTTGTTAGTCTTTAAATTGTGTATAATTATTTTTTTTAATCCCTGCACAAGGGATGTATTTATTATGTAAAATCATTTTTGCCCGGTCTAAGAGATACAGGACTGAATCCCAGTCTAAGATATACATGACTGAATCCCAGTCTAAGAGATACAGGACTGAATCCAGTCTAAGAGATATGGGACTGAATCTATTAGCAATGGTTTGGTACCACGAATTTGTTCACATTTTGGGTGTGGAAAATATCCAAATTAACATAACTACATTATACTGCAACCCTTAAAGATATCTAGCTGTTCCAAGAACAAGTACCCGAACAGACACATGGTCATATTGGATACATATGGCAGCTCTGCATAATTATGTATGCATGGTGTACGCATTAAGTAAATAAATAAATGTCAAAAACAACATTTATTTGTATAAAATTAATAACAATAAAAGTACAGATAGTTTACTTGATATTTACATAACATCAAATTAAAAATGTGAGCTGTGGTAGTACCTATATTAATGTGTAACAAACATGTATATCCTTTTCAAATATCACTGTGTTCTCTTTCTTTTGCTTGTACGATGAGGAGAAACTGAAGGGGAAGGACTATTAGACACTCTTCCTCGTTTCCTTGTTGCAAGTACATCCTCACTATCTCCTATAGAAACAAAGTGATCAATCACATGATACAACAGCATAAGTCATGTGATAAGCATATTAGTGTAATTTAGTTTCTGCCACATTTTATGAGGACTTCATGTGACCACTTTTTGAAGACTATGAAATTGTAGGACTTGTAGTCTTATAATCAGCAAACTTTTAATGTAGAGTATGTACAATTGCCTTTCAGTGTATCCCCACAGTCCAACTCCCACCCCCAGATTTCAGGCCAAATATAACAAACAAGCTACAAGCCTTTGGGGGCCATAGAAGCTACCTCATAGAGCCAATATAAATTTTAAAAATTTCCTGGGGGTCCACCCCCCCCCCCCCCCCAGGAGCAGTGTGGCTTCACATGATCGATTATTTCACCTCTCTAGCAAAAACTAAAAACTCCCATGCCCCAGACTCATTCCTGTTCTGTAGGCAGAAACCAGTACATGCATTAAAGATTTTTTTTTTACCTTGTTCATAAAAATGAGGAGGTAATTCGAAATCTTGTTGGTCTGATGGTAATGCGTCATTTTCCAACTCATCCTAAATAAATAACACACTTATGAAACTACATGTTCCTAAAAGACATACTACATAGTAATCATTTACAGGAAACTTTCTCGCTGAACACCTCTCAGTGATAATTTTAGGTGTCCAGCACTTAACTTTAGGTGTCCAGGGACACCTAAATACCCTCTAAACTAAACACTGGTATGGAACAGTATATGATACCAGGAATTGAAAACAAGGTATTAAAGCATTGAGTACTTTGGTATCGGCAGTGCAAATCACTCCTTACATTGGAAGAGTACGATTATGAGAAACACATTGATTATAATATTTGTATATACCAGTGATACAAGATCATATAGTTTTTGTAAATGGTTCCATATCACACGTGTTGAAATAGATACAAACCCCTGTGCTATCATACGTTGATGGATACAGACCATGTGCCAATGTTTACTGACACCTGAAAAATAAAAACAGTAACAGAATATGAGAATAAAATTAGATCTTACCAACTGGTTTGTGGTCTTGCATTGCTCGAAATAGAGCTACTTCTATCTCTGGAGTAAACTTTACCTCCTCCATGCTTGAGGCAAGATTACGGCCGAATTTACGGGGCTAACCTTCATCACGCCCTATCATAAGAAATTTGTTCCAGGGGGATCGGCGCGGGGGTCCAAATAAAACGAAAGCCCAACAAATGGCTGAAATTTATAATGTCTGCTTTATTGGAGCAGGTACAGTTAACTTTGGAGGTGTACCAGATCCTTGGAACCATTCCAAGCGACTAGAACAGCTGGGAAGTGTAAAGGTAGTTGCAATTGTTGACCCATTGGTGGAAAAAGCCCAGAAAATACTTGCAGCGAAACTAGCTGGAAATCATGCAGATATGTACAGCGAATGTAAGATATATGGAGATGTGCAGACTGCTTTACAAGAGAAGACAATACATGTTGGATTTATTGGTAAGTTGAAATATAATTTCGTTTATGGATTAATTAAAGGTAGATAGATCCTCCATTTTTACGGTATCAGAAGTGTATATAGCAATTGCATTCACGTGTTTTTGTAGCAAGCAAACAATTTTTTTTTTCTAGTGAAGGGCAATACCAGAAATTTTCATTTCAATATGATGGATATCAAGTATGGTAATTGGTATCAATGATATTGAGTACTATTTGAGTACTGCAATATGGCATACCGCTTTGATCAATCGTCAACGAAACAATCGTATCAGATATTATACTCTACCCATAAAAGGTGTGGGGTCATCGATTTTGAAGCAGTTTTCAATATCCAAGAATCAAAGCAATAATAGAATTTAATATCTACCCATCACTAATTTTTTCCAGACCCTTTCTGTCATGTAAAGCTAAACAGTATGTTAGCAATGGATAAATATTAAGGGTGGGGGAGTCCATCAATGATACAAGATGTTTGATCAACAATTGTTCAATCAGTGTTGTAAAAAGTGTTTTTCAGCATACACTATAAAATCAAAGGATGGAGAGCACTGTGGTACCACCCTTTTTGGAGAAACACTGATGTAGTTTCATGTTGTGTGACAACCATGATGCAGGAATTAAGAGCCCAGAATAAAGTAGTGAGATACACTGTTTATATTTATTCTTTTATAGGTGTTCCTCCATTTTGTCATGGATCTCTTTCCCAAGGATTGGACACAGAGCTTCAGTTATTAGCTGCTGGTGTCCACGTGTTTGTGGAAAAACCTGTATCTGTTGTACCTCCTGAGGAATTCCAGTCCTATGTGTCTGCTGTTGAGGAGTCTGCCAGGAAAAATGGGTGTGTTATTGGAGTTGGATATATGTTTCGATATCATCCGGCTATTGAGAGAATCAAGGAAGAGCTGAGTAAACATGGCCGACCAGTTGTAGCTCTAAATGCACGTTATTCTTGCACTTATTCTACAATGAATAAACCATTTTGGTGGGATATGAGTAAATCTGGTGGTCCAATAGTTGAGCAGGGCACTCACTTTTGTGATCTTGTAAGATATTTTGGAGGTGAAGTAGTATTTGATAGCATCACGGGCGTGTCTGTGCCTCCACCCGCTTCTCCTGACAGTGCAGGTCATTTGAGCTCCATTCCTCAAGTCGTGCAAGCAGCTGGAATTCCAGAGGAACTACAAGTGCCTCGAGCTACCCAATGTACTTGGAGATTTCAACAAGGTGGTGGTATTGGTACTCTTACGCACACGGTCACACTTCATGGTGATCGTTATGAATCGTCTTTAGATATATGGTGTGATGGATTACGAATCACACTTCACGAACCGTACCACCCTCAATGTGAGTTAAGAATTCGTCGAAGTGGTGATGATCGTGAGACTTGTGAAACATTTCCAACTGCAGATCCTTATCTTGAAGAAGATCGGGCATTTTTTAATGCTGTGCGTTCCAATGATATGTCGTATATACGGTCTCCTTACTCTGATGCTGCTAAGACGTATCAACTTACTTGGGCTATCAGGAGAGCTACCGACAAGAGATCCTTGTAGATGTTTATTATTAGTACAATAGAGTGATGGTTGACAACATAGTTATTAGGTTTTAAATTTTTAATTAAATTTTTAATTTTAATCCTTTTTGTAATTTTAACCGTTTGTTGAAACAATAAAATGGCTTCTGAATACCAACCACCTTCTTGGTAAGCTGTATTGTTGTTCTGATTCAGTATATATATGATATATTTTTATAGGGCGGGTAATCCAAAGCCTGGACTTCACCTGGATGTAGTTAAAAATGACAGTGTTCTACAAGTAAGTATATGCACACTGCCAACATGGTTGCTATCTATGTATATATATATTCTCCTGTTTATATATATATTATACCTCATAGAAACTACTCATAGATGAAAAGGATTATTATCTGTTTGGTAGAAATCGTGATGTATGTGACTTCCCTTTACAACACCAATCATGTTCTCGTGTCCATGCTGCTCTCGTTCATCATAAAAATCTCAATAGACCATTCCTTATTGATTTAGGTTCTGGTATGTTCTCTATATATAATGCCTAACATACATCTATACATACAGGGGCTGAAACACCACCAAACATTTGGGACGTGCTAAATGTTGACATTATATAGTAATACAAAAATGTGTTAATAGCTGAATTACAATGTTTACAACAAAATAAGAGGGCGGCTCAAGCCCCACCTTCCAACCCATTTCTCAGCCACTGATACACACATTCATCTATCTATCATTGTTATTCAGCCATTTTGTACAGGAAACCAATTAAATCTGGTATCCAGGAAGAGTACTATTGCTCCACCTACATGCCAAATTTATTTGCTGTGCAAAATGGCTAAATAACGAACATTTAAATTCAAGTGTTAGATAAAAATGCAAATGACTGATTTTCGCATCCACAGCACCATACACTGATATCAGTTAAATATGGTATTGCATAAATTGTGGTATCGTATATTTAGAATATCACAATATTACAAACAATATATTAATGCCATGTATTAACATAACACAAATTATATTTTACTATTGACCAGTGGTTTAGACACAGCCAGCCAGTCATACACAACATTGTCTGATAAATTGAAACTGAACTGTATACAAAGTATATGGGGAGCAGCACAAGAGTGAGTCAAAATGTCCAGTAGTTGGCTCAATATTTCCACACCCATGCTGTTGGCCCTATTTGTTAAGAGGAGAAACAATACCAACGCAATATAATTTCAGTTTGTGTCCTGTTGGTTCTTATTTGAAGTTACTATTACCTCAAATTAATGATACATATCATATGCAATAATCACATGGAGTACTAATCCAATCATCTAGGCTAAATTGCCCAATCTCAACCTATAATAGTCACCTTACAGGTAATCTATTTATTGATGTACATGTCCTTCTCTTTCAGCACATGGTATTAGATCTATACGATTAGAACCAGTAGTCACCTTACATGTAATCTATTTATTGATGTACTAGTCCTTCTCTTTCAGCACATGGTATTAGATCTATTCGATTAGAACCAGTAGTCACTTTACATGTAATCTATTTATTGATGTACATGTTCTTCTCTTTCAGCACATGGTATTAGATCTATACGATTAGAACCAATAGTCACCTTACATGTAATCTATTTATTGATGTACAAGTCCTTCTCTTTCAGCATGTGGTATTAGATCTATACGATTAGAACCAGTAGTCACTTTACATGTAATCTATTTATTGATGTACAAGTCCTTCTCTTTCAGCACATGGTATTATATCTATACGATCTATACAATTAGAACCAGTAGTCACCTTACATGTAATCTATTTATTCATGTACATGTTCTTCTCTTTCAGCACATGGTACTTTCATTGGATCTATACGATTAGAAGCAGATAAACCTCAGCAATTACTAGTGGATGCCACTTTCAGTTTCGGTGCTTCAACTCGCTGTTATACACTGAGGTACGTTAAAATCACACAATTGTCACATGAATATCAGGAGTTCTCTTTCAGAGAGAAACCTCAGACGGTATCGTTAGTCTCAGATGAAGCAGGAGAAGGAGGAATGTTACTAGGTCTGACAGATTTAGACAATGAAGTTGATGTAAGATATGCATGTAGTTATTCTATCTCACTAAATTTTAGCCAATCAGATTGCTTGAAAGTGATCACCTGACAGCACATTAAATCAGTTATTGTGCATTTGCCAAAAAAAAATATAACGTGTATGTGTGTTTTTAAAATGGTACTTGAGTAGAACCAAAGATCGAGGTTACATGATGCACTCGTGTAATCTTGACCTTTATGGATTCCATCCTTGTACCGTGAATATATAATTAATTAATTAATTTCATAAATTCAGCTCCACCCCATCACCGTGTTGTGTGTAAAAATGCTAAATCATAGCAACAGAAATAATTAACTGAATTAAAGCAAAATAAGTCTATTTTTTGTTTAAAAATGTCAATGTTTCCACGTCATCGTCAGTTAACTCCGGTTCTGTGCATGTGCTAATTACTTTAGAATGGCTATAAGTACCTCCAGAATGCCTCAGAATGAATCTCAGAGCATCTGTTTTTCAAAAATGTCTGGGGGCATACCCCAAGACTCCCATAGTGGGGGCATGCTTTAGCTCCATGTCACGTTGCATTTCCCACACCCCAGCTCAAAATCCTGTTGAACCCTTGCTATGGATCCAATCACTGTGTTACTCACACTATATATGTGAACTGAATCAGTTTCAATTGTACTGTAAAGTATGCACATCTTTATCTGCTCGTTTCCATAGCAGTTTTCATGAATGTTTAATAAGCTCAGCTTCTTCAACTCAATCTGATTCTTCTTCACTTTTTGTATTTGTTATTTAGGATATAACACAATATAATACAGCTCATAATCGTCAGATAAGCACAATTGGTATTATTGAAGAAGTATCTCGTAAAAGACATAGGAGATCTCATTCAGTGTTATTTGCTGATAATGAGGAAATTATCAACCCAGGTACGTATGTGGAATATAGAAATAAAGCAATTTGTGTATTTGTTAAGTTACAATTTATTTCTATTAGAACTTACTGGTATGTGTAAATTTTACTAGAGACTGGTGTTCTCTTAGAGGAGTACAGTACTCTCTTATAGGATTTAATTGACTGGAAGGTGGGGGGGCTAGCGTGGGCCTTGTGGAAAAATTAGGGATATCGTTCATGCAACCTAGAATTGGAGTATATATGGTACTATTGTTAGGCAGTATAATATTGTAGGCAGTATAATTATGGTTAAAGTTGGGGTTTCTATATTGTTTAGTATAGTACCATATATGCTCTAATTATTTCATTCTAGATCAAGAGCTAAGGTCAATAGTATTTTTAATTGCATATTTTTACCAAATAACAACTTGATGAGTGATTGACAGTAATTCAACCCGAAACGTGATGATTCATTATAATTGTGACACCATTACATATTTTATTCTTTTCTTTAGAGGATATTGATCCTACTGTGGGGAGATTTAGAAACCTCATACAATCTTCCATCATTCCAGCAAAAGTATGTCTTTGTTTAGTTTGTTATGCAATTTTTATTCAGTACTGATGAAATAATTATCTGGTTTACTGCACAAATGTTTTGAGTATCACTCATCTCAGTACCATGCGGTGTAATATAATGCTTGTTGCTGGGCTAGTCTGATGGTGTCCACATCTATACCTTCTGTTGTTATGATGGTTACCATAGTTACAGGCACCATGTGCACCTTCATTACATATTGATGTATATATTATATTTTTCTTTTAGCATCCACGAATGGAAAAATCGACACAAGTGACACCTACATCCCCCTCCAAACCACACCCCTTTACTCAACCACTTCGTTCCCCATCTGCAGACTCGGCTAATCAACTTTATCCTGAATTTCCACTATTATCACCTTCTGGGAGAGGCTCTCTTAGCTTCTCATCTTTACATTCACATACAATCACATCCGGTAATGGCTTCATTATAAATAAAATTGTAGGGTTATGACCCAAAATCCCAATTAAAGTCCATACTCCCTTGAATACAATTGACTTGGAAGATCATTCGACATGACCTCAAAATCAGATACATGGAGAAATATTTATCCCGCTTTTTAATCACCAAAAATCATTGCTCATGTTTGAAACCTAACAACATAGTTACTCTTACTTTTTAACAGTCCTTGTATAGTGTTTGCAATGTATTTTAGCTACAACAGCCATCTCCTGTAGCTAGTAATTGCAGTTTCCACAAGCTGAATTCATCCTCTTGGTCTGTTGTAGCTTGAGTCCATTTTTTTACATTGCACACCCATCAGAGTTTTTGAAACTTTTTGAAGCATGGGCCAAATTAGCTCAACAATGGTTAGTGTGTGGGCCATTGGGAATACATCTTGAGCCAATTAACAGAGAATTAATGCTGTTAGTAACAATGTAATCATAATTAACTGTGCCACTGGTCCAATGAGATAACTGTGCAGTGCAAAATAAGAAGCTATTTGGGCCAATGGTGTGCCATATGAGCTTATCAAAAACATTAAATGACTGAGCCCTCCCAAATGATGCAACTTCCTTAACAACATATACAACATGTAGATGACACAAAAATATTACACATGTACATTAAACCCCATGGAAAGCAACCATAGTGATGGGTTTAAAAATGTTTTAACTTTAGTTTGGATTGACCAACAATTTTATCTGTATCATTTTAATAGTATATAGCAGTAATTTCATATTTACAGTAGCGAATGTTGCGAACACAGTCCCTAGTTTGTGGGGTTTGTCATCATAAATTAATTATTTCGTGTTGTTTTTTTTTTCTGTATAGCTCCACCAGTTGAGAATCCAGCCATGACTGATACAGCAACACCTAGTTTATTACCATCTTGGAGTGTCTCTCATGAGATGTTAGTTGATGAAGATGAACCGAGAAAGAAAAAGTATGCAAAAGAATCGTGGCCAGGAAAAAAACCGACTCATTTATTAGCATAATACATAATAATTCATATTGTATTGTAGATTAATAAGTTTTAAATTTTAAAGCATGTTTATAGTGATATTTCAGCAATAAAATCATTAGTCTCGTCCCCATTCCTCCACGTGAAAGAGCTGGAAATGTAACTAAAAATCATTATAATTATACTAGTTGAATACCGCCTTTGGTGCATGGTTTAAGCTAGGCAGGTTTAGTATGTAGTAGTGCATGTAGTACCGTCATTGAAAAAAATTATCATAACAATAATTAAATTTGTATACTACGAATGAATTATAATAATACCATTGTCTGTCTCGGATTCTCTCCCAACAAAGACCCAGAAAATTATACCTTAGATTTGGTGACCATTGTGGTAATCGATGTGGTAACCATTCTGGTAATCAATTTGGTAACCTTTCTGGTCATCGATTTGGTAACCGTTCTTGTAATCGATTTGGTAATAGTTCTGGTAATGGATTTGGTAACCGTTCTGGTAATTGATTTGGTGACCATTCTGGTAATCGATTTGGTAACCATTCTGGTAATCGATTTGGTGATCGATTTGGTAACAGTTCTGGTAATGGATTTGGTAACCGTTCTGGTAATGGATTTGGTAACCGTTCTAGTAATCGATTTGGTGACCGTTCTGGTAATGGATTTGGTAACCGTTCTGGTAATTGATTTGGTGGTTGATTTGGTGACCATTCTGGTAATCGATTTGGTAACCATTCTGGTAATCGATTTGGTGATCGATTTGGTAACAGTTCTGGTAATGGATTTGGTAACCGTTCTAGTAATCAATTTGGTGACCGTTCTGGTATTGGATTTGGTAACCGTTCTGGTAATCGATTTGGTGGTTGATTTGGTGACCGTTCTGGTAATCGATTTGGTAACCATTCTGGTAATCGATTTGGTGACCGTTCTGGTAATCAATTTAGTGATCGATTTGGTAACCGTTCTGGTAATTGATTTGGTAACCGTTCTGGTAATGGATTTGGTGATCGATTTGGTAACCATTCTGGTAATCGATTTGGTGATTGATTAAGTAACCGTTCTGGTAATCGATTTGGTGTTCAATTTGGCAACCATTCTGGTAATCGATTTGGTGATCGATTTGGTAACCATTCTTGTAGTTGATTTGGTAATCGATTTGGTAACTGTTCTTGTAATCGATTTAGTAACAACTGTTCTGGTAATTGATTTGGTAACCATTCTGGTAATCGATTTGGTGATTGATTAAGTAACCGTTCTGGTAATCGATTTGGTGTTCAATTTGGCAACCGTTCTGGTAATCGATTTGGTGTTCAATTTGGCAACCATTCTGGTAATCGATTTGGTGACCGTTCTGGTCATCGATTTGGTTTTGGTGATCGATTTGGTAACAGTTCTGATAATTGATTTGGTGACCATTCTGGTAATCGATTTGGTGATCGTTCTGGTAATTGATTTGGTAAGAGTTCTGGAGAGCATGAGAGACGTAAAATATAGTTTATTCATTTATTAAACAAAAATTATACATTCATTTGTATAAATTTATATGATTCTATAGATACTGTCATCCTTCAGATCCACTAGCTATTTGGAATAGTTCATGATTGAGGATCTGTTAATGAATCACAATTCAGATGTTGTAATAAATATACTTGAAGAATGGTGAAAGAATTGGTCTTCCTATAGCATAATTCACAATTGAATGATGAATTAACCGACTCAAGAGCAACATCAAGAGATAGATTTTAACATTCTCAATAATAAGCAGAGACTGGTAGACTGGTAGACTCTGCAATTTTAGCAGTAGAGAGTAGTGTTGAAGATGACAGCATCCTACATGTTTGTATTGGATGCTCCTGGTGGTTCTGGAAAGACATTTGTTTTTAACATGATTGCAAATTATTTGTGTCAAAATCGATATAAAGTATCATGTGCTGCTTGGACTGGTATAGCAGCTACACTTTTGACAGAAGGTAGAACTGTACATAGTTTATTCAAATTACCAGTGCCGGTGGTAGATACAAGTTCATGTAATGTACTACCAACGTCGGAACATGCTAATTTCCTGCGTAACCAGAATATTTTTATTATAGATGAAGCATCAATGATACCTACACATGCATTGGATGCTATTGATAGATGTTTGCAGGATATTACAGGAAACAATGAATATTTTGGAGGAAATAAAACAGCAAGTAAAACTAACGCATAATATGCGTACAAACGAAGGAGAGCAATTAAGAGTTTTCGAAATGGCTTCTTGGATTAGGAAATGGAACTCTCATAGCTGATCTTGAGCCACCTATGAGAGATATCATTGAAATACCTGATTTATGTGTAGTGAGAGAATCAATAGTTTATGAATTATTTGCCAACATTACAAGTGAAGAAAGGTGTCTGCCAACATGTGATTCTCTCACCATTGGATAGTTTTGAGTCTCTCGTTATTATCACAATTTACAGAATCTCCACTCAGGTATGTCACCTGGAAGCATTTTCAAAATTTGTTTGATAAACTTTTTTTGCATTGTGATAATAACGAAGAGACTCAAAACTATCCAATGGAGTTTCTAAATCACTAACACCCTCAGGTAGCTATGCCTCCTCTCTGGCTAAATTTTAAAACTTACTTCGTAACATTGCCTTGAAAAGGGATTATGTAATGGTACATGATTAGAAATAACTTATTTACATCATAACTGTGTACAGGCAAAAATCATTTATGAACAAAATGCTGGAAATCAGGTTCTGATACCAAGCGGAATAAAACTGGCTCCAAATGATAGTAAGCTTAATCTGCCATTCAGCTTGCATAGGGTACAGCTTCCTCTAAGGCTTGCATACTCTGCAAAGCACAAGGACAAACGTTTGATTAGGTAGGAATTTACTTACGGTATTGTCACACCGTCAGCTTTATGTGGCATTTTCAAGATCAAAAGCTTTGTGAGATTGTAACCAAAAAACATTGTTTGTCATGAAGTGCTAAATTAATGAACTTATAGGAGGATGAAAGAGAGTGATGAAGAAGTAACTGTGAATATTTGAATTAATTTTATATCTATTAGTGATGGGTGATACCGGTACCCAAATACTTGATACTTCGGTTCCAGCACACAAACTGTTAGTACCGATTACTGGAAACAGAACCGACTATGTTCGATACCATAACCACACCCACTTAACCTTAATATTTGTTAATATAATCTAATAATAATAATGACTCGTTAATTTTTATGGCCCGTAGGGCCATCCCTATAATTGCTTTCCACGGGGTTTAATGTATATTATATATAATTATATATAATAATTATTATGTTTGTGTCACTTGCGCGACTATGCGTTGTATACGTAGTTAAGGAAGTTGCGTCATTCCCGGGGGCTAGGCTCGGTCAATTAATGGGCGTGGCGCGTAAAAGAACGCGCGATCAAGCTCTACACACCAGCAGAAAGAAAGCTGTTGAGCTTACGTAGAAACTGGAACTAATAGCTAGCTATTCTGCCTGAAATATATTCCTAAAGTTCTACAAGGTCCTTTGAAAGGTCAGGAGAGTAGATAATCAAAATAATAACTATAATAAGCTGTTGTCTTTCATGCTTGATAAAGTCAGCCATGATTACTGAATTCTGCACACCACAAAGCAGTCATATCTTCACTTTAAATTTGTAAAGCAATCATAGGGATGTTTTTTTATGGCCCGTAGGGCCATCCCTATAATTGCGTTCCACGGGGTTTAATGTATATATATAATTATAATATTATATAATTATAATTATATATATATATAATTTATATATATTCTTGTGTCACTTGCGCGACTATTCGTTGTATACGTAGTTAAGGAAGTTGCGTCATTCCCGGGGGCTCGGTCAATTAATGGGCGTGGCGCGTAAAAGAACGCGCGTTTGAGCTACAGACCAGCCAGGAAGATTCAGAAAGGATGTAAAACTGCTAATAACTGTTGTATATAGCAGAGAAACAGTATAGATATTATGCAAGAATCTTTAACAAGTAAGTATGATAAGTTGTTGAGTTTCAGACACGAGGAAGTCATCATTTAGAACCTTGAAGGAGTACCTCAGTCAGTTCATCAGACATCTGTGTATTTAGACTGCAATTAGGCTTACACTTACGTCTTCAGGCCCCAGGAGTACACAGAAAGGTAGAGACACTAGTGCCATCAGCAATGCTTAATACATAGTCATCACAAAGCAAATATAGGGATGTTTTTTTCTCTATATACACTTGTTTAATTTTAATAATAATTATTATTATCACCTGCAACAATAATTTCATTTATTATTTATTTTTGTTTTGTTTTTAATCATTAACCTTTCTTTATTTTCATAGTAATAGTTTATTTATCATTAAAAAAAAAAGAGAAAAAAAAATTTTATAAATAATTATAGTTCTGCCTGATAGTGATGGGCGATACCTTTTTTTCCCAGTTCGGTAATCATAATCTAGAATTGTGATCACAAAGTGACAGTATTCCTCTCACACTATCTATTTCTCTCGTCAATACAGACTATACCATTTATTAATACACACACATTGTATTCATATACTTGCACAAACTGACTCACATCAATGGGTAAATAGAAAAGACGGACTATGGATCACAGATTACGGATCAGAATTAACTTTAATATCTGCTAGATCATGTGACATACGTTAAAGTAAACTAATAATAATTATGTAATGCACACACTGCTTTTAAAAACATTTCAACAATGTCTGAGGCTGATGTAATAATTCTCTTGGGTAAACTGTAATAATCTCTTCTCCCGTTTTTGATGCATGATTCGTTTTGTAGAATCGTCGAACCCAGGAAATTGGGACGAGCGCGTAGTGCGAGGCCTCTGTGAAGGTGGCTAAAGCTATTAAGTACCGTGCGCAGCGATGTAGTAGGCCTATCATTGTTATGTTATCATCAGAACAAGGTTATATATTTATCGAATGTTTTATTCTATTTACCGACCTGTTTATTATTTCAATGATGGAATAACCAGTCACATGATTTAATTAGAAATTAATATTACTTCTGATCTCAGTGATCTGTAATCTATTTACCGCACATCAATCCAATAGTTTTTCTGCACATGCACACAAACTATGTACTCGGTATCATACTTGGTACCTTCGGTTCCAAGCTTCAAAGTACTCGGTATCTTACCGAACTAGGAAAAAAGGTATCACCCATCACTAAAATTAATGACACCAGCAATGATTTCATAATTTGGAGCTGCCAACCCTGGTTTATATATAAACATTGACTATGCTGTTGTTATTGTGGGTTTCACTTAAAATGAAATTCATTGACTTGTTACTGCTAGAAAATACAGGAAGTTCTGCTGTTTTAATTATAATGACGTGTATCTAAGATGCTAATGTATATCATAATATGAGGCTGGCTCTGTGAAAACCAGTATTATGGATTATATTTAAACAAATGTTTACCATGTTTATAATCTGTTCAGATCATGTAGACATTCCTTTAATGATTTGTCACAACAATGAATATGAGCTGGATAATGATCTTAAAGATAGTTACATCTTTGAATCATGACGTTGAATATGTAATATGGCTATCTGCAATTTGATTGGTTACTGCAATAAAATATCTGCCCTCAATACCAATACTAAAATATTTAATATCTCAATACTGGGCTTTGGGTCCTGACCCAAGTAGTATTGAATATTTGTCCAAGACATGAGTACTTTTTCGTTTGCAATTAACTAACATGTATTCCGGACACCTTGAGACCTGTCTTGATTATTGAGGTGTCTTTTTTTCACAGGGTTGCTTTATAAAGTTTTATCATGTTGAAGTTATGGAAATCTACCTACAGAGGCTGAAAAAACTTCAGAGGAACCTTCAAAGCAAGGCATGAACGAAAGGTAGCGCTTTGAAATTTTGAATGTCATAATTTTTCATGGCATTGCTACATTGTGAATGCTGTTGGACTGCTTTTCCTTGTTAAGTATGTTTTCTAGAGCCTTTAGACACAGTAGAGTTCAGCTTTAAGGCTATTCAATAAGCCGGTGTCAGGGTTAAATAGGGACCCCTTGAATTTGGGATCCCCATCTGTAAATCCCTAGAGAAATAGGGACTGGGGGTTATTAATTAGCTAGTGATATATGTATCCTGGATTACAAAAACCCTAGAGAAATTGGGATCCCCACAGTGAACTAGGGTTTTATAACAAGAAGTATATATATATTTTTTAAACAAAGTGAACTTATGTTTTATAACAAGAAATAACTCGAAATTTCATAGCAGTCCATCCCCACTGTTTGACATTTATGCTGGGGCCAATAGGCACCAGCGCTGTTCCTGACAAACAGAGGGGGTCTGGGGGCGCAGCCCCCCAGTTTAGGAAATTATCCTAGTTATCGGTGGGTAGTACTAAAATGAGGAATGAGAAACAGAGAAATCAGAAATAGGAAACGGAGAAATACGGAAACAAATAGGCAGCACATGACATTCGATAAATATATAACCTTGTTCTGATGATAACCTAACAATGATAGGCCTATTGCCTCGCTGCGCTCGGTAACTAATAGCTTTAGCCACCTTTACGGAGATTTTGAGAATATAGACATGCAAAGAAACCAATAGCTGCTATTTTTAAAAAGTCTTGAAAATACACATATTTAATTAGCTAGAACTACCTTCAGTTTTTGCTTAAAAGCCTGGTTCACAATATGATGCAAGCCTTGTTTTGCATTCGTTGCGTTGTGATAAAATTCTGAAAACTTATTGGTCAGACGCAATAATGCTGACGCAAAATAGAATCAGATCCTATCTTATGTTACGTTGTGTCTGACTGTGTTAAAAGAAGCACATCATCTTCACAATACAATGCACTGACACAACACAAAGAAACGCAAAGCCTTGCATCCATATTGTGAACCTATCTTCAGTTTTTTAATGCAAATACTGTATTTACAAGTTTCATGCTTGTTTTTCTCGTTTTATTTGTCCATATGTTGCTTGCTAAAATAGCATGCAAAAGTTTGTTGGGATAGTAAATCAATCCTTCCATATTTTTCTAGTTGTTGAATATACGTACATGCACACTTTGATGAAGAAACATTTGGGACCTTGTGATATCTGCTTTTTTTAACCAGGTGTTCGTTCACCTTTTCCAGGGTCCAGAATAGCAGCTAGATTTTACTGTATATTAAGATATCTTTAACTATACAGAACTATTCACTATTAAAATAATGTTGACATTTGACCAATGGAACTTTACAGTTACTTTCACCAAGGCAATTACCATATCGTGTGAAATTTGTATGGTTCAATCATAAACCAGAAAACCACACTCAATCTTCTAATTTTGAAATCAAAAATTCGGAGGGTAGTACTTACACCAATGTGGTGTGAAGCATCTACCCCCCTCCAAAAAATAATACTTATGCGATTGGAATTTGATACCAATTACAGGACGATGAATACGTCACACAACTGGTACCTTATATACACTAAGACTGTTGCTGTTATTGTGGGTTTCATTTATACTTAAATTCGTGGTCTCTGTGCTTCCTGTTTCCATCATATGCGTTTTCAATTAATTATTCCCGTTTGTGGGCGTGGTGCGAAAGAAATGTGATCGTGATTGATTTTATAGTATGAATATAAAAACTGATATGCACACAACATGAAGATGTTTATTTAGTTTAATGGAGCGAAACTACATGCCTAACAAAAGCGATAAATACACGCTAATTGTGTGTAATATTATATATATATATATTAAGATATCTTTAACTATACAGAACTATTCACTATCAAATGCTAAGTCATATGGTGAGAAATTTGTGTGGTTCAATCAGAAATCAAACTCAATCCTTTAATTTTTAAATCAAAAATTCAGAGGGTAATACTAGTAATTAATACTTACACGGATTATTATATTATCTCTTAAGTGTAGGCGTGGCTAAAAACAGTAAAAAGGCCACGGCCTGGCGCCGCCCGGATAATTATACATTTGTTCCGTAAAAGTGAGTATACGTATAAATAGAATCTGAGGGAACATGGCAACCACCCATCTGTTTCATACTCTTTGTATCATTTTTATTTTAAGTCTAAAATGTCAGGGCTTCTACATACCTGGAGTTGCCCCTTCAGAGTTTAGTGCCGGCCATACGCTGGAAATTAAGGTATGCTTGGAGATTTGAACAATTAAAAATTGTAATTATGTATGAATTTATATATTTATAATTATTAATGTATTTCTTACAGGCTGTTTCAATGACTAGTGTAAAAACCCAATTACCATATGAATATTATAGTCTGCCATTTTGTCGATCGTCTCAAAAAGGAATTCATTACAAGTCGCTCAATTTAGGAGAAGTATTAAGAGGTGATAGAATAGCAAATACGTTATATGAGGTAAAACATTAACTGTTTTGTGATAAATATAACTAACATACATGTATGTACATCACTAGATAGAGTGTTACCATAGCAACTGAATTGTGTCTTTTATGGTATACACGTGGTACAGTGTATGGATAAATGCTAAAATCTTGCATTTGAATATTCTACTCCCTGCATGAATATTCAAATACTGTCATTAATATTCATTACGAGTAAATCCTGTTTTTTCAATCTTTTGCTGAGACTACTTGTACTGATCACTTAAGATGATTACTCATGTTTCTTGTTCCGTGGAAAGTAATTAGATCTTTGCCACTTAAGTCACACTTCACGTTCTTTTCATTTCAGTATATGTGGAATTTGATTATTTCAATATTTCAGTTTTATAAAAACCATCCACAATCAAAAGGAACATGTGTCAATTTTAATTAACGAAATATGGGAATGATGACCTTTGGTTATTGTCGAATGTTTGCCTTAACAAATATTCAACTACTATATTAACATTCGTCCCATCACTAGTATGTATAGACACATCCACGAATTATGTTGCAGTTACATTATGTTACCATAGCAACCGGATTATGTAGTCACTGAATTAGTTAACTGTTAATGTCAGTATACTCTGTGGGTATCAATATTAATCATTTCATGGAGTTTTAGCAACTCTTTTGATATGTACAGTGTATTACTCATTTATCATGTCTGCAAATCTTACATTTGTCATCATGAACAGATACTAGTAACATTCACAATGTACATTATAAAAGTAATTATCACTTTGTAATTGGTCCTTGAACAAGGCCTCCAAAAATTTCAGGAAAAACTTCTGTATCTGAAAGTTTAATTTGGTGTTGGTTTTATATCCTCTATACCTATAGACCTATTGTGGGTTTTGTGTTGACTGTTATAATTAATGATATTCATATGTACAATAATTATACTTTGACACATGATATAATACAAATGAAAATTTGTGATATACATGTAATATACAGTTAGCCATCTCATGACTGTTGCCTGGATGATAGGCAGAGGGTTATACATAGTTTACTGTTGCCTGGACGATACCTCCTAAGTTAGTGTAATGTATTTCAATTACTATTGCCTCCTAAGTTAGTGTAATGCATTTCAATTACTATTACCTCCTAAGTTAGTGTAATGTATTTCAATTACTATTACCTCCTAAGTTAGTGTAATGCATTTCAATTACTATTATCTCCTAAGTTAGTGTAATGCATTTCAATTACTATTACCTCCTAAGTTAGTGTAATGCATTTCAATTACTATTACCTCCTAAGTTAGTGTAATGTATTTTAATTACTATTACCTCCTAAGTTAGTATAATGCATTTCAATTACTATTATCTCCTAAGTTAGTGTAATGCATTTCAATTACTATTACCTCCTAAGTTAGTGTAATGCATTTCAATTACTATTACCTCCTAAGTTAGTGTAATGCATTTCAATTACTATTACCTCCTAAGTTAGTGTAATGTATTTCAATTACTATTACCTCCTATGTTATCTATAGAGTATATATACAAGTGATTACTTTACTAGATGTATCATTTTTTTATCTGGTTTTAGTTTCAGTAGTTAAATTATATCTTATATCAGGGTCAAAAGCTAATGTTTCACCCAAACCTCCTCTCCCTTCTTAACAAAGTATCCCAACCAGAGAGTTTTTGATAAGCTCATACATGTATAGTGCACCATTGACCCAAAGAGCTTCATTTGGTGCTGCACAGTTCTCAGATGACACAAATACATAATGCAGTTATGATTATATTGTCACTAACAGCATTAACTCTTTGTTAATTGGCTCAAGATGTCTTCCCATTGGTGCACACACTAAGCCAATTTGACCATGTACATGTAGAAAGTTACATTTAATTATAATTTTATATCCAGTTTAAAATGTTGGAAGAGATCAGTTGTCAGGTGTTATGTGAAGAAACAGTTAATGCTAAGCAATCTACTTTGTTTGTGGAGAGAATTAATCAGGAGTACACACTACACATGTAAGAAACATGATTATTATATGTGACCTTAGATAGGGATCTTTGGAATTTATTCCTTTATCATATTTTCCTCTCACTGATTCTTTCAATCTTTGCAGGTTACTGGATAATCTACCAGCTGCAACTGTTTTCAAGAATTTAAAGACTAGCGAAGTAATTACTGATGTCACATACACACACACACACACACACACACACACACACACACACACACACACACACACAGATAGTACATGTAACAATATTTATAGCTCATTTTAAAATTTTATTCCTTAGCTACAATACGAAGATGGGTTTAAACTTGGGTTTTCATTCTCTGACAAGACGTATCTTAACAATCACTTGTACATTACTGTACTCTATCATCCAGTGGAAAGGTATACCACACATATATATACATATGCACACACATCCATGTACACATACAAACACCACGTGTACATGTAAGCATACATATACATGTACATGTGCATACATAATTACATATGCATACATGTACATATGCATACATGTACACATACATGCACACACACATACATGTACATGAGTTAACACACATACACGTACACACCACACATACACCCACACACATGTAAGTATACACATACATGTATATACATTATTATACAGTTAACACACATACATGTACACGTACACGTGTAAACATACATAGACACATGTATATGTACAAACACATAACTGTACTTTTTAATTAAAATAGAAATGATGAGACATTTTATCGTATTGTTGGATTTGAAGTAGAGCCGCAGAGCATTGCTATGGATTCCATCACCACGACAACCAAAGATGACAAAGTAGAATGTGCATTATCTTCCGGAGACCCCAAAGTCTTTGAAATTGTAAAAAACAGTGAGTGATATTTAAAAAAATTAATGTCCACCCCCCTTTTTCCTTCATGTTATTTTTCTGAAGTATTGCTATCACTTTTACTCTAATTAATGCCTCTTTTCTCCATTTTTGTAGCCGAAACTCAAATACGATTCACATACAGTGTTCAATTCAAGAGTAGTGATATTGCGTGGGCGTCACGTTGGGACACTTACCTACGTATGAGCGATGTACAGATACATTGGTTCTCTATCTGTAATTCTATTGCTATCATTCTGTTTTTATCAGGTGAGAAAAAATAACTTGAGTGGGTGAGTGAGTGAGTGAGTGAGTGAGTGAGTGAGCGAGTGAGGGAGGGAGGGAGGGAGGGAGGTAGTGAGTGAGTGAGTGAGTGAGTGAGTGAGTGAGTGAGCGAGGGAGGAAGGGAGTGAGTGAGTGAGTGAGTGAGGAGTGAGTGTGTGAGTGAGTGAGTGAGTGAGTGAGTGAGTGCAGGTAGCGCAGGTAGTGCAGGTTGTGGATTATTTACTTTCCTAAGTAAAGTAAATATGCCACATGTACATGTACATTCACAATTATACATGCAATTAATTACAGTTAATTATGCTAGAGTTTATACATATACATGTACATCATTACATGTACATATCAGGGTTTCATTTAGGGGGGGGGGGGGCATTCACCTCCCCCTTGCTAGAGTCTTGCCCCCCCTTGGGAATTTGGTTGCCCAAAAATATTTTTATGGCCCGTTACGGGCCATCCCTATGATTGTTTTCCCACGGGTTCGATGTATGTTTATATATATATATATTCTTGTGTCACTTACGCGAGTACGCGTTGTATACGTAGTTAAGGAAGTTACGTCATTCCCGGGGCTCAGTCAATTAATGGGCGTGGTGCGTAATAGAACGCGCAGTCAAGCTCTACAGAGTACAGACTACAGAGCGGCAGAAAGAAAGCTGTAGCTTTACTAGCTTATGTAGAAGCTGGAACTATTAGCTGGCTATTCTTCCTGAAATATATTTCTAAAGTTCTAGAAGGTCCTTAAAAGGTAAGGAGAGTAGATAATCGAAATAATAACTATAATAGGCTGTTGTGTTCCAGGCATGATAAAGTCAGCCATGATTACTGAATGCTGGACACCACAAAGCAGTCATAGGGATACTTTTTTCTCTATATACACTTGTTAATGTTAATAGTTTAGCTGAATACAACTCAAAAATTGGAAATTGGAATTAACACCTGTAATTAGCAGTAACTAGCAGGTGTGCAAGGATAGCACCAATTAGCAGCCACTGGACTATTTTGGGTTTAGATTCCAAAAATAGTATCTCAAACAGTTACATCATTATGGTCTGAAAATGCACCACAAATGACCTCAGACAGTCTAACACCAAAAAAATCCCTGGGGGACCATGCCCTAGGCAGTTGGTGTGCATAGCACACCAACATTGCCCTCCCAAAGTTCTCAACATTCAACTTTTGCCCTCCCTTGACAATTTCTCTAAATGAAAGCCTGCATATACATTGTATACTAACTAATCAAGGACTACATGTACATGTACATGATATATTGTAGGTATTCTTGCTCTAATTCTCATCCGAACACTAAGAAGAGATATTGCTCGTTATAATATGAAGGATGAAGAACTGGTATGTACATCTCTCATCCATTTCTCAATTTATATGTACAGTACATAAGTTTACATGTACATGTTACTATTTTTACTCTTAATTATGTACTTGTACATGTAACATGTATCTATACATTAACTATTGACATGTACATGTACATGTATCATTTATATACTCTTGTCCTTCATTTACATACATGTACATGTATCACTTATCCTTTATAAGTACATGTACATGTACTATCCATCTGTTGTTCATGTATTTCTCTTATGATCATACATGTACATGTATCATCCATCTCATTTGTCATTTATAGGTACATGTACATGTACTTTCCATCTGTTGTACATGTATTACTCTTATTTTCATACATGTACATGTATCATACATGTATCATTCTATTTGTGACCCAATTTGCAACGTTGACATTTTTGTACAAAATAATATTGCTAGCTCACTATCCACCATTTTGTGAAGGAAGCCAACAGATATTGATATCTAAGATAATCATGAATACCCAAAATTTCATTGACTTCCTGCACCAAAAGGTGAAACAGTGACCAGGTAAAGTATTCTGTGGGATAGATCCCTTTTTTGAAAAAATTTACACATATATACATGTATATAAATTAAGGTTGGGCAATAATTCAATATATCACAAACATTACAATATTATTGCATTGTAATAATCATATCACATGATTTTGGTCTGCCAATATTATTACAATCGTAAAATGTTGTCTTACTGTAATTAATAATATATGCATATTACAACACTTAATCTTGAGCTGTACGCTCTCAAAACAAGGATCAGAAGTGAGCCTATTTTTGCTATTAGACAGTATCAAATTATCAATGAGTAGTTGTAATATTCCAATACATGTAATCGCAAGTCACTTTTAGGTAATAATTGCAAAACTTATTTTCAATAATATCACCCAATCCAAATATATATATACCTTCATTTAATAGGATGAGGCTCTTGAAGAGACTGGTTGGAAACTGGTTCATGGTGATGTATTCAGGCCTCCTAACTATCCAACATTCCTTGTAGCTTGTCTTGGTTCTGGAATACAATTGTTTTGTATGTTCATCATTGTGTTAGGTATGTACAGAAACATAAAACTACTATATCGGGGTTCTCACCAGGTTGTTTTTGAAGGGTATATCAGGGTTCACACCAGGCTGTTTTTGAAGGGTATTTCGGGGTTCTCACCAAGCTGTTTTTGGAGGGTATATTGGGGTTCTCACCAAGCTGTTTTTGAAGGGTATATCGGGGTTCTCACCAGGCTGTTTTTTGAAGGGCACAGAACCCTTTTTGAAAAGAAAAGTACATGCTAAAAACTTCATCTGTACCCTCTGAAAACCACTGCTGTACGTGACCCAATTTAGGAAAACCACGCATAATAATGTTTAACAAACACTTACCTTCCAACACTCGATATTCAGCCATTTTGTACAGGAAGCCAATGGTATTCAGGAAGATCAGTTAATGTTCCTCCTAGATACTAAATTAAGTTTCCTTCCTGTATAAAATGGCGAGTGTTGGAAGGTAAGTGTTTGTTCATCTTAATTATGTGCCACAAGTGTGGTTTTCCAAAATTGAGTCATATTTATCTGCATGTACATCTTAAGTTGTCTTTGCCCTTTCTTCTAAATACCATGATAGAGGACAATTGCATCTCTTTTTCTCTCTCAAAACAGTGTTTGCTATGTTTGGTATGTTGAGTCCTGCTAGTAGAGGAGCTCTAATGACTGTTGGTATTGTGTTATTCATGTTCATGGGGTAAGTCTGACCACACCCACTTACACAATGTAGTTACCCACTTGCCAGACAGACCCGGGGTTTTATAAATTCATACCAGATTTTTTTTTTCAAGAGAGGAATGGGGGTTTGAGAGGACAAGAGTGATAAGAATAGTTCAAAATGTCTGATAGTCCTCTCATTTCCATACTCTTAAGTTCTTAACATGTAACAATAATAAATAAGAACTTTTAACTTGGTTTCTTGATGTGTCATTTAAATAATAACATGATATTAATTGTCTAGATTGATAGCTGGTTATCATTCTGCTCGCATGTTTCGAACATTAAAAGGTACAAATTGGAAAAAAGCAGGTTTTCTAGTAAGCCATGCCACGCCTTTAATTGACGGACATATTTATTATTATTGTATATTAGACAGCAACACTTTATCCTGGTGTAGTGTTTGGGACTGGATTTCTTTTGAACTTCTTTATTTGGGGAGAGCATTCATCAGGAGCTGTATGTTACATGCACACACACTGCACTCATGTATACTTATATACATGTACACAGGGACTTACATGTACTCACACACGCACACACGAACACACGAACACACACTTATATCGTCATCATACATTACAATTCCACAGGTACCTTTCACTACTATGATTGCTTTATTGTTTTTATGGTTTGGAATTTCTTTCCCTCTTGTGTTATGTGGCTTCTATTTTGGATACCGTAAACAAGCTTATGAACATCCCGTACGAACCAATCAAATTCCTCGACAAATACCAGAACAGCCTTGGTATCTTAATCCAGTCTTGGGCTCAATTATGGCCGGAGTCCTGCCTTTTGGGGCTATATTCGTTGAACTCTTTTTCATTCTTTCCGTGAGTACCGAATAATAAACTTTTCTGTATTCAATTCTATCTTGTGCACTTGTCTCATAACATCTCTTCCTCTTTCTCTCTGTCCTTCTCTCTGTGTTCCTCACTCTCTCTTTGTCTCTCTGTCTCACTCTCTCTCAGGCTATTTGGGAGAATCAATTCTACTACCTCTTTGGTTTTCTCTACCTTGTTTTTGTGATTCTTGTCATTGCTTGTGCTGAAGTCACAATAGCCATGACGTACTTCCAGCTGTGTGCTGAGGTACGTACATTGTACATGTCCATACCACTGACTAAATTCTACACAAGAACCGACACATATGCAAATGCAGACACACACATATACATGTACACAGAGGTGTAGACACATTACACACACAGACATGGATCATGGATGCATACATATACATGTACATGTACATACACTAGCAAATAGGCCTACGGCAAAGTCCAAACCACACATATACATACAGATTGACGTACACACCGACACAGATGCACACACACACACACATACATGTACATGTGCAATTGTACATTCACTAGCAAATAGCCCTACTTACAAACACATACAACATACATGTACATAAACACACACTATGTAGAAACTCAAAATTTATTGTTATATTCTTGTTGCTGTTGTAGTGCTATCACTGGTGGTGGAGATCTTTTTTTATTTCTGGATCCCCTAGTTATTATGTACTGGGATATTCTGTTATTTACTACTTCACTAAGGTAAGAAAAGAGGAAGGTAAGGGAGGAATGAAAGGGTAGATGAGGAAATGGATGGAAGAGATTATGGATGGAGGTAAGAGGTGGGTAGTGAGAGAATAACGGATAAGGTCATAGAAAGGAAAGTGTAAGGGTAAGAGGGAGGGCATAATGATGAGAACCTTTCATTCAACAATAACTGAAGTCTATATATAGTTACAAAATATTGATTATAGTCATTGTATTTACTTCAACCAATCCATTTTACAATAGAAATCTGATAATCACTTTTCACACACACACTGTAGCTCGAAATTGAAGATTTTGTCCCAACTCTTTTGTACTTTGGATACACATTTGTCATGGTAACAGGTTTTTGGCTTCTCACAGGAACAATTGGGTTTTATGCGACTTATTTCTTTATCAGAAAGATCTATGGAGCTGTTAAACAAGATTGATACTAATGATTGTAATGGAAGGGTGGGTTGGTGGACAAATTTTTGGTAGGGGCTAAAAAAATATTAAATGTCAAACTTATTCTGCATGGATTATTTACCTTGTAATAAAAAAATTATCATTAATTTTTCTTTCATAAACAAACTTAATAATGAATTTTTGCCTCTCAATTAAATGATCATAGCAGTATGAGGTCTATAATTATGTATTATTATGTCAATATATCACGTTGTACTCATTCTCACTTCAAAATCCATGCTACAGTACCTGAAATTAAGTTTACATACTATCACTGTACTTCCATTGACTACAGTGTTCTTTGGGAAAGCTGTTTGTTTCCCAGCCTTTCTATAGTCTGTTAACATTCAAAATTTTGTCCTCAAAATTATGATATGATGGCTTTATATGTAGTATAATGTATAGATTAATGTCATAAGGTGTTATATAATAATACATGATTATACTGTAACTGAATAATGAAGCAATGGATTGAAGTTTGACATACACAAAAAAGAACGGGAAGGACTATTATATGACACATGAAAAGATTGTTAGTTATTCCGAACTAAAGTTATATGAACATTTTTCTGAGGTCATGGTGAATGCGAATGACCTTTAGCATCATTGTGGGTTCAATTCCTGATCATACTCATTTTGAATCATGCATGTACTAATCAATATCAAAAGAAATAACCAATTTAATAACTAAATTGGTTACCAGATTGGTTAACAGATTGATCACTAAATCAGTTATCATATCAGTCACTAAATCAGTTACCAGATCGATCACCAAATCAGTTACCAGATCAGTTACCAGATCGGTCACTAAATCGGTCTACAGATCTGTTACCAGATCGGTCACAAGATCAGTTACCAGATCGGTCACTAAATCGCTTACTAGATAGATCGGTCACTAAATTGGTTACCAGATCGATTACCAGATTGGTTACCAGATCGGTCACTAGATCAGTTACCAGATCAGTCACTAAATCGATCACCAGATCAGTTACCAGATCGGTCACTAAATCGGTCACCAGATCAATTACCAGATCGGTCACAAGATCGGTTACCAGATCGGTCACCAGATCAGTCACCAGATCGGTTACCAGATCGATCTCTAAATCGGTCACCAGATCAGTTACCAGATTGGTTACCAGATCGGTAACCAGATCAGTTACTAAATTGGTCACCAGATCGATCACTAAATCGATTACCAGATCAATTACCAGATTGGTTACAAGATCAGTTACCAGATTGGTCACTAAATTGGTCACCAGATCGATTACCAGATCGATCACTAAATCGATTACCAGATCAATTACCAGATTGGTTACAAGCCAGATTGGTCACTAAATTGGTCACCAGATCGATTACCAGATCGATCACTAAATCGATTACCAGATCAGTTACCAGATTGGTTACCAGATCGGTCACCAGATCAGTCACTAAATCGGTCACCAGATCGATTACCAGATCGGTCACCAGATCAGTTACGAGATTGGTTACCAGATTGGTCACCAGATCAGTTACCAGATTGGTTACCAGATTGGTCACCAGATCAGTTACCAGATTGGTTACCAGATTGGTCACCAGATCAGTTACCAGATTGGTTACCAGATCGGTAACCAGATCAGTTACTAAATTGGTCACCAGATCGATTACCAGATCGATCACTAAATCGATTACCAGATCAATTACCAGATCAGTTACCAGATCAGTTACTAGATTGGTTACCAGATCGGTCACCAGATCAGTCACTAAATCAGTCACCAGATCGATTACCAGATCGGTCACCAGATCAGTTACCAGATCAGTTACCAGATTGGTTACCAGATCGGTCACCAGATCAGTCACTAAATCGGTCACCAGATCGATTACCAGATTGGTCACCAGATCAGTTACCAGATTGGTTACCAGATCAGTTACCAGATCGGTCACTAAATCGGTCACCAGATCGATTACCAGATCAATCACTAAATTGATTACCAGATCAGTTACCAGATTGGTTACCAGATCGGTCACCAGATCAGTCACTAAATCGGTCACCAGATCGATTACCAGATTGGTCACCAGATCAGTTACCAGATTGGTTACCAGATCAGTTACCAGATCGGTCACTAAATCGGTCACCAGATTGATTACCAGATCGATCACTAAATCGATTACCAGATCAGTTACCAGATTGGTTACCAGATCGGTCACCAGATCAGTCACTAAATCGGTTACAAGATCAGTTACCAGATCGGTCACTAAATCAGTCACCAGATTGGTCACCAGATCGATCACTAAATCGATTACCAGATCAGTTACCAGATTGGTTACCAGATCGGTCACCAGATCAGTTACCAGATTTGTTACAAGATCAGTTACCAGATTGGTCACTAAATCGGTTACCAGATCGGTCACCAGATCGATCACTAAATCGATTACCAGATCAGTTACCAGATTGGTTACCAGATCGGTCACCAGATCAGTTACCAGATCGGTCACTAAATTGGTCACCAGATCGATCACTAAATTGATTACCAGATCAGTTACCAGATCGGTCACCAGATCGATTACCAGATCGGTCACAAGATCGGTTACCAGATCGGTCACCTGATCAGTCACCAGATCGATCACTAAATCGATTACCAGATCGGTCACCAGATCGGTCACTAAATCGGTCACCAGATCGGTTACCAGATCGGTCACAAGATTCACAAGATCGGTTACCAGATCGGTCACCAGATCAGTCACCAGATCGATTACCAGATCAGTTACCAGATCGGTCACCAGATCGGTTACCAGATCAATTACCAGATCGGTCACCAGATCGATTACCAGATCGATCACTAAATTGGTCACCAGATCAGTTACCAGATTGGTTACCAGATCGGTCACCAGATCGATCACTAAATCGATTACCAGATCAGTTACCAGATCGGTCACCAGATCGGTTACCAGATCAATTACCAGATCAGTTACCAGATCGGTCACCAGATCGGTTACCAGATCGATCACTAAATCGATTACCAGATCAGTTACCAGATCGGTCACCAGATCGATTACCAGATCGGTCACAAGATCGGTTACCAGATCGGTCACCAGATCGGTTACCAGATCGGTCACAAGATTCACAAGATCGGTTACCAGATCCGTCACCAGATCAGTCACCAGATCGATTACCAGATCAGTTACCAGATCGGTCACCAGATCGATTACCAGATCGGTTACCAGATCAGTTACCAGATCGGTCACCAGATCGGTTACCAGATCGATCACTAAATTGGTCACCAGATCAGTTACCAGATTGGTTACCAGATCGGTCACCAGATCGATCACTAAATCGATTACCAGATCAGTTACCAGATCGGTCACCAGATAAGTCACTAAATCGGTCACCAGATCGATTACCAGATCGGTTACCAGATCGGTCACCTGATCAGTCACCAGATCGGTTACCAGATCGGTCACCAGATCGATCACTAAATCGATTACCAGATCGGTCACCAGATCGGTCACTAAATCGGTTACCAGATCAATTACCAGATCGGTTACCAGATCTGTCACTAAATTGGTCACCAGATCGGTTGCCAGATCGATCACTAAATCGGTTACCAAATCGGTTACCAGATCAGGTACCAGATTGGTCACTAAATATGTCACCAGATTGGTTACCAGATCAGTCACCAGATCGGTTACCAGATCGATCAATAAATAGGTTACCAGATCGGTCACCAGATCGATTACCAGATTGGTCACCTGATCGATTACCAGATCAGTTACCAGATTGGTCACCAGATCGGTGACTAAATCGGTTACTGGTCCTGTTACTGGGACTCCACAGCCTTTTACAATGTTACACTGATCAGATCAGCCAGTTTGTGCACAGGTCCATATTTCTTTAACAAAGTAAACAAACAGTTGAAATGTGAAACAATTAAAAATTAATTATGAATAGTTTGTCAATGATAAAAATACAAACATTAAAAAAAATAAACAAAACAAAACAATTTTTATTATGATGTGGCTGGTACATAGTACAACAGTACTAGTAGCACATACATATGTTAATACATAAGTGAATATATATGTGACTAACATAACATGGATTCATGTTAATGTTAAATAATCGGAGTTGACGGAATGATTGGGGATGTATGCTGATGTTTTCGTGGATCAAGTATATTCTCAATCCACTCACGATTATGAATAACGTTAGCATAATATCCATAATGTCCATTACTACACTCGTATCCACTGCTAACCACACCAACCAATACCCACTGATCGTTATCACTATTATGGCATGCAAGTGGTCCACCACTGTCACTCAAACACGTGCCTCCACTCCCATCAGAAGTACTACCAGCACAGATAGCATCATCAGGTAAATAGTCATATTGTAGCTTACAATCATCCCAACTAACAAGAGGGACTGAAACCGTTTGGAGAACATCAGAATTTGAACCATTGTCTTGGACTTGGTACCATCCTGACACAACACAATCAGTCTCTGGAATTGGTAGAGTATCATGTTTTCCAGGGAGGCATAATGGACGTACAGTCTTTGTGAAGAAGATGGGTTCTTTTAGCTCAAGTATTGCCAAGTCAGATGTAATACTGAAAGTTGCCGGATGGTGTATTTGTAAGACATTTAGTATTTGTTGTGAGCGCTCTCTATCAACAGTTCTATTGTACAAACCAACTCGAACTATAAAGTCACTTGGATGGAACAACTCGTATGTTGGACGAAACATCTCGTATGTTTTGAGAACACAATGAAATGCTGTTAGGATCCATTTGGTGCCTATAATAGTACCACCACAAAATGATTCACGATTAGACCACACAGATGAATTGTATTCAATAAATACCTGCATCAAATAGAATCCAAGCTTTCACTCGTTAAATGTATTCATATAATCACATTATAATTATATTAGTGTTGTTTTAGTTTGACAATAATGGCCACTTTTTAATTATAGTTTAATTAACTAAAATAATATTAGGTTTACTAAAAACAGTAAAAAAGGCCTGGGAATTGAACCCAGGGCCACTGACTATAGCCACCAATGCTCTCACCTCTATAATCTATATATGTACATGTATGTATGTACTTATGTCTGATTTATATCAATACTCTTACCTGCCATGGCCATGTTGCTATGGATGACACAGGTGAACCTTGAATTATTCTTTTCATTCGATATTCTATTGGTTTTCCACATATCTCTTTGAGATTATAAACTTTGACTCTAACTTTATACTCTTGTGTGCCAAATCTATTTTCTGCTTTGCAACTGAAGAAAAATATTAAAACAGAAGTCTATGTACAATACTCACAATGAAGCTTCAAATATTCATCCCAGCCTTAATTTATATATATTACGCTATAGCTGCAACAAATATCCAAGTACACCAGACATCTTGATAATTACTAAAATGTGGTCCTCATTGAAATAATACACTAACATAGTAAATGAACATGCACAAAGATTAGCCTAATAACAAACTTGTCTCCTCTAATAAGCCACTAATCAAACAGTTTAAACAGTCGCTATTTAGTCATTTAGCATAGAAAACTAAAAAAACATTATATCTCTATGTGGAGCAATAGTTGGTCTTCCTGATGTGTAGTTTCAATGACTTCCTTGTAAAATGGATGAAGTAGTGAATGTTTAGAGGTAAACATTTGATCCACTTCCCAAGTGATTGATTTTCTTATCGAATGTCACACAATTATGTTCATGTACATACTAGGTTGTTTTAGTATGATAATAATGACCACTTTTAGTTATAGTTATAAAATGATGGTTTATCACAGTTTTAGTTATAGGTATAGTTAAATACAATTTTTAGTCAAAGGGGTTTTAGTTTTAGTTAACTAACTAAAAGTGACCATTATTGACCAATTTTCAGTAGTTGTAATTTAGTAGCTAACTAAAAGTCATAATACCTTACTAAAAGGGGTTTTAGTTTTTATAGTTATAGTTAACTAAAACAACACTAGTACATACGTGTACATACACGTACATACATACTTATACAGATGTTCATAGAATGCCCAATACTGTAACGATTACTGAAACACAAGACTCACGTATAAGTTGACTGATCCTTTTGTTGTACTCTTTTAATTCGTAACATTTCACGAGTAATTGTAATTCTTCCGGTTGACAAATCCTCTTCTCGTATTTTACCAGATGACTTACTCCATGTAATGGTGGAATGAGGATATGACACTGCTCTACATGGTAGAATAAGCTCTTGTTTTACCCACACTTTAATACAAACTGGTGGAGCTTCAACAAAGACTGGACTATGTTGCCAACCTAATATTACACATAAGCATCCATTTGTGTCTCTATTTATTATTACATCCATCCATTCGCAACATGTACTTTTTTCATATACATACTAATGTCTTTAAGTTATAGGATAACAACACTGATCTGTTGCTATGGTAATGTGATCTACTGTGTTACTACTTAACATGACTTAAGACATAATGAAGAATAAAGCATCCTTATCATTGCAATCAACTTCCTATTTTGGATAAAATAATCTTAATATTGAAGTTTGAATGCAATCATAGGAATAGGTCTTTCTTCATATGTCTAAACCTTAATCCTGATACAATAATCTTTTAAACTTTTCATAACATTTTTAGTAACTTTCAATATAATTATATAATATGTAATTTATAAATAAACTCCGTGCAAAGCGATCATAAAAATGAACAGGATACATCATTCATCTATCTCTATCTGTTCATCCTATCCATTGGGGTCACAAAATCTGTTGCTATGGTAATGTAATCTACTTACGTAACAGATAGAGAAACATATCATCCACATCATGCGTTCTTTTATTCCTCAAGTACTCTTCATGTTCGGTATCTGATAATTTGGATAACACATGGCCTTTTGAATCAACAAATTGAAGCAAAGAAATGAACAGTATATTCTAAAAAAATTCTTAACCTGATTTCTTTTCTTCAATGTCTCTTTTAATTCTCTTACAGTTACCAGGCGGTTGTGGAACTGATGCCGCTGGCCATATGGCATCTGAAAAAATAGTATTATAATTACAATCAAAAAGCATTCAGTGTGTTTATGACTGCACACATACACACATATATATAAGGTGACATCTTGTCTTGTTTCAAAGGACGTACTAATCCTAACAAAAATGATTTTTTTTGTAGTACTAACTTAGTTTTATATTGACACTTGTCTTTCCTGCTTTATTAACACCAACACATTGATAATCTCCATCATCAATGGTATCAATAGTAGATATACCAAGTGAACCATTCTTGTAAGCACTGTAACACCCCCTGTCTCGAGCTGTATGAAAATGATGGGATGGATGGATAGATGGATGGATGGATGGATGGATGGATGGATGCATAGATGGATAGATGGATGAATGAATTGATGATTAATTTGATGGATGGACGGATTGTGGATGGATGGATTGATGGATAGATGGGTGAATGGATGGATGGATGGATTGATGGATAGATAGATGGATAGATAGATGGATAGATCGATGAATGGATGCGGATGAATGGATGCATGGATGGATCAGCTATTCACATCACCTTCCTTATTAATTGGCTTCCAACGTATAAGATGTTCATTGTTGAATTTCCACTGAATATAATCAACACCAGTTGATACATTACAAGAGATTGTACCATCAAAACCAATGACAACAGTTTGTGTCAAGTTAGCACTAACTTCTGGTTTTACTGTGTATTAATAATTACAACATCGTCAAGAGTACTTGCATATGGTTTTTATAAACGAGTACACAGACACACCCACACACCTATAGTCTAAATAATTATACATTAGACACTGCTAAAAACAATGGCTGATAATAATTAATACTTAAGTGTACCAATCCATTTACTGGTACATTGCCATCACACTTAAACACTACTTCATACCATATAAAGAAGCTGTAGCATTTTTATGACTGGAACCATCCTCAACAGCACATGTATAGATCCCAGTATCTCCAACTTCAATCATATTGATATGTAGTTGTCTTTTCATTCCTTTGATGTGATACTTCAAGCTCTCTGCTAAATGTTCTCCATCTTTCATCCAAGTTACCTGTGATAATGATCTTCATATTAAGTTATATGAGACTGAGAGGATATAAACCAAGACATTTAGTCTCTAGGAAATGTTAATGACTTGCAGGCTGCACGCCATTCCTATGATTGCTTCAACAGGAGTTAATCATAATAATTATGAGAAGAATGATTTAAAAAAAAAACGTTTTAATTAGAATATGCAGGGTGTCAAAACTCAAAAAGCATTCAGCAATTGCAAACAAGGTAACAGCAGGAACAAAATTAAACAAACCACTCCATATAATCCTACTTAAGGGGGCATCTCCAAACTGAAATCTGTACGCTTAACGTCATAGTGACACTAAGGGGGTGGGGGGGGTTGTGCGCGTCACGCTAAACATTGAAAAGAAGGAAGTACAGGTTTGTATGATACACTGAAGTATTCATTCATGACGTTAAGAGGAGGGGGGTGGGGGGGTCTTGCAGCAGTGTCACTGTGACGTTAAGCGTACAAACTTCAGTTTGGCGATGTCTTCTAAGTACAACTACTTTGTCTTTTGCGACAGGTATTTATGTACGTCAGACCTTCGTTACGCGACAGCACAAGGATGACTATGTGGGCCACAAACATCTCTGGTAACATTCCATATTAAAAAGAGACATGATCTATATTAAGTGATACTAACATTTTCTTCCACTGGATGAAATTTTTCTTCAATGACTTCATGACAAGAAAATATGACATGATGAGGTTTGTTGTCTCCAATAAGCAATTCAGAAGGATCAACAATCAAAGATCCACAAGCAATACCTGCTATAACTAACAGGGCCAAAAAACCTTTAGAAATGCAAAATGTAAAAAAATTATTAATGGTAAACACTTTTGTGTTTTTCTTACCAGCAACCATCTTACGAGCCAGCCTCCGCTATGCGTGGTCGTATAATGTAAACCGATCTACTCCATGGAAATTAGTAAAATGGAGCCTATAACTGAAGCATCCAATCCAATCACTGCAGACATAGATTTGGCAGACAGTGCAGGTAATAATCTCCTAGGAAGGCTGAAGTCTTCTAATTATGATTATACTCTATGCAGGAATAGTTGCATTACTGAACCAGTGTGATGCAGAGATATTTACAGGATGGGGATTGTACAAGGTCAGGAATCCATTAGGTGCATCACATATCACTATGCTCTCTGATCTAGTAGCAGTTCTGATTTTATTCTATGATTTTATCAAAATTGTATTTTATTGTTATAATCTCAACAAGAGGACTAACTGAATAGTACCCTACTCTATATTTGGGGTTGATACATACGTAAATGTATAATTATGTATATTTACTGATTACAGTCGCTGTATGATCCATACATTCTAGCTGCAGTCAACCAAGTAGCAGAAATAGCTTCTTTGGTGTTAAAAGTAAGTGCTGGTATATTTTTATGTATGTTCATTCACTTCAGTTTCTTGATAGGATGATAAAGGTTGTGTTGTATTATCTGGTTGTGGAACTTCGGGTCGTCTGTCATTTTTAGTAGCTGTAAGTATAATAACATTGAGTTATGTATTACTTTTAACAAACATATTTCTAGTCTCAAGCCAGACTCAATCCCAAGCGAGATTTGGGTTGGATCTGGCTTGCTAGACTAACATATCATAACTAAGTGTAGGAAAGATGGGTGAGGGGCAATACCTAGTCAATATCTGTATATTCTTTGTCAATATTGGGGGGGGGGGGGTATGTGCCCCGGCCACTGGTCCCTACACCTATATAGTATGTACATGTATATATATACAAGTACTATTCTTATATCGTATATAACAATAGTTAATTAAATGGACATTTCAGCTCTTTAGCTATTATTCTATATTGTTCTTGTGTATTATAACTTTACAATACATAAACATTCACATGGAACATCCTTTTTCCTTCATGGAATATTATATTATTTACTTAGCATACATTCAACAAAATCCTAAAACAAAAAGGACTAGAGCCAAAGTTTGCATACACTATTGCAGGAGGAGACAGAGCATTGCTTCTATCTACTGAAGCACCAGAAGACTCTTGGGAGGCTGGCGTGCAAGACTTGATGCAGGTGTGTGTGTATGTGTGACTTGCACATGTATATGAAATTATGAATATGTATAATTATGTATTTTCTGATAGGTTACTGAAGGGATGAATCCTGTACTGTTTATAGGTATCACATGTGGATTATCGGTTAGAGTAGCTGTTTACCTATTATATGGCCCATCAAAATTCCACTGTTTGATTCATCATAAACACAGATTTATTATACTTTATACTTATTAGGCTCCATATGTTGCTGGGCAACTGGATTATTGTATACAGAATATTGACAGATATATCCCTGTGTTACTTGGTTTTAATCCAGTAAAACTAGCAAGGTCAGTTTGAAGCTCAGGGGAAAAAAAGCTCTACTTTTTAAAAATGATATTTTACTTAGGAAGGTACCAATAGTGAACTGGAACAAAACATTTTATGATGGTATGTGTGTGTATGTCTGTATGTATATATGTGTGTGTATGCATATGTGTGTGTTTTATGTTACTGTGTACATATGTGTGTGTGTGTATGTGTCTAAATGTATGTGTGTGTTTGTGTATTTGTATGTACATATGTGTGTGTGTGTTTATCTGTGTACCTACATTTATGTGTGTGTTTAAACCGTTTATGTATCTGTACATATGTGTGTGTGTTAGATAGATAGATAGATAGATAGATAGATAGATAGATAGATAGATAGATAGATAGATAGATAGATAGATAGATAGATAGATAGATAGATAGATAGATAGATAGATAGATAGATAGATAGATAGATAGATAGATAGATAGATAGATAGATAGATAGATAGATAGATAGATAGATAGATAGATAGATAGATAGATAGATAGATAGATAGATAGATAGATAGATAGATAGATAGATAGATAGATAGATAGATAGATAGATAGATAGATAGATAGATAGATAGATAGATAGATAGATAGATAGATAGATAGATAGATAGATAGATAGATAGATAGATAGATAGATAGATAGATAGATAGATAGATAGATAGATAGATAGATAGATAGATAGATAGATAGATAGATAGATAGATAGATAGATAGATAGATAGATAGATAGATAGATAGATAGATAGATAGATAGATAGATAGATAGATAGAAAAGTAGATAGACACACAAACGTACATATGTATAATAAAGATGTACAAACTCATACATACATTCAGACATGCACATAAACACACACATATGTACAGATACACAAACATTTAGATACACATGTATCTATCTATCTATTTTACTTAAGTTGCTCATGAAATGGAAGAGCTCTCGTATACTGGCAAGAACTGTTTTATTATCAATCCTGTAGTTGGAGTAAGTGATACAAATAATTATTATACTATTCGGTGATTATTTGTTTGTTGTTAGCCTGAACCTATTACTGGATCTTCACGAATGAAAAGTGGAAGTACCACTAAAATCATACTGGAAACACTATTCATTATTTCAATGAATGATTTAATGTCAGACTCTGAGAGGACAGGAAAGGAATTGTAAGCACCTCTAAGTTAGGAGATGTGACTGGATGAGAAACTGGGAAATCAATATTTTGATCAAATGGTTATCTTTAATCCTTGGTATTCAACAATTAAAGTAGGTATCTAGGTGGAGCAATAGTTGCTCTTCCTGGATACCAAATTTAGTTGGTTACCTGTAAACAATTTCTGAATGACGAGCTTTTGAAGATAAATGTTCAATTAATCTTCCAAGTGAATATCCATGGTCACATTTTATGCAGTATTGGTGTAGTATGCTTATATTTGGTCTATTTTAATGAAATATATTCCCACACACTCAGGCGTTTGTGTTAGGAATTCTAAAATAGGTCACATGTCTATTCTATAATTCTTTATCCCTTCTTTCTATCTCTATTATCCATCACTGTTGATCCATCTCTCCTATAACTCATTCTTCTTTCTTTTCTTAGTCCTGTTGAGAAGATATTTCAAGCTTATGAAATATTATACCGACAAACTTACATACAATCACCACAAATAGTAAAACTAGTTGAACATGCTGGCCAAGCGTGAGTCGCACACATGATTATCACATGAGATCACATGACCTTCTACACAGATTTTGCAAAGGTGGGCATATATATTATTTAGGAAAAGGTAATCTTGGGATTATGGCATTAATTGATGCATCGGAGTGTCCACCAACGTATGGATCAAGTGAGTAAGCCATGCTTGCTATAATATGGGATATTCCTTCATGTAACCCCAGTGGGATTACATCATATCGTAAAATTATTTTAGGCAGTATCATTGCAGGTTTGGGTCTGGGTTTTATTTATAGAAATGAGTATTTATAGCAAATGGTTACATCATCAACCTGCCATAAGTATGTGTCCATCTCTGGAAATATCAATACTTTCATTATTCAATTCACAAATTAATGTCATCTCTTTTTTCAACACTCGCTATTCTACTGCTTTGTATAGGAAGCAAAAAAACATTTATTATGTAATAAAACTAAAGTCAAAATTAGGTTGTGATGACTTTATATATAATATAGTGTATAATTTAATGTCTTAAGATTAATATATGATTATACTGTAACTCAATAATGAAGCAATGGATTGAAATTTAATATACACAAAAAAGAACAGGATGGATAATTATGTGAAGATGGTGAAAGTAAAAGGATATTTGGTCACTCCAAAAACTAAAGTTATGAACATTTTTCTGAGGTCATGGTGAACGTTGATGACCTTTAATAAATGTAGTACTTGTATAAGCAATTTTTATGGCTTCCTTTACAAAAACAGCAGATTAGCGAGTGCTTCAAGATCAAAGATTGCCTCGTGAGCTGGTCATTATCAATATAAATTTGACATGGTTTCTTTTCTATAGGTTATAATGATGTACGTGGATTTATAGAGGAAGGATGGAGTACATTAGAGAATAGAGAAGGTGATATCTCCTCCAGGGTAAGATGATACCTTCCTTATGGGTATTTCATTGAGAATTTAAAAGAATTATTGTTCTCTACTTTTGATTCTCACTAGTATAATTCCTCTACTCCATTCTGTCTGTCTGTGTATTTGTGTGTCTATATGATCTCTATGCAATCTGTTAAATTTGCACAGATAATTATTATTATTAATTTTGATATTACAGGGCCCAGAATATGAATTGGACCTAATCTCATACAAGCAGTCTATATTACCACATCTTACGAAACATGATTGTGTTATATTTGTGTGTGACCAAAACAATAGTGAGTATGTATGTATGTGTGTATGTATGTGTGTTTGTATGTATGTATGTATGTATGTATGTATGTAATATCAGGAGCCCATAAAAAGATTTTCTTATGGCTCTTGGTAATATGTATGTGCGTATTTATGCATTATGTATGTATGTACATGTACGTACATAATTATGTATATCTATGTAGGTATGTGTGTATGTATATAATTATGTATAATTATGTACACATATGTTCTAATTACCCTCGCCGCGTAGCGTAGGCGGAAGGGTACGGTAATCGTTTTGTCTGTGTGTCTGTGTGTGTGTTAGCAATTTTTCTGGAAAAATAAAAACATTGACATTTCAAAAGAGGTACTGGTAGACTTCAAATTATACAAGGAAAAAAAATAACGTAGGAATTCTTCTTAAACCTTTCGGTTATAAAGTTATCACAATGTTTATAACTCACGATTACTGTTTCCAGACTTGAGAAGACTCGTGGAGGCATCTGGACACATCAAAACATAACTACTCCTGTATCATGACTATCGCTAGCAAAGCACTACATAAAAGCAAACAAAATTTGGGTAGTGGTTGCTACAACATCGAGTACTGGCTCCAAGCATTCTCCATTACTTTCAAACTCCGCCTATTTCAATTTCAAGTCATGTGCTGTGCACGTTACTCGAACGTCAGCAGTTTTGAGGACCTGTCTATGCTGTCTTTGTGGAATATTTCACAAGACGAATTGAGGATCTTTCTTTCTTCTTTCAGATAATACAGAGACTAAAATGTAAGACTTATAGTATAGACAAGGAAGAGACTAGTATAATCATACTAAGTAATAAGTAGTGACATGTTAGTTTATATAATTTATATATATATATATATATATATATTATATATATATATCTATATCTATTATAATATTATTATAAAAACTAACATGCCAGTACGGTTTTATAACTTAATATGTTTTATACACAAACTAAACAATCTGAAGTAAACATTCTCATTATTATATGACCATACAAACGAGCAATGATAATTATAATCTTTTGGCATATTATATTTCGAAATTATAGTTTGTATTACCTTGCCACGTAGGCGAGGGTCCCGTCCCGACGGTATTCATTATAAATATGATTATTATAATTATATCAATAATATGTAGTTACTACTACACAAATAGCTGATCTAGTAAACACAGATTGTTTTGTTGGTATCATATCCTCATCAGCTGATGAAACAAAGGTACGAATATACTCTTTACGGGACCAATATGACAGACTTATTAATTTGACAGTTAAATAATTATATGAGAATTATTCATCATGGGATAAGCCTGAGTGAGCCCTACTCTAGCCAGGCCTAAAAATAACTCTGATTGCTGACTATTACAATATTCTATTTATTGATTTTATTGAATGTAATTCTTGCTTGCTCGGGGCTTGCCCCTTTGATGATTGTCATCTGTCTAGTTGTATATCTAATACATACAACATTTCCATAATTATAATTATGTCATTTAAATTCATCATCAGGTTTTACCGAAAGAAACTGTGAATTTAACTCTCCCGGTATCTACTCTAACAGCGCTCTTATCTCCATATATCTCTCATTCTTTACTTGCTCTTCTGTTTCCCACATTTTCTGAGATTTGTGTGAAATGGACACTTAATTCTATTAGTACTGGTGCTCATGTAATGAAAGGTAAAGTTCTTGGAAACAGAATGGTGGATTTACAAGTCAGGTGAGTGTCATGTGACTTTATATTGTTACAACAGTTTTTTGGTTTCCCTATGATTGCTTTCCCATGGATTTGAATCAGAGTTTTTGATATGCTTTGAAGCATGGGCCAAATTGGCTCAACAATGGTTAGTGTGTGCACCATTGGGAATACATCTTGAGCCAATTAACAAACAGTTAATGCTGTTAGTGACAATATATTCATAATTAACTGCATCATTTGGCCCAAAGAGAGAACTGTGCAGTGCCAAATAGGAAGCTTTTCAGCCAATGGTGCAAAGTGTTTGTTTATTTTTCATGCCCATTAATTGGCTGAGCTCCCAATCCCACCCCCCCACCAATTGTGATATGTGTTGTATATGCAGTTAAGGAATTTGTGGGGGGCTCAGCCAATTAATGGGCATGGAAAATAAACAAATACTTTCTCAAACTACAGTCTACTAGACTTAACAACAAGAAAGCAACATGTAGAAACTGCAACTAATAGCTGTTATAACTGAAATACATTGTAAAACATATACTACGTTTACAAATGATAACTATAATAGGATATTAGTGTTGAGTCTCAGACATGAGAAAGTCATTAGCAATGATTAGTAGTCACCACAAAGCAATCATAGGAATACGTTTTCTTCATAATTATATCTTGTCTTTATCTTCATTCTTTTATTCTAATTTTTAGTAATTCAAAGTTATATCATCGAGCTATTGGAATAATACAGGTTAATTAATTTCTAGTCCATTCACTTAACAAGCAGTCAAAGTTTATATTTTGTAGATGTTTGCAGGAGTGGAGTCTACTGTTGCTGAACAGAAGCTTCTGAATTCCATATATGGAAGTGATTATCCACATGCTAACACTATACAACACCATATTAAAACTGCCGCAGGACAAAGCATGGTATGTTCATACTCTATACTCATAAATTATGAACAACTTAAATGATTTGTAATAAATGTATGTATGTATGTATGAAAACTATAAATGTATTATGCATACATGTATGTGTGTATGTATGTATGTATGTATGTATGAATGTATGTATACATGCATGCAGGCATGAATGTATGTATGAATATGTGTATTTACTATATATTAGGTTGTACCAAAAGCAATTGTAATGGCTCAGTCTGACTGTTCACTGGAAGAGGCCCATACATTACTGCAGAGTAATCCTGTAGTCAGAAAAGCTTTGAAACAAACATAGATTCTATAAACAAATTTATTTTCTAAGATATTGTGTACAAACAAAAGATATTAATATGAAATGTAAATACCGTGTGTGAGATGTGAGTACAATATGCCATATCCAGCTAGTAAGAAAAGGAATGTTGAGGAATGTTGAGGAATATAATAATATATACGTATGATAAAACAGTTTGCTTGTATACTTTAGCATCAAGCGAATATTGGAAAGCACATAAATAGAAGATGTCCATTAGACTATACCTATATTCCTGTTTCACTATTACTCCACAAAAAAATTAGAAAGCCTATATACGTCATGAGTTATATACATTACATTATATAGTTTTGATATATGCAGTTTCTTATTAACCTCGCCTGCATAGGGTTACTGTGATCATAGTGTCTGTGTGTGTTAATAAGGACTGATGTCAGATTGATTAACTCAATGGCATGATGTTGCTTCATTCCATACTTGCATACCAAATAACTGTAACATATTCTTACTAGGCACAAAACACTTCACAGATTACCTTTCCTATCATCGAGTCTGGGAACAAGACTACATAAGAGTAGGAACAGTACAATGGAATGTAGTTTTTTTGGATGCTAAAGGTGGTTACCTCTTGATATTTGCTCTACATATATAGCCTCAAATAAGATAATTAAACTGAATCTAATTTGACAGGAGTAGTTACTTCTGCAGAAAAAATTGAATTGGAAGTTGATATTATCATAAAAATAATTGTTTTCGATTAGAAATAAATGTTTATTGTACACAGAGATAGCAGAGAGCAAAAAGGAAATATTGTCACATCATCTCTTTGTTGAGGTTTTATCTGTTTCTGAATCTGAAGATATTTTCACGGGATATTTTGAAGATGATATCAATTTTATGGTTCCCTCATCTAGAACAGAAAGTGAAAGACAAAAAGAAATAATTAGTACGAAGTCACAACAGTTTCACGTATTGAAGTAGTACCTGTTTTGGAATCACTTGACATTTTCTTTGGTGTCTTTTGATCATTAGTACAATATTCCAACCTATTGTGTGAGGGACATAATGACCAGTAGAGAACTATATCATGAAAATAAGGCTATAGAAATCAGTATATATTGAACGCCATACTAATACTTGATACACTTCACAAGTTTTTCAGTGATATGAAACTAGGTTGCACAAATATACATGCAATACAAAATGGATGTTATATAATTTGGAATGTTTATGCTCATCATCAGTTCATAAACATTCCATGTAGTTTAATTTGTGGACTTATTATTTAAAAATTACAAGGAGATTAATTTTTGTGAATAGAAAGCAGCAATCAAATTTTTTTTTGACAGAAAATTTCTTCGAAAAAAAAAATGAATTAATTATTTATTGTCCTTGGTCCTTCTTCTAAGTGACCAGGTAAACAAATATATTAGAGTTGTTTTAGTTAACTATAACTAAATTACAAGTCTACTGCGATAACTATAACTAACTAAAATGAACATTGGACAATAATAGGCACTTTTAGTTAGTTAACTAAAACCCTTTTAGTAAGCCTAATATTACCTTAGTTAATTAAACTATAACTAAAACCCTTGTAGTAAGGCTAATAATATTTTAGTTAATTAATTATAACTAAACAGAAACCACTTCAAACCACTTCAAACCAAGCAAAATATAACTGTAAGGTTGCTACTGGCAAACGAACTACAATAATAATACACAACATTTCATATCAAACTGCACACAAACGGATTTCAAGGACAGAGACTGCATGAGCATACATCTATAAGCAGGAGTGAAAACCTATTGAAGGACCAGTGGTTTAGTGTTAGTATCATACTGTATGAAATCAAGTGCAATTGCAACATATCAACATGCCTCAATTACGTAACATGTCATCAAGTAGTCGTGATAAGTGTCTGGCTGGTACATCATTTCCATCTTTTTTATAATCTTTCTTTCCTGATTTTAACTGTTCTTGAGGTTGATTTATCATTTTAGATACACCTGCTGTAGCCTCTTGAAGTTTTGCAAGCTCTTGTTCATCTTCACTACTGCTAGTGCTGTCCACCATGTTGTGGGTGTGGCTTGTGGTCAAGGTGTGGCCAGTGTGAAATTTTCTTTTTATTGTCTGTGACCTCACAACCTAGACTATATACTCACAACCCAAAAGAAACCAGACATCACAAAGAGATGGCGAAAGAGAAGGACAGGAGTCAGCGTCTTCATGAAAGACACCAGATAATATTAGCTGATATGTTACGACTAGAAGAAAACAAGTACTGTGCCGATTGTAACGCTAAAGGTATGTGTGTTTCCTTTGTCAAGTCTTATAAAACTATATATATATATATATATATATATATATATAATGTATTGTATTATTATTACTATGTTTTACAGGACCGCGTTGGGCATCATGGAATTTGGGTGTGTTTATCTGTATTAGATGTGCTGGTATTCATCGTAACCTAGGAGTACATATTTCACGTGTTAAATCTGTAAATCTTGACAGCTGGACGCAGGAACAAATTGAAGTAAGATTGATATTTGATCAGGTGACACAAACTCATGTGGTTTTTATTTAGTCAATACAGTTCAAAGGTAATGGAAAAGGAAGAGAGATGTACGAATGTCATCTCCCTCCTGGATTTAAAAGACCTCAAGATGATTAGTGAGTGACTGTTATAGATCATGTGATTATCATGTGACTTACTGTTATACAGTGCTGTAGAAACATTCATTCGTTCCAAATATGTAAGAAAACTGTACATTTCAAAGAATACAAACGATACTGTGAAACCTACAAGTGTATCGGTGAGTATATAATAATTATATACTTCATTAACTTTCAAAAATTTGAAATACAAAATCAAATTTTGTGTCCAGGAAAGGCCTACTTAGGAAATGTCATTTGTTACATCACCACAACAACAGAATTACATGTTTCATGCTTTGCTTGTTAATTAAAAGTTCGTACAAAATGTCTGAGCATTCAGTTTTTTGAATGGAAGCAGATTTGAAATTTTGAATCACTGAGACTTATTTCATACTGTAAAGTAAATTGATCTCTTTATGTCATACTGGTATGTTCATGATTGATGGATCATGATATTGTTCTCAAGTTAGAATTATCTCTTTATGGAGGTTAAATTATGTATTAAATTCAGTTAGCTGACTCACGAAGTATTCTAGTAATTAGTAAATTGATATCTCTTCTTTATGGAAGTGGTATTAAACAGGATATACTGTCACATACATGTTGTAGAGTGATGAGTATTGAGTTTAATATGGCAATGAAATTGTTACTGTACTGTATTTAATATTGTACTAAGTTAATATAATCAATTTGTATCATTGTGGAGGATTGGAGGTTAAACGGTGTGTTAAATTCAGTCACTAAAGTTAATTCACAATGTACTATAATTATATAGTCATTAGTAAATTGATCTGTATGGATGTTGGTATCAAACAGGAAATAGTGTGGTGATGATACTGAGAGATTAATACCTGTTTTGGAATTAATCTGTTTGGATGTTAGTATCAAACAGGAAATAGTGTAGTCATGATGCTGAGAGATTAATTCCTCTTGTTTTTGTTCTGTTACCTGTTACTATAGGCAAAACAGGAAACAAGTCCTGTACAAACATCCCCAAGTAAAAGTTCATCAAAATCCAAGAAATCCTCACAGGTATGATGTGATGATGATTTATATGTTATGAAACTAATGTTTAACATTCCTTTGTACTTATACTGCATGTATATTACCATATGAGTGGTTGATGTATATATAGCCACAACAGTAAATTCTTTTATGGTTAACATAACAGGAAGGCATGTGCTGTTAATTATTTTACCACCTCTACTGTTACTGTATCCATTCCAATTTAAAACTTGACCAAACCACTTGGTGCAGTGGTACGAAAACAGCTATTCATACAGGACATTGTCCGATAAATCTAGTGAATTTTTGATAAATTGAAAATGATCTGTATACAGACTATATGGGGAGCAGGACAAGAGTGGTGAAATTAGACCAAAATGTCTGGTAGTTGGCTCAATGTTTCCACACCCCAGACTGAGTGTAGAGTTAAGAGTTTAGGTTTATAGTAACTGTTTAGGGCCTAGGAATATTATTTTTAATCTGTCGGGCCTATTGCAGGTTTGGTCTGTAAAGTTAACAATTATCTAAACAACGTAATATATTTATGTGTATAAATCTTTCAGGCTATTACAGTGACACCAAAACCACGTACAAAACCTGTTAAACCAGTTCCATCACCTAGTAAACCATCACCCTCCTCTATTACATCGCCAACTCTTGACCTTCTTACTGATCAACCAATGATTAATGATCAAACTAAACCACTAGACCAACCACTAATGGGTGATCTGAACCCACCTACTAGGGTAGTAAAAGATTCCATCATGTCACTCTATGATGTACAACCTGGTTACAATGCACAAGGCTATCCTGTAGGTTCAATGTATCAACAACAAATGAATGCTATGCACTATCAACAACAACAATGGCAAAAACAACAATATCAACAGTGGCAACAACAGCAAGTTAAAAGCCAAGTTGATGAAGTTCAACGACAAATGTCACGGTTGCGTGTTGGACAACAGCAACATGATTCAACTCTTAATCCTCACCTGTGGTAACTAACATATTATATTACAATTATTACCACTTTGCTACTTAATAATTATATAATATATACTCATAAATAGATATTTGTTATTATTATTATTATTTAGACAATTTTTGTCGTCATCAGTTTATTATTATTTAATGTTAAAATTTATTTATTTCTTTGGAAAAATAAATCGTAAAAATTGGAAATAGATATACAATTATGTAAAGAAAATTTAGTGTGTATATATAATTAAAATGACGACTGCTTCACATGGTTGGGGATTAGTGTCAAAATTAGTGTTTTAGTATGACAAAAATGACTACTTGTTATATGCCTGGTTTTTCAAACTTTTAGTTTAGTTATAGTTTAATTTAAATTAAACTAAAATAATATTAGGCTTACTAAAAGGGTTTTAGTTTTAAAACTTCGAATATAATATTTTAAAATGCAATAAAATATATTTTCAAAAAATTGTTTTCTAAGTCTGAAACACAAGAAGTCACTGTGATAATAGTAGTGTATAGTGACAATAGTAGTGTATATTGAAAAGTGAAATTTGAAAAAAAATGTACAAAAACAGAAATAAATTACAAGAAATGAAAAAGTCTTCTGGACTGGAATACTGGATGAAGTAGACTGCATAGAACCAGAGCACTAGACTGGAACCGGAGCACTGGATGAGGTAGACTAGAACACTGGATGATGTAGACTGGAACTGGAGCACTGAATGAGGTAGACTAGAACACTGGATGAGGTAGACTGAAATTTGAGCACTGGATGAGGTAGACTAGAACTGGAGCACTGAATGAGGTAGACTAGAACACTGGATAAGGTAGACTAGAATTGGAGCATGCAGGATGGAACTGAAGTACTGGATGAGGTAGACTAGAACTGAAGCACTGGATGAGGTAAACTAGACCTGGAGTACTGGATGAGGTAGACTAGAACAAACCTTTTGTGTTCTACGAGGCCCCCATCCTCGCGGGTGATCTCTGGCTTGTGTCAGAGAAGGGCTCCCAATGGGTCTTGTGGACTTGTCTGCAGACCTGACGAATGAAGGTACACTGGACGAGGTAGACTGGAATTGGAGCAGATGAGGTATGATGGAACTGGAGCACTGGATGAGGTAGGCTGCAACTGAAGCACTAGATAAGGTAGGCTGGAACTGAAGCACTAGATGAGGTAGACTGGAACTGGAGTACTGGATGAGGTAGACTGGAGCACTGGATGAAGTATACTGGGGTACTGGACGAGGTAGACTGGAACTAGTACTGGAGTGCTGGATGAGGTAGACTGGAACTGGAGTACTGGATGAGGTAGACTGGAATTGGAGCAGATGAGCGCTGGATGAGGTAGACTGGAACTGAGGTAGATTGGAACTGGAGTACTGGATGAGGGTAGACTGGAACTGCCCCACACGGGGCTGGATCTAGCGACTTGAAGAGACCTCCGGCGTCCCCAACCTGGGCATCGGTATACTCATTGTCCTGCATTCCTACAACCAGGGCTGGACTAGCCACCACAAAAAAAAAAAAAAAAAAAAAAAAAAAAAAAATTTTTTTTTTTTTGGGTGGCTAGCCAACCCTGGTTGTAGGAATGGAGGACAAATGAGTACACGAATTCCAAGTGAGGAGCACAAAAGCTGCAGCAAGTCACAGAAACAGACCTGTGTGGGAGGAAAAGTAGTAAATCAACTGTTCAAACAAATTAACAAAAACTCACCTTTTAAAAGAGAAGAGAGTGGATAGATGGATAGGTAGAGTACCTGTGTAGAGAGAGAAAAACAGTATGCAAATTAAACAGTATATTTTTTTACATATAGTATAGTGACACACAGTTGGAAAGATTGACCTGTGGTTGTAGTAGTATGATCCATAGTGACTTGAAGAGACCTTCGGCGTCCCCAACCTGGGCATCGGTACAGTGAATGGTTCTTTGGTCTTCTTTCTTGAATCTTCCACACTTCTTCTTGCTCTTGCACTCTTGATCCATCTATCCACTTCTTCTTTGTCTTGCGCAGTTTGATCCATCTATCCACTTCTTCTTGGTCTTGCGCTATCCACTTCTTCTTAGTTGATCCACTTCTTCTTGGTCTTGTCCTCTTCGGCCGTTCAGGCCCGAATGTCGCATGCTTGAGATGCACTGTTTTTTATACTGAATTTTCCCGCCTTTTGTTATAATCTTTTTAGCCAATCAAATTTACTCAAAGATTTCCATTGTTCTCATTGTTCTTTTCCCGCCTTTTGCTTTTTTCTGTGCTTTTTTCTTTTCTTCCTGATAACTCTAGAGCTGTTGTTCTACTGCAAATAGAACTTGTAGCATCAGATGTATCGTCTCACAGCGAATCTTGTGATGTATTTTGAGGCTGGTGTCACTTTTAGTTTGGTAGTAACAGTTTTACTGCATGTGGGCCACATAGCCTTGCTGCCCTTGCAAGATACTTTCAATGAGCTCGAAGCTGTTTTGCAAAGCGATAGGATATCGTTTTCAAGACTACACACAACTGATATTTAAAGTGAGAGCTATATAGTAGTAATGGCCATTCAGTACTTAGTATATATACAGACAGAGAGAGATGTACTTTGCATGCATGGTTCAAGTCAATGTTAGAAAGACAGTTGAATGGTTAGACGACGAACAACAACAGAGGACTGAAGCTATTAAACTGGTGTTACTGAGCTGTTAATGATTGCAAATGGACATATACAAAACTGAGTTAACAAATTTGTGAAGATGGTGAACTGTGTCTGCTTCAGTATGGGAAGGCTTCACAATCCAGGTCTCTATATACAACATACTCAGGCTGAAGACAAGAGCTAGGACTGATAGAAAGCCTATATCATTATACTTATCAGTATAGTGATATATTTTGCATCATTCAAGTCAATGTTACAGTGTCTTTAGTTGCATGGAAAGACAGTGGAATTGGTAAAGTTGAGCTTATATAATATATATAATTGTGCCAAATGTATTGGATTTTTAAATAATTATTATGGAGTCAATCGTATGTAATGACAAATATAATTTCAGATAGGTGTGATTGCTTATACATGTATATATGTATATATATATATATATATATATATATATATATATATATATATATATATATATATATGTGTGTGTGTTATTCACTACAATAATGATGTGACTGTTGTAACAAGTTAGCAAATAATTGTAATTCATCAATAGCAATTGCAACTGATAGTTTTTATCAGATGCCAAATCTGTCATGTGATTGTTACATACGTAACTAATATAGTGCATGACTCCAGCTTTAAAACATGTTAACAGATTCGTTTGTAAGACAGTAAAGTTGATAATGTGAGTTCTAGTAGAAACTTTTGATATTAATTAATAAAAATGAAATTGTAATTATAATTATTGAAACTCTAATTGGCTAAAAAACATTAATTAGAACATTCCTGCATGTGTGCTGTGCAGCGTGCATATGCATGCACGCTGCACAGCACACATGCAGGAATGTTCTAATTAATGTTTTTATCCTGTCAAGTAACTAAGAAGTAATGGGATTAGATGGATAGAAGGTGAATAAATAACCGTATATGCAGGTCATTCTTTCCGAACCATTCTCATATTTTCTTTTCTACTTTCTGCTTTTATACACATTTAACTATACTATTTTTAAACACATTTTTCAATATTTTATACACAAAACATTTTTCTAATTAATAAATATACACCACTATTTTTCCGAATCTTACAATAGCATACACTATATTTATAATTTTATACAGAATATTGTTCTACCCAATTTATTGTAAGATTTCAGAAAAATAGTGGTGTATAAATTACAGGAAAAATTTGTATAAAATAACTTTGTGAAATGTGTATAAAATAATTATAGTGAAGGGAAACAAACAAAATATGCACAAAAGCAAATTTCAAACAATTTAATAAAGCTGACAAGCAACACGTTGAAAAGGAAAGAAAATATATGAGAATGGTCCGGAAAGAATGACCTGCATAGGGTTGCTGTCTTCTATCCGTCTACACTATTTCGGGAGCGTGCACGATTAATTAAGCTGCACAGCACACGTGCAGGAATGTTAATTAATTTTTTTTAGCCAATTAATTTCACTGCTTCAATAATAAAATGTACAAGTGATATATATATATATATATATATATATATATATATATATATATATATATATATATATATATATATATATATATATATATATGTATATATATATATTATATGACATTATAATAGATACTATTAATAAGAAAAATGGAAGAGAAATGACAAAATAAATAATAATAAGTATAAACAATTACATAGATTAAATTGTAGGCCGGTAAACCTGCACCATCCTCCATCCCAACTCCACTCCTCCACCTTACTTGAGAGCCACATAAACATAAATTAGTGGCATAGATTATTGAAACAGATGTCGTAACCCGAAGCTAACTCATAACCTGACTAAGTTTTTTCGCGATTTATTAAAATTTCTTTCTTTTTCTGATAGTTCTACTTGTTCTACTGCAAATAAAACTCACATTATCAAAATTACTGTCTTACAACAAATCTGTTGATGTGTTTCAAAGCACAGATAGCTGGATTATGAAGCTTTCCCATAAAAACAGACATTAGATCTAGATCTTTAACTGTTGGTTGAATCAATATTGACAAATTATATATAAGCTCACCTTTATCAATCCCAACTAAAGATACTGTAACATTGACTTGAACGATGCAAAATATATCACTATACTGATAAGTATAATGATATAGGCTTTCTATCAGTCTTGTCTTCAGCCTGAGTATGTTGTATATAGAGACCTGGATTGTGAAGCCTTCCCATACTGAAGCAGACACAGTTCACCATCTTCACAAATTTGTTAACTCAGTTTTGTATATGTCCATTTGCAATCATTAACAGCTCAGTAACACCAGTTTAATAGCTTCAGTCCTCTGTTGTTGTTCGTCGTCTAACCATTCAACTGTCTTTCTAACATTGACTTGAACCATGCATGCAAAGTACATCTCTCTCTGTCTGTATATATACTAAGTACTGAATGGCCATTACTACTATATAGCTCTCACTTTAAATATCAGTTGTGTGTAGTCTTGAAAACGATATCCTATCGCTTTGCAAAACAGCTTCGAGCTCATTGAAAGTATCTTGCAAGGGCAGCAAGGCTATGTGGCCCACATGCAGTAAAACTGTTACTACCAAACTAAAAGTGACACCAGCCTCAAAATACATCACAAGATTCGCTGTGAGACGATACATCTGATGCTACAAGTTCTATTTGCAGTAGAACAACAGCTCTAGAGTTATCAGGAAGAAAAGAAAAAAGCACAGAAAAAAGCAAAAGGCGGGAAAAGAACAATGAGAACAATGGAAATCTTTGAGTAAATTTGATTGGCTAAAAAGATTATAACAAAAGGCGGGAAAATTCAGTATAAAAAGCACACAGAAAAAAAAGGTGTGCAATTTTTACACACTTGTGTGTGTCATTTCAGGAAAGCATGTGTTGAATTGTCTAAATGACACCTATGTGTGCTAAAATAGCACATACTTATTGTGATGATAAAAATAGCACACTGAACTATAGCACATTAATATTAAAATGTATTATTAATAAAACTTAATGTTGCATATTGAGTGATCTCTGCAATAAATAACTACACAAACATTTGGTAAAATACATGATGCAATGTATAACAATTATTTATGATGAACAAAATGCGAAAAACACATGGTAATGTCAATCTACAAGCACCATATACTTCTGTATCGATTATCTTTTTCTACAATGTAGAGTTTTCCGGATTTATTTTTTAAATGTAGGATACCATGGCAGTAAAAATCTTTAAACAGTACAACTTTTTCTATATCAGTTGCTGACACATGAAAGGCACAAAGTTTTCCATCATATCCTTCTAATTGGAGTGATTTTGTGATGAAAATCTTTTCATCATTGTATATTAAAATTTCTTCAATAATGCAGTATTCGAAACCAGTTTCATTTTGCATACGAATGACAGTTCCACTTTTGTAGTGAATACCATGAATGGACACACATTGTGATCTAAAAAACAACATTGAATTAATTTTAAACTAATAATGATAATTACCTTACACCATTTAGCGGAGTTTGGACTTCACCACAAACTTGTTCGAGTTTATGTTTGTAGCAGTCAAGATTAGATGGAGCCCCTATAATAGTTGCATGGTCAATTACAATGAATATAATCAATGAATTTAAAACAGCTGCACCCATTCATATACCTGAGATAATTTCATCACCTGGGTATATGAACCCTGATGTATACTGTCCAGGGCGAACAGCCAGATTGTAACATAACCACTGTTGATGCCGAATTGCAACCGATAGAGGAACATTTTTAAAACAGTTAGTGACAAAACCTTTCATTTGAGCATTCTTAGACTCAAATCGCATGCACCAGTGATGTCTGAGTGGACCAAACCTACAATATTTACAGCAATGATACACATACTTAAAAACAGAATAAACATGAGTACTCACAAAACCATCTGTTGAGGAAGATGGACAAGATAATGCATCTTAGGAGTGACAGAAATGTCTGGGTATATTCGAGTGAATGACTCAAGATACACTTGAACTAACCAAGCCAGACAAGCTGGATCATCTGGATGAACTTCAAATGTACATACCATATCAGAAATAGCCCAAAGAATGCAAAAGCATTCCCAGTGGTCATCATCTTCATTAACAAAGTTTCCAATTAGAAGTGGAAGAAGTCGTACTAGGGTCATCATCTGAGAAGCTATGAAAAGATGCACATGTAATATTATGAATATTATTATAATACTTAGGTATAACATTTTGTGTGCCACTTTCATATACCTGATTGTTTAATATGGTAAGATGAAGAGTCCTTAAATATTGGGGATGGCTTTGTATCATTCTCAGAGTGTCCATAATTGTGACTCCTAAGTAGCAAGTTGAGTTGCTCTAGGGAGATATATTTCATTTCCTCAATGCAATAGTTTAGTAGTAGTTTGAGATGTGATATTGCAACCCCTTCAAAGACAGTGTGCATGATGTCGTATGGCAGACATTTTGTTATGTCAAAACCAACAAGGTCAAGAAGGGGACTACGACCATTTATTCCATAGGTGACCGAATGTCTAGACCCTCCTTCCCCTTCAATCAGCTGTAGATATTCAATATGCATTTGAGATGTTCTTGAGGTAAAACCGTTGGCATTAAACTGTCGCATAAAAAAATTAGATTTATATGTTATTTTACATAATCATAATAATTGTACCTTTGTAGATATATCAGACTGAACAGCTAAACAAGCACGACATTTTCGTAGAGCAAATCCCACTCCTTCCTTGAAACCTCCAACAAAGTTAGAAGCAGGTATATCTCCAACTAAACAAACTACAGCCCCATACATATTAATCACCTCTCCATCTAAAAGTTCCCATTCATCACCAAGGCATACCGCTTGAGGTTTCTAAGTTGATGAATAATGCATATGTAATGAAGTGAATAACATACCTACAACTATTATGTTACTTACTACGTAATTAAAGTGTTCACAGTAATAACTTTCTCTGTAGTAGCGGGAGCTTAATTGGTTAAACACATCACCGAGGTTACAGACTGTTCGTATATCATTAGATAGTTCAGTAGTAAGTGTAATTTGTGACTGAAGGCAACTCTGAACTCTGTGAAATGTTTTATTGAATATCAAATCAATGAATGATTGAGTGGCAGTACACATTTTGTCAATACCACTATGAGTCAAAGATAGCTCATTTGTAATTCTCATTAAAAACATAGTACAATCCCACTCCAGATCCCATTCATGAGAATTTTGAAGCATATTAGAATGATTTTCAGAGAGATTCAGGTCATCGGTAATCTGTTCCGGATACAAAGATACATCCTGCTGCTCCAGAACATTCATTTCATCTATATACAATAAAATATACAATAATATATTATACATCATTATTTATGTACATATATTGTAATCTAGTAACTGAGTATAGTAATCCTCCTTCTCCCCACTTACCACTATGGAACCTGCCATAATGTTTCCTGAAACTTTCCCATCTTTTAAAAGCCATCCCACAGAACATACAATAGACTCTGAAGTTGGCATCATTTTCATGGCAACTTCTAATGTGTTTCATCAATAGTTTGTTAGTAAAACACTGAAAATCACAGAAGGAACAGTAGTACATTGTAGATTGGTCTTAGAATATATAATAAATATGTGCGTATGCGCATGCGCATGCGCAAGTTGTCTAACAACGCGGCATTTTTACCAGCTGCTCCTAGTTGACTTCTAGTTATTATTAATTATGGTAGGTCACATAACTATGTCACTACTTGTTTTTTTTTTCCTAAAAGCATTCAAATGCTATAACTGCAGATGTTCAAAGTGATTCTTTGATTTCCACGAGTATGGCACTTATCAACAGTGTTGACTTGGAGGAGTTACAAGACCAAGACCAAGAAAACCATGAACCCATTGCAGAGCACAGTTCTCAATTACAAGGTAACCTACACATGTATAAGTTGGAGTTACATAATTAATGTCTAACTATCTGTCTTAGGTAATGTATATGAAACCTGTAATAGTCCACCAAAGGTTCGTAAACACCCTTTGCAGTGTGATCAAACTCCTCTATGGAGGAAACGACTCAAACAATCACCACAGGCTCTGAGGCTTCCAAAGCCATGTCCTATGCCATCTGCATTTTCAGCAATTGTTCAGTCAGGTATAGCGAATCAAGACATAACCGGAAACATCAAGCTACGAATGCTACGGGAGTGTTCAATGTTTATGTATGACCATTGTCCTAACCCTACTTCAGTAGAGTATGTAGAAATGGCAAAAGCCCTTTGTGATAAATATCCCCAGCTGCAAGACATCAACCCAAAAAATGGTGAATACTGGGTGAGTAAATGATAGATAAATACATCAATTGAATTTTAGCCTCATATAATTATATACATATAAATTATAATTGTTACACAGATTTCTGTGAAAGAATACCTCAGTCAAAGATTCAGAAACCTTCGAAGAGGAAGTGAACCACTGAATGTAAAGACAAAAGTTGTGACAGCTGCTATTGTTCACAATACAAAAGCAACATTGAAGGTACAGACACAGCAACCATTTGCATAAATGTACATGTATATGTGCATTATACTTATGTATGATACATTATTTCTAGACAAACTCAGAAGATGATGTCACATCTTATGAGCGCAATTGTGCAGCCTTGAAAATAGAGTGTACGAAAAAGAATATGAATCACAATGTTATTCGCCAACTACTTAAGTTAACACATCCTCGAAGAAGAGAAAACATATGTGATAGTCTGTCACATGTTACAAAGCTCTTAGATGAATATTCATTTTTCAATAACAAGATATGGGTAGGTACATAAATTGATATATGTGCTAATATTACTTGAAAATATGTCTATAAGATTTATGCTGAATTTGAGCTAATGATGGGTGCAGATATTGTCAAAAAAGTTACAGATAATTGGCTCAAATATGTTCCTGTTATTATGGCCGAAAAGAAGGATTTGTGTTCTGATCCCCAGACACATCAGGACCACATTACAGCACTTCGGTATTTGGACAAGTCATTTAGGTGTGGGCCATCAGTTAAGGCCCCAGCAGCTTTCAATATCTATGAGGTTTGTTTCTGGAATTATTGCTTAAATTTTAATCTGAATGCATGCTCTATTGTCATGCATGGCCAATGGGATAAGCATTTAAAAAAAATTCCTTTCTTTATCTACAGTCTGTCACTTCCATTGATGAGATTATCAAAAGAAATGTGTTTTCAGAGCCCAGACTTGTGCTCTTTGAAAACGAGAGTGGAGATGGTATATCACAAGCTTTTGTTGTTGCTGAAAAAACGATCTTGTTTGAAGTTACAGATGTCAACATCAGTCAAGCAATTTCTTCTATAATTGCAAGTTACTACGTATTTTTCGTGAGCTACCCAAAATCCATTCCAGCACTTTGCACACTTCTATTCTTTCAAGAATACTTATTAGAGTCTCCAGACTGTTCCATAAAAAAACCCGCTAGGTACTCTGCATACATTAACTCCATTATGAAAAAACTATAGATATAACTGTTATATAATTTGTTTCTGTTCCTTATTGTAAACATGTAGTATTATTTTTTAATCACACATGCAGTTTTATTGTAAATTTATGTTTTAACTGATTATTATTATAAAATTATTAGATGTCTTTCTGTTTTTATTCAGAATTATAATTTTTAAGAAATAACCTGTGTAAATTTAGCACATTAGAAAAACTATAATTATACACGTGTGCAGATTTAGCACACTCCTTTCATGTAACACATGTGTTATGTGTTGAAATCTGGGACAATAGTTTGACACATATTTGTGTGCTGAAATAGCACATATTTTTTTTGTGTGCAGTGCATCTCAAGCATGCGACATTCGGGCCTGAACGGCCGAAGAGGACAAGACCAAGAAGAAGTGGATCAACTAAGAAGAAGTGGATAGCGCAAGACCAAGAAGAAGTGGATAGATGGATCAAACTGCGCAAGACAAAGAAGAAGTGGATAGATGGATCAAGAGTGCAAGAGCAAGAAGAAGTGTGGAAGATTCAAGAAAGAAGACCAAAGAACCATTCACTGTACCGATGCCCAGGTTGGGGACGCCGAAGGTCTCTTCAAGTCACTATGGATCATACTACTACAACCACAGGTCAATCTTTCCAACTGTGTGTCACTATACTATATGTAAAAAAATATACTGTTTAATTTGCATACTGTTTTTCTCTCTCTACACAGGTACTCTACCTATCCATCTATCCACTCTCTTCTCTTTTAAAAGGTGAGTTTTTGTTAATTTGTTTGAACAGTTGATTTACTACTTTTCCTCCCACACAGGTCTGTTTCTGTGACTTGCTGCAGCTTTTGTGCTCCTCACTTGGAATTCGTGTACTCATTTGTCCTCCATTCCTACAACCAGGGTTGGCTAGCCACCCAAAAAAAAAAAAATTTTTTTTTTTTTTTTTTTTTTTTTTTTTTTGTGGTGGCTAGTCCAGCCCTGGTTGTAGGAATGCAGGACAATGAGTATACCGATGCCCAGGTTGGGGACGCCGGAGGTCTCTTCAAGTCGCTAGATCCAGCCCCGTGTGGGGCAGTTCCAGTCTACCCTCATCCAGTACTCCAGTTCCAATCTACCTCAGTTCCAGTCTACCTCATCCAGCGCTCATCTGCTCCAATTCCAGTCTACCTCATCCAGTACTCCAGTTCCAGTCTACCTCATCCAGCACTCCAGTACTAGTTCCAGTCTACCTCGTCCAGTACCCCAGTATACTTCATCCAGTGCTCCAGTCTACCTCATCCAGTACTCCAGTTCCAGTCTACCTCATCTAGTGCTTCAGTTCCAGCCTACCTTATCTAGTGCTTCAGTTGCAGCCTACCTCATCCAGTGCTCCAGTTCCATCATACCTCATCTGCTCCAATTCCAGTCTACCTCGTCCAGTGTACCTTCATTCGTCAGGTCTGCAGACAAGTCCACAAGACCCATTGGGAGCCCTTCTCTGACACAAGCCAGAGATCACCCGCGAGGATGGGGGCCTCGTAGAACACAAAAGGTTTGTTCTAGTCTACCTCATCCAGTACTCCAGGTCTAGTTTACCTCATCCAGTGCTTCAGTTCTAGTCTACCTCATCCAGTACTCCAGTTCCATCCTGCATGCTCCAATTCTAGTCTACCTTATCCAGTGTTCTAGTCTACCTCATTCAGTGCTCCAGTTCTAGTCTACCTCATCCAGTGCTCAAATTTCAGTCTACCTCATCCAGTGCTCCAATAAAATTTCAGTATTCCAGTCCAGAAGACTTTTTATTTCAAATTTCAAATTTCACTTTTTTGTTTATATTGTTTTAATGTAATAATGTAATATTTCATATTTTATTTATGAAATTTTGTTTTTATACAATATACACTACTATTGTCACAGTGACATTCTAAAACATTATATTTGAAAAGATAAAAGAAATAAAGATGTTTAATTTTTACACAGATTCCCTCCCATATGGAAGACTGCTTTTGTAATTTGGATTAATGCACAAATAGTGCAGTAAACTGCTGTAGTTTATTTTTAGAGGTCAAAAGCCAAATAAACTACATGAAAAAATATGTAACTTTTCATGTAACAAGTTTCAATCCCAGGTACTTAGTCCTTTCAGAGAAATTAATGTTCATAACAATATATTGTACACATATAGCTAGCTTGGTAATAATAATTTCTAATTAACAGAATGCACATGGTCTAGCTACACCCCCGCCCTTGTTTGGAGGAGGGTGTGGTTACAACAAACTACACAGTGTAGCACCTCTTCATGTAACAGTCATTGCATTACATCATACATTCTAGCAGTCAACTTGTTATGGGTTGTAGATATACAATAAATATTGGGTGGATTGTGGAAATTTATATAATTTTTAAAATTTTATTATTTTGTAAACTTTATAATTATGAGAAAAATATAAGGCATGATTATTGATCCACAATCATTGTTTTAAAAATGACTATAATAGAAGTGTGATATATATATATACAATAATACCACACACATACAAAACTTATCATAACTATAATTATTACTGTGATTATTATGCTGCTGAGTTGTTCAATATATTTCATTAAAAATCGTTGAGATGTAAAAAAAAAAAGGTTTTCTGTAATGAACAAAAACCTCAAATAAAAAGAATGAAAGTGATTTTGTGGTGTTGTATGCATTTCAACAGTGATGAATATATGATTGATCGCATGACTTTATGAATGATCACGTGACTTGATCACATGACTTTGTAAACGATATACTCTAATGCATTTTCGATAATGACTACATCTTTTCCTCATCGTTTTCGTCGTTCTCTCTTTCATTATCAGAGTGATCACTTTCCACTGGAACCTGAAATATGTTAGAAAATAATAATAAGAATCTGGATCTCAAAATCTAGTTGTGATCTACTTGATGACTTTAAGGTATGATGCATGGGTGTATCAGTGGCAATGACAATGCTGTATTTCCCATTACAAGTGTATGAAAAACTCATATAGCACCCCGTCGAGTTTAACCACACACATATACACACAGACACAGATGGACACATAGGCACATAGGTACACAGCCACGCACACACAGACACATAGACACAGACACAAACACATAGACACAGACACACACAGACACATAGACACACAGACACACAGACACATAAACACACAGACACATACTATAAATCAGTTAAAACACTTGTGCACTACAGAAATTATAGCGAGAGAGGTGTGGTCTCAATAAGCATACAGCATTCACTTCAATTGTGTTGTATGCTTATCTTAACCATGCCTTCCTTGAGTGCTATAATATCTGTATTGCACTTAAAAGGGTTTTTAACTAACACTTATTGTCTAATCAGCTGTTAACTACATCATATGAATGAAGTAAAGCTGTAATAGGAAAGGAAAATAATTAATAATAGCTGGGGTAGATAGATGCATGGGCTGTGAATTGATATGCTTTCACTTCACAGTCTATATTTGTGATTGCAATACATGAAAGTGTTATTTAGACTACAAAATATCACACTGAAAGTCTGGAACTAATGAAAGGCGACCACTAGTTTACACAGCTGCATACAACTACAACATTAGTAAGCAATGTAGGTACTATAATATAGAAAGTGATTTTGTTGACACTAAGCCTTGATTATACCCTGCATGTGTTACCTATCCTCTTGCAAACATTTTGGGCCTTGACATTCCTAGTCCCTACATCTTATTAATAATGATTTTTAATGATTCTTTCTCAATAAGTTTTATTACACAAACTTTACCTGAAAAACAAGTCCATTGACATTCACCAAAAAAAACTGTTGATTACCGACTCTTTGTACATCTATTCCATGCATTGGAAAGGGCCATGAAAGTTCATTATCATCCTCTTCTTTCTTATATTCATCTCCTTCCTCTTCTTCTTTCCTTTCCATTGGACAAAGAGTTTTGAGAGGAACAGGAGCAGATCCCCAGGTGCGATTATAAGCCACATATTGTTGTAAGTAGATGGGAAGAGGGAGGGAGGATATTTTGTGGTAATTCTCACGTTGAAGAGATGACAGGATAGTAAGTCGACATAACTCCTTCAGTGATGGTACTTCAGCAACTGGGAAATGATATTTCGATTAAGTGAAGTAACCAGATAATATGAAATGAATTTCTTTTTAAATCAGTAGATTATTATTATTAAAACTACAGAAACAGCAAATGTAGTCAATTTGGTATCTGCTCTTCCAGATGTATTTCTCCTGATATGATAACCCAAAGATTATGTTTGACATAAAATATACATATATTATATATAAACAAATGTACACTACGTTTCACATAGGTATATAATTATACAGCTATGACAACTCAGAGATTTTATCAGAGCAACAACTGTGAACTATGGACTGTCAACTGAAAATATGACTCTTTATAAATATACGTTATAAGGGGTATCGATGGCAATGACAATGCTGTATTTCCCATTACAAGTGTATGAAAACTCAAATAGCACCCATCGAGTTTAATTCACACACATATACACACAGACACAAACATATACAGACACATAGACATACAGACATGCACACACAGACACATACACAGACATACAGACATACAGACACACAGACACATACACACAGACATACAGACACACAAACACACACACACACAGACACATAGACACAAACACAAACATGACTCTTTATAAATACACATTTCACATAGGTATATAATTATACAGCTATGACAACTTAGAGAGCAACAACTGTGAACTATGGACTGTCAACTGAAAATATGACTCTTTATAAATATACGTTTGTAATAAGGTCAAGATGTCTGTCTCTCAATAATATATATTGAACATTTAATGAGCAAAGTGTGCAAAAAAGCACTTATGGTTAAAAACCGTAATTGTCACTAATACCTTGAGTACACTATTGCATGTACTAATGTCAGCAATTTGGAAGTGCAGTTCATTTGGTGGTAATAATTTTAGAGTATCAGCTGTAAGATTAAAAAAAGGAGTTCTTTAGTAAAGGAAGAACAAAAGTGATTCTGATTGAAATTGAACCAGGAACTTTGAATGTTGTTTGATAAATGAATTCAATTGCAGTCACAGCTATTATCAATTATGTAAAACATTCTAGCGTTTTTCGGTGTTATCACTAAAATTGCTAAAATTAGTACCCACAATTAATAATGTCTTTAAGGTAGATCTTTTAGTTGGGAGAAGATATTATACATATAATTGAAAATGCAATACTAAGTATTCACATCAGCAAAGATGGTCTTATAGACCTGTGTGGAATTTAAGGTAGTAATCACTAGATATACATTTATAATTAACTACATCACAGATGCCATGCTGTTTATCTACTATCTATCTTAGAACCTCCTACTATGATTAGGTAAGAATAACTAGGCGGATTATAGATTGTGTGTGGGTTATGTATATTGCAGTTATGATGCTGCGTAATTAATGATTATGAAAAGCCTAACTTTTGATTCGTCGACCATCTATAAACCACACCTTTATCATAAACACCTACCTTCATCTATATAACCGCAAAAAGCAGTGAGTGATAACATGGACTATGAAAATGTAGTTGAGGATTCAGGCAATGAAAATGCAGTTGGGAATTCTGAACATAACAGCTCTAATGATTATCTTATTTATGTTGACGTGAGGTCACCAGATGACCATGAAATTGAAGAACAAGAAGAGGATGAGGCAGGAAGGTTCAGTAATATTTGTGAAGATAATGAACCAAGTGCAATCAATAGTGTCTTAAGTGATAATCAAGGTACCACAGAGGAAAATGAAAGACCCAATCCTCAACAAGCCAGTGGTCCAAAAGCACCCAAAAAAGCTTCTCCAGAGTTTGTGTGTGTTAAGCTCACAGATATCCTGCCAAACGAAGTGCCTGAAATCATACTGCAGTCTCATGATGACTTTGTTGAGATGCTGACTACAACAATGAATAAAAAGCTTTCGTACACATATAAAGCAGTTGCTGTTGATGAATTAGATCTTACCTTTCCACAAGCATATGCTGATAAGCTACAAAGCAACCAGGAATTGGCGCAAACTATCTTAGCCCAAATCCTTGTAAAGATTAGTTCAGCTAAACAGCTGTATCTACCAACTTTGCCAGTCAAAGTTCTGCATAGTCTCTTGGTTTCAGATAATAGTCTGAAAGAGCAACAATTCGACAAAATAGTTATCAAATTTTCCGACAAAGATGAAAAAAGTGTTACCACCAAACTACTTGAAATAACAAAGGCTTTAATACGTCAAAGGATAAAAACTATTGTGTACGAACCCACCGAGATACCTGCATATATCAGAGCCAAAACTAATGAACTCAAAAAAGAGCTGAAGAAATTAATTGGAGAGGAAGAAGAAATAAAAGTGATTTATGATGGCTTGGACATCAAAAAAGGGAGAAAAGTCGGCACAAGAGCAGGTGAAAAACGACCTAGTGAATCAAACATATCCAACATTCCAAAGAAGACAAACAAAAAGCAATCTTCCATATGTCAGAAGCTACAACCACTACCTAAATATACCATAACCAACGAAGAGATCTTTAGTTTTGATTCTGGAGGTTTCATACAGAATGCCTCAGACTTCTCTTTTACTCCATATAATTATTGGCAGCTTGAAACAATACACCAATTTTATACAGGTCATGGTATGACACTAGCAGTAGTTGACACTGGAATTGATCCATCTCATCCTGCATTTGAAAACTTTAATATAGAATTCAAAGATTTTAGTGGAGATATCTTCAAGACAGATTCGGCTGACCATGGAACTCTATGTGCAGGTATAGCGTGTGGAAATCGCTTTGAGTATTTGGTCCCTCCAAAATGTAGCATTTGGAAGACCTTCCCTCCAGGAGTAGCTCCAAAAAGTACATTAGTTGTTTGCAAGGTGACAAGAGGTACTGACAAAGCTAGCTTAGATGCAATTGCAGCCGCATTGAGGTGGTTAAAGGAGAAAAAAGTTGATGTTGTATCACTTTCCATGGGTACACCATTTTTCTTTTCTAACATAGCACAGGCAATCACCGAACTAGTATATGACAATGTTGTTGTTGTATGTGCTGCATCAAACGAAGGACAGAAATTCAGTCAACCAATATGTTTTCCAGCAAGACTTGGTCACGTACTGTGTATAGGATCACATGGTCCCCATGGTAAACCATCAGCGTTTTCACCAGTTGGTCAAGATATCGACTTTCTTGCTCCAGGAGAAGGTGTAGCTGGGCCTAGTAGTTTAATACAGAATAATGTAAGGGTGGACAGTGGTACATCATTTGCAACTCCGGCAGTGGCAGGTCTAATCTGTCTCATCTTTGAACTGATACAAAAGCATTTTCCAAATGAGTTCAAGCATTTCAAGAACCCATGGATTGTTAAAGAGCTCCTACGAGAAATTAGCACAAGTCCTGGAAGCCATTCTAGTGATCGGGGTTATGGAGGTTTAAATCCTCTTTATTTCTTTCAGAATCCTTCTGGAATACTTAAAAAGATCTATACCGAAGTGATTCATCCTTCAGTATAATGTACACAAACACTATCTATTTTACTATTGTAACTAATGTCATACATAATGCCAGTAATTCTAGTATACTTTCATGGTATAATATATGTATTACGCACATGTATATGGAGAATCATTCCTTTTGCTTGTTTTCCATTCAGTAATTCATTTTATTTTGGAAATTCAATATTAATTTTATTTACTTTCAAATTACACTTTCCAAACTTTGAAGAGAGATGTTTCATCGTATTATTGAGCATTTAGTACATTCAAGACATATGTGAAGTGACTATAATCAGTTTTTTTATTTAAGTGAATTGTAACTTTTGAAAATATAGTTAGGAATAGAGAAGTGTACAGTTGTCATTTCATCAACAATGGTATAAATCTCTAACTATTAACATTCATGTGATAATAGTAATAGATTATAAGTTCAACTACGTATATAATCTTGGAATTCTGTTACAAGCGCTATCTTTATATGTTGTAACAATTGGAAATGATTTTAGCTGACATGTCATTATAAGAAATCCTTAATTAACTGCCATACTCATAGTATATTTTTAGGTACCTTATCCATACAATGTATGGCTCAGAAATTTTAAAACCAGTTGCTGAAAGACTGAAGTGTTTGGCAATGATTAAATAGTTTTGTTACATTGCTTTCTTTTTGGTTTATATACAGTATAATTAGCTGTGTAAAAAGCTCATTTCTTAGAACATGGAAGCTATATTTAAATAAGTGGATTTGTAGCTGCGTAGACTAAGTTCTTTATAAGAGTAAAACAAGTGTCATATCTGTAGCTATGGTAGAATTATGAATAAGATACCTCTAGCTGAAAGAAACACCATGAAATTTTATAAAACAGAGTGTTACTATCACAAGATCAGTTCTGTGTGTAGAGGTCACCAAGTAACTGGAAGCTTTTGTATGGGGAATTTATGTAGCAGATGTTCTCATGAATATGTTAATTATCAAAGCACCACCTGAAACCTGTTGCATCAACACATTAATATATTATTTACAATAATTTACAATCCAGTGGAAATTGTCTGTATGTATAAAATAGAGTTGAAACTGAGCTTATTATAAATTCATAATTTTAAATGTTTGTGTATGCTACTATAGGCTCAATCACAATATATAACACATACTTTCCTGGGTAAGTGCATTAACCAACCTTATCTACATTTCAATACCAAATAATGAGCTCAGTTTCAACTCAATGTGATTCTCCCTTAGCTGTAAAGATGTATCACAAGAGGTGTTCAGCTGATTAATTGTAAGGCATACAGAATACTTATTTACAAACAGAATATTGTATCTTTCACAATTAATTAGAGGATGACATTAAATTAATTACAACAAAAAGAGGAGACAAAATACATGTACTATATAAGGAGTCATTAATTTATAAATTAAAGTCGACATAACTTAATAATTACATCTACCATAAGTATAGGGATAATGTTTTGTTCACTTCATAGTATTACAATGTTTCCGTAACTTGCACAACCTTTAACCTACTATTCAAAGACCCTCCTTCTATGATTAGGCAAAACTAACTAGGCGGGTATAGAGATTGCTTATGGGTTCACCCATACAAGATGTATTATTGGTACACTGAAATTATACACATGTAACTAAAACCATCTACATGTAACTATATATGATAATGACTAATCTATTTTTTGACAATCTACCACACGCATCTCTAGAAGACCAACCCTCATCTTATAAACCATTCCTTTCTGTATAGCGCCAGAGAAAAGTCAGTTTCAAGAAGTATGTTAAATATAGGATGATTTTGTATTACATAAAATAATGATTTCTTCTATTGCAGAAAGACAATGAGTGATAGTGAAGATATACGTGAGGAGTCCACACATCACTATACTCCTATGGTAGTTATTGACACAGATGATGAACAAGAGGGGAGTGAAGATCAATTCCCAGCGGTAGAGGAGGTGTTTAGTACAATTATTGAAAATAATGTGCCTACTGACAATATAAGTAGCAATCAAGATACCACAGTAATTGAAACACAAATGGAAACCGATTCTGAACAGGGCAATGTCGAACAAGTACCCAGAGAAGCTTCTCCAGTGCGTTTACATGTTAAGCTCATAGATATTCTACCAGACAAAGTAGCCAAAGTCGTACTACATTCACCCGATGAGCTGTTTGGTGAGTTGACAACAACACTAGAAAAAAAACTTTCATACACAAATGAAGTTGCTGTTAATGATTTAGATCTTACCCTTCCAAAAGCATACGCTAACAAACTCCAAAATAATAAGAAGTTGCTGGCAAATATTTTAGTCCAAGTCCTTCAAAAGATAAGTTCAGTTGAACAGCTGCATCTACCAACTTTGCCAATCGATGTTCACAATAGCTTCTTGGAGATTTTGAAAGATCAAAAATGCCAAAAAATAATTATGCCTTTCACTGCACAAGACGAAAACGCTATCAACAGCATGCTACCTAAAATAACAGAAGCCTTAATAAACCAAGAGATAAAAATTATTGATTACAGACCTACCAAAAAGCATGTAGATATTAAGGCCAAGAATTGCCAACTTAAAAAAGAGCTAAAGAAACTAATTAAAGAGAAAGAAGATATAGTAGTGATTTATGATGAGTTTCCCGTCTCTGGGAAGAGAAAGAAAAGTACCAGTGCTAAGGCAGGCGTAAAACGATCCAGTGATTTAAAACTTCAAGCTAGTGGTGCAAAAAAGCCAAAGCTTACACATAAAAAGCCGTCTTCTGCAAGTCAAAAAGTACAACTACAACCTAAATATCCTACAATAAACAAAGAGATGTTTAGCTTTGATTCTGGAGGGCCATTACAGAATGCCTCAGACTTCTCTTTTACACCATACAGCTATTGGCAGCTTGATAAGATACACCAAATTTCAACAGGTCGAGGTATGACACTGGCAGTAGTTGACAGTGGAATTGAGGCATCTCATCCTGCATTTGGAAATATAATTGAATTTCAAGATTTTACTGGAGACGTCTTCAAGACAGAATCCTGCGACCATGGAACACTGTGTGCAGGTATAGCATGTGGAAAAAGTTTCAAATATTATCTCTACCCAAACAAAGAGGAAAAAGACAGAGATGACTTCCCTCCAGGAGTAGCTCCAAACACTAATCTAGTTATCTGTAAAGCATTAGGTGATAATACAAATAATATAAATGCAGTTGTTAAAGCACTGCAATGGTTAAGAGGTAAAAATGTGGACGTTGTCTCATTTTCTTTGGGTACATTAAATTTCAATGCTGACATAGCACAAGCAATTACTGAGCTAATAGTTTATGATAAGGTTACCGTTGTATGTGCTGCATCGAATGAAGGGCATAGATACAGTCAGCCAATTTGTTTTCCAGCAAGATTTGGTCATGTACTGTGTATAGGATCACATGGTCCACATGGTAAACCATCAGCGTTTTCACCAGTTGGTCAAGATATCGACTTTCTTGCTCCAGGAGAAGGTGTAGCTGGGCCTAGTAGTTCAATATATAACCATCATGTGAGGGTAGATAGTGGTACTTCATATGCAGCCCCAGCAGTGGCAGGTCTAATCTGTCTTGTTTTTGAACTAATACAAAAGACATGCCCAAACGAATTTCGTCTTTTCAAGAATCCATGGGTAGTTAAAGAGCTACTAAGAGAAATGAGTACTAGCCCGGGAAACCATTCTAGTGATCGAGGTTATGGTGGTTTAAATCCTCTTTCTTTCTTTAAGCAGCCGTCTGGAGTACTTCAGAAGATCTGGTCTGAAGTGATTCTCCCTTCAATATGACGTACTCAAATTGCAAACACTTAAAACAAGCTATTTTACTATGTTATTAATCTTTCATACATAATATTATACATAGTATTTAAGTACATTAAGTATTCATTTATGTATTTTCTATCTACTAATTAAAACACACTTTTACAGACAATTAAAAATTGTCATATTAATTTTGAGATTAAAGAGAAAAGCTCCACTGTACTATAGAGCTTTTAGTACATTTTCAAACATACAGAATATATTAATTATAAAGTGCAAAGAGAGCTCCTATTTATGTCCATCAAAATCTCATGAATATTATTATATGGTTCATTTAGGGTAGGGTTAGGGTTCCCTTGTGGTTAGGGTTCAATCAGTGTCAAAGTGATCTTAGTCTTTGATGGCAATCTTGGACATCACTCTCAAGGATCAAAGATCTTTAATCTACCAATCCTGGCTATCAAAACTAAGTACCCCAGTGGTTCTACATATACCTAATGACGGATTGCATGGCTATTGTTAAATTCATACATCACATTTGTATAGTACCATACACTAAACTATAGCTACTACAAAAGTGTGAGAGAAAACTGCATGGGCTTATTATGCAATGAAATCATAATTGTGTTTTAAAACTTTCTGTTACAAATTAAGTACACATGAATTTTGGTAGTCACTACACAGAAAGATTAAAGGTCATTCACCTTGACCTCTGAAAAATGTTCATAACTTCAGTTTGGAATGACCAACAGTATTTTTACCTTCACAATTTTCATATTTATATATCATTCATGTTCATGTTTTGTGTATGTACATTATATTACATATGAAGTCATCATATCTAAGATCATTGTGAATGTGAACAAAGTTTATTTAAGGATTTTTATTGTATTCATAGTAGATCTTCTTTCTTGAATTCCTTCCTTTATAAAAAGGAATTCAGTAACTTATATAAATCATTAGCTGAAGAAGGTCTTCAGACCAAAATATTCTTTTCAGAATAACAGTCAATTCAAGAAAGGAGAATACACATCTCTTTAATTTCTAATTATAAATGTGATCTAATTTTCAAAAAGGGACAGTTGCTTGGAAAATAATTTTGCACAAATGCTTATTTTTATAACTTGTCATTTCACCATTTTGTACAGGAAATAAATGAAACTCGGTAGCTAAGAAGCTGAATAATAGCTCTTCCTGGATACCACATTTCATTAACTGCCTGTACAAAGTGGCGGAATAGTGAGCGACTGAAGTTATGTGTTTGATCAAAATTATTTTGGAGGAAAATGTCTCTTCAAAACTTAGGTTGCAAATAAGAATCTATTATGAATAATAGTTGATCTACCTGCACACCAAGTTTCATCTGCTTTATGTAAAATACTGAGTTCTGATAATACATGTACTGCACTGCACATAAGTATGTTCATATGTCTACACTCAGTTTCTTTAAAAATAGTTAGATACACAGGGGTTACCCATTGTAATACATGTAGCTATGAGATCACCAGGAGTAGAGGCAGAGGGGAGGATAAGAGGAGATTATAGATTAGTTAGATACACAAGGGTTACCTATTGTAATAGCTGTGAGATCATCAGGAGTAGAGGCAGAGGGGAGGATAAGAGGAGCAAAAGAGACTGTAGATAGTATAACTTTATGTACCCATTCATTATCACCAATACGAGATATTGCTTCTAACTAGGAGAATATAAATACATGATATATCATATATACATACATACATACATACATACATACATACATACATACATACATACATACATACATAGTTACATACATACATACATACATATATACATACATACATACATACATACGTACATACATACATACATACATACATAGTTACATACATACATACATACATACATACATACATACATTATATACATACATACACACATACAGTACATATATACATACATACATACATACATATATACATACATACATACATACATACATACGTACATACATACATACATACATACATAGTTACATACATACATATATACATACATGTACATACATACATACATTATATACATACATACATAGTTACATACATACATATATACATACATACATACATACATATATACATACATACAGTACATATATACATACATACATACATGTACATGTACATAGATACTTATATACATACATGTATTTAACTATGTACATAAGTACACACGTACATATATAAATATGTATATACATGTAGTACTTACATATGGAAATACATACTTACAAACACACATAACATAGACTCACTGAATTCTCAGAAGGTAATACTAGCAATCCACCAATTCTTAACATATTTTTCAAAAGTTGTATATGCTCTCCAGGACATGCAGCCCCACAATACACTTTATCATACAGAATTCCACTAGGGCTAAGTAATAATGCATTTCCTACTACAAACAATGGCTCACAAAACTCCACTGGATCATACCTAATATAGAGAAAAGTGAACGAATGAGTAAAATGTAAATCTGTTTACTATTGTTTAACCACAAGGGCTTATATAGTCACTGATATTGTCAGTTCCCACAAAAAAGGAAGGAGAGAGAAAGAAGGCTATTTTATGGCAGAGAAGAATATAATAGGTACTGTATGGATCAGAATTAAGGTTGTTACAGTTGTTATGATTCATGGAAATGACGTGAAGCATATGACTTCTCAACTAATTGGAAGTTTGGGAGTGTGTATGAATATTGAAATTCATTAAACTTTGTATAATCATTTGACTTAAGCAGTTTACGATAACCTTTTTGGCAGTGGTGTGTAAAAAAATGCCCACTACAGACAACACAGGAACTGCTAGAAAGAAAGCAGGTTATAAAATACGAACACAGCATTCAGTACTCATGAATATGCAAATTATGGGGATAGCATGGCATCAGATCTCTTGAGAACTAGCGAATTTCTGGACAAAACTTCACAAATAGCTGTAAAAACACTCGTTAGGAGGATAGACAAAGCCCAAGAAACAAAGCTTCAAAGAGACAAAAGTTAGTGTTTCAGTGTTTCCTGCTGACATCAGCAAAAACGATAAAATTTCAAGATGATGATAGATTGACGAGTATTTACACGGCTGTTTCTCTGCAACAAGACGAGTTCAGAACAAATCGCTTTTATTTCTTACCTGTCACTATACCAGTATTCTGCAGATATGCTCAGAATGCAGTAAGACCTTGCAGTTGTGGAGATCAAGTGGTAACACACAGACACACAGACACACAGACACACACACACACCAGAAGACTACTATAACCCTCCGCCTACGCGCTCGGGTTAATAAACAAATAGCTATGGGAGTTTCAGACATGAAGTCATCAGCTAGTATTTAGGGTAGATCACTGTGACTCCAGTTTCATAAAGGATCTAGTATTCTGAGTATAAAGAAAGATGGAGACACTAGTTCTGTCAGCAGCAATGAGTGAGAGCTGCCACAAAGCTATCATATATATATAGGGATACTTTTGTCTCAATATATCTTGTTCTAATTTAAGACAACACAAGCCTATACTTGAATACAGTTCTACAACATCACAGGTTGTGTCTAGACAATGCTCTTTGATGTGTTGTATTTGAACTAAGCCGTTTGTAGGCACTTTCAACTTATATAGCATCAGACAGAACTACAACTAAAATCTGGAAACCAAAACAGAATGCATTGATAATCACTGAAATAAATTAGGGAACTTTTAGTTGAAGCTACAAGTAATATCATATAATTTGGTAAGCCTATTAATTATATAACAATACGTAATTATAATTAGAGTATTATTATGAATGTGGTTTACAACACTGTATTTATTTACTCCACTTCTTTATGAAGGAACATACACCCAATCATCCTAAAGCAGATCTAAATGACATTCTACTTTTACCTGACATACATGTACATACTAAAAGAATGTATTCGGAAAGAATCAGTGAATTGTATATGTAGTGGGGTTGTATATATATATATGTATATATATATATATATATATATATATATATATATATAATGTTATAGTATTATATTATGTATGTAACTATGTATGTTCTAGTTACCATGGTGATTCTTCTTTGAACTTATTTAATTTTTCAATAGCAAACTCCACATTGTCAGGAAAGATTTCAATACCATGATTAAGTCCTACGAAATACAATAATTAATAAATACATAAATAACATAATGATTACCTACAGTACACGATACATAGTTACATATTATATTATAGAGAGATATAGTAACACAATGATTAATAATGTCCATTAATGGACCATGATACATAAATATTTACATAATTTATTATATTATTACATATAGTAATGCTATGATTAATTATGTCCTACAGAACAGGATACAAAATTACATATTATATACATAATTATATTTAGTGCCCTAAATGACGAAGGACAGACTAGATTGTACTTATTTGGCCCAGATGCAAGCCTCCCTGTAGCTGGCGTTGAGTCTGAGCCCAACCTCTGCTTGGGAGGAAAAAGGAGGGTCAACATTTAAGGATGTATAATTATACATAATTATATAATATTATATGTAAGAGAGATATATACTAACACATTGATTAATTATTTCCTGACACATACATTAGTTGTGCATGGTCAACTCTAAGGAGATATCAAATCAGTGAATGGTAGAATCATGTATAACTGGATCTCTCGAGGAGTTGACAACACATGAAGATGTGTATTCGTAATATCAGGCTTACTAAAAGGGTTCTAATTTCAGCTAACTAACTAAAAGTGGCCTTAATTTTAGTTAGTTACAATAGACTTGTAATTTAGTTGTAGTTTAGTTAACTAAAAGTCACAATGCCTTACTAAAAGGGTTTTAGTTATAGTTACTAAAACAACACCACTATCATTATACTTGTTCTTATTCATGTCAGATGATATAACTATGTACTAAACTTTGATAGCTGTACATGTATATTAATTACCATAGCAACCACAATTTGTATTGTCTATTACTGAATTGAATACCTGTTGCTCCCAACAGAAGACCAGCCATTGTTGATAAATATCCAGTCCCACTACCAATATTCAGAAATGATTGACCGCGCCCAAGCTGCAACCTCTCCATTGCCTTTGTGTATATACAAGGAGCAGAAAGATGCAAGTTACCACGTCTCCAGGCATGATCCTCATATGCCTCTAGGTGGTCACTCTCTAGAAGAAAAAGTGATATAATTATGGAAGATAAGTACACTATATTTATCTTGATAACATTTTAATCCTATCAACACAAGATTCTAAGTTCAAGGGGGTGGCCAATGAACCCAGGGCATGGCCACATAGGCCCTAGACCTTTAGATCAGAAGGTATGGTCACATTGGCTTTTAGACCCTGGGATACACATCCTGACAAATAGTGTGTCTTGGCAAATAGTTGTCCAGAGCTGGACCAATGCCATGACATCAACACATTAATTACTAGGTTGCAATTAGTTACCTTCATTAAAAGTCATGTAATCCTTACGATCAAGCATACGAAAGACCCTCTCAACATCTGGTGATACAATATAACTCTCTTTACAGAGATTATCTACAAGTTCATCATTGTTGTGTCCGGCACTAACCACTCCACCCATCTGTGAATGAAAAAAACATGAGTGAGATTATCATAACAGCTGGTGTTTCTACTACCTCTATTAAAGGACACTACTATTATAAAGAAAGAAGTTTTGTTTAAAACAATATTTATTTCAATATCATATGCACTCTGTACTACTACTCATGAGCTTGTAAACACTTCGTAAACTCAAAGTATACGGAAGAATACTATAATTAATATTCATGAATAAAATTATCCACATTGCAGGAAGGTCATTATGGCTGCTTTATCACACAAAATGCTATCTTTGAGGGGTTTATCGTCCTCCATTAGACACTCCCAGCTACTGGCAGGTCAGTGAATTATATTATATACTTCAGGAACAAATATAAAACTTAATTTCTCTATTACTAATTATATAATTATGACATTTGAGTTTTAATTACATTTTATTGGTTGTAGTTTAAAATGTATGACTATTTGCATTTTGTTTGATTTGTAGTGAGATCTGCAAGTACTGTTTCACGACGGAGTAAGATGACCCCATCAGGTAGGGTAGTTTGTAATAATTATACATAACTGATATTAGTCTTGAGACAAGATATTCACAAGAGAGAGATTGAACGTCTGGATAAACTCATGCACACAAACTGGGGTTCTGCATTGGTTTCTTGCAGACCAATAAGATTATTTCTATCATGTGAATGATGATCATGTTAACCTATCGGGATTTTGATATTTTTTGAATCATGGGCCAAATTGGCTCAACAATGGTTAGTGTGTGCACCATTGGGAATACTACGTCTTGAGCCAATTAACAAAGAGTTAATGCTGTTAGTGACAATATAATCATGATTAATTGCACCACTGGCCCAATGAGAGAACTGTGCTGTGTCAAATAAGATCTTTGGGCCAATGGTGCACCATACAAGATTATCAAAAACACTGCCGTTTATGTATAATTACTATAATGGCTACCAAAAGTACTTGTCTTTCAATAATATTTTACATGTACATGTAAAATGAACATGTTTGTACATGAAAACTAATTAAAACTGAAAGCTATAGAAGAGAACTGTCAGAGTATAATTTCTTTTCCTGTCAGGTAATACTGCACAAAATGTGGTTTTAATTGATGGAGTTCGAACGCCATTTCTCATGTCTGGAACTGAGTGAGTGTTCTTTACTGTTTACCCTCTCCTCCTCCTACTGGCCCCTCCATCATTTCATCATCTTCTCCCTCCCTTCCATTTTAGAACATGAGGAATGGGGAAAAGGGACAGAGCCTTTTCCCCATTCCTCATGTTCTAGTCTTGTTTATAGACGTGATTATGTATTCTCATAGTTAGTTTTGTAATCTATTTGGTTAACATGTACAAATGTACATGTACGTATGTATATATCATGTACATGTGTGTATGATATATCATGTACATGTACATGTGTGTATGATATGTCATGTACATGTACATGTATGTATGATATGTCATGTATATGTGTGTATATATGTCATGTACATGTGTGTATGATATGTCATGTACATGTACATGTATGTATGATATGTCATGTACATGTGTGTATGTATATGTCATGTACATGTACATGTATGTATGATATGTCATGTACATGTGTGTATGTATGTCATGTACATGTACATGTATGATGTATGTATGATATGTCATGTACATGTGTGTATGATATGTCATGTACATGTACATGTACATGTATGTAAGTATATGTCATGTACATGTGTGTATGTATATGTCATGTACATGTACATGTACATGTATATACAGTGTATGTGATGTCCACATGAAAAACTACAACTCATTTGCATATACTGAATAATAAAGGCTTACCTTCAGCCATTTTATGACCTGAAACCTCATGTACCTGGAATCCTGGATGATTATTACAGTGTCTGTTATGCACCTTTTTGCATGGCCAGTCACATGATCTGTGATGAACAGTCCTATAATATGAATGACCAAATACAAGATATATCACCAGTGGTGGTAGATAAGGGAGCTTATGAATGACAAAGGTAGTGTCGTTTTAGTTTGACAATAATGACCACTTTTAGTTATACGTTATAGTTATAAACTGCACGTGCATTTTATAACTGTTTTCTAGCCACCCACTTCAATTCAAACACTCGCCTCGCTACCTTCCAGCAACTAACGAAGGATAATGTTGATATGTATGGCGTTCTTAGAAGTTCTTCTATACATTCAAACAAGTTGAAAGTCTGTACTGTTATAAATACGGAAGTTATGAAGCTTAGCCAGAGTGTGGGCGTAGCCCGGGACGTTTCATACACTCGCCTTGGTGTTCTTCTGCAACTAACGAAGCATGAATTTCACATCTGTAGCTTTCTTAACACTTCAACTCACCAGCAACAGAAATTACAATCTTGAATCTTGTAAAATGGAAGAGTTATCGAGCTAAGAACAGTTGTTTCTGCAACGCCCCGCCCACACAATTTTCTAATTTACGCATGCGCCATACTATTACCTTGGTTACAGCGTCTGCGAAACTGGGAAGTTATAAACCGGTCTATAACTTCCTTATAGTTGAAATATAACACATAGCAACAACATAGTAACAGGCTAGAAATGTGTAGTTATAGTATGACTAGTTTATCACAATTTAGTTATAGTTAACTAAAACAACGCTAGACAAAGGAGTGTCTAACTATTGATTTAACCTGTTTGATTTTTATTCAGAAAACTTACTATAATCATTAGGAAATTTACATGGTAGCGTACACATGATCTATCATACATGTTTATATTGGAGAGTCTCTTAGTATTGTAGTTGAACGTATGTTCGTAACTTTGGTGCTCATAAGGTCCTTGCAAAACCTTGAGTTAAACTGAAACCATATTAATGTGATTATAGATTTCTTTTTCTTTTATAACAGATTCACTGATATGATTGCATATGATCTTCAACGATTTGCTTTCCAGTAAGTTACAGTGTATAGTGGGTAGGCCCTGTAGGGGGATGTATGATACAACTAAATAATAGTGTTGTGTATCACTGCTAAAAATATCACTATACAATACAGTATCACGAAATTTGAAATAATAATTGAAATGCTCATTAAATGTAAATAAATGTCCTGTTTGGTTGTATTTGTCAAGAAATGGTAAAGAAATCAATCAAAGTTATGCACACTAGCTTGTTATACATGTAATTGGTTTAGGTATAAAATTAGGCAAATTAGAAAAAACAGGTTTACTAAACTGCCCACTCCAGTGTATTGTTATACCCAAAAGCCAATATTGTATCACGTTATTGAATGAAAATATCGATATATCGATAAGTTATTGCACATCACTAATAGTGGGTATACTTCAAGGGGGAAAATTTTCACTGTTTTCGCAGATGTACTATTATACACAAAACTTTAACCATAAAAATCACAATTTCAGTTGGGTGTGGCCAAACAAAATCATCCATATCACCACATGGGTCCAAAAGTGTTGAAGTTCAAAAAAATGTACTATATTTCAATATTTCAAGAAAGTAGATCAATTGTTGCCTGATCTCAAAGACCTACTTTTCAAAAAATTTCCCTCCACTTTGATTTGTAAATTTCAAAGTTGAGTTTGGGTTCCACATTTAACCCAAAATGGTTGGCTTATGTCTAATCCACAAACATTTTTCCCCTTGAAATATACCCACTATACGATAATTACGTAGTACATTGTTCTGCGCACACTAGTTGGCACTGGTTGGGAATTAACCACCTCTAGATAATACATATATAGGCTACTGAGACAGTATTAAGTATATACTGGATAAACAGCACTAAATGCAAGTTAGAATCCAACCACCACTCTAAATATCCTGGGTAGAACACTTATAGTACTAAACAATTTTAACCTGTCTACTTATCTCTGTCTTACCTATTTAGAGGTCTTCTTCAACGTACAGATATATCTCCTTCTATTGTTGATCATTTAGTTGTTGGTACAGTGTTGCAAGATCCACGTACTTCAAATGTAGCTAGAGAGGTGTGATATATAATTTTAAATATTTGTTTCTATTCCCATAGTAACAGAGCTGCATTTAAGGGTGTGGGGGAGGGGTTACCAAACTCTTGCACCATGTATCTACAATTTCTTCGAGATCATTTGTCTGAAAATACACCAGAAGTGATCTCAGATTCTAAAATTAAAATTTGCTTGAGAAAGCATGCCCCAGCCCCCCCCCCCCCTAGTTGGCCATGTGAAATGGGGGTTTGACCCTGTTTATTTCTGTAAATAACTGTTTTGTTCCCTTTGGCAACTTTTCTAAATACAGCACTGAGTAATAGTTATTTTTTATGTTTGTTCGTTACATGCCACACCAGCTGTAGCTTGCAATACAATAATGAAGTTTTCAGTGACACAAGTATAATAATAATAATATGATTGTGATTATCATAGGGATGATTCATAATGAATTTTGAGATTGATTTATTTCCTGTATTTTTCTAGGCATCTCTTGCAGCTGGATTCTCTGACAGAACTCCTTGTCACACTGTTACTATGGCATGTATATCATCGAATATGGCTATTGCTAGTGGTGTGTGTGTGTGTGTGTTAGGAATGGGCGATTATGAAAATATGAGTCAATGATTATTGTTTGTGCAAGTATCATGATTATTGCAATTATTGGCTACCTTACATATGTATGTAGATTTGATTCAGCAATCAAATTAATACCTTTTATTTGTTGAGTGTGCAGTGTTGAAAAACTAATTTAGATGTGATAGTACTGAAAACCTGAAGTTATGGGACAATAATCATTATTTTTGTGACCACGATATGGCAATATTTAGACGAATATTATGATTATCACAGGAAATTTTAATCACGATTATCATGATAATCAAAATATTGCCCATCCCTAGTGTGTGTGTGTGTGTGTGTGTGTGTGTATTTCTGTGCATCTGTTTCTGGGTGTTCACATGCCTTTATGGTACTGATTTAATCTCCTCTTGTATTACAGGTATGGCTCAGATAGCATCTGGATATAATGATATAGTTGTTGCAGGTGGTGTAGATACTATGTCAGATGTACCAATCAGAGTATCTCGTGGTATGAGAAAAGCACTCTTATCAATGAATAAGGTATCACTGTAGTGACTATATAAGCTTGTGTAATTTTATTATTCTCTTCCTCTTCTCTATCAACATAGGCAAAGACAACTGGAGCTAGATTACAACTAATGATCCCAATATTAAGGAATCTGGGACTTGAGGTAATCATGTTATATAATTATGTATAATTATGTATAAATATGATTCTTTGTATAATTATTTTGCAATTCTGCTTTCAGCTTCCTGCCATATCTGAATTCTCCACTAATGAGATTATGGGACACAGTGGAGATCGGTGTGTGTGTGTGTGTGTGTGTGTGTGTGTGTGTGTCCGAAACTAAATATTTCATTTTTTTCAGATAGTGTACATTTCTCACTCATTTGCTTTATTTTTCTCTTTAAGTCTTGCAGCTGCTTTCAATGTTAGTCGTTTGGATCAAGATGAATATGCATTAAGATCACACACACTAGCTCATGAAGCCACTGAGAAGGGACTGCTCTCTGATGTACTTACAATCAATGTACCAGGTAATGAATTATAAAAAATACTTTCAATAATTTGAATGAAGAAGTAGAGATGTCAAAACCCAGAAGTATGTGAACCAGATTGGGATGGTACTGACTACTAACACAGGAGGTTAACATAGGACCCAAATTTAAACAAACCACTTCCATATAACCCTACATAAGTACCTCCACTGCTATAAAGCAAAATACAAAGAGCTGTACTTATATTTTTGTGTATGTAGGTTTATATGGAAGTGGTTTGTTTAGTTTTGATTCCTACATTAAACTCCACCATCCTAACCTTGCTCGCATACTTTTTGAGTTTTGACACATAATATCTTTATTTCTTTATTATTTATTCATCTAAGAATCAACTGAAACAAAAAAATAACACATTTAACAAACCACTTCCATATAACAACATATAATCACTATGTGTTTAGAATACATGAATCTGAAACCAAGCAGTCTTACCACTAGTATACATCATTTATATAACCACACCCATTATTGACCAGAGCACTGATGTAACTTCCTAATCTGCATGTGACTCAGACATAATTATATATACATGTGTATATATAGTATATATATATATATATATGTATATATTATATAGTATGCTAATAGTCCTATATACAAAATATAGGACCTGAGTTTTGTGTCCAAGGATGTGATATAGCCCGAGCCTGCGAGGGCTATATCACATCCGAGGACACAAAACGAGGGTCCTATATTCAGTATATAGGACCTATTAGCATACTATGTACAATATATTGTATGATGGTGACATCTCCTGCATACAATATATAGGACTCACCACATCAATGAACTACATGATTGATACTGTCTGACTGCATGATGATCTTTTCCCAAACTATATATTGATCACTTATTCTCAATGATTTCACAACAGTTTTGGCAATAAAATACTATTATACTTGGCAATAAAGTATTGCATGTTGTTAATGGGTTAATTTCTCCAAATATAGACCTGTTTTGGGTCCTATATACAGAATATAGACCTAGCCACATCACATTGATGTGGTGAGTTCAATATTATATTGTTCCATGTGCACACTATGCAGGAGATGTCACCATCATACAATATAGTATGCTAACAGGTCCTATATACTGTTTGTGTCCTCGGATGTGATATAGCCCTCACAGGCTCGGGCGATATCACATCCTCGGATACAAACTCAGGTCCTATATTTTGTATATAGGACCTAATAGCATACTATATATATACCGTATAGCGGGAAATTTCCATTGGAAGAAATTTTCGTTAAAAATACAAAAAGCTTTTAGAATAAATTTTCGTTGAAATAAATTTCGTTGGCGAGCGGTTGATCAACCATAGCAGTTAGCCACACCCTTTTTAAAAATTAATTACGCACGTAACTCATGAGTCATTTAGTTTTGTAATGAAGTCATTCAGTCTTGAGTCAATGGTGCGAGCCTTGCGAGGGTATCATGTATACAAAGATATCTAGATTTCTTCAGTGTGCGAAGAATTGCCTTGCCAGAGGGAACCTGCTAATCTACATGATCGTCGTGCTGTAGCTGTGATGAAGCTGTGTCGCAAAATTTTCGTCGAGTCAAATTTTTGTTGATTCAAATTTTCGTTGCCCTCAACTGCCAACGAAAATAACGAAATTTTGCACCCAACGAATATTTCCCGCTATACGGTATATATATATATATATAAATATATATATAATATATAATTATATATTATGTATAATGTATATGTCAAGGTGCTAGCTCCAAAGCAAGCACGGGTGGGAAAGTCAAAAACCTTACCTCATCAAGTACATGTATACTGGTATGTACATGTATTTATTCTATCCAGGAAAACCTAAATCAGTGTCAAAAGACAATGGTATTCGTCCTACAAGTATGGAAAAAATGTCTAAACTCAAACCTGCATTCATTAAACCACATGGAACAATAACCCCTGCAAATGCTTCATTCCTGGTAAGTCACATGACAGTCACATGACAAGTAATCCTTTTTACTGCCACTCATTTCTATAAATCTTTATCTCTGGCTTTTAATTATGATGAGATTTGTGTCCTGTTTTATTATGGGCAGGAGTCATTCACTAGTGGAGGTTTTAAGGCATATACCATATGGAAGTGATATTTATTATTGTGTAGACAGTGCAGTATAGTACAGTACAGTACAGTGTATTGTGCTATAGTGTACAGTACAGTACAGTGTATTGTGCTATAGTGTACAGTACAGTACAGTGTATAGTACAATTATGTACAGTACAGTACAGTGTATTGTGCTATACTGTACAATAGTATTACAGTATGTGTGCTACATTATGTACATGTATATGTATGTATATGTACAACTATACTGCACTGTACTGGAGACTGTATTATCAATAGTACTACTACACAGTATTACTGTTATTGTTCATTATTTTTCATTACTATAGTACATATAATGTTACATATAATGTTACATGTACGTGTATAATACAATAATACACGTACTTACTGTATCTCTGTGTTCACATGATTTATCACATGACCTTTTAGACTGATGGGGCTTCTGCAACTCTTCTGATGAGTGAAGCGAAAGCCTTGTCTTTGGGACTAAAACCAAAGGCTTACCTACGTAATTATGTGTTTGTGGCTCAAGACGCTAAAGATCAGCTACTACTTGGGTTAGAAAGAAAAATATTATTGACTGACTGACTGGTTACTAAACTATACAATACATTGATTACATACAACTCACTGAACCATTAAAGATGAACACTGGACCATTGACATGACCAATGGAGCATTGATTAATGGAATACCACACACACACACACACACACACACACACACACACACACACACACACACACACACACACACACACACACACACACACACACACACACACACACACACACACACACACACACACACACACACATACAGTGGACCCAATATTAAATCTCTTATATAGTCAGTTTTGTTTGTCTGTCTGTTTACAGGCCAGCTTATGCAACTCCTAAGTTGCTAGACAAAGTAGGATTATCACTATCAGATATTGATGTGTTTGAATATCATGAAGCATTTGCTGTAAGAACAATAAATAATGTACATCCATTCATATTGTCTATTCATCACCAAATAGGGTCAGATACTTGCTAATTTGAGAGCAATGGATTCTGAATGGTTTGCACAAAACTATATGAATAGAAAGAGCAAGGTCAGATCCACATGTACAGTGTGGAGCCAATTAATGGACATTTTGACCTATTTTCAACACTCTTGTCCTGCTCCCCATATACTTTGTATACAGTTTAGTTTCAATTTACCATTCACAAAATGACAATGTCCCTGCATGATTGGCTGTTTCCACACCACTGAGACATGTAGTCTCCATTCATTTTATAAATAATTGTTTTTTTTTTCCTTTAATTGCTCATTATTTCACCATTTTTTGTCGGAAGTTAACAGACTTTGTAATTCAGGTAGACAATTATTACTCTTCCTGTATAATAGATTTTGTTAGTTTCCTACAAAATATAATGGAACAACAATAGAACACATTGACTCATGAGTGAATGACAGAATTATCAACAATCATTATCATATATATATATAATTAATATGGTATTTATAGGTAGGTGAGTTACCAATTGAGAAACTAAACACTTGGGGAGGATCATTGTCAATAGGTCATCCATTTGGAGCTACTGGTGAGTGAGTTATTATAGATATCCATTTGATTTGTCCATCACTCCATTGATACAGGAATATGATCCATATCAGAGTTTTTGATAACTTTTGAAGCTTGGGCCAAATTGGCTCAAAAATGGTTAATGTGTGCGCCGTTGAGAATACATCTTGAGCCAATTAACTAAGAGTTAATGCTGTTACTGACAATATAATCATAATTAATTGCACCACTGGCCCAAAGAGAGAACTGTGCAGTGCCAAATAAGATACTCTTTGGGCCAATGGTGTGCCATATGAGCTTATCAAAAACACTGATCCATATGTTCATCTCTGATTTATTTGTGATCCAACTGTCCATCAATCCATCTATCTCTCTACCATCTGTTCATTCATTTACTATCAGGGTGTCGTCTAGTTAACACTACAGCTAACAGACTAAAACATGAGAATAAACAGTTTGGATTGGTAGCTGCTTGTGCTGCAGGAGGACATGGACATGCTATCCTTTTAGAGAGATATCCAAACTGATTCAGATCCCAGATAGAGGGATCTATTATGTATTAGATAATTATTGATGTCAACTGCTGACATATTGATATAAAATAATAGTTCACAAATCATAAAGAAATAATTACTATTATGATCTTCATGTGAATAATTATTAGTGTTGTTTTATATAACTATAACTAAAACTTCTTTTATTGTGACCTTTAACTAAAACTAAAACTGCTTTTATTGTGAATTTTAGTTTTGTGTCTTTGGACGTGATATAGCCCTTTGCAGCCTGAGGTCCTATATTATGTATATAGGATCTATTAGCATACTACATATATTTGCCAAAAGTTTCTATCCAATATTCTAGTCTCAACCATCTTGTTATTAACTACAGTTTTTTGGAGGTCAAAATTTCGAACATAAAATTTTAAACTTGGAGAGTATATACCAAATGACAGGAAATAATTTATTCCTTTTAAAAAAAGAAAGTGTTAATTAATTCTCACACAAAGACACGCATGAATACAACAAGAAAGATATACAACAAATAGCTGTTATATAATTATTATAATTTTTTTTAAATACAAAGTTGAAAGTGAGCAATAATTAATATTTTGGTTAGGACTAATTTTCTATATAATTAATACAAAACAATTAATTACAACACTTTTGTTTGTCTTGTGAGGGTTTTGATGGATCAATGGGAAATGGTTCCTCTCTTGTAGATGGTTGCTATAGAGATAAGGTAATAAGGTATTCGTTATCATATTGTCTTGGATAGTGCTTCATGTAAGCACATGAATAATTAGAGTATATATGGTACAACACTATAAGAGAAATCCTATCCCTATGATAGAACTATACTAGCTAAGTGTAGTACCATATATACTCTCATGAAGGTTTACTATAACAATGATGATTAATTCCAATGAAAAGAATGCTTAATAGGGATGTGCGATACCACTAATAATAGTATTGCATATCACTGCCAAAAATATGATGAGTATCACGATATTTAAAATAATAATTGAAATGCTTATAAAGAGTAAATACATGTCCTGTTTGGTTGTATTTGTCAAGAAATAGTAAAAGAAAACAATCACAGTTATGCACACTAGCTTGTTATAATTGCTTTAGGTATAAAATTAGAAAAACCAGGTTTGCATTCCTGTGTATCGATACACCCAAAAGCCAATATTGTATCACGATATTAAATGAAAATATTGATATGTATTGCACATCACTAATGCTGAAGTTCTTCAGCTGTAACTGTTCATCAGATGTAATTATCATGTTGTTTAAAGTTCAATAAAATACAACCATTAAGAGGAAGAAACAACTCTCTGCCCACATGGTGAAAGTGAATGTGTGATCTCGGAGTAGCTCTTGGATGTGTAGGTGATTTTATTAACAAGAGCTACAACTCTTAGGCAATGACACCTAACACACACAAAGGTAACTCTCAGGGTAACTCTCAGTCTCAGGTGTGTAGGTTATCTTGCTAACACTAAAGAGCTAATTCTTAGGCAGTGACACCTAACACTCACAAAGGTAACTCTCAGGGTAACTCTCAGTCTCAGGTGTGTAGGTTATCTCGCTAACACTAAAGAGCTAATTCTTAGGCAGTGACACCTAACACTCACAAAGGTAACTCTCAGGGTAACTCTCAGTCTCAGGTGTGTAGGTTATCTTACTAACACTAAAGAGCTAATTCTTAGGCAGTGACACCTAACACACACAAAAGTAACTCTCAGGGTAACTCTCAGTCTCAGGTGTGTAGGTTATCTTGCTAACACTAAAGAGCTAATTCTTAGGCAATGACACCTAACACACACGAAGGTAACTCTCAGGGTAACTCTCAGTCTCAGGTGTGTAGGTTATCTTACAAACACTCAAGAGCTAATTCTTAGGCAGTGACACCTAACACTCACAAAGGTAACTCTCAGTCTCAGGTGTGTAGGTTATCTTACTAACACTCAAGAGCTAATTCTTTAGGCAGTGACACCTAACACTCACAGGTGCAAGTCTTGTAAAATTGGTAGGTGATTTGCCAATTAACACTCAGAGGTAACTCTTGTGTGTGACTGTTAACTAGCCTTACAATAAGTCACTGTACCTTTTTTAATATCAATCTAGCAAGTGTTTCAAAGGTCTCATCAATATTAGTACTGGTTTTTGCTGAAGTCTCCAGAAAAGGAATGCCTTGTTGACCTGCTAATTGTTCCCCTCTTTCCTTTGGGACGACTCGTCTATTCTCCATGTCACATTTGTTTCCTACTAATAACCGTTCCACATCAGGTGAAGCATGCTAGAGAAAGATATATAAATCAGGCTCCACCCACCAGTATGAGTGATGCAATGATAATTGGATGGGTGAGTTATATAAATCAGGCTCCACCCACCAGTATGAGTGATGCACTGATAATTGGATGGGTGAGTTATATAAATCAGGCTCCACCCACCAGTATGAGTGATGCACTGATAATTGGATGGGTGAGTTATATAAATCAGGCTCCACCCATCAGTGTGATTGATGCACTGATAATTGGATGGGTTATTGGTATCAGTCATTACTATTAGTAGAGGTATCAGAATGATGTAACTGATATTGTAATAAATGTACTAATTTCATTTACTGATAGTGTGATAAGTGTACTAATAATTTCATTTACCGATAGTGTGATAAGTGTACTAGTCAAGTAATAGTATTAGTAATAGTAATATACAATCTCAATGTTGAGGTAATAGTAATAGTAATTGTAATTGACCTTAAGTAATATGTTCATTTAAAGTAGGGCCTTTTTAGTATTGGAGGGAAATTGTTTCAGCCAGAAAGATAGACTTATTGTTTCTGTTTTTGAGAAACTCACGAACATTAAATACAATGGTCATTTAGTCTAAAACATGACAGAATTTCAAAGAAACTTCAATGCTATAGTAATCCATATCAACAACACTGACTTGAGTGGTAATAGTAATAGTAATATACTGAGTAATAGTAATATACTGATTTTTAAGGTAATAGTAATAGTAATATACTGAGTAATATACTGATTTTTAAGGTAATAGTAATATACTGAGTAATACACTGATTTTTAAGGTAATAGTAATAGTAATATACTGATTTTTAAGGTAATAGTAATAGCAATAGTAATATACTGAGTAATATACTGATTTTTAAGGTAATAGTAATAGCAATAGTAATATACTGAGTAATATACTGATTTTTAAGGTAATAGTAATAGCAATAGTAATATACTGAGTAATATACTGATTTTTAAGGTAATAGTAATAGCAATAGTAATATACTGAGTAATATACTGATTTTTAAGGTAATAGTAATAGTAATAGTAATATACTGATTTTTAAAGTAATAGTAATAGTAATAGTAATATACTGAGTAATATACTGATTTTTAAGGTAATAGTAATAGCAATAGTAATATACTGAGTAATATACTGATTTTTAAGGTAATAATAATAGTAATAGTAATAGTAATATACTGAGTAATATACTGATTTTTAAGGTAATAGTAATAGCTATAGTAATATACTGAGTAATATACTGATTTTTAAGGTAATAGTAATTATTATATTACATTGCATTGTAATTGCCTCATGTCTGGTGTCAACTGATATACTCACCATTTCAATATTTTGGAGCCATTTTGTGATATTATCAAATGATTTTTGACTTGTAATGTCATAAACTAATATAATCCCCTGAGAAAGGAGGAGGAGGAGGAAGGTACAGATTGAGGGAGAGATGAGAGAGAAATATCAAATAGTAGAACTGATCATGTGTTCACCATGTAAGGATTGATGATTATACAACTCAGTGCTTTGTGTTTATTATAAAATGTGTTATGTATAGTGTTAATAAAACAATGACAGACTAAGCATCATGTGATCTGTAACCATGGAAACCTATATTACACAGCACAAAAATTTCCCTCCTGTGGCAAAATAAATTGGAAACACAATATTTAACACATGGCCTTAATGCAAAGGTGAGCTGACCATTTACAAGTTGTCATTTAGAAATGACCACAAGTGTTCAGTATCATGTTATAGTAGACCTTTAATTAATTTACCAAGGATTTTAATTTAGCTCTTTACATCAAAGTGCTTCAGCTCAAAAAAGGACTTGTTATTTACTTTAATGTACATGTATGTACTATTGTATGCCTTCTAGTTTATGAATTACTTCAGTTACATGTACATGTATATATAGTAATTATTAACTAGTTATAGGTCATTCATATCAGCTAGTTAGTAGTATGTAAGCCAGTTAGTAATCTACATGTAACTCATAACAGCTAGTTAGTAATCTACATGCAACTTATATCAGCTAGTTAGTAATCTACATGTAACTAATATCAGCTAGTTAGTAATCTACATGAAACTAGTTAGTAATCTACATGTAATTTAGTTAGTAATCTACATGAAACTCATGAGCTAGTTAGTAATCTACATGTAACTCATATCAGCTAGTTAGTAATCTACATGTAACTCATATCTGCTAGTTAGTAATCTACATGTAACTCATATCAGCTAGTTAGTAATCTACATGTAACTAATATCAGCTAGTTAGTAATCTACATGAAACTAGTTAGTAATCTACATGTAATTTAGTTAGTAATCTACATGAAACTCATGAGCTAGTTAGTAATCTACATGTAACTCATATCAGCTAGTTAGTAATCTACATGTAACTCATATCAGCTAGTTAGTAATCTACATGTAACTCATATCAGCTAGTTAGTAATCTACATGTAACTCATATCAGCTAGTTAGTAATCCACAAGTAACTCATTAATGAAACACGCAAATTATGTATCCAAATGGAAACAACAAGCCAACTGTCCATTCTTGTCCTGCTTCCCATATTCAGTTTCAAATTTCAGATAATGTCCTGTATGACTGGCCGTTTCCACACCAATGGTATGTACATGTATTTGCAATAATTATACATGTACATGAATGCTTTAGTAGCAGATTCTTATGCATTTCCAATCTCATTAAAACTTTATATTAACAGGAGTCCATGATGGAGAGCGGTACCGCTCTCCATCATGGACTCCTGATATTAAATATATATAAATTATATAGGAAGAAACGCGAGTGACTAGTTGTAAAAACAGGTTTACTAATTACTTACTATGATGTCTATACATCATAAAGGATATTTTAACAACATATGAGCATGTAGTATAGTGTTTGTATAATTAATTTTGGTATTGTTTATTTACCTTCTTTTATAATTAATAACCAAAATTAATAATAATAATGTTTTCAATTTATATATGAAGGTAAACATTTTGACAGTCTGGTCAGCTGTAATAATTTGGTGTCCATCACAAGGGGAAAGATTTTCAAATAGACATATCCTATTGGTTACTTTTGCAGTGATTATTATGGCCTGTAGGGCCATCCCTATGATTGCTTTATAAATTTATGTTCGTGTCATCATCATGTATATCTGTGGTGTCACAAATGCATTGAATATAAATCAAGAAAGTTGCGTCATTCCAGGGGGCTCAGTCAATTAGTGGGTGTGGCATGTAATAGAACGTGCACTTGAGTTCTACAGAGTACAGACCACCAAGAAAGCTGCTGGTACATGTAGTTTATGTAGAAACTGGAACTAATAGCTGTTCCAGCTGAAATGTATTCTTAAAGTTCTAAAAGAAACTTTAAAGAGTAAGAAGAGTAGATAATCAAAATAACAACAACCATGAGAAAGTCAGCCATGATAAGACACCACAAAGCAATATTTTTTCCTCCATATATTTTGTTTTTGCTCTGAGAACATTTAAAAAGAATTTGTACAAGTTGCTTTCTGCTTATTAGCAGCTAATGTGTGTCATGTCGACTGACACACTGAAGTATCCTGAAGGAACATTTAGTATAACATAGCAAATTGAGTGATACAACAATACATAAGGGTGCAGACAAAATAATAATTCGGATCAATTATTAAACACTCATTATGTTGCCAACTATAAGAACACAACTAATTAACTTCTAACCTTATAGGAGAAGCTATACATGGATTTAGTTGGCTTCCTGCCACAAAATGGCTGCATTTCCATTTGACAATTTTCCTAATAACCTTTCCTCATTTATACAAATATATTAACCAAAAGTGACCATAGAAATGCCCTTAAGTGTATAACATGAGTAACAAGTTTATGAACATAAAGTAACGACATAGGTCAGACACAATGGTAGACTTATTCCCAGGGGCCTTCTACAAGGTGGTCTGGGGATGAGGCTATATAGAAGTTAACAAACCATTGCTCCACGATAATAGGATGTTGTGATAGTGTGAAATCGTTCTTGTCCTGCAGTGTCCCATATTTGAAGTTTTACTCTTTTACCTTCTAGTTCAATAGTTTTGATTTTAAAATCGATTCCTACATCATCATCAAGGGAGGAGTTTTAAATGATAATGATTATTATAAGTAATAATAATCATAAGAATGAGTCATTATCATTGTAATCACACACATGTTAATTAATAATTTTGTTGACTCACCTATTGTTGATATAAAGGTCGTGTTGAAGGTATCGTCAGAATAACGGAAAAGTACGCATGTTTTACCGACGCCACTATCGCCAATCAGTAATAACTTGAATAAAACATCGTATGCTCGCCTTTGGCCAGTTGGACCGCTTGACTGACTTACAGTACTTGACATCTCTGAATTTGCCTGCCTAAGCCGGATGGAATGTCACAAAAGGGCGTGTAAATCACGCCCATTCGAATTCAATCATTACGCAACGTCACAATTGCATCATGTATATAATTATGTATAGCTAGCTAGCTAGCGCAGCTCAGCTATTTGAACATGGGCGGGGCTGGCACAAGCAGCTAGCTTAGATAATGTAGAAATTGTTGTTTTTTTTTGTTTGTCGAATGCATGTACAACTTTTTATGATTTTGTAATGTAATACTCATAATTATAATAATCTCACCAATGGTAGAAATAAAAGTTATGCTAAATGTTCCTTCAGCATATCTCAGTAGTATACTAGATTTCCCAACCTGTGTATCTCCAATTAGCAACACTTTAAATAGAATATCATAGGATTTTTTCGGTGGTTGATTGGAAGGCGTTTGACTTGAAGTAGCCATGGTGTTTTCTACAATGGATCACTTACAGGAAACAAGACGTACGCTGTTAGCAGTTGGGCGTGGCTGTCTACGCGATAGCGATCTATAATTACGTTATACACGTAGGGTTATCATTTTCTGACAAAAAAATTCATTGTAAAAACTCATAATTGATATTGAAGTGTTCTAGACACCAGTGATGTACGTACAATAATACTACAAACAATATTAATAAATTACTATAAGTCACACTAAATACATAAATAATTAATAATAAATACATACTCAAAAACATGATATACGTGCAAATTATAATATACATGCACATATTAATACATTTGTGAATAAGTTACACACGTACATACAAGCATTGGGCTCACATGCTAAATTGCTAACAATAATGTATTTATTTTTCTAATTATTACAATTATAGCCCTAGACTCACTCAAGACATGCAAATGTGTTACTGTTGTGGGAGGGGAAGTACAATAAATGTATGAGGAAGACACAATAGATATTAAATTCAACGAAAGGGCTGTTGTTCAGGATCTCGATAGCCACCATCATCTGAGGAGTAAAATTCTTCTAGTTGCCATTGTAGTGTTTCAAATGTTGGTCGGGTTTCTGCTTCCTCTCTCCAGCAATCTAACATCACACTGTACAATTTTTCTGGACAGTTTTGTGGAGCAGGCATACGATATCCTTGTTGTAACGCTTCCAGTGTCTGAGCATTTGTCATTCCCGGATAAGGGAATCTTCCATATGTGATGACCTCATACAGTACAATACCGAATGACCAAACATCTGCTTTGATAGTGAATCGATTGTAAAGAGCTGCCTCGGGAGCTGTCCATTTGATAGGGAATTTAGCTCCAGTGTGTGCTTCATAAATGTCTTCATCAATGACACGTGCCAAACCAAAATCAGCAACTTTACAAATGAGGTGTTCACCAACTAGGATATTACGAGCAGCTAAATCACGATGAATGTAGTTTTGAGACTCTAAATAAGCCATACCTGCGGCAACCTCACTTGTCATGTTTATTAATTGAGTTTGTTGCAAACCACGCCCATCTTGTCTTAGGTAATCTAAAAGAGCTCCGTATTTCATAAGCTCAGTTATGATATAAATCGGTTCTTCTTCTGTACAAACAGCATACAATTGAATTAATTTAGGGTGACGTAATTTCTTCATCAGTGCTGCCTCCTGTAAGAATTCTATTGCAGACATAGTACCAGGTTTAAGAGTCTTGACAGCAACAGATGTTGTCCCATTCCACAAGCCTTCCCATACTTCTCCAAACTGCCCCGCCCCTAAACGACGTATCATTGTAACATTACGTCGATCAATCTCCCATTCTTGATTAGCTTGATGAGACAGACCAGCTGTTTGTGGTTTCTCGGGTTGAATGCATGGTTTGGCCAGATGAGAACAGAGCCCATCAGCTTGCCGCTGATAGTATCCGATAAGCTCTGAGATAGTTCCAAAGGCTGCTTTACGTGTGATAAAGAAATTACCATTTTCAAGGCGTCGGATTTTGTAGTGACGAACTCTTAATGAATCACGTATAGAAAGAGAGAAATCTCCTGGATTAGTTTCACTGTCCCGAACAAGATAGGAACCAATTTCATTTATACTAGCCATTAGGAGCTTCTCCGCATCTACACGTTTGATTTTTCCAAAGTACCATCTAAAGAGGAAAAAATAACAATAACAATAATAATAATATTATTAATAAATATTATTAATCATAAGTTGAATCTAAATGACTTCTTAAACAGAAATAGAGTGTTATATATATATGATAGTAGATGATGATACAAATGAAGTATTTTCACATTCAGGATGACCTCAAAATTAGGATGTGATGACTTCATATGTTCATGTCTATTTATAGTGCTTTACATGATAAAGGTCATTCATGTTCACCTTCTCAGAGAAATGTTTATGACTTTAGTTTGGAATGAACAAAAATCTTTAAACTATTTTCATGTATCTATTCTTCCCATTTTTGTGTATGTCAAATTTCAATCCGTTCCTTTATTATTGAGTTACAGTATAATCATGCATAACATGACATTAAACTATACACTATATTACATAATTATAAAGCATCTCAATTTGGTTTTCATGAATGTAAATGATAAGAAACTATATCCATATTAGGATATTTATAACATGTAATTAATTAGTTTTGGGTGATCATCTGCAAAGTTAATTAAAATTTTATTTATTGTAGTCACTGTCCTAAATTATATTTAAGCACACACATTCCTCAGTAATGTAATTACTAAATACTAGATGATTGGTCGGTAGCCAATATAATTAAAAATACTACCAGATGATTGGTCAGTAGCCACAATAATTAAAATACTACCAGATGATTTGTCAGTAGTAAATGTAATTAAAAAATACTACCAGATGATTGGTCAGTAGTAAATGTAATTAAAAATACTACCAGATGATTGGTCAGTAGTAAATGTAATTAAAAAATACTACCAGATGATTAGTCAGTAGCCATAATAATTAAAATACTACCAGATGATTGGTCAGTAGTAAATGTAATTAAAAAATACTACCAGATGATTGGTCAGTAGCAAATGTAATTAAAAATACTACCAGATGATTGGTCAGTAGTAAATGTAATTAAAAAATACTACCAGATGATTGGTCAGTAGCCAATGAATACTACCAAATGATTGGTCGGTCGGTAGCCACTATAATTAAAATACTACCAGATGATTGGTCCATTAATAAATGAATGATGTAAGCTTATTTAACAAAGAATAAAATCTATTGAGTGGACCTGACAAGACAGGTGAGCTATCTGATGATAAATACAGTTGACTTACAGCTGGTACTACCATTCAAATTAGGAAATCATTTTTCTTACAAAATGGGAAACTATAAAGTATGGGGACAGTTTGTGTACTGACTATGTTATCAAAATTGTGACATACATGAATGAACAATTTGTTCAAAAATCACACATTACTACAAAGGTCTCCTCTGACAAAGCACATTACAGTGTTAACTGTATCAACAATCAGAAGATATTCACACAGGACAATATAACTACACTGTTACTACATACCATATAAGGATATTCCAATACTGTGATAATTATAGTAGCATGTTTACACAAAGAATAAAACTAACTTAATTAACTTAAGCAGCTTTAAAATAGTTGTGTCTGGAACATATATTTACATACACCAAATTCTCTTTAAGACAGTATAAACAGTCATAATACATATCTGTAATTTATGATTCTTTATAACGCTAAATTCTGATTTCTAAAGCTGAAAGAGGAAAATGCTGGTAATCATTGGTAATTGAAACCAGGGCCACTGACACCAGCGCTCTCATCACTGAACTATGACAGCCAGAAAACCATCAGCACTTCTCATAAGACAGTCAAGATACATGTCTGTAATATACATGGTCCATATTCTCCTTAAGACAGTCAAAATATGTGGACCAAATTCTTTTTGATGTAAATTTACAACAGTAGCTTGGAGGATCTCTGTAATTCTATCTTTTCACACATCTCACTACATCAAACAGCTAAATGACTTTTTTTGTATACATGTACATGTATATGTACAGTGTTTCCCCATGATAAATATTAAGTGTGAGGGAGTGCATCAGTGGTACATGATGTTTATGATTGTTTTTCAGTATAAACTTTAAATGAAAGGTTGAGAGAGCAAGACTAGATGTGTGGGAGTGTCATGATATCACCCTTTGGGGGAAACACTGATGTATCTCTACCAGTCTTTGGGGTCAAGTACAATCAATAGTATTAAAATAGAAATGCAAATACTTAGTAAACATCAACTACAAATACGTCATGTACAAATGTGTTTCAAATATAAATATTTTGAAAAGTATTTATATACCTTTCAAATACTTCTTTGTCTAGTCTCAAAAACTGATTCATGTCGCTGTCATGACTAACTTTAAAACTTAAAAGTGATCTTTATTATGGCCCGTAGAGCCATCCCTATCATTCTATATATATATATATATAATTTTTTGTTTTTTTCTTGTGTCCACTTGCGCGAGTATGCGTTGTATACGTAGTTAAAGAAGTTGCGTCATTCCCAGGAGCTTGGTCAATTAATGGGTGTAGCATGTAAAAGAACGCACGCTCGAGTTCTACAGACCAGCAAAAAGAAAGCTGCTTGTAGCTAAGTAGCTTACATAGAAACTGGAACTAATAGCTAGCTATTCTACCTGAAATATATTCCTAAGTTCTACAAGGTCCTTTGAAAGATAAGGAGAGTAGATAATCAAAATAATAACTATAATAGGCTGTTGTGTTTCAGGCATGATAAAGTCAGCCATGATTACTGAATGCTGGACACCACAAAGCAATCATAGGGGTACTTTTTGTATATATACACTTGTATAACATATTGATGAACTATTAACTAATAGCTTATTGATTACACCTAATAAACATAAGTTCTTCAAATTATTGAGAAAAGAATATTTGAAGAGTATTTGGTGCATTTTAAATACTTTTTCGAAGTATTTAAATACAAATACTCGAAAAAAGTATTAAATTCCATCTTAAAAATATTAATGTATTTGACCCCAAGCCTAAATTCTCTACAGCATCTACACCTGATTTCTATTATTGGGGCGAACATCAGTGAGCCCAACACTAGGGAGTTAGTAGTGCTGAAATTGCTGTATATGTTATACATAATACAACATATTCTATTTAGCTGTGTAAGTAATACCACATATTCTATGTAGCTGTGTAAATAATACAACATGTTCTATTTAGCTGTGTACTTAAGTAATATCACATGTTCTATTTAGCTGTGTAAGTAATACAACATGTTCTATTTAGCTGTGTAAGTAATACAACATGTTCTATTTAGCTGTGTAAGTAATACAACATGTTCTATTTAGCTGTGTAAGTAATACCACATATTCTATGTAGTTGTGTAAGTAATACCACATGTTCCATTTAACTGTGTAAGTAATACAACATGTTCTATTTAGCTGTGTAAGTAATACCACATATTCTATTTAGTTGTGTAAGTAATACCACATTTTCCATTTAGCTGTGTAAGTAATACCACATGTTCTCATATGCAGTAATTAGGGTTACTCCACATTATTATACCATTTTTGTAGTATAGATATAATAGTTAAATAAAAATGCTAAATCTAATTAATAAGGCCGAGAGAAGAAATTTAAAAATGCTGGTAGTCACTGGGAATCGAAACCAGGGCCACTGAATTCAATCACCAGTGCTCTCGCCAACCATCAGCACTTTCACAATTCTCTAGATATATAGCTACAATGTATATATAATGAATTTATCCATTAAAGGTCTGCCTTTGATCCAATTAACTTATAGCCAAACTTATTGGACTTCAAGCTAGATTAACTACTCATATTACCTTGTCACTTCATATAAGGATAGTATAGTAGCTATATTACACATTCAAAATAGTATAATACTTATAAAAACCACAGAATACAATAACTTCATGCTCAAATGAGATCAATTACATGTACATATATACACATGTAGCGTATACCACATGCGACTATATAAATATAACATTATTTCGTGACTGAAGTAGCAACTCATATTACATTCAGTTAATAAAAATAAATGACCACAGTGTTATTACAGTACTGATGGCATGACATGTAACCTTCACATTGATACTTGCAAACATTTAACGAAAGTTACGAAACTGTTTAAAAATTAAAGTATTTATTAAATCACACATACGTAATTGTATATATATAAACGTAGATGTTATTTTGAAGTTATGAAACAATAGCAAGTGGTATATATAATACACTCAGTGTAATTAACAAGATATTTTGGGCAGGTTAAAGAATGAAAAATGGTTGACAGTCCCACATGACAGCCATCAGACAAAGACAGAACAATATAATAAATATATAACGTGTCTAATTTGCAAAGGTTTCAGGATCACGATACCCTACTTCAGTTGCTGTGTAGAATTCCTCTAAACGCCATTGTAGAGACTCAAATGTTGGTCGACTAACTGGGTCTTCTCTCCAGCACTCCAACATGATATCATGAAGATCTTTAGGACAATTCGGAGGACATCCCATGCGATAGCCCTGAGGTAGTTTCTCGAGAACCTCTGCATTTGTCATTCCCGGATAAGGGAATCTTCCATACGTGATGACCTCATACAGTACAATACCGAATGACCAAACATCTGCTTTGATAGTGAATCGATTGTAAAGAGCTGCCTCGGGAGCTGTCCATTTGATAGGGAATTTAGCTCCAGTGTGTGCTTCATAAATGTCTTCATCAATGACACGTGCCAAACCAAAATCAGCAACCTTACAAATGAGGTGTTCACCAACTAGGATATTACGAGCAGCTAAATCACGATGAATGTAGTTTTGAGACTCTAAATAAGCCATACCTGCGGCAACTTGAGCAGTCATATCTATTAATGCAGTTTGTTGTAAAGAGCGGCCATCATTCCTTAGATAATCAAGCATGCTGCCGTGCTGCATAAGTTCAGTTATGATATAAATGGGTTCCTTTTCTGTACATACAGCATACAATTGAATTAATTTAGGGTGGCGTAATTTCTTCATCAGTGCCGCCTCTTGCATGAACTCGTGTGGAGACATAGTACCAGGTTTAAGAGTCTTGACAGCAACAGATGTTGTCCCATTCCACAAACCTTCCCAAACTTCTCCAAATTGACCTGCCCCTAAACAACGAACCAATCGAATTTGACGACGATCTATCTCCCATTCTTCATTCGCTTGCTTTGATAGACCAGCAGTTTGTGGTTTTTCCATTAAACGACAAGGAAATTGTAATTCAATACACAGACCATCAGATTGCTGTTGGTAATATGTAATTAGTTCTGGTATGGTAGAAAACGTCACACGACGGGTTACAAAAAAGGAACCATTTTCCAGACGACGTACTTTGTAGTGGCGAACACGGTCCACATCACGAACAGACAGAGAATAATCTCCTGGAGTCGTTTCGCTATCCCTCACGAGGTACGAACCATATTGATTATACGCACTCATGAGTTGTTTCTCAGCATCAACCCTTTTGATCTTCCCGAAATACCACCTACGTCCAGAAAGGGAGGGGGGAGGGGGGGAGGGGGGAGGGGGGAAGGGAAGGAGAGGAAGAGGAAGAAAAAAAAACGAAGCGTAAAAGCACGAAAGCAAGGAAACATGGTTTATGTACATGCATGTACATCATACATACATATGCACAAAACAACATAAAGCAAGATATTCTTAATAAGCCTTTAAACTCCCTGGTCTGTGTTTTTAAAAAGAACCTAACTACTCTCCGATGTTCTAATTGACCTTCCCTACCCGAGAGACGATGATGGATTGGGTATGGTACATGTACATAATGGATGATGGTTGATAAATTGGGTATTGGGTAGTAGGTACATAATGGATGATGGTTGATAGATTGGGTATTGGCTAGTAGGTACATGTGTACATAATGGATGATGTCCGATAGATTGGGTATGGTATATGCACATAATGGATGATGATTGATAGATTGGGTATGGTATATGCACATAATGGATGATGGTTGATAGATTGGGTATTGGGTAGTAGGTATATGTGTACATAATGGATGATGGTCGATAGATTGGGTATTGGGTAGTACATAATGGATGATGGTTGATAGATTGGGTATTGGGCAGTACATAATGATGATGGTTGATAGGTTGGGTATTGGGTAGTACATAATGGATGATGGTTGATAGATTGGGTATTGGGTAGTACATAATGGATGATGGTTGATAGATTAGGTATTAGGTAGTACATAATGGATGATGGTTGATAGATTGGGTATTGGGTAGTACATAATGGATGATGGTTGATAAGTTGGGTATTGGGTAGTACATAATGGATGATGGTTGATAGGTTGGGTATTGGGTAGTACATAATGGATGATGGTTGATAGGTTGGGTATTGGGTAGTACATAATGGATGATGGTTGATAGATTGGGTATTGGGTAGTACATAATGGATGATGGTTGATAGGTTGGGTATTGGGTAGTACATAATGGATGATGGTTGATAGATTGGGTATTGGGTAGTAGGTTAACAAAATTATTAAATATTGGAATAGTGCAAACACATGTACATACAATAGTATTAAATTACCTATTCATTACTTATAATTAATTAATAATTAAAGGGCATAAGTTCACACACACACACACACACACACACACACACACACACACACACACACACACACACACACACACACACACACACACACACACACACACACACACACACACACACACACACACGTACTCTTACAATACAATTTGATCAAAACATGAGAAGTGTTCACAATCTTCTCACTATAAAATGCATAAACAAATCATGCTAACTGATAAACAACAACTTAAAATGTAACTTTCACTATTCCATAAACACAGTACACGTTGTATACCTACCCATAAACACAGTACATGTTGTATACCTACCCATAAACACAGTACACGTTGTATACCTACCCATAAACACAGTACACATAAACTACTCTAAATTCTATGACTTTATATGTACATGTAATATAGTGTATAGTTTAATGTCATAAGGGTAATACTTGATTATACTGCAACTCAATAACGTAATATAGTGTGAAATTTGACACACAAAAAAGAACGGGAAGGATAATTATATGAAAATGGTGATGGTAAAAATATTGTTGGTCATTCCTTATGAACATGTTTCTGAGGTCCTGGTAAACGTGAATGATCTTTACTTAGTTGGCAAGTCGTAAATCAATAATGAATTACTATCCAAAAATCTCCAAAAAGTTTTTAAACAGTAAATGACAAACCAATCAATTCGTGTTTCAGTAATCTTTTGGTCCTGCTGGTTTTTTTCACTTTCTTTTTTACGTATGTTAAACTTCAATCCATTGCGAGTTACAGTATAATCATGTATTAACCTTATGACATCAAACTATACACTATATTACATATAAAGTCATCATATCCTAATTTTGAGGTCATTGTGAATGTGAAAAGACTTGTATATACATAGTATATGTAGGTCATCACCTTCTTCATGCTTTCATATCTGATCCAAATTACCTATTTATAAATCCCAAACAGATCAGCCAACCAAACTATACACAGGAAAGCTTATTCAATTACATGTATTACGTAAATGGAAAAAGTCAGATATGAGATGTAAAGATTGTCAGTGAGTCACTCAAATATATCTGTAATGTTGTTTTAGTTAACTATAACTATAACTAAAACACTTTTAGTAAAGCATTATGACTTTAGTTAACTAAACTATAACTAAACGAGGGTAATTACATGACTGCAATAATAACAGTAATGGACACTTTTAAGTTAGTTAACTAAAACCTTTTAATAAGCCTAATATAATCATATCTGTAACTGTGATAAACTAGACAGCAGACATGCTATAGTCTGTTCACATTCACGATGTCCTCAAAATTATGATGTGATGACTTTTTGTGTAATATCATGTATAGTTTAATGTCATAAGGTTAATACATGATTATACTGTAACTCAATAATGAAGCAATGGATTGAAATTTGACATACACAAAAAATAACAGGAAGGACTATTATATGAAAATGGTGCAGGCAAAAAGATTGTTGGACTAAAGTTATGAACATTTTTCCGAGGTCATGGTGAACGTGAATGACCTTTATTAAAAGTGGTCATTACTGTCATACTAAAATAACACTATTATCAAATACAATAGAGAAATATTTCAACACGTTCTCCCTGATATAAATGTGTCTTATATGTACATTTCAAGAAATGTACTCGCATTTAACTTTATGTATATCCTAACATAGAAAGTACTATCACACAATGTCTGATACATTATCACCTACACAGGTATTTGTGTAAACATACAAGTTAGTGAATGTGGATAAGTATATATGTACTTACATGTACATGTATGTGTGCAAGTATTTTGTATATGTGTGTGTATGTGAGAGGATATATGTATGTGTGTGTGTGCTTATATATGTGTGTGTGTGTTTATGTATGTGTGTGTACATGTATGTGCTTGTGTATGTGAGAGCGCTTATGTACATGTATGTGTTTGTGCTTGTATATTCTGCCAATGTGTGAGCATGTGTGTATGTACGAGTACTTTGTGTATGTGTGTATGTGAGAGTGCTTGTGTATGTGTGTGATGCTTGTGTATGTTGTGTATGTGCTTGTGTATGTGTGTGTGCTTATGTATGTGTGTGTATATGTACTTGTGTATGTGTGTGATGCTTGTGTATGTTGTGTATGTGCTGTGTGATGCTTATGTATGTGTGTGTATGTGCTTGTGTATCTGTGTGTGCTTGTGTATGTATGTGAAAGCGCTTACATGTATGTATGTGTGATGCTGATGTATGTGATGCTTATGTATGTACTTGTGTACGTGTGCTTTCTTCGTGTATGTAACGTGCCTTGTGCGTGTGTGACTGCGTGTATGATATGTTCATTTGTATGTCTTTGGTGTGCGTGTGTGCTTATGAAATCAAACGAAAGCCACCTAATATCATAATAGCATGCAATCCCAAAATATGTTACAATATCAATTTGAATAAGTGTTAATTGATGAATATTGGCTAATCACAATTTAATAACTAGTTGTGTTATTAATAATTAGATATTTTTATAGTTTTTAGAAGTAATCATAACAACCTATATATGTACACTCATGTATATATACAAGTATATATATGTATATATATATATATATGTAATACATTATATATATATATATATATACAAGTATATATATATATATATTCAGTTATCAATAAACAAGGCATACAGCCATACACATACACCTTCAGTTGATCAACAGCTAGTAATTACTGTTTCCTAAACTGAATTCATCCAGCTGGTCTGCTGTAGATTAGTATGACAACAATGACCACTTTTAGTTATAGTATGAGTTAACAATTTTAGGCTTACTAAAAGAATTTTAGTTTTAGTTAACTAACTAAAAGTGCCAATTTTCATTTTAGTTAGTTGTAGTTATTACAGTAGACTTGTAATTTAATTATAGTTTAAGTAACTAAAAGTCAAAATGACTCATTAAAATGGGATTTAGTTATAGTTATTTAAAACAACACATCTGTAGATCAAGCACATGTTCATTAACTTTATTTACGCATACATAATAACATGTACAATATATATATATATATATATATATATATGACAGAAAAATATATAAATATACATGTACATGTATATATGCAGTGTTCTGCCCAGGATATTTAGAGTGGTGGTTGGATTCTACATTGCATTTAGTGCTGTTTATCCAGTATATACTTAATTCTGTCTCAGTAGCCTATATATGTATTATCTGAGAGGTAGTTAATTCATCTGAGTGGTGGTTATTTCCGACCAGTGCCGACCAGTGTGGGCAGAACACTGATATATATATACATGTACATGTATATATATATATACATTGTACAAGAAACCCTGTGGAAAGCAATCATAGGGATGGCCTTGTGGCCCATAAAAATACATAGATTAATTTCCATCACACATAGCACAAGGCTCAATAGTATGTATATAAAGCCACATGTATACAAAGCCACATGTACACATTCAGTTAATTTAAAATACCAGTTCCTTCAAGCAACCATTCACTACTACATGTATAAATAGAATCCGGCACCTAACCTTAGTCTAGCTGGAAGATGTAATGACTATGCAATACTGTGAGGGTTACATTACCTTTACTAAAAATACATTTTTAGTACATTGAAATTTCAAATGGACCCTACTGTTTATATAAGACTCAACAGAACTCTTAGAACATTATGATCTCACTTCTAAAAGGATATTACATGTTCTTTTGAAGAGTATATCCTGACATGTATCTCTCACACACATATATACATACATGTACACATACATGTACATACACCCCTACATGTACATACACATGTACACACACAATCACACATATACACACACATATACACATACATGTACACATACATGTACACATACATGTACACATACATGTACATACACATGTACACATACATGTACATACATACACATGTACACACATGTACACATACAAGTACACATACATGTACACACATGTATATATACATGTACACTAGTGATGTTTTAGTTAACTATTACTATAACTAAAACCACTTTTAGTAAGGCATTGTGACTTTTCGTTAACTACATGTATACCTAAATGTGGTCATGATTGTCAAGCTAAAACAACACTAATGTACAGACACATGTACTACACAGTACACACACATGTATTGCATGCACAGAATTAGGATGATTTCACATTCTAGGACTAACAACACTGTCCATATTATATACACAAGATTTATATATATATGATACAAATTGAATATATCAAGTTATCTAAACAAAGATTGTATATGTATTTAAAGTGCATGTTAATAGAAAGGTTATTGTAAGTATGATGTAAAATGTATCATAAAAACATTATTGTGTATTCAACCATTTTAAGAATAACAACATGCATACACACACACGTACACACACACACGTACACACACACACACACACACACACACACACACACACACACACACACACACACACAGATGCACATACACAGACAGAAACTCACACACACACATACATACACACACACAGACAGAAACTCACACACACACACAATGCAGACAGACACATACACACAAAACAGACAGACAGAAACTCACACACATACACACACACATACACACACACATACACACATTATAATGTAATTATCACACAGTTCAGATTCATAGTCTTATATATGTACATGTGTATTCAGACTCACTCTTCAGCATCCAAGCTTTTGTGTTCTGCAACATAATTGCTGGGAATATATCCTTCCCTCTTTGTTGTTTTGCTACGTGCAAACCACCAGTCTCCCTCGTCAGTACTTATTATATAGAGAAGATCCCCTAAAATGGAACAAAAAGATAATGGATGCCCAACTGTGATTCAGTCGTCCATCCTTCATACAATTGAGATAGGGAAGTGTATAATTAGGTTGTTCCATCCAATAGGCGATAACATTTTTGTGGTTTCTTAACATTCACTGTAAAAATTTCTCATGCCCAAGTTTGATGAGGAAAACTTACGAATTTAAAATACCTTTTTTGAAAGACAGATCATCATCTGTTCTACTGTCATAGTCATATTTTCCAACATACAATGGATAGTTAGGCTCAGGTTCAACTTTAGTTTGTAAATGTGGTGGTGGCACGACAGCTCTAGTGAAGGGAAGATTCAATGATTGCAAGCAAAACAAAATGATTGCAACTAAAACAAAATGAACTCACGTGGCCTGAAATCCAATCTGGTGTTGATGCTGCTGGTGGTAGCTTTGAGGCTGGCCTTGACTTAATGGATATGAGGAATTTCTCGGTCCGTCAGTCGATAACTTCGAGGTACTATTTTTACTGTTTTTACAACCCATTATAAGAGATGTCTCTCGTAGAGAACGAAAAATCAACACTATGTAAAAGTATATAACTTAGGACCGTAGGACGGACAAAATGTCTGTATAAATGGCGACAACACTCAAACAACTTCTCCCTCAAAGCAACACAGGAAATCAATGGAATCCGACACGCCCCCTCACTCTTTGATCTTTATTTCGACCCCCCGACCTCCGAAGCTCCCCAAATTAATTAATAATTTCATAATATCGTGTAAAAAGAATAATGCCATAATAATTTTATTTAATAAGAAAATAGAACACCATAGAAGTACAGAAAGATTTATAATTATAATTGTCATACAACACAACATTCCACATGAGACAAATAACTATACAATATTTATGTATATAACTATGATAAATATATATGTGTATAATTATTATATGAAATAAATATTAAATTGAGTCACACAAACAAAATCGAGCTGGGAATGCTCGTTTCCATGATAAACCATCTAATAATTATTATAAAAATTATTTTTGATATAATATAATTATTATTATATGTGTATAATTATTCCTTTGTGTAATAATATAATATTATTATAGTCATAACTCATAAGTACTGTTGAATGGAGTCAAATGATTGATCGGGAAGACTAAAGAATAATTGTAAAAAAATACAAGAGAGAGAGAAAACCAACCACACTTAAGATAATTCACTTGCATGTTGATATTGAGAGCCATCCATGACAAAGAAATCTTCCAGGCGCCACTGAAGTGCCTCAAATGTTGGTCGATCAGCTGCATTACGCTTCCAACAGTCCAACATAATTTGGTAGAGTGGTTCGGGTGTATTTGGTGGACTAGGCATACGATATCCTCTTTCTAACTGTTGAAGAACTTCAGCATTGGACATTCCTGGATAAGGAATACGTCCATATGTCACTAATTCTGTGAGCAAAATGCCAAAAGACCATACATCAGATTTTATACTAAATCTATTATATAGGGCAGCTTCAGGAGCAGTCCACTTGATCGGAAATTTGGCACCTTCGTGTGCATTATACTCATCATCAGCAATAAGCCGAGCGAGACCAAAATCAGCGACTTTGACAATGTTATTTTCACTTACAAGAATGTTACGTGCTGCAAGATCACGATGAATGTAGTTGTGCATCTCCAAATATGCCATGCCTGCTGCAATCTGAGCAGACATGTCTATCAACTGAGGCAATTGAAGACGTCGACCCTCAGGGGATTGTAAATGATTCAAAAGGCTTCCCTTTGGCATTAATTCGGTAATAATATATATCGGCTCTTCTTTAGTGCATACAGCATACAGCTGGATTAATTTCGGGTGTCTGAGTTTTTTCATTATATGGGCTTCTTCTAGAAATGCATGTGGCTGCATAGTACCCATTTTTAGCGTCTTAACAGCGACTGGTGTAGTGTTGTTCCAAAGTCCTTCATATACTTCTCCAAACTGGCCTGTGCCAAGGAGACGAAGAAGAGCAACAGAAGATCGGGGGATTTCCCACATGTCTTTTACTTTATGTGAAAGATCAATCATAGGTTTTTCCAGCTGAGTACAAGGAAGTCGAAGAGTACAACACAATCCATCAGCATCTTTTGTGTAATAGTCAACAAGCTCCTTTAAGGTACTAAATACTGCACGACGAGTGATGAAAAACCCTCCTTCATCTAGTTTTCGAATACGATAATGTTTTACTGTGTCTCCATCTTGGATTGAGAGTGAGTAGTCACCTGGTTTGCTTTCTGACTCTCTCACTAAATATGTCCCTCTACTACTATTGGCACGTAAGAACTTCTCTGCCTCAGCTCTTTTTATAGGTCCAAAATACCAACTGTAATTAAATTAAAATAAAATTGAAATTTGGACAACATGAAAAACAACCTGTGAACTACAATTTAATCCTGTCAAAACACATTTCTGTACCACTGTAATTCAATCTCATACATGAGTACATGTAGAATCTTAATAAGTGATGAATTTTATACTTCAAACTACATTTGAATGAACCAATCAAATTGCTCAATTAGAAGCTCGATATTAACCTCCCGATTTCAATAACACACCTTCCTGGTTGAATCTTACTATATTTACAAAGTAAAGTATATATTACATTTGAATGAGCCAATCAAAATAGCTTGACTAGAGGTTCTATGTTTAATTCATTAATCTACTTGTTACATTAGCACACCTTCCAGGTCCAGAAATGGAGCCAAGTACAATGGTAATTTGAAATACTTGAATATTTACAAGTACTGAAAGTGTTTATCGTGTAAATTTCCATGGTGTTAAACTATTGTAAATATAATCAAAATACTGTGAAACCCCTCTATTCAGGACACCCTGAAATGAGGACACCCCTGTATTAAGGACAGTTAAAACTGTCCCAAACTATAGTTTATATTATAAATTCACCGCTGAAATGAGGACACCTCTGTAATCAGGACATGTATATTTGTCCCAATGGTGTCCCGAATAGAGAGATTTCACTGTATGTATATAGACTGCATCAAACAGGTAATGTTTATCAGATAAAATAGTGTCTGTTCTTTGTACTTGTACTTGGCAAAACTTGCTAGTACTTCTACTTGTACTTAAGTACATTCAAAAGTACATTCAAAAAGCCCCACGTCTGTTCCAGGTTCAATGTTACGCAATATAATTATAATTGTACTTCAAATTGGTTTATATCACATTTGAACGAACCAATCAAATTGTTTAATTAGAGAGTTCATGATAATTGATGAATTTTAATTTAGAATACTAATTCAATCATATTACCATATGAAGATTCCCTGTGAGAATTGGAGTATTAATGAAGTTAAAATATAATGAGTTGGTTAGGGTAATACTATTTACAATGCATATGGATACTATCCTTTATATGACGACACGACTATATAATGTTTATTACAAGTTATAAGTTATAACACTTTAATGGAAGATGGTCATTACAACAATACCCACTCTACACATGGAAAACTTCGTGCACATATGAATACTATCTTTGTACGAAGACACGACTACATAATGTTTATTACAAGTTATAAGCATGTTATAACAATGGAATATGGTCATGACAACAGTACCCACTCTACACATGGACAACTTCATGCATGATATACAACTGTGGATTGGATACTTCATAGATATTTTTGTATTGCATTCATATTAGATCTTGTTTGTAGTGTAAGGGTGGGACATTTGTGTCCTCTTTGTCTGTACATATACTCCTTTGTGCCTACCATTAAGATAGTTTAGTAATTGCTACAGCCTACAAGAGTGACTTCATGGGTCACTGGAAACAGAAACCAGGTAAATATCTTTCTATCTCTGATGGATTAATAGTATAGAAGTTAGAGTATCGATTTAAGATTGGCATTCCTGAGAATGCTATAAAGCTAATAAAATAGGATACCTCTGATGTCTATTGACACACCACCCCTCACTCTCTTCTAGTACAATAATGTTTTGTAAACAAATTAATATTGAAATTTCTCTCCGCATTTTTACATATAAACAAATTTATATACAGAAAAAAAAACATTTTAGTGTGTAGACCACATTCATCGTACAACCCTGCATATGGGCATTTAATGGATCTCAAAATGTGAAAATCGGGTCTGTACAGCGGATGTATGTACTAGTTTAAAATACATTAAATCAAGAACGACTCTAATGTTTACGCAGTTTCTGTATGTAGCATTTGTTACTATAAATAGTAACAAAACCACAACCCACCCACTATTTATAGTAACAAAACAGCATACAACTCTGAAGTCATTGACTGCCTGGAATCATGTATGCAATGACCGTAGCACTCTAACATATTATATTAGTTAAGCTAATTATCTTTATTAAATTAAAGTCTGCTCACATTCACAATGATTTTATATAGTATATAGTTTAATGTCATAAGGTTAATACATGATTATACTGTAACTAAATAATGAAGCAATGGATTGAATCTACACAAAAAAGAATGGGAAGGATAATTATATGAAAATGGTGCAGTAAAAAAGATTGCTCATTCCAAACTAAACTTTTGAACATTTTTATAAGGTCATGGTGAATGTGAATGACCTTTAGCTACATTAATAAATTATAGGTCTTGTGTTACTGCACGCCATTAGAATTTAATCAATGTTATCAGGGTATATATTACATGCTGACCCATCATGTTGAACTGATGAGTCAACACATAATATACCCTACAACAACGATTAAATTCCATAATGATGCAAAGAGACATGCAACCTCTCTGTGAACATATACTTGAGCCACACACATAGACATGTGCGCAACAACCTCTCTGTGAACATACATGTATACACTAGCCACACACAGAGACATGTGCGCAACAACCTCTCTGTGAACATATACTTGAGGCACACACAGAGACATGTGCGCAACAACCTCTCTGTGAACATACATGTATACACTAGCCACACACAGAGACATGTGCACAACAACCTCTCTGTGAACATATACTTGAGGCACACACAGAGACATGTGCGCAACAACCTCTCTGTGAACATACATGTATACACTAGCCACACACAGAGACATGTGCGCAACAACCTCTCTGTGAACATATACTTGAGGCACACACAGAGACATGTGCGCAACAACCTCTCTGTGAACATACATGTATACACTAGCCACACACAGAGACATGTGCGCAACAACCTCTCTGTGAACATATACACTAGCCACACACAGAGACATGTGCACAACAACCTCTCTGTGAACATACATGTATACACTAGCCACACACAGAGACATGTGCGCAACAACCTCTCTGTGAACATATACACTAGCCACACACACAAAGTTGGTGACACTAAGTCTAATACACATATGAATATGAATATCCTATGATGAATACAATGGATGATAGCATATGAAGTGTAGGAGTAGACTATAGATAGTGTTACAAAAGAAACTTGTTAGGAATTGGCATTATAGGCATTATGGCAACAGATGAATATTATTAGTCATAGTACACAATGTATATACATAACTATAGTATGTACATGTATAATTATAGGTTATTTACTATTATTATATTAACTCCCCATACATGTACATAAATACACAGACACAGGTACAGACAGACAGACAGACAGACACACACACACACATACACAGACAGACAGACACAGACAGACATACACACAGACACAGGTACACACAGACACATACACAGACAGACAGACATACACACAGACACACACATACACAGACAGACATACACAGACAGACATACACAGACAGACATACATACACACAGACAAACATATGGACATACATACAAACAGACAGACAGACATACAGACAGACAGACAGACAGAGACAGACAGACATATAGACAGACAGACAGACAGACAGACAGACAGACAGAGACAGGTACAGACAGACAGACATACACACAGACAGACGGACATACACACAGACAGACAGACATAGACAGGTACACAGACATATACACAGACACAGGTACAAACACAGATAGATGCAGACACAGATACAAACAGACAGACAGACAAACACACACAGAGTTAGATCATAGTATGGATTGCAATGGTTTCCTGAACTGTGTATGGAATGTACATATTTTATCCTACTTGAAGCAAAACATTTGTGGAATCTTGTGTATTATACCAGTACAGTACAGTGTATACTGTATTATACTGTACTATACTATAATACTATACAGTACTATACTATAATACTATACAGTACTATACTACACTATACTGTACTCTACTGTACTATATGGTACGTACTATAATACTATACTGTACTATACAAATTCCTATAGTACAGTATGGTACAGTATAATACTGCACATGTACTATACTATACTGTCCTTAAGCTTGTACTTATATTACAGTATACAAATCTACATATGTGACAACATTTGCAAAAAGGGCCCTTGTTGAGTTTGTTCCACAAAACGATTATTTTGTAAAGTTCTGTTGTGTGGACAGGGTCCTTCCTTACAGATCTGATACATGCAGGAAATATTTTTCATTCCACCATCCTGAGATCATTTTCTGACCAGAAGTTTTCTTCTTGACAATGAGGTTATAATTTATTGCTTTGTTACATAAATTAATGTATCAGCCATACTGTTAATTGCTAATTGCTAATTAATGTCAGTTTGTCATCTCCTGTGTCTACCGCTTCGTTGAGAGAAGCTTATCACAGATAAAGCTCATTAAAACATGTTTGCGCAGTTTTAGTTAACTAAAATGCCCATTATTGGCCAATTTTCATTTAAGTTAGTTATAGTTATTACAGTAGGCCTGTAATTTAGTTATAGTTTAGTTAACTAAAAGTCACAATGCCTTACTAAAAGGGGTTTTAGTTATAGTAATAGTTAACTAAACCAACACTATTATTCAGTGATCTTTTTTTTTGTCCATTATTACACATCTGATTGTACACAATTAGGGCTGGGCAATGTCGCATACATTTCAATAATTGTATCGTATGATTTTGGTTTGCCAATATTACCGGAATGGCAAAATATTGTCTTACTACAATTAAAAATAGTTATAATATATGCTGTTGAAAAATACTATAACACTCTGTAAAGAATCAATCCAAGTCTCATGAGAAATAAAAAACGTTTTGATCTCAAAGAAAGATGTATTAAACACTTAGTTATGTAAACTAATTTACCAAATGGTCTCATTTTATGATATATGGTGATTTTGATGCACCCACACAACCACACACAGACACACAAACACAGACAGAAATAGACACACACAAACACACATTGACACACATTTAATTATATACACACACAAACACAGACAGAAACAGACACACACAAACCAAATATAATGTTTATAATAATAATTATGCGTATTATTTATTACATAATTAACTCATGATTCAAAGTTTAAAATGATTGACAAACACAGCACATTCTTCGTCTTATTAGAGAAATGATAACTGAGAGTCTAAACAAACTACAAGTAGAAAACAACACCATTAGAGAAGATTCCCTATATCACAATTCATGTACTTTTAGAAGCAACATTAATTGCATATGACTTATCTTATGCAATGGTTATTATGATATACAGGATGAGGGAATTAGAAACAAAGAAAAAATGAACTTATGCCTGATTAGACAGACGATACACACACATGCAGACATACACAAACAGACGGACACACAGACTCAGATACACACAACATGTATACACACATACAGACACACAAACTCAGACACACACAACATGTACACTGTATACACACATACAGACACACATTATATATACAAAACACATATATACATAAACTCATTACGTATATACATGTATACAAACTTACAAACATTAACATAAGAACACAGACATACACACACACACATAATTATATAGAGAGACACAGTGATTGGGACTGGGGATAAACCATAGGAATAGGAATGGGTGATTGGGACTGGGGACAAACCATAGGAATAAGAGCTGGGCTAACCAGCAGCGATTAGAATCGACAAGTGGGGTTGTCTGAAACCTGCCCAATCATTCCAACAGAGGTGCAAGTCTTGTCATCAGACCTTTGGGTTAGGGCTGGTAAGGCCTTTGAGAATTAAATGAAGTTAAGTTTCCCATACCACAAATACATTGTTGAGACTTGACTAGAGATACGACACACGACAAATTATGATTAGACAAAATAATTATAATTATACAATTATCAGCAAATCATATAGTCACAACAAAATCCCATCTTTGTGGTCAGCATGTAATTTCAGTGGAGGACATAACACTAGTTAAAACATTTAAAGAATGTATATTTATTAAATCACACTTTAGATACAGAAGCCACATACTCCCACATACAATGTACACATTACCTATTACAATCAAAAAATACCCTTCTTTGGGTGTGTGTGTGTGTGTGTGTGTGTGTGTGTGTGTGTGTGTGTAGAAAATACCCTTCTTTGGGTGTGTGTGTGTGTGTGTGTGTGTGTGTGTGTGTGTGTGTGTGTGTGTGTAGAAAATATCCTTCTTTGGGTGTGTGTGTGTGTGTGTGTGTGTGTGTGTGTGTGTGTGTGTGTGTGTGTGTGTAGAAAATACCCTTCTTTGGGTGTGTGTGTGTGTGTGTGTGTGTGTGTGTGTGTGTGTGTGTGTGTGTGTGTGTGTGTGTGTGTGTAGAAAATATCCTCTTTGGGTATGTGTGTGTGTGTGTGTGCAGCACAAGATATAACAGCTGTCTGCCGGATATTCTCTGAGTTTATACTGTAACACATGTATCACCAGGCTGAGCAAACTTCAATTTGAAACTATTTCTTTGCTTTGGTGTGTGTGTGTGTATATATAAAGTATTGATCAATTTGTAACAATTATTAATCAACTGATCCAGGTGTTAAACTAGCTCAAAAGGCTTCTTACAATTTTACAGATCTCAGACCTAATCAGGATTGATGATAAACTACCAACAAATCACCCATAGTACAAACATAATTATATATACTCTCCTTCCACAAACAACACCATGTACATGTACATTTATGTGTTCAAGTACATGTACATGTACAAGTACATGTTGTTCATGTACATGTACAGAGAAGCTTGTTTGTGGAAGGAAATTTAATAGGTGCTAATCACAGTGTTACATAAAATGTGTAGTTACATACTGTATATATATATATATATATATATATATATATATATTATATATATATATATATATATATATATATATATATATATATAATATATATGTTCTTTGTATATGTACAGACATACATATAATATATAAATGTACATGTCATTATACATTATTACACAACTGTGTAGTTACATGTATGTGCATGCAGTCTTGTACATATAACTCCATTACACACACACACACACATAGTTGAATATTTTGAAAGATAACTTCAGAATTATTGAGAGAGCAATCACTCAGAATGTTTACCAATGCTGGTATGTGAATCATGTCTGTATACTTACATGTATGTGTACATACATACACACATACATACACACATATATGTGTACTGTACATGTACATGTAAATCCCAATGTTAACACAATAGACATATAACTGTTACAAGTGTGAACAAGTATGTGCTAGTGTGATTACAATGTAAAGATGAAGGCATACATGTAAGTATTACTGAATGAACAGTGAGTAGCATAATGTACACGTATGCGTACATGAATGTGTACATATACTTACAGTATGTAAGACAATAGACATACATGTACATGTACATGTACAGTAAGTTAGCAGTTACAAGGGTGTAGGCTAGGGTAAGGTTGTATCTACTCTAATCTGAATTTTTTGAAATATTTAATATTTTTCTAAATTCACTAATACTACATACATGTGTGTATGTATGCAACATTTGATACGTACAGGATATTAGTAATAATAATCAGGTTGAAAGTATAATTGTTTTCCTATATAATTAGTATGCCACAATATTGATTATTATTATAATTATATGTAATGTATGATGAGTGGGGAGAGTTGGCTAGCCTTCAAATATCTTTAATAGGCTACTATTCCCAGTTGTCAAGACTGGGCATTCAGTGTCCTCCTTTTTTACTTCAAATTTTTTAAGCCATTGTGGCTGATTGTGATTTTTCTGATATTTTTCTAAGCCAGGGTGGCTGCTTTAATATTTTCTAAGCCCTTTGTGGCTGAATATTCGTGGCTGCTTGTTTGTTATGTTTGTTTGTTAATTGTTTCTACACCTTTTGCTAGCATGCTAGGCACATGAATTATCATGTAGTCATGTTTTACGTCTCAACTCAACTGTCTTATTAATTAATTGATCACACTCATCAGAATAATTAATTAGCTACCATTTTATGGCATGCTTCACATACCAGTCTACTACTCTTTTGTACTGGATACACCCTTACTTTTAGCTGCATGTGTACATGCATACAATTTACTATAGGTTGAATGAACACTGAATATTACAGCATAAAGTCATAGAAATAAGTTGAATGAGCAGTGGGTAGCAGAGTTTCATACAGAGGGGGGGGGTTGATTTCATGCCAAATTTATTTCAACATCTCTGCTACAAAACTTCTGGGGCCCCAGATGCCATCAGAAGCAACCTCAGAGAGCTTAAAGTTAAACTGTTCCTGGGAGAGCATACCCCCAGACCCCCCTACCCCCCCAGGAGCAGTGTGGTTCACATGATCAATTCTTTCCCCTCCCTAACACAAAATCATGTATGAAAACTTGGGTAGTAAATACATCATAGAGATATACACATGTACACATGTACATGTAATTAATTACAAGTTGAATGGGCAGTGAATAGTACATATACATGATTATAATTACAGTATAAAGACTGTCGAATGACCGGAGAGTAGTCTGCACACATGTACATGTACATGTATGTAAAAGAGGTCATTCCAAGTTGAATGAGCAGTGAATAGTGGATTTAATTACAGCATAGAGAGAAACATGTATTTGTAAGTACAATATTTTCACACCCCTATGTACTATTTGCTACTCATTCAACTTATTATACTTATAAGTACGTATCAATGATGTACTGATCACTGTTGTGAATGTGCAGTGAGTAGTATGTACATAAGTGTTCACATGTATATGTAGTAGAGATTTTTATGGCGCCTGCTGGATCAGCCCTATAAAAGCTTAAAACATGCATTGTATATGCACATGTACATGTAGTTAAGTAAGTTGTTTCATTCCAAGGGGATCGGTCAATTAATGGGTGTGGTACGTATAAGAACGTGCGCTTGAGGTCTACAGACAAACATGAAGAAGCCTGATTAACAATACATGTATTTCACATAGAACATAGCTGTTGTATCTAAAACAATTTCCTTAAGTTCTACAGGAAACTTAAAAAAGGTAAGAAGAGTAGATAATCAAAATAATAAGTACAATAGTTTCAGGCATGAGAATTCAGCCATGATTATTGAATGACAAAGCAACTATAGGGATACTTTTTCTCTATAATATCTTGTGATCATATTTTTCCTTAGGGATGATTTAGGTTAGAACTAGAAAAAGTTCTTCAGTTTTATCAAGGGTCTGATATTCAGAGTACACAGAAAGGTAGTGGTGTCAGCAGCAATGAGTGATAGCCACCACAAAGCAATCACAGGGATATCTTAGTTACTGGGTGCTACCTTAACAATGTCACACTCAATATTAAAATCACTAATATTTCATCTCTATGATTGCTTTTTGATGACCACTAATCACTGTATATGGCTTCCTCATGTCAGCAAACTCAACTTATTATAATTATTTTTTTATCTTACTCTTCAACGGTTCTTGCATACCCTTTGCAATGTCTATAACAGCTATTAGTTGCTGTTTCTACAAGCTGTTAAGGCTGCTTTCTTCCTGCAGGTTTAGTAGTCTTTTACGTGCCACCTCATTAATTGGCCAAGCCTCCCAGTGACAAAATTCCTTAACTACATGTACATATACAATGCATACATGACACAAACACAAATAAATTATATATAAATTAAGTTAATTTATATATAATTTATTTGTGTTAATTTAATTAACACTATCAAAAGTAATCATAGGGATGGCTCTGTGGGACAGACTAGAATGGGACAGTTTTGAAAGTTTGAAATTCTATTCCTCAAAACTGTTGGGTATACATACAAGTGTACTACATGTGTAGTACATGTGTATGTCACTATACTAACACTTGGAGGTAAACATACATGATGTTATCGGAGATGTAGAAAGAGACAGAACATGTAATTATTCATATTTAAACACTCACTATTCTACACTTTACAACAAGCCAAAGAAGTTTGGAATTGCCTAATGATCGATTTTTGTGGATACAAAATTTTAATAGCTTCCTGTACAAACTTTCTGCAATGTTTGACCAAAATTATCTATTGAATAGTCCTGAATGATTGGGTAATTCAATGTCACTTATATTTAATTACTTTTTCACCAATCAAAATATTTTATTAATAACCAAACGTTTTGGTAGCTTCTCTACTACCTTTATCAATGGTATAATACAATACAAAAAAATCAGTACATTTATATACTACTAAGAAAAACTAAAGTCACACACAATCTTTAAAGTCATGATTGTAGTGATGATGGTTATGGTTCGTCAATTTCAAGAAAAATGCAAAATTTATAGCCTGCAAAAATTTAGGGTTATGTGGTATTAGATGTTAGAAGATATAGACTGAATTGTAATTTACCAATTTCCTGGAATAGAGGTACCTACTGTAACTATGGTAGTGGAATTAATGCAAGAAGGAAACTTGATCTTTTGTTATCTCTTATGTGTAACTGAATACCTGGAATACTTGACTGATGAAGATGGATTCTGATATTTAATAGTCATTCATGCTCATCATGACGTCAGAAAAATGCTCATAAGTTTTTTTATTAACACCATTCTTTATCATGTATATCAACTTTCAATCCATTACTTCATTATTGAGTTACAGTATAATCATGTATTAACCTTATGACATTAAACTATACACTATATTACATATAAGTTATTGAGTTACAGTATAATCATGTATTAACCTTATGAAATTAAACTATACACTATATATATATTGCATATAAAGTCACATCCTAGGTCATCATAAATCAAGTGTGTCCTACATGTACATGTACATGTACCGGTACCTTCTCTGAATTACAACCAAGTAGTTTTTCTATAAATTTTGACTAGCACAGAACTCAATTTACTTACTACATGTACATGTAGTTACATAATACATTATCACATCTACATGATGATAAATTGCTGTGAATTATTATGAGAAGGTTTCTACTTTTAATTAAAATGCTAACAGCAATGAAATTTCAAATAATGTATTTGAGGGTGTGCTGAAAAATTTTAGTAAATCGTGCTCCAGATTGCAGTTTGTAGTGGAATCTAATTCTAAATTCCCAAATCACTTGCCACACACGACACATTTCCTGCAGTAACTTGACTAACTTCCTAATTCCTGGTCACAATTTGTCCCCCTATATACTATAAAGAAGATTATCATTACTGATCCACCAATACAGTAATTTATCACTGTTTGATATTGCAGTGTTTTAGCTAGTCAAACTTCAACAGAATGGTGCTGACACAAACATCAAAACATATCTGTCATTTAATTGCATTCCTTTGACCACATCAAGGGAAATGGCATTGCATAGAACCTCTCTTTAGCTAGTTAATACCAAATTATCAATCTAATATTACATTTTATCAACACAAGTACACTACTACTCACCAGCTCAAAACTCAAAAGTCTGGAACATTTGTTATTGCAATTAGAAGACATTCATTAATTAATGCTAGTCAGTCTAACACATATGAAAGGTCAAATTAGATTACTATGGCAGACATGATAATGATTTGGAATACACACGTAACAGCTGAAATGATATTTTTTGGTTGTCTGAGTTTCATTCTGAAATATAGACTATATTAGACAGTTGAAAATTGAGGAGGTTTGTGGATAAAAGGTTCGTATTACAGAAGGTGTGTCAAAACTTAAAACAATTAAGAAATGATTGATCTTACAAATAGCTGGAATATATTTTGGCATACAAACAGCACACAATATACATGTAAGTTTCTAACTGCATTCCCAAAGCCTTGTAAGGCATCATTACCTCACTAACTATATACACAGTGCTGGACTGAGGCAAATCAGTGAAGAGTAGCAATTGATAATTAATTCCTTGTGTGTGAACACTAACGGTAATAATTATCTGTTTGTACAAGTATACAAAAAAACTTTGACTTACTCCTCAGCTTGTATTGTTTTGTACTCCGCTACATAGTTGCTAGGTATGTAACCTTCACGTCCTGTGTCTACAGAGCAAGCCTGCCACCAGTCACCATCTTGATCATTTAGGATTTGTAAACGTTCTCCTTTACGAAAGGAGAGATCTTCACTAGTACGTTGATCATAATCAAATAAAGCTATGAAAACTGGACCTCTGTTGTAATCTGTTAGAGATGTGAGGGTAACACCAGTCATATAATTATATATATATATATATATATATATATATATTCAAATTATATATATATATATATATTTATTTATTTAAAACTTAACTCACCTAAAGATGTATTAATTTGGCGATTAAAACTTGAAAAGTCATTATGAGCTGGGTAGGGATGGCGACCTACAGTGCCGCCATTACCATCAGTATGCGACTTTACAGGACGTTTCCTGGGAGAATTACTTGAACAACAATTTCCCATTCTTAATCTTATTCAGCTTCTGTCCCTTGTTTTGTGTTTATCTACGGAGTTTGTGATCACAAAAAAAAAAAGGCTATCCCGCGAGACTAAAATTTGCTGAGACAAGATGTGAAATGCAAGTTTATTGACCCGGAAGTCACTAATAAAGTTTTCACCTCCCCCTTCTTATATTGAATGAAGTGTGCAAGTGCCGATCCAACGAAGAATGTTTTAGCAAAGCTTGATTATTGAGAAGAAGACATATCTAATATAGAAGAGAAGCCAATGGACTACACAAATACTGATATTATTTCTGTTCTTTACGTGGTAAGGTACCAGTGCATATCAATAGTTCTTTGCATACACGTGGGTGGATCAGTGATGGGCGTGGTCTATTGTTACCATAGTAACGAGTAAACAGTAAATGATTGCCCCTCAGGCAAAGAAGGAACCATGCAACGTTATAAGCTTTTAAAAGTATTGGGAGATGGAACATTTGGAACAGTGAACCTAGCTAAGAATACAGACACAGGAGAGCTAGTGGCTATCAAAAGGTGAGTGTGTAGTTGTCAATGATGTGTTTATCCATATTGTTAAACAGAATGAAACAAGAATACCGATCATGGGATGAATGTCTGAAGCTAAGAGAAGTACAGGTCAGTATAAACTGTCCATTGAGTGGGGGGAGGGGGTGGGTAGTGATAGAATGTAGCACACAATTCTCTCCCTCTGTATAGAATATCTGCTTTGCTTACAATACAATAGTATATATATATATATATATATATATATACATTAATTTATATTCACTACATATATACCAGTTTTTCAAAGATTAATACCAGCCCAACTATAATTTGGATCAAAGGAAATACACGGACCAACTGTCCCAGAAGCCATACAAACAGCCAGATTTTTGGTGTATAAACATGTGGCCACTTGTGTGGCTCCTTGTACTGTCTTCGTGGTTTATCAATGTATTTCACTTGATTCCCGTATTTTAGCAAGGTATTGCGATGTTAACTACTGTAGATTGAAAAATCTTTGTTATCTAAATAAATTTTACTACTGCTTCCATCCACGAAAATTAATATACTTCAAATTAAATATTTCACAATTTTTAATTTAGAACTAAAATGGTCAGCAAAAATTAAAATCCATGAGATTTTTGTTTCATTAACTGAAAATGGACATTTCTAAATAGTAACTACACTATTTCATCATGTACATTAATGCTATAAATGTCAACTAACTAACATGTACATGCATGTACTACATGTATGTGCATGTACATGTATATACTCGTATGTACATGTATATGTACTACATGTACACTTATGTACATTTATAAGTATTACATGTACATATAATTATGTAGAGTGCATGTACTACATGTATGTGCATGTACACGTATATACTCATATGTATACAGGGTTTCTTTCAGGGGTTCTTTCAGGGGGGGGGGGGGGCATTTGCTCCCCTTTGAGATCTGTGATTTACAAAAAGAAAATCAGTATGCATGATATATAAATAACTCAGCTTACCTGAGCTGCTATCTCAGAGCACCTGAAATCAAAAATTTGCATGGGGGAGAATGCCCCAACACCCCTCTATATACATGTAGCTCGCCCCACCACCCCCCCCTCCCCCCACACACACTTTTTCATTTGCCCACGCTTCACATTATTCCTTAAAGAAACCCTGGTATGTTTATATGTAATACATGTACACTTATGTACATTTATGTACATGTAATTATGTAGAGTGCTACATGTATGTGTATGTAAATGTATACATGTATATATTACATGTACATATATGTAGAGTACATGAGCTACAGTACATGTAGGAATGAGGGTACCATTTCTTCACTATGTTATAAATACATTCCATTATGATATTATCTCTCTCCAATTACAGTCACTTTCCAAACTGAAGCATGCCAATATTGTTAAAGTACGGGAAATATTTCGTGAAGACAACAAGCTGTATTTCATCTTTGAGTACATGAAGCAGAACTTATATGAAATGATCAAAGCAAGGTAAGATGAGCAATCATGAGCTGTCTGTGATTATGGTAAAACAATACCACCTGCAGTCTACAATCATATTGTAATGTTTATATATACATGTAGTAAATACAAACTTTATTTATGTCCATGTAAATGATTTCTTCCCTGATAAAGGCTAAATTAGATGAAACGTTGGTAAAGTCTGTTCACATTCATAATGACCTCAAAATTAGGATGTGTTGACTTTATATCTGCATGTAATACGATGTCATAAGGTTAATACATGATTATACTATAACTCAAATGAAGCAATGGATTGAAATTTGATATACACAAAAAGAACAGGAAGGATAATTATATGAAAATGGTGAATATAAAATAAATTGTGGTCATTCCAAACTAAAGTTATAAACACATTTATGAGGTCACGGTGAACACAAATGACCTTTAGCCTATTTATAATTCCAAATGTACACATATATATATATAATATGCATTACATAATTTCATGTATCTAAGTTCTCTAACCCGAGTATCATCGCTATAGTATTCCCAGCAGAGTTGGCCCCTTCCATATTAGTGCTATGAGAAATAATATCTCAATTTTACTTGCTTGAAGTTTCTTCATAATTGTTAATACAAATACACAATAGCTTGTAACCACTAGCAACTCTTGTGCTATGAAAATGATATCTGTAGCATGTGAAGATATTTATTATGTACATGTGTATGTGCATAAGTACTTGTGCGTACATGTGTATGTGCATAAGTACTTGTGTGTACATTGTATGTGCATGTATGTGTGTATTATATATGTATTTGAGATGTGTGTGTTCTTGTATTTTTTTAGTTTGACAATAATGGCTACTTTTAGTTATAGTTATAGTATGCCTGGTTTCTTAGATGTTTTAGTTATAGTTAACTAATACAACACTAGTGTGTACATGTGTATGTGTGTGTCTGTGTGTGTTCAAGTGTTTGTACTTACATGTATGTACTTGTACATGTACATGTATGATATACATATGTGTATGTGTGTGTGTGTGTATATGTACTGTACATGTTGTCTATATGTGCATGTGTGTGTCTGTGTGAGTTCAAGTGTTTGTACTTACATGTATGTACTTGTACATGTATGATATACATATGTGTATGTGAGATGTATGTGTGTGTGTGTACATGTACTGTACATGTTGTATATGTATAGTATGTATGTGCCTATGTGTTTGTGCATGTGTGCATGTAGTGTATTATGAGACATGTATGTGTACATTTATGACATAATGCATAAAATATGTGTACCTTCTGATGTATCATGTCTATCATCCAAGGAATATAATTAATTATAATGTATGTGTATTTTCTTAATACATGTACATGTACTTGTACTTGTACTAACTTATGAACTGTGAGATCACCACATCAAATGGTCAAGGACAGTTGAGTAATACTGAACTTGATACCGATTAAAATAACATGTGTGGGATAGTTATCTTGTGTATTAATATTACTTACTGATTTCATTAATTAGCAAAGATTGTATTCCACTGTGTGTTTGTCATTTTTACAGGAACAAGCCATACCCAGAACATGTAGTTCGTAACATTGCATACCAAATTTTACAAGCATTAGCTTATATCCATCGTAATGGTAAGTGATTCATTTAGTAATTACATGTACATGTACATGTACATGTACATGTAGTCATGTACACAAACGTCTCATGTATGTACATGTACATACTACACATGTACATGCACATATACACAAACACTTATACACACATACATGTACACAAACATCTCATATACATGTACATGTATGTACATGTACACAATACACATGTACATGCACATATACACAAACATTTGTACACACACAAACACACATGTATATGTACATGTATATTATATACGTAGTAAACACATTGTTTGATGTACTGTATAAGTACATGTATGCTACATGCATGTGCAGACACATCTCATATACACATACATGTACATGCACATATACACAAACGCTTATACACACACAAACACACATGTATATGTACATGTATATATGTATATGCACATGTATATTACGTACGTAGTAAACACATTGTTTGATGTACTGTATATGTACATGTGTACTACATGTACATACGTAATAAACACATTGTTTGATGTACATGTACACACACAAATTATAACTGCGTATCCTTGAGTCATCCATCAGCAATAGAAATACTATTTACGTAATGCTGTGTGATGATAATGATGGGACTATTTTATCTGTTATACACTGCATCATGTTTTGAAAACACTTGTATAGAACATGTACATAATGGAGATTTACTTACATGTGTGTTGTATACATTAGTACTGGTGGTGCGATATATTTATATTGTACACAATAATTATATTATCATTTTTTATATCATAGAAAGTAAAAATATTTAATAGGGGAAATTATACTCTTGAACTTTCATTGATAATAGCAACTTATAATTATGATATCATCTTTTCTATTAATGTAGCTCTAAATATATTGCATAGCTTTAATGGTTATGTTATGTATCATCATGTCATGTTAATATACATGTACATGTATATAGAACAGAGTTTTTGAAGCATGGGCTAAATTGGCTCAACAATGGTTAGTGTTTGCGCCATTGGGAATACATCTTGAGCCAATTAACAAAGAGCTAATGCTGTTAGTGACAATATAATCATAATTAACTGTGCCACTGGCCCAAAGAGAGAACTGTGCAGTGCTAAATAAGAAGCTCTTTGGGCCATATGAGCTTATCAAAAACCCTGATGTAGAGTGCCATGACATATGCAGGGGGCTCTGGGGGACAAGGAGGGGCATTTGACCCTTTCTAAATTCTTACACCCCCTTGCAATATCAAACCTGTTCAGCAAATATCTTTTGTGGTCAAATATTTATCTGAAAATGCACTAGAAGTGATCGCAGAGAGTCTAAAATTAAAATTTTGCCCTGCCCCCCACTCCCTGGCAACTTTTCTGAATGCAGCACTGGTATGACATGGAAAATTTCCATATAGTTTCAGCACTATACATTAGAGTTACTAGAGGCCAATCACTTTTCACAGGGTACTTTCATCGGGATCTTAAACCCGAAAATATTCTCTGTCAAGGACCGGAACTTGTGAAATTAGCTGACTTTGGACAGGCTAGAGAGATAAGAAGTAGACCACCTTATACAGACTATGTGTCTACAAGATGGTTAGTTCATGTATGTTCAACACATACACATTATGCATGACATGTCAATGTGACATTATATGTACATATACATGTATGTGACAGTTACGTATATCTACAAGACTATTGCTTCATTGTATTGCTACTGTACTGTATTGTAATTATGTATTATCGTACAGATATCGGGAAATATCACAAGTTGGATACGAAGTACTGAAGGAAGAGGGACAATACTTGTATTCAACGAGTGATATTTCCTAGTATCTGTGCAATAATTTATTTATCTAATGTAATAGGCTAAACTGGTATCATCGTGAAACAATTATGATAAGGAGCTTTTACAAGGTAAAGCACAGACCATTTATTATCTTGAGCTACTGCCACTTTGGAAGCGAGATATTTTAGTACTGGCCATAGATACAATAAAGCTTTGTAACTTCTCAGGTTATTATTACAAATACACTTACACATGTACCTTGTTCAGGATTTAATACAATTCATTTCTAAATTTTTTACCATTACCAAAGCAAGAGAAAATCTTTTCCAGCTGTTGTTACTTAGTAACATGTGACTAGTAGTACAATAAAGGTGACTTGCAGTACAATAAAACTTCGGCTCGTGATTTCCGGTATAATAAAACTTCCGCTCATGTGACTTCCGGTACAATATCAGCATAGTGCATGATTTGAATGTATAATTGAAAATGTGTGGGATTCGTTGTTTCCATGGTAAACATATTAGATAAGGCTTGATATTGTTCAAAACTACATGTAGTTCATATGTTTGTGCCCAAGCTGTGTAGTGTCTTAATAGAACACCGAATCAGGCGATTTTGCCTTTTTCATTAGATTCTTTACTAAATAATAGCCTTTATCGATTGATATTGTTTATATAGGTACTGAATAATTTTTATTCTTAGCATTCACCCACATAACGATTATGATAATTATAATACATGTAACTATGTACATGTACATATACATGTTTCTTCATGTTACATAAACACTCAGTTTGTTTATGTCAACCACCTTCTTTTCAAAAATATTTACTTTTGTTTTGTTAATGCTATTTTATACTTTCTTCTGCTTTCTTATATCTAAAGGCTCTTTATCTTTCAATCACATGTAGATGTTTTATATTTATAATAATATGCAAACATTTCCTGCTTGATGAATAGGCATTGTCTTTCTGTTATTATGAGCAGGGTTGTGGAAACATTGAGCCAACTACCGGAGATTTTGACCCATTTTCACCACTCTTGTTCTGCTCCCCATATACTTTGTATACAGTTCAGTTTCAATTTACTGGACATTCACTATATTTATTGGACAATGTCCCTGCATGACTGACTGTTTCCACACCACTGATTATGAGACATACATACCTATACTCTCCCTGAATGACTGACTGTTTCATTATGAGACATACATACCTATACTGTCCCTGAATGACTGAATGTTTCCACACCACTCATTATGAGACATGCATACCTATACTGTCCCTGCATGACTGACTGTTTCATTATGAGACATACATACCTATACTGTCGCTGAATGACTGAATGTTTCCACACCACTCATTATGAGACATACATACCTATACTGTTCCTGAATGACTGACTGTTTCCACACCACTCATTATGAGACATGCATACCTATACTGTCCCTGCATGACTGACTGTTTCATTATGAGACATACATACCTATACTGTCCCTGCATGACTCACTGTTTCATTATGAGACATACATACCTATACTGTCCCTGAATGACTGACTGTTTCCACACCACTCATTATGAGACATACATACCTATACTGTCCCTGCATGACTGACTGTTTCATTATGAGACATACATACCTATACTGTCCCTGAATGACTTACCTATACTGTCCCTGCATGACTGATCGTTTCCCGCACCACTGATTAAATTTGTATACATACCTATACTGTCCCTGCTTGACTGACTGTTTCCTGCACCACTGATTAAATTTGTATACATACCTATACTGTCCCTGCATGACTGACTGTTTCCCGCACCACTGATTATGAAATATACATACCTATACTGTCCCTGCTTGACTGACTGTTTCCTGCACCACTGATTAAATTTGTATACATACCTATACTGTCTCTGCTTGACTGACTGTTTCCTGCACCACTGATTAAATTTGTATACATACCTATACTGTCCCTGCATGACTGACTGTTTCCCGCAACACTGATTATGAAATATACATACCTATACTGTCCCTTCATGATTGACTGTTTCCGCATCACTGATTAAATTTGTATACTGTACCATAAATTCTGCACAATGAGCATTAAAAAGGTCAAATCATTTTCTCATTTTCAATAATGTGTAATAAATATGATTGTCAAGCTTTTCTCACACGTACATGACTCTATTTAATAAAATTTTAAAATCTCTATAGTTGTAGTAGAGTTGAAACTGAGTCATTATAAATTCATGAAAAATTGCTATGGAAACGTGCAAATAAAGCTTCTTGTGTACACTACATAGTGTAATTACACCATCCCATGTTCACAAATTAGTACTGTTATTATTTTGTTGTATATACATTTTCTTATTGCTGACTTCAATTGCTTTATAAACACTGTTAAATAACATTCTCCCAATAAACGCAAACAAATCAGGCTTTTATATGAGAGGGGGCATTCATCCATCCCATCCATCCATCTATCCATCCATCAACTGTCCATCCATTAATCTACATGTGTACATGTATGCATCCATCCATCTATTCATTCAAGTTCCAGTCATCTATCCTTTCATCCACCTATCCATCTTCCACCCTACTTTTTCAGATGCAGTCCATGTATATACATGTACACATGTAGTGTCATTAACACATTGATTGAACCCATCATAGTGCGCACTGCATGCATTAATTTAAAACTATGAAATAATAACGAGTTCAGTCAACTCAATATAAACACACATGCACATATAAACTAACCATATGACAGTTAAGAGCACCTGATCAAAAATCGGTAGATTCTGAGTTCTCTCCCAGCTGGTATATGGATTTTTTTTTCCTCCTTTCCACTACTATATGTAGCTTCACTGGATAATTAATTGATATTGTTTATATAATCAATGTACATACACCGAATAAATTTTAATCTTAGAGTTCACCCACCAGACGTTTTGATATGTTTTGAAGCATTAACCAAATTGGCTCAGCAATGGTTAGTATGTGTGATTAGGAATACATCTTGAGCAAATTAGCAAAGTGTTAATGCTCTTAGTGTCAATATAATCCACAATTAACTGCACCATTTGGCCCAAAGAGACAACTGTGCAGTGCCAAGTTCTTTGGGCCAATGGCACGCCATATGAGCTTATCAAAAGCACTCTCACCCACATAATTATTATGATAGTATATAATTATATATATTATATATATATATATATATACATGTTTCTCTAAGTCTAGAAGTACTGCACTTGTCTTTACTTCTTTTCAGGTACAGAGCTCCTGAAGTTCAGCTTGGCTCTACAGTATATAACTCACCAATAGACATTTGGGCTGTCTCATGTATTGTGGCTGAGATATATACTGGACGGCCTCTATTTCCAGGAACAGGAACTGTGGATCAGATTTTTAAATTTTGTGCTGTACTTGGCTCACCAACTAAGGTACATACTTGTAGTAAGAGGTACTGCTAAGGGCTGTAAATAAGTGACTATTCAAAATATAAAATTTGTCTATTATGCAGTATTTAAAGTACATGTACATTGTACATGTAATTGTTTAACAAAATTCTTAATGATTACTCCATATTAGTTGACACACTCCTTTTCTCATATTTTCACATCATGGGAATTCCTACATAAATGTTATGTACTCATGTATAATAAGTACTAGCAAAGCACTGTTCTCAGTGAAGCTATATACATGTACATGTAACTGTTTTAAGTACAGCCAGATCACTGCTCTCAGTATAGCAAAATAACTATTTTAGTTGCAGTAAAATTGCTGCTCTCAGTGTGGCAAAACTGCTTTAAGTACAGCCAAATCACTGCTCTTATTGTAATGAAATAACTCTTTTAAATGACTGCTCACCAGTGCTTAGTATAGCAAAATAAGTGAAGCTAAATCACTACTCTCAATGCACTTTGCTACAAATATGAACTGTGTTAATATGTTCTCAAAAAGGTATTCCAGTGTACAGTCTACAAGAGTTACTTCTCTTTTCATTTAGCAAACATGGAGTGAAGGTATGCGTCTAGCAGCATCTATGAATATCAGATTTCCTGTAATAGTACCCACTCCACTAACTTCACTGGTACCTCAAGCAGGAGAGGATGGTATTAATGTAATGAGAGATATGCTACATTGGGAGCCAAGAAGAAGACCTACAGCAATACAAGTTAGTTTTTTAATTACCAACACTGTAGTTAGTTTTCTTGAAAACCAGAAAAAAATTTATAACTCAACTTTTGAGTGGCTTGAGAACTACGTATAAGTAATGAAGTATGGCCAAGTTCTTTCATTTAGGTATATATTATATGTACATGTACATGTACATTCATGAGGAAGTATTTATACATAGTTACACACTACAAGTGCTAAGCTGCCAATAATAATTTGCAGTGTTCTGCCCAGGATATTTAGAGTGGTGGTTGGATTCTAACTTGTATTTAGTGCTGTTTACCCAGTATATACTTAATACTATCTCAATAGCCTGTGTATGTTTTATTTGAGATGTGGTTAATTCATCTGAGAGGTGGTTAAATTATCTGAGTGGTGGTTATTCCCAACCAGTGCTGACCAGTGTGGGCAGAACACTGAATTTGATTAGAGTATTATCTGATTATCTGAAAAGATATGATTTCCTACACCGTCTTCCTTGTCTTTTGTATGTGTTACTGGCTCTTTTTAATACTATTGTCTACAAAAAAACAATGATACTGTGTGTCAGGAACACATCAAGGGAATAAATGTTTGATTTTCTCTATTGATGCACTCTTGTTGGTCATATATTATGTGCAATACTTGTACAGTTATATCCAATGACAATTTGATACTCGGACAAATCTGACTGTTCTTTCTGTTAGTAGAGTATATAGGGATATTAAAACCAAAATATCACACAAACAAGATTGCCTTAACAACAAATTTAAACTAACCACTTCCATATAACCCGTACATCTGAAGGTCATTCATGTTCAACATGACCTCAGAAAAATGTTCATAACTTTAGTTTAGAATGTCCAACAATCTTTTTACCTGTACCATTTTCATATAATAGTCCTTCGTGTTCTTTTTTATGTACATCAAATTTCATTCAATCCATTGCTTCATTGTTGAGTTACAGTATAATCATGCATTAACCTTATGACATTAAACTATACATTGTATTACATATAAAGTCATCACATCCTAATCTTGATGGCATCATGAATGTGAACGGAGTATAGCTACAGTAAGTAGCCAAGTACATAGCTACATATTATGTTATAATTATGTAAGTGGTTAGTTTAATCCTAAGAATACCATCCCAATCTTATTTTGTTTTTTTTTTTTGGTTTTGATATCCCTACATGTTCTTTCATATTTTATACTTTTATTCTATATAATTTATGCAGGTACTGAAACATAAATTCTTTCAAATTGGTCATTCACTTTCTTCAGTGGGTCAGTCCACTACTAATCAACTTATAAACAAGGTACCTCAACCTGTTAAATCACAGGGAGGAGGGTTTCTTAATAACAACTCAGTCTTAAAGGAAAAAGCTAATAACAAATCCTTTTCTAATTGTAACATTATTCAAAAGGAGAGAGAAATGGGATCTACTCAGCCAAAAATTAATCCAAAAGTTGAAGTTAGATTTGATGTAAGAACTAATGCAGGAACCGGAGAAGATGTAAGATATGAACCAGCTGCAAGAAGAGGAATGCACAGAGAGACAGATAGTAGAGATAGTGGTGTACATGTTGATAGTGACTTACATCAGACAGTCAGTACTTCAGCTACTCCTCTTCTTTCTACCTCAAATTTTCCACCTATAGCTAAATGTGTACCTCCAGAAGACAACAGTGCCAAAAACCAGACAAGAAGTGATTTCAATCCCGTAAGAATCAGAAGGAGTGTATTACTAGAAGGAAGAAGGCAATGGGGTGAAGAAAGACCTCTAGGTATTTTAAATAAACCAAGTTTTGTAAATCAAACTAAATACCCTCTACCAGAGATTTCTGAACCTACTTTGCAAAAAAGACGTGGACAGCCATTGTCTAAAGATAATCTTAAATCAGTTATTCAAAAATCAGAGGCAGCTCAATTTTATTTAAATCAATCACGATATTCACCCCTTACTTCTGGAAAGAGATCTGGCCATAAAGTAGGATTTGGGAGCAGTGCTCCTCGCTTTCCAGACAGAAAGCAATCCACTGTCCCTCCTTCTCTTCCTCCTCCTCATCTTAAAGGACTCGGGATAACAAAGGAGAGACAATTTGATGCAAAGAAGGACAGAGAAGTTAATTTACCTTTGATTGCTGGAAGGTCAGGAGGAGATGGAATGTTACCATCTTGGTTTAGTGGAGTCAAAAACCCATCAGGTAAGCAATACTCTACTTAATTGAAAGATTTGTTATTTGGGTAGACATGGTGAATCAAATTTTGACATAATTATATTGAAAAAGAAATATCTTATTTTAATATACAAGAATTTAGTACTCTATAATTCCTCCACCAATTTGCACTGCCATTACATATTTGTGCTGGGAAATAGGGATGGGCAATATTTTGATTATTGTGATTATAAAATTTTCTGTGATAATCATATCGTCTAAATATTGCCATATTATGGTCACAAAAATAACGATTATTGTGCCATAACTTCAGGTTTTCAGTACTATCACATCTAAATCAGTTTTTTCAACACTATTTTCTCAACAAATAAAAGGTATCAATTTGATTGTTGAATGAAATCTACATACATATGTAAGGTAGCAATAATCGTGATACTTGCAGACAATAATCGTTGACTCATATTTTCATAATCGCCCATCCCTACTTGGAAAGGATAAATCTGCATCTAATACTGTGCAAAGTGTTGTATCTAGACTTTCGGGTCGAAACGTTATCAGGGTTTCATACAGAATTTTTTTGTTAGGGAGTAGAAATAATCATGTGAAGCACAATGCTCCTGGGGATATGCTCTCCCAGAAAGTGCTTTAACTTTAATCTCTCTGAGGTTCCTTCTGGTGGCTTCTGGGGCCCCAGAAGGCTTGTAGCTGAGACGTTGTTGCATATCTATGATATTATGATTTTTATATGTACTTTGCTATCAATAACAGTAGTTGCATTTATTACTGCATTGTATTCTATAATTATTATTGGTTTTTTATACAGGTATTACTCAGGATATTTCAAATGGAAGGACTCAAATTCCTCATCGCCATACTTTTGGAGATCCCCTCATGGAGGGTATGAAAGATACAGGAGAGAGAACACCTTTAAGAAACCCATTTCGGGACCCATTTGGCAGAGGGGGAGGTAGTATACTTGGAAGAAGAGACTGGAAAAAAATGTATAATAGAACTAAACAATAAAAATAGTGTGATTACAAATAATAATGCATCATTTGCCCAAATAAATTTATAAGAATTACTTATCATATGCATTCATTATGCAGCAGTTACAACCTTACATGTGTATCATCTATAGCAATCTGATTGGCTAATTCGTTTTTTTTTTAATACTCTGTTATCTATGATGCATCGATGCGGGCTATGCGCAGTTTGCGCACACCGGCCCGGCCCGCAAGCGATTGTTTACTACAATCGTTGCTATGAAATCACGTGATTGAGATGAACAAGATGTCAACTGAATGCAGGTATCTTTCTACTAAACATTTACAAGGTTTTAACTCGTATAAGGTAAAGTAGTGATTTTATTTAGTTCAAGTGAAATAGTTTGTGTGATATGATATTATATAATTGTGTATAATTATAATAAAAGCATGAATCATAATTAATTATAAATATATATATATATATATATATATATATGTTTTAAACCATGGGCCAAATTGGCTCAACAATGGTTAGCGTGTATGTGATTGGGAATACATCTTGAGCCAATTAACAAAGCGATAATGCTGTTGGTGACACTATCATAATTAACCATACCGTCTGACCCAAACACAAAACTGTGCTGTGCCAAATAAGAAGGCCTTCGGGACAATGGTGCACTATATGACCTTATCAAAAACTCTGATATATAATATATATATATGTAATTATATATACATACATTTGCAAATGTTTGTCACTTTATAGTGCAATGTACAGGATAGCAATTGCTGTACTGAGTATGTATTGCCATGACAAAATATTGGCGGGAAATTTATATTCAGTTTGTTTGGCCAGAATTTCTGTTTTCAGCAGCAGAAAAAGCTTGAGCCGAACACAATAGGAATAAAATACATGTATATGGAAGAAACTATAGTCCTGTCAATAATCACTAATTATTATTTAAAAGTTTTTTGTGAATGTTAGGGACTAAAGAACCCTCTGTTCATTTCTTACTTCAAGGGTTCCTTCGTAAATTCAGCTAGAAGAATCATTCATTGCAGTTTCTTCTTTATACCTGTTTTATAGTGTATTCTGTTTCATGCCACACCCATATTGACTAAGCCACTCAACTGCTACTGGAATTATGTAACTTTCTAGTCTTCCTTAACTGTATGTGACCTAATAATGAAAGAGAGACACTTTCCCGCAGATCAAATGCTAAATTTTAATTGCTTGCCATTTTGCTTTTTTGTGCAGGAAGTCAATTATATAAGAAGCTTAATAATAGCTCTTACTGGTTATCAAATTTTTGTGCAGGAAGTCAATTATATAAGAAGCTTAATAATAGCTCTTACTGGTTATCAAATTTCATTGACTTCATATACCAAATAGCAAATGGTGAGCAGTTGAAGGCAAGCATTTGATCAAAATTATTTTGCAGGAAAGTGTTCCTTTTTGAAATTAGGAATACACAGCACCTCATTAAAATTCATAGGATACACCCCTCGATCCTAAGGTCTCTTGTCATTAGGGTTTTAATTTGTTTAACCATTGCCACGCCCACTTTTGGTGCCGTGTATTTCTATTGATTCGTAATTAGGTCACATATATGTAATGTACATTAAAACTTTGCAAAAGCAAATCATAGGGATGGCCTGCAATCAAAGAAAATCTCTACAGTAACAGACACCTACATGTAGATAATCAGTTGTCAAAAATGGCAGTTTCTCGGAATTTCTGCTTGCTCTCAAATGATGTTCGCATGTACAGTTGTGTTACATGACCACAAATAGCAGTCACACACAATAAAACTCACCATACAATGCTGTACCTACTCTGTACTGTACTACACAATACAGACTAGTACAGTACTTGAGCATCGTATTATCAAAACTATGATTATGTAGAATAACAGTATTATTGTGTGGTGAATTTTTACTGCAACACATTTGATGTACGACTATGGATTTCACATTGAACATGTATAATTCCACATAGTAGCGCACACCCTGAAATACGTCTACAGAATTAAATACATCAATATTAATATCTCAGTATAGTACTATTGAGTATTGAGACAAATCCTCTTTCAACATATGTACTGTACTAATGCTAATTAAATACATGTACATGTACATTAATTCTGTGTACTTTTATATCTCAGTATACATGGTTTCTTTCAGGAATAATGTGAAAGGGGGGGGGGGCAAATAGTTTGAAAAGAAAGGTGTTGGTTTGTGAGCTATATAGGGGGTGTGAAAATTTGTGATTCTTGGTGCTCTGAGATAGCATCTCAGGTAATCTGAGCTGCTTAAAGAGGAAATTCCACTGATTTGCAGCTTAGGGTGTTAATAGTGGGAATGTTCATCAGGACCTTACACATCACAAATCAGATTCTAAAAAATAAGTCCATAATTGATAAATCATGGTACGCCTTTTGTCAAGCTAATAAATCCACAGGGGGGCAAAGATTTTTATGCCCCCCTGCACCCCCCCAAAAGAAACCCTGGATCATACGATATACTATTGAGTATTGAGACAAATCCTCTTTCAACATATGTACTGTACTAATACTAATTAATTAATTCTATGTACTATTAATCTCTCAGTATAGTTCTGTTGAGACAAATCCTCTTACAACATATGTACTAATACCATGGTGGAATACTGCTGTTAAGGTACATACATTATACAGTATATATATTAGTCATGTGTGATATGTATTGATATATTGAAATATTAATATTTACATTTTAATTTCGTGATACAGTATTGGATTTTGGGTGTATTGACACACATGAGTGGGCAGTTTAATAACTCTGATTTTATAATTTGCCTAATTTTATACCTAAAAGTTAACAAACTGTTTTTTATGAATTTTTTTAATCATTTTTTTGCAACTACAACCAAACACAGCATTTATTTATATCTCCATTTCAATTATTATTTCCAACATCATGATACCGTATTGTATCATCATATTTTTGGGCAGCAATACACAATACTATTTTAAAGTCATATCATAGATTACATGCCTATCTGATTCAATGTCCACTCCTGTAGTACTGGGATTATTAGTCTTATCATATAACAATGTTCTGCCCAGGATATTTAGAGTGGTGGTTGGTTTCTAACTTGCTTTTAGTATTTTACTTGGTAAATACATGTAGTTAATTCTGTCTCAGTGGCCAATATATTATCTGAGTGGTGGTTAATTCTTACTGAGTGGAGCGGTGGTTATTCCCAACCAGTGCCGACTAGTGTGGCCAGAACACTGATGTAATATAAATTTAGAAGAGGGTGCTAGGGGAATATAGGCACCTGGGCCATATTTTGTAGGGGTGATCCCCTACAACAATTATTTGAATTCTGGATGTTGGCTATGGTGTTCTCTGAGACATTTTAGATTGAGTTCGGATAATTCGAACACTAACTTTGCTTTTGGAAAGGGAAATCTCCATTCTTTATTCCACCCCACCCTCACAATGAAAACTAGACAGGGAGCACAGGTTCCAGCCAAAATTGGCTGTATATCACGTGCATAATCTACACATGTACATCTTGAATAACATACATGTAAAACATGAAATGCATGTATTTTATTCCTTGTTCTGTGTAATGGTTTCAACACTATATATTCAATGGGAATAATAGTAATATAATTATTACATTAACTTACATGTACATGTAAGAGGTATTAGTAATAGTAATAGTAATATACTGATTTTTAAGGTAATATAATACATTGGAATGTACATGTCATTGACCCCATGTCTGATTACTATACAATATAACAGATAGCGTGATTATATTGAAATTGTATGACCTTGAACATCATGTACTTTACTAGTATTTACTACTAATATCCCATGTCTGGTAGTAATATACATTTATATGTACATGTATGTGCTATTCTGGTTCTCTTCTGTTCTTCCTCATCCTTTCCTCTCTATTTCCATCTTTAGTTGGTGCCCTTATGGGTTGCTCCAAACTTGTTGACATTGTCCGGTTTTCTTTTACTATGTTCAATATTTTTCATATTCTGTTTCTATGATTATGACTACATGACAACTACTAATGACTTGGGTAAGATAAGATGATCAATGATTCAACATACATATTGTGAGAATAAGATTACATGTACATCATGATAGAGTAGTTGGTTAATATTAACCATTCTATAGGTGTTTTATGAACAATGAAGTCCACAGAAAAACAGACACTCTCCTTCCAGGAAATTACACAGCTGTCACTGAACTTGAACCACTGACCATTTGATCAGGAGGCTCAAGCTCTAACCACTACGCCACACTGCCTCTTTAAAACAAGATATATAGAGAAAAAATATCCCTATGATTGCTTTGTGGTGTCCAACATTCATTAATCATGGTTGACTCTGAAACACAACATACTATTATAGCTATTTTGATTATCTACTTTTCTTACTTTTTAGAAATTCTTGTAGAACATTAGGAATATATTGCACCTAGGAGAGCTATTAGTTACAGTTTTTATGTAAAGCTACAAGCAGTTTTCTTCCTGCTTGCGTGTAGAGCTTGAATGTCGAACGTGCGTTGTATTACGCACCACGCCCATTTCTGACTAAGCACACGCAAGTGACACAAGTATATATATATATATATATATATATATATATATATATATATATATATATATATATATATATATATGTATATTATATTATATTATATAGTATGCTATTAGGTCCTATATACAAAATATAGGACCTGAGTTTTGTGTCCAAGGATGTGATATAGCCCGAGCCTGCGAGGGCTATATCACATCCGAGGACACAAAACGAGGGTACTATATTCAGTATATAGCACCTATTAGCATACTATATACAATATATTGTATGATGGTGACATCTCCTGCATACAATATATAGGACTCACCACATCAATGAACTACATGATTGGTACACTCTGACTGCATGGTGATCTTTTCCCAAACTATATATTGATCACTTATTCTCAATGATTTCACAACAGTTTTGGCAATAAAATACTATTATACTTGGCAATAAAGTATTGCATGTTGTTAATGGGTTAATTTCTCCAAATATAGACCTGTTTTGGGTCCTATATACAGAATATATAGACCTCACCACATCAATGGGATGATGTCACCATCATACTATATATATATATATATATATATATATATATATAAATATATTTCGAACCCGTGGGAAAGCAATCATAGGGATCGCCCTACAGGCCATAAAAAAAATAGTGCCCATCAAACTGGGTCATGTTGTTTCCTGGGAAGAGTGTCTGTTTTACTGTAGACTTCATTACATCACTCTACATGCTGAATCCACAAAAAAAGACATTTTCCTGCAATATAATTGCATACCTTTAAATACTAGCTGTTCTGACAGGAAGTTAATAGAATTTGGTATTTACAAAGCTGCTCTTCCTGGATACCAAATTTTACTGTACAAAATAGCGGAATAACAAAACTACATGTATTAACTATTAAGTATAAGCATTATTATCTGTGGTAAAAGGTTCATTTGTGCAAAATTCTTCATTTATATTACGTGTGTACATGTATATTCAATTGATTGAATTACAGTACACCTGTAATTAGAGGGTTATTTCTTCATGTAAGAATCACAAAATGTGCACAGTCAGCGTAGTCATCATGTGTTATAGTTCTACTGCACTAATAATTTATTGATTGTATGGTTGTGATGGTTATAGTGGTTGTACTGGTTGTGACGGTTGTATTAGTTGTACTGGTTTTGGTGGTTGTGATGGCTGTAATGGTTTAATGGTTGTAATAGTTGTAATGAAGTTGTACTGGTTGTAATGGTTGTGATGGTTGTAGTGGTTGTATTAGTTGTACTGGTTGTAATGGTTGTGATGGTTGTAATGGTTGTGACAGTTGTATTAGTTGTAATGGTTGTGACGGTTGTATTAGTTGTACTGGTTGTGATGGCTGTACTGGTTGTAATGGTTGTAATAGTTGTAATAGTTGTACTGGTTGTAAGGATTGTACTGGTTGTATTACATGTAGTTGTACTCGTTGTAATGGTTGTAATGTTGTAATGGTTGTAATAGTTGTAATGTTGTAATGGTTGTACTGGTTGTAATGTTGTAATGGTTGTACTGGTTGTAATGTTTGTATTGATGCTATATGTAATAGTTGTACTTGTAATAATATAATCATAACCACCTAATACTGAGATCCTATAATACAACAATTTCATTTCAAAAAAATGAAAGAAAATGTAGTAATCAAAAGGGGCAGGACATTATGATGCAGCTCTGCCTTATGCTAATATCACAAGACAGACCATTACTATTGATAAAACAATACCTGTAGAGTTGGGAGGTTGCAGATGTGGTGTTAATAGAAACATTTCTATGAAGTGCATCTAATGCTTTTTACGCAAGTCGTTGCAAATGTTATCAAAAATCGCAATCATGTTCCATGCTCTGTCAATGCAAAGAGTGGGGTAACCCATTTGGAGCAAGACCAATTATGCATGGAATGAAAAGAAAGAGGCGTCCACATTCACTACAACTTGTACTCCCATCGAGTAAAAAGTTTGCTTTAGATAGAGGGGAATTTTTATCTACTTCTCTTTGGTCTGATTTTGAATCTTAATGTAATGGAGGAAGGCAATGCAGAATTAGATGTAACTAAATTATACAATGACATTGTATATTACTCAAAATCACGTTTTTTTGTGCTGTTTCCCTCGTGCAAAGTATCCTTTTCAGAGAGAAAAGTAAAGAACAAATCAAGTCTAAAATTCAAATAATATCAAGGGAGGAGTAAAATTATGACAAATACATTTAGAAATCAGTTTTTTGTTGAATTTAAATTACACATTACGCTTACATGTACTATAAATAACATATCTCACTTCTGCACTTCATTAGGTATTTTCTTCAATGATTCTGTTGAGTTTTCTTTTTTTTTCACAATATACTTATTATCATTTTTTCGTGTCAAACAAAAAAGCATCACATAAAGTTGATATTGATAATAACATTTTAAACCACTCATTATCATTATAGTTGTAGTACTTATATTATTATAATCAATGATATTATAATCATCAACACAGCCACGTATTCTTCAAGAAGTTGATAATGTTATAGTATTAATCAATTGACAGCATGAAAGAAAATGTAGAGATATCAAACTGAAAGCACACAAACAAGATTGAAGCGGTTATCACTTCAACTAACCACTTCTATATATAACCATACATACTGCAAGTATAGCAAAATAGTGTGTAGCTATACTTATGTAAAGAGTTACATGCATAATTTAATTTTGTTCAGTGCTAACCATTTCTTATGTGTTTTTTCCACTTTGATAGCTACATTTTTATTTATTTATATAATATAGAAATTTAATAATAGGTGGTTATGATTCAAAGTATCAGTGCAACTAATACAACCATCACAACCAGTACAATCCTTACAACCATCACAACCATTACAACCAATACGACCAGTACAATCCTTACAACCATCACAACCATCACAACCATTACAACCAATACAACCAATACAACCAGTACAATCCTTACAACCATTACAACCATCACAACCATCACAACCATCACAACCATCACAACCATTACAACCATCACAATCATTACAACTATTACAACCATCACAACCAATACAACCAGTACAATCCTTACAACCATCACAACCATCACAATCATTACAACTATTACAACCATCACAACCATTACAACCAGTACAATTAATACAACCACTACAACCATCATACAACCAGTACAACTAATACAACCACTAAAATCAGTACAACCATCACAATCATTACAACCATTACAACCATTACAACCATTACAACTCTATTACAACCATCACAACCATTACAACCATTACAACCATTACAACCATTACAACTCTATTACAACCATCACAACCATTACAACCAGTACAACCATTACAACCATTACAACTCTATTACAACCATCACAACCATTACAACCAGTACAACTCTATTACAACCATCACAACCATTACAACCAGTACATGTATAGCTATATACTGGGAATTGAACATGCAAAAAATATTGTTTCTTAAGGCCATTAGTCGTGCCAGACCATAATATTAAATTTTGAATGTAGTACATGTATTGACAAGTGCCACAGATTGTTTACTATTCCTGTGAGAGCATTCCTTTAAATTTCACTCTTTTTTGTCATGTTTATTTTTCTGCTAGGACAACATGTCCGAGCAAAGTGAGATTTGCTCAGACAAACAGGCTAAATGGTCAGAAATTGTCTGATGTCTGACTGTTATTTCCACCTCTGATTTAGGTATAGTTATAATTAACTAAAATAATATTAGGCTTACTAAAAGGATTTTAGTTGTAGTTAACTATCTACTAACAGTGCCTAGACAATATCTTGTTGAAAGGTTTTTAAAAGTTGTTATTAGAAACCAGAATAGACCAATTATAAACCAAAACCCAGTTGTTTATATACTTGTACATCATTGAAAAAAACACATCAAACTGACACTACATTTTATGAATAGACACCTGTCTGTTGTTCCATAATCTTGTTATTTTGGTAAATTTGTTGTTAACCACTGCACTTGGAAAATGTGTGATTGACTTGGCCTCTTAAATTCCACTTCTGGACCTGTATCTAGTATAAACTCTAGGCCTGGGCTATAAATGTCAAGCTTTTCAAAACAAGCATGTTGACATTTTCTAGCACCACTTTAAGGAAAAGCATGTGCTCTTCACACACACACTCTAACTCAGCATCTCAATGATGCCTAGAAAGTGGCATATTGTTTGCAAAATGCGGATGTGCAGTAGTTATCAATGATAAAGAAACTTTATTATCTTATTCATGAAGCATATGTTTCAGGATAATTTCATTATCGTGATTATCACACAGGCCTAATAAATTCTTAGCAACCATAGTTCATTAGTTATATATGAAAGAAACTAGGGTTGCACCTATACTAGTATAGGGATCTGATTAGGTCCCTATATAGGCAGAGTATCGGTATAGGCAACTGCATTGCCTATACATTGCCTATACAGCTTACACAATATTTTTCAGGCTTTGCAGATTACATTATTGTCAAACTGCACAAGTACAATCTGAAGATGTGTGCAACCAAAGCTGAATATGCCTGTAACTACATGAAAATTCATGTGTCTAGCATGCTAGCAAATGGCGCAAACAAACGCACACACAACAAACAAACAAGCAACCACAATGGCTTCAGAGCAGCTACTATGGCTTAGAAAAATAATCAGCCACAATGGCTTAGAAAATAAGCAGCCACAACGGCTTAGAAAATAAGCAGCCACAAACACACGAACAATAGAATAATTAACACTGTACCATGTGTGTACAGTTGTAAACTAGATAAATACAACTATATACACAGACAATATCAGATTGGATCTGCATATAGGCAATATGGATTATGAAATATAGACATATAGGCATACAGGCAAATTGCTGTATAGGTGCAACACTAGAAGAAACCCAAAGTTGTTATTAACTGTCTTCGCACGAGAACCCATTTTCACTAGCAACAATAAAACAGACCACACCTACTTAATTACTTTAACATTCTCAAGATATAATAATGAGAAAAAGAAATCGCATTGGGGTGATCATTAATTGGCTTTTTGAAACCAAAGCCATAATCTTGCTGAAATCCAATAGCCAATTTTTGTAGTTGGTTTTGCTTACTTATAAAGTTTCTTGTATAACTTTATAACTTTTATAGCAGTTTCTATAGCAACTGTCTTCACTATAGTTTGCACAGGTGTTCTTTTATGTGCCATGCCCAGTAATTAACCAATCCCCGAGTATGATAAAACTTTCTCATATAGTGCTCAAAATAGTTTTTGAAAGTGTCCCACAGAAAAAAACTGGAGAAAACAATATTTCACCAGCAAGTTGTGAATTTTGTCCAGAAAAGAGCCTCACGAACCAGCTGTGTACCCATTTATGGGTTGTGAGTAGTGATGGGCGATTCCGATTCCTGAGTATTCGATTTTTCGACTCCGTCTGGAATTGTACTCGTATTGAAAGAAAAGTTAGAATCGATCGAAGCGATTCCGAATTAAACCACGCCCTTTAACATTAATAATAGTTAATAAATCAGTAGTTATTAAATAAGTTAATATTCCTGCAGGCTGCGGCAGCATAGTGCATGCATGTAATGAACAATTCAACATGTATTACCGGTATTATATTTATTTCTTCACAATGCACAGACAGTAAGTATTCGGAATCGGTATTCGATTCCCTCGATTCCTGATCCAAAAGTATTCAGAATTGGAATCGATTGATAATCTTTGGTATCGCCCATCACTAGTTGTGAGATATAGAATTAACCCCTAAGCTCTTGACTAATTATTAACCCCTAAGCTGTGAGGTTACTGTATTTATTTTTGTGAAAAGCACACAAACAAGATTGGAATGGTACCTTAGCAACAAAATTAAAATAACAACCCTACTTTCTTTTTTATACTCTAGCTATACCTATGTAGGGTTATATGAAAGTGGTTTGTTGCTAAGGTACCATCCCAATCTTTCTTGTGTGAATGACATTTAAGTTTTGCCTCTACTTCAGATATATAATTATATATTAAATTTAACTAAAACTACCTATACCTACATGTTGGTGTTAACTCATTTTCTAGTATATGTTCATGTACATCACTACTTTCTAGCACTGCTCTAGCCATTTCTGTTGGAAAATGAAACTTACAAACTACTAGAAAAGATGGGAATAGCTCAACGAATCTGATTCTGAGTATTGTATCAATCTTTAATTTCAGTAAAATAATACTATAAAGTTTAAAGATTTGGTCTGTAAAGAATCTGTATCTGCCCTATACTACTTGCCTGTACCTATACCTTGTGTCAGAGTTTTCGATACTTTTTGAAGCATGGGCCCGATTGGTTCAACAATGGTTAGTGTGTGTGGCATTGGGAATACATCTTGAGCAAATTAACAAAGATTTAATGCTGTTAGTGACAATATAATCATAATTAACTGTGCTGCTGACCCAAAGAGAGAACTGTGTAGTGCCAATTAAGAAGCTCTTTGGGCCAATGGTGCGCCATATCAGCTTATTAAAAACACTGCCTTGGGTAGAGTCAACCTATACATTTACATATACCAGTAAAGTTACAACACTATGCATGTTTTACTTATACTACAGGTATTGTGAGACCTCCAATTCCAACGTGGGTGTGGATATATTCAGGATTTGCTCACTTTACTGCCCATACTCTTGATGGAATTGATGGCAAACAAGCTAGAAGAACAGGCAGTAGTTCACCACTTGGTATGACATTATCAAATATACACAATTAATTATACACAATGCTGGTCAAATGGGACCTAATTTTCAAAAAGGGACAGTTTCCTGCAAAACACTTACCTTTAACGAGTGCCGTCATGCGGGACCCTCGCCTACGTGGCAAAGTAATACAAAACACTACAATTTTTTCATAATGTTTGTGTATTTGCAGGAAACTGTCCCTTTTCAATACTTTTGTTACATGGTATACACATAAATTTGAAAAACATTTATGGGCATTAAAAGTGTTATAACTTTATAAGAATATCAATGAAAGAAATGTATAATTTATATATACATCTTGCATCTTTTTTTCTGTTTTTCCTTTGAAAAACAATGAAGAAGTTCTCAAATCTACCTCTAAAGTCTCCAACGTGTGAAAACGTATTGAATCACCTCTATCACATGCACATGCACATACCTGTAGGTGGAGCTAGGTACAATGTAGCTCTCTATCTTGCATCAATGGTGATGTAGTAGCAACCATTACCTCGATTGTTTTTGGTTTGAAGTGTTTCTTGGCTAGCGACAGCCATGAAACAGGATCACTTGTGTTTTGTGTGTCCATATTATTGCCCTCGTTTCATCTTAAAGTCGTGAAACGGTAACTGTGAGTTATAAAAATTGTCATAACTTTAGAACCAAAAGGTTTTAGGAGAATTCCTACGTTACTTTTTTTTCCTTGTATAATTTGAAGTGTACCAGTACCCCGTTTGAAATCTCAATGTTTTTATTTTTCTAGAAAAATTGCTAACACACAGACACACAGACAAAACGATTACCATACCCTTACGTTACGCGGCGAGGGTAATGACTCATCAATCCGCCATTTTGTACAAGAAGTCAATACAATTCATTTTCTAAAAAGCTTGCTAATAGCTGTTTCTGGATAAGAGCTATTATTAACCCTTAGAGGACTGATGTCACATATATGTGACATTTCACCCCTACATGGTTGGGAATGTGTTCCTAGCATTACGAAGCACTCCAAATGCTTCTAATTGGTGTCAGGCACAAGCCCATGAAAATGGCTAAAAAAGTTGATGGTTTTTCGGCCGCCCTTTGGCCTAAATAACGACTATGGGGGGGAATTTTAAAGGGGGGTGTCCCCCCATTAATGGGGGTTCGAAGGGGGCATAGCCCCCTTGCCGCCCACGCAAATTGTGGTTTCAGTGACCCCGCCCACGCGCTCTGGTGGGTACCTGAGGCATTTCTTTTGCTGTAAAACCTGAAATCGTGGGTGTAGCTGGTGCCAACATGCAGTGGGGTCATTTTGTTTGCCCAAGTTCCAGTCAAAAGAGGGAGAGCACTGCATTTGATTTAATTATACGAAGCGCTTGGGGACTTTCGAGTCCCGGTAACCAAGTTGGTAGAAGTAGTGCTCCATGTCGGAAAAGGAGCCAAGTTTGGAGTAGAGAAAGTGAACGGGGGCCAAAATATATGCAATAGAGTCGCTAGTTTTGGTAAAGGGAAGAATTTTGAAAAACAAGCTCAGTCCTCTAAGGGTTAAGCTTCTTAGATATCAAATTTCATTGTCTTACTGTACAAAATGACAAGTGATTAAACATAAGTGTTTGACCAAAATTATTTTGTGGAAAAGTGTTACTTAGGCCACATACATGTACATGTACATGTACAGATGAACATATACCTCTACATGTACATGTATATACATGCATGTATAATCATATCATTCTTATCAACTAGGTGAATTATTTGACCACGGTTTAGACAGTATGAGCTGTATGCTCCTTCCTATGTCCATGTATTCAGCTATTGGTCGAGGTTCTTTATGGGGAGGTCAACCTATTGAGTGTTATTGGGTTGTCTTAGCATTGATGACTGGCTTTTACTTCTCACACTGGGAGAAATATATTACTGGTACACTATATATGCCTTGGGCATATGATTGGGGTGAACTGGTGAGTTGATGCATAAATTATACATGTACTTTATATGTATTCATATTTTCACACACACAGACACACACACACACACACACACACACACACACGTACTGCACATGTAATTGTACGTATGCACACACATACACACAAACATACTGGTTAGTTAATAAAGATTGATTTAAATGTCTGTTATTTAGAAACCCACAGACCTATTTATTATAATGAGTTATTCCACAAGTACATGTACATGATCTTTTAATTAAATATTAATAGATTTACAAAAGTTGTTCTTAACATACATGTATATCCCCTGAGTTAGAACTCAAAAGAACTACTGAGAGTCCCACTATTCTATCCTACAAGTTGTATTTAGATATCTTAATTACAATAGAAAATGGGAAATACATGTACCACACTACCATTTTTGATAAAAGAGACACTTTTGGTTTTAATATAGTTAACTCTCCACATTTATGCAGTAATATTCCCACTAAACCTGCTTATGGAGTGTATATTTCACAGTTAATAAGAATTGGTAGGATATGTGATTCTTTTAAAGATATTGCAGACAGACATTGAAAGTTAGCTACTAGTTTAATACAACAAGGATTCTGATATACTAGCTATGTTTTATCTTTTAAAAGTTTTACAGAATACATGCACCTATTATTTGTAAATTTAATTGTAGTGTACACAAACATATCGAGGAAGGTATTGGCTTGCCGGTTAATGTTAGGCTGGGCTTGACAAGAAATGTGACTATTAGACGTGCTAGGCATTGATAAGTACTTATCAGTGCTTCTTCTAAATTGTAATCAGTACTAGTCAGTACTTCTTTTGTGTGTTGCATGCGTAGTCAATGATTGCCAGCTGCTTTTATAAGAGTAGGTGCTTAGTGTAGCTCAGGCTTTGCACATGTGACCAACTTAAGTTTACGGCAGCTCTATATTTCTCTTCTTTTGTTTATGTTATGTACTTGTTATATAAATATACTATTTTATTATTATTATTATTATTATATGGACACTGGATGAGCAGGGAAGAGTTGGTTAGCTATCCAAGATCTTTAACCACCATTCCTGGTTCTCAAGACTGGGCATTCAGTGTTCCAATTAAGCCAAAGTGGCTGCTCTAATGTTTTCTAGGCCCTTTGTGGCTGTGCTTAATTAAGGCATTGTGGCTGCTTATTTGTTTGTTGTGTGTGTTTGTCTATGCCTACTGCTGGCATGCTAGGCACATGAATTTTCATTACATGTACTTGTGGAATAACCTAAATAGGTTTGTGGGTCTTCAGTTATTACTATAACAGACATTTTATTAGCATAATGATTGTACTAAACTAATATAGTACATGACATACATACATGTACATGTATACATGTACATGTACATACACTCACACATACATATACATGTACATGTACATACAGTATTAGTTTAGAACAATCATTATGCTAATGAAGATTCATATAAACTAATTTAAAAGTCTGTTATAGTAATAACTGAAGACTCACAAACCTAACATTTTTCCACATGTACATGTATATTAGACTCCAGATGTGGTAAGTGTAGGAAAACCTGATATGTAAATCTCCTTACCACCTGGAGTCATGTACATGTATAGTAGACTCTGGTGAAATACAATCTTTTAGGTAAAGCCGAGGAGATTATATACATCTCCTTACCACCTGGAGTCTAATACACATGTACATGTATATTAGACTCTGGTGAAATATAATCTTTTAGGTAAAGCCGAGGAGATTATATACATCTCCTTACCACCTGGAGTCTAATACACATGTACATGTATATTAGACTCTGGTGAAATATAATCTTTTAGGTAAAGCCGAGGAGATTATATACATCTCCTTACCACCTGGAGTCTAATACACATGTACATGTATATTAGACTCTGGTGAAATATAATCTTTTAGGTAAAGCCAAGGAGATTATATACATCTCCTTACCACCTGGAGTCTAATACATCTATACTACACATTAATTTACACACTCTCTCTCTCTCTCTCTCTCTTGTACAGGGAGGTACTCTCTTCTATTTTGTTACTGCTATCTTTGGTGTTAAATTTTGGCATTTCTATCCTCTGCCTGGTTGGACATGTGCTTATTGTTTTAAATGGCTTATCATCAGTGAGTATAAACTAATTATGTGTCGTTAGTCGTTACCATTTTTAATAACCTCATTTTCATTTTAAACATGATTCTACTTTAATGTTTAATGTTTAATGCATAATGATACTTTGTAGCCCTCGTACATGTACATGTATATGTGTATACATGTGTATTATGTGTGACAATCTTCATTACATACATGTAGTGTACATAATTATTCATGTACATGCGTACATGTGTACGTGTATGTGTACATGTGTATTATGTGTGACAATCTTCATTACATACATGTAGTGTACATAATTATTCATGTACATGCGTACATGTGTACATGTATGTGTACATGTGTATTATGTGTAACAATCTTCATTACATACATGTAGTGTACATAATTATTCATGTACATGCGTACATGTGTACGTGTATGTGTACATGTGTATTATGTGTGACAATCTTCATTATATACATGTAGTGTACATAATTATTCATGTACATGCGTACATGTGTACGTGTATGTGTACATGTGTATTATGTGTGACAATCTTCATTACATACATGTAGTGTACATAATTGTTCATGTACATGCATACATGTACTTGTCTTATTTTCTACTTTACTGTTTACTTCATGTACATGTGTACAATGTATGTGTATGTGTACATGTGTACATGTGTATTATGTGTGACAATCTTTATTATGTAATACATGTATGTACATGTACTTCTCTTGTTTTCTTTTCAGTTGGATTTGTGCTCTCCATTCCAACAAATGTATGGAACATTTATCATTCATTGGTAAAACCAGTCGAGTAAGCCTTTTATACTGTTAGAGTAATCCTGGGATTTTATAAGCTACTAAAATAGCAACCAATTTGTACTAACTGATAAGAACAACACTTTGTTGATATTCATATGACATTGCATCTCCAACCCATGTATAAACTATGTATTGTATATGGACTATATACTATATGTTGTAGTTACAGAATACACTCAAGGTCTATTACTGGAATATAATCCCTAGCAATGAGGGCGGCACGCCTAATTGCGTGGGATTATATTTCAGTAAAATAGACAACTGTCTGTTACTGGAATATACTCCCTAGCAACGAGGGCGACATGCCTGAGTGCATAGGATTATATTTCAGTAAAATATGCGCATTCTATAACTGATTTATAGCCACCAACTTCATTTCAAACACTCACTTGCTACCTTCCTGAAACTAATGAAGAAGCTCTTCTATCCATCCAAACACGTTAAAAACCCGTGCTGTTAATAATAAGGAAGTTATGAAGCTTAGCTAGAATGTGGGCAGTGTGCTGGAACTTTCATACACTCGCCTTGTTGTCCTTCTGCAACTAACAAAACATGAATTCCACATCTGTAGCTTTCTTAACACCTCAGCTCTCCAGCAAAGGAAGTTAGAATCTTGAACCTTGTAAAATGCAAGAGTTATTGAGCTAAGAACAGTTGTTTCTGTAGCAGCCCACCCACACAATCACACATGCGCGATACTATTACCGTAGTTTTGCCGTCTGCGAAATTGAGAAGTTATAAACCTGTTTATAACTTCCAAAATTTGAAATATAACGCATAGCAACAACATGGTAACAGGCTATAAGGACTATGTAATATATATGGAATATATATTATAATGTATTATACATGTATGTCACCTAATTTGGGAAAACTACACTTATGATGCATACTAATTTTGAACTAATGCCTACATTCAATCACTCGCTATTCGGCCATTTTATACAGTAAGCAAACTAAATTTGGTATCTATGAGGAGCATTAACTGTTCTTCCTAGATACCAAATTTCATTGGCTTCCTGTTCAAAATGGCTAAATAGCGAGTGTTGGAAGGTAAGCATTTGTTTCAAAATTACTATGCACCACAGTGTAATTTTCTAGTTGATGTAATGCAATGACTATTACACGAAGAAGCACCCAGTATTTCAATTAGGGCTGGAATGGATCCCGTCTTTTACTATTCAGATATCTGTTCACAATAATGGTCGAGTACCCAAATAATTACTCTAAAAATTCATTATTTGCACTAAAATATAAATTATTACCACACCTTTTTGCTGTAATCTACTGCATTACAAGCAGCATTGGTGTTTTTAAAGATCGTTCTGGACTTTACAACAGAGCAAGACACTTATCAACTAACATTTTATTGCAATTTCAATTTCACATGTTTGGTTTCTGCGCATGCACAACATTAAACGAGTACCTGGATACAAAGAAAGAGATCTGGATGTTCAGTTTGCGGATAGTTATCTGGATAATCGAGTATCCATTCCAGCCTTAATTTCAATATCATGATATAGTACATGTATTTCATTTGCAGAACAAATGATCAAACTCAGTCTCAGACTACAAATCGTTCCTCTCCAAATTACCTTATTCATCCTGGTATTTCAATACTTCTACTCACTGTATTGTATACTATATGGACACTCTATTCACCAAACAACATTGTGTCAAAAGAACCACGCCTATATCTTTTGTCTTTGGGAATAATTTTCTCTAACATATGTGTGAGTTTCTACCTTATTTGTGTGTCCATACTGATAATGGTAGTTAATGTGACCCAATTTAGGAAAACCACACTTGTGGCGGATAATAATTTTGAACAAACACTTACCTTTCAACACTCACTGTCCAGCCATTTTATACAGAAGGAAACTTAAGTTGGTATCTAGGAGGAGCATTAACCTTCTAGGATACCAAATGTCATTGACCTCCTGTGCAAAATGGCCGAATAGCGAGTGTTTGTTCAAAATTATTACAAATTTGGTCACATACACATTAAATTTTGTATAATTATTAAACCTGGGCTTGTATCACATACATGTAAGCATTGTATACATAGTTAGGGAAGTTGCCTCGTTCCAGGGAAGCACGGTCAATTAATGGGTGTGGCATGTAAACGAATGGACACTCAAGCTACAGTCTTAGACGAGCAAGGAGAAAGCATCTTGTAGAATCAGTGACTAACAACTGCTAAACATGTAGATTACAATAGTTATTCAGCATAAAGAGTGTCAGCTCTACTACATTAATTACAGTTGCTATATACATGTATGTTCCACACTTACTATGCGAGAATCGCTTACCATCTATCAGTGTTCTGCCCACACTGGTCAGCACTGCTCGAGAATAACCACCACTCAGCATGAATTAACCACCTCTCAGATGAATTAACCACCGTAGTTCTTCTTTTTGGATGCCAGATTTCGTTGACTACCTGTAAACAAGATGTATAGAGAAAAAAGTATCCCTATGACTACTTTGTGGTGTCCAGCATTCAGTAATCATGGCTGACTTTCAAGTTATCATGCCTGAAACACAACAGCCTATTATAGTTATTATTTTAATTATTTACTCTCCTTACCTTTTAAAGGACCTTGTAGAACTTTAGGAATATATTTCAGGTAGAATAGCTAGCTATTAGTTCCAGTTTCTACATAAAGCTACAAGCAGCTTTCTTTCTGCTGGTCTGTAGTGCGCATTCTCTTACGTGACCGAACCCCCCGGAATGATGCAACTTACTTAACTATGTATACAACGCATACTCACATAAGTGACACACGAATATAAATATATAAATATTATATATATATATATATATACATTAAACCCCATGGAAAGCAATCATAGGGATGGCCCTACATGCCATAAAAATGGCTGAATAGCAAACGTTTAAATATAAGTGTTTGCAAAATTTATTATTTGCCGAAATCCACAGTCACGTCCCAGTTACATACAATTATTTTTTTTGATGTGGTGGTACAAGACAATGTACATGTATTATTATGTATACATTAATTATGTTAATAAAACAATAGATATATAAACTTTAGTAGACAAGAGAGACCACAGGACCTTTTAGTGGATCATAATTAGGCCAAAATAACTGATGTTGCTAGGATACAGCATTATGGACCCTTTCAACCAGAATATGCAGCTGTACCAACTTACTTTATCATGTTTTGCAAGCCTGTCAGGTGTCAAGCATTCATCATGCATACTTATATACACTTACATCATGTTACATGTATATACATGTGCATACAGAATATATATATATACTTACATAGTACATACATACATAGTACATACATAGTACATACATAGTACATACACATAGTACATACATACATACATACATACATACATGCATGTAATACACACATAGTGCATACACACAATGTCATGCATACATGTACCTGCCACAGCATGTGTACTACTTACATACATTCATACACTTGGACACACACCAGCGTTTCATACATCGGGAGGGGGGGGGGGGGGAAGCGAGATATTCACCCCCCTAACTTGAGTCCCCTCCCCTTAGATTTCGTTATTTCAACATGCAACAAAATCTCAGCTACAAGACTTCTGGGGCCCCAGAAGCAACCTCGGAGGGCCTAAATTAAAAAAAACTTCCTTGGGGATCACACCAGTGTGCATTGCATGATTGATTCTTTACCCTACCTAACAAAACAAATCCTGTAGGAAACCCTGCACACACACATACACATGTACATGTATGGACCTTACATGTACATGTAGATGGATTGCATAGGTATTGCTTCAATTCATACATACATACATAATTATACATATAATGTGTGATATGCATCAAATCTCAATTCAGTATGGTCATAAAATATTGGTTTTTGGGTGTATCAGTACACTAGAGTGGGCAGTTTAGAAAACTTAAGTACCAAGTACAACAGCTAGTCTTGATACCATCTCTAACCAAACAGTCATTATCCCTAAGATACATACATACATACATACATACATACATACATACATACATACATACAACATACATACATACATACATACATACATACATACATGTACATACATACATACATACATACATACATACATACATACACTGTACATACATACATACATACATACATGCATACATACATGCATACATACATACATACATACATAATTATATACCTACATACATACATACATACTACATACATACATACATACATACATACATACATACATACATACATACATACATGTACATACATACATACATACATACATACATACATACATACACTGTACATACATACATACATACATACATGCATACATACATACATACATACATGTACATACATACATACATACATACATACATACATACATACATACATACATACATACATACATACAAGTGCTGCTATGATAGAAACCATTATATTATTATCATGGTTGAGTAATTTACTTGTTCCTATAACACTTAAACATGTTACATGTACACAGGTGTGATTATACTAATACATTGAGGATACGCCCATATGTAGCATTAGTGGATGTCAAAAAAAACTTTACTAACACCTCTGGGACTTCTATGACATTTGGGAGGAATAAAAAATGACATGCCACATTTCTCATGTATTATAGACTTAAAGGTCATTCATGTTCACCATGACCTCAGAAAATGTTTATAACTTTAGTTTGGAAGGACCAACAATCTTTTTTATCTGCACCATTTTCATGTAGTTATCCTTCCCATTCTTTTTTGTGTGTCATATTTCAGTCCATTGCTTCATTATTGAGTTATAGTATAATCTTATGACATTAAAAATACTACATATAAAGTCATCACATACTAATTTGAGGTCATCATGAATGTGAAGAGACATTTGTTTTGATTCATTATATCATAAGTGCTAGGTGATTTGTGGTGTTAATTTCATGCACTCACTATATGACTAGCCTGTAAGTATAATCTGTTGTGATGATAGTGACATACCATAATTTTGGGGTGTCATTTGGTAATCAAATCAATGTTGTAATTTTACTCACAGGTAAATACCACTTATTTTTTTATTTCACTCTCACTGATGTTCCTAAGACAATTCTTACATAATAAATGTACATGTACTTGTATGTGCCTTAGTGTGGTTTTAGTTAATTATAACTGACCCTTAAGGCATTGTGACTTTAATTAACTATGGCTAAACTACAGGTCTGCAGCAATAGCTATTTTATTTGGCTCATTTATACAGGGGAAATCACATCAGCAATAAGGCTGGTTTTCAGTGATGCCTTGTGACAAATTCAACATACACTGAGGTGTATGAAGAGGTGGACCCCAGCACTCCTAGTCATGCAACACTGAACAGTTCCCATCATATTAATGTTCCTGCTCATTGTTGCATAACTTCTGTAGTGAAATGAAGGGTAGACCACTCAGCCATGAATGACCCCTATAATACTAAAATGAAAATTGGCCAATTGTAATAAAACTAAAACCCTTTTAGTAAGTTTAAAATTGTTTTAGTTAATTAACTATACATAACTATAACTAAAATTGTAGATAACTATAACTAAAAGTGGCCATACTAACACAACACTAATGTACATATACATTTGTATTTGTAAATGCCCCTTGCATGTTATAAATAGTAACATTAATTTTATAACTAAAAGAGTTTATACATGTGACCGGAAAAGGGCCCAAAATAGTTTCGTACAAGTGCCCATTTTTCAGCCATCTTATAAGAGAAACAAATGAAACTTTCAATCCTTGAAGTCAAGTTGTTGTCCTACCTATATGTACATGTATATACCAAATTATATTGTATTGCACAAGACTGAGGAAATTTGTATATGTACTATAGTGTGTCATACATAGGAGGGTACCCTGGGATTTACCACTTCCAACTTTAGTCCCCTCACCCAGATTTTCGAAACCAACACTGACACCACACACAATCTCTGAGGATCATTTTCCTGGGGGGGTGGAACATGCCCCTACATCCTCTTAGTTACTCAGTTTTATTTACATCTTTAAATTATTGATGGAAACTTTGACAGTTTTTTGCACCTAAGAAAAAAGAATAATTTATGAAACCCGTACTATGTACAGTATTTGTATAGACTGTATATTACATGTAAATGTCTTAAGATTAACACATGTAACTGAATGACTAAAGTAATGGAGTGAAATACATACATACACCTGTATATACACATGTAAAAATTTCTCAATAACTAATACCAAAAACACATGATTATATATATGATATCACATTACCACAAGAATTTAATATATGTACAAATATTCAATTATCATTCTCTGTTCAGTCCATTACACGCACATGAAAACAGAATAGTTTTGTAAAGCAAGTAAAGCATTAGAACAATTCATTAGCAGTAAGATAGTAGAAGCAATAAAAGATTTCATAGCTACTATATAGTGGTATAATAATTATAAAGGTCATTCATGTTCACCATGACCTCAGAAAAATGTTAATTTGGAAATACAAAAATCTTTTTTTACCTGCACCATTTTCATATAATTATCCTTCCCATTCTTTTTTGTGTGTGTTTCAGTCCATTGCTTCATTATTGAGTTACAGTATAATCATGTATTAACCTTATGACATTAAACTATACACTATATCCTAATTTTGAGGTCATTGTGAATGTGAACAGACTTTAGTTACAAACACATTCAAGTCGTGTCATTTAATAACATGATAATTAAACATGAATGTTTCCATCCAATGATGTTTTCAGCTTACTAAAGTTCTATTATTCGTGCACTACCAATTCTAATGCTAATACTAAGATTGAAGTTACATCGTGTAGAAAGCAAATATAATTGTTGTATGTTGAGATTGAAGCAGAGATAGGGAGGAAATAAAGTTGATATACACATACGGATAAGATTCAACACTTTGTCTTAGGAGAACTACCTCTAGTTGGGTGTTAAGATATTAATAACAAATGAATTTATGAAGAGATATTTTAGTTAACATCAGCAAGACCTTAGAAGAAGCATATCCAGCTTCACATTATCACACTGTGTTGATAGCATGTAATGTGAAGTAGGCTTGGCTACATATTCACCATATCACAACTCGAAATTAATCATATCGCCACCTTATTCAGAATATCACAATATTATTGTCATTTTACTAATTATAACATGCATATAATACATGTATATAAATTAGCTTTCATAAACACTATTGAGGCTGTCTGTTAGGAGGAGAAACAATGGCAACTAAGTCTATAATTTCAGTTTGTACTTATTTCAACCTCACAAAGGCTCACATTAAGGATACATTATCGTATACAATAATTACAAGAATCACACTATTTATTTGCACTTAAATCACATCATATCAATATCAGCCAAGCCTAAGCTGAATACCATAAGCAGTTGTTATATGTACCATGAGCAAAATAGTTTACACATACAGAATATCAGACATGCCTCTATCCACACCTATAACTAGCTGGATTTTCAAAAACAAATCAGTTAACAATATGAAACAATTATGATAAGGAGCTTTTACAAGGTAAAACCTAGACCAGTGATTATCTTCAGCTATGTCACCTTGGAAGCAATTACTGGGCACAGATAAAGAAAGCTCTCAGGTTATTACAAACTTATCAGGATTTAACGCAATTCATTTGTACAATCTCTTACCATTACCAAAGCAATAGAAAATCTCTTTCCAGCAGATTATTTGATATGTTTTGAAGCATGGGCCAAATTGACTCAACAATGGTTAGTGTGTGCACCATTGGGAATACATCTTGAGCCAATTAACAAAGAGTTGATGCTGTTAGTGACAATATAATCATAGTTAACTGTGCCACTGACCCAAAGAGAGAACTTTGCAGTGCCAAATAAAAAGTTCTTTGGGCCAATGGTGCACCATATAAGCTTATCAAAAACACTGCTTTCCAGCTGGGGTTACTTGGTAGCATGTAACTAGTAGTACAATAAACGTCTGGTCTGGTGACTTCCGATCAGTGTTTTTGATAAGCTTATATGGTGCACCATTGGCCCAAAGAGCATCTTATTTGGCACTGCACAGTTCTCTCTTTGGGCCAATGGCGCAGTTAATCCTGATTATATCATCACTAACAGCATTAACTCTTAGTTAATTGGTTCAAGTGTATTCCCAATGGTGCACACACTTAACCATTATTGAGCATATTTGGCCCATGCTTCAAAACTTATCAAAAACTCTGCTTCTGATACATTAACATAAAATATGTTCATAGTGCACAATTTGAATTTTTAACATTTGCTTAAATCACATCAGATAAAAGTGAATCCATTGACAGTTGTTATATGTATCATGAGCAGAATAGTTTGAACACGTACAAAATATCAGACATAGCTCTCTATCTATACCTTATTATAATAATTATTTATTTTGTCATGTTCAGCCAATGACTTGTATTATATGTACATGTATATAGCAACTGAGAATCTAATAACAATTTTGAAGAGATTAAAAAGATATTCTATAAAACATGATTTTAAAATGTATGTATAATTTTGATATTTTCACAAGAAAAATAATTATGTTAATTAATTGATGACATATTTTGCATGTTCGTCATCATCCAGATGATGTTTTTGAGATAATTTTATAATAATTATGTTAATTAGATTGATGACATATTTTGCATGTTCGTCATCATCCTGTTGCAGATAAATTAATTTTAAATGTTTTCATAAGAAATGATATGATAAATTCCTTATATATGAGATCACAACCTACTGTTGTACATTGGTTGGCATGCTAATAGTTTTGGTTTACTTAAGTATCAGCCCTGACTATATGAGGGCTAGTAATTTATGATGATCTTATATTATCTATGATTATTATCATGAATTTTCAGTAATGGTAGTGCACACACACACAATACATACATGTACAACATATACAGACATACAATGGGATTATACATGTAGTTACATACTGTATATACCACATGAAGTGTTCTGCCCAGAGTGGTGGTTGGATTCTACATGTACATTGCATTTAGTGCTGTTTATCAAGTTTATATTTAATTCTGTCTCAGTAGCCTATATATCTGAGAGGTGGTTAATTCATGCTGAGTGGTGGTTATTCCCGACCAGTGCCTACCAGTGCGGGCAGAACACTGCACATGTAATATTGATATGGCAGGGTTTAAAATGTTAAAGGAAGCTGTGTATACACATAATATTACATACACACACACATACATGGACATGTAGATATACACACACACATACATGTACATACATGTATATGTGTATATATATATATATATATATATATCCCGATACGGCGAAACAGCAAAGTAAACCACAGGGATATATATAAGATATAGCACCCTGTGGTCAGATATAGCACTGCGGTCAGCAGATATAGCACTGCGGTCAGATATAACACCTGCCGTCGAAACAGACTACAAGAAAACAACGCTTACCTTCTCCAAAGTGCCAACAAAAAGGTAGGAGAAGCATCAGACATCAACAAAGGTTTTGTCTTTCGTGATATATATTGGTTATATCACAGCCACTCGTGCTATATCAGATTTATAAAAACCTCGGGCTCGGGCTCGGTTTTTATAAATCTGATATAGCACTCGTGCTGTGATATAACCTATACATACATATATATATATATATATATATATATATATAGATAGATAGATAGATAGATATATACAATGTTGAAATTGTAGTAATGGTGGTGCTTTGAAATGCTAAAATAAATCAGTACAATAAAATGCTGATACAGTGAAAAAAAGTACACCCACACATTACATATATAATACATGTAATACATGTACAGTATTACAGCTACATACACAAAAACATATAATTATGTATGTAGATGCACTGTATACAAAATGTGTGTGTGTATACACACAATGTTTGAAATGCTACTCTTCATAGAAATGTGCAACCAGTATACATACATGTACATTATGTATATAAACATGCTGCATATACATGTACACAATATTTGAAATGCTAATCTATGGTTGTGCTTATAAATGTTACAGGACTAGAACCAGTATACACTATACATACATGTATAGTATTGCACATATATACATGTATACAGGTATACACAATGTGCTTAGTAATGCTATAGGACTATAGTCACACATGTTTCGCACTTTTAAGGAATATATACATACATGTACATGTAGATAAATACGCATGTGAAATCATAATTCACATGTATATAGTATGATAGTACTTAGAACTAGTATACATATATGTGCATATCATTACACATGGACATATATGCATACACATGTACATACATTGTATGCACACACATTCAATGTTGGTCATGAAATCATAATCATAGCATGATAGTACTTAGAAATACTGTCATAATAACACCTTGTATACCATTATGCAATCAACCATGTCTAATATTACCCAATACATAGTTTTTGATAAGTTTTGAAGCTTGGGCCAAATTGGCTCAAAAATGGTTAGTGTGTGCGCCATTGGGAATATATCTTGAGCCAATTAACTAAGAGTTAATACTGTTAGTGACAATATAATCATAATTAACTGCACCACTGGCCCAAAGAGAGCACTGTGCAGTGCCAAATAAGAAGCTCTTTGGGTCAATGTTGCACCATATGAGCTTGTCAAAAACACTGACCCAATATGTGTTATTCAGATTTCATCTACCTATATATACATGTGACTGTGCAAGCAAAATCGTTTTTTTTTTGAATTTCAAGTTTTATCACATGCTAATGTTCAACTGCTCATTTCTCGGCTAACTAATGCCAGAATGTAACGAAATTTGGTATCTAGGTAGGACAATAACATGTCTTAAACGTTTATTAAACAAGACAACTGAAAAATTATCAATTGAACAATTCACTTTTGAAAAAATTGAAAATTAAATTTTCACATGCACATTCACATATATATAGTTTAACAACATAGTCCAACACTATGTTTCTAACTGCATGATTCCCAAACATGTATGTACAATAGGCATGCAAACATGTATACGGTCTTACATACACTTGTATATGTGGTTCTAGTCATTCCCTTCAAAAGTCCCATTTTGATGAACACTCGTTTTTTTTAAGGAGGCGGTGTGGCATAGTGTTAGAGCTTGTGTCTCCTGATCGAATGGTCAGTGGTTCAAGTTCAGCTATGGTCATAAAAAGAGTGTGTGTTTTTCTGTAGACTTTATTTACTCATATGACACTTGTACGATGGTTAATCCTCTCTCTATCATGTATATCACAATTCAGAAGATGAGGCATTACAAATTTAAACTTATAGCTCCAAACGAAATCAGTAATTTAATTAGTTTGCTAATTAAATTAAATCTGACCACTTAAATAGGATATATATTTTCAAATATATCTCCTCTAATACATTTCATGGTATACAATGTTAGTCTACAGAGGAGCAGCCATCTTACAGACAGTAACAAACACTTGCATTTAAGCACCATCTAATCCTTATGTGTAACATGATAAGACAGTAACAAATACTTGCATTTAAATACTGTCTAATCCTCATGTGTAACATGATAAGACAGTAACAAACACTTGCATTTAAATACTGTCTAATCCTCATGTGTAACATGATAATGATAAGACAGTAACAAACACTTGCATTTAAATACTGTCTAATCCTCATGTGTAACATGATAATACTGTCTAATCCTCATGTGTAACATGATAAGACAGTAACAAACACTTGCATTTAAGTACTGTCTAATCCTCATGTGTAACATGATAAGACAACAGTTGCATTTAAATACTGTCTACTAATGAACACTTGCATTTAAATACTGTCTAATCCTTATGTGTATGTAATATGATAAGACAACAGTTGCATTTCAATACTGTCTACTAACGAACACTTGCATTTAAGTACTGTCTAATCCTTATGTGTATGTAATATGATAAGACAACAGTTGCATTTCAATACTGTCTACTAACTAACACTTGCATTTAAGTACTGTTTAATCCTTGTGTGTATATTATATTATCAGATATCAGTTTATTATACATATAGCATTCATACAAATAATTATGTTTGTACTATATTACATAGTGTTGTTTTAGTTTGACAATAATGACTACTTTTAGTCATAGTTATAATATGCCTAGTTTATCAAATGTTTAGTTTAGTTAAGAGTAAAAATGCCTTGCTGAAAGGGGTTTTAGTTATAGTCAGTGTTCTGCCCAGGATATTTAGAGTGGTAGTTGGATTCTAACTTGCATTTAGTTTTATCCAGTATATACTTAATACTGTCTTAGTACCCTATACATGTATTATCTGAGAGGTGGAGCCACTGATAGGCCGGGATAAAGAAGCCACTGTGAGGCCAAGACAAGGAAGAGACCTTGATAGGCTGGGATAAAGGAGGAGCCACTGAGAGGCTGATAGGCCCAGATAGGGGAGGAGTCACTGAGAGTCTGAGATAAAGAAAAGCCATTGATAGGCTGGGATGAAGCAGGAGCCACTGGTGGTTATTCCCGACCAGTGTGGGCAGAACACTGTATAGTTATAGTTAACTAAAACAGCACTAGTTGGTATATACTATATACTTATTTAATTAGTACATATAGTGCATACAAATTGTATAATTATTTGTAGTTTGTAGTAAATACTATAGTAAATGTAAACATGTTTATAGTTGATAATGGTTAGTTTAGACATTCCATCGTTATTTTCCCAGCATTACATTTTGTGTGTATATTAGGACATTTAAATATGTAATTATATGTAATTATAGGTAATGAGCCCTATCATGTAGTACTGGTTCTAATGAATACATCATATGCCCACAGGTATGATGGATTTAACAATGTCTTGTTGAGTTCAATGAACTGGTCCGAAAGAGAAAACCCTCTTACTATCAATGTCTAATCATGTCTCAAAGAATGCAAAATGCTCAATATTCAGCCATTTTGTAAAGGAAGCCTCTACTATTTAGTGTATATGTAGGGATGGGGGGGGGGGGGGGGAGGCAACAGCTGCTCCTTTCTGGATACTACATGTGGTTGGTGTTTTGTACAAAATGGTCAGAACAGTGAGCATGTAAAGTATATTATTAACCACCCTCAACTCTACTTATCTGTATATTATTAACCACCCTCAACTCTACTTATCTGTATATTATTATGGCCCTATGATTGCTTTCCATGGGTTTCTTGTATATATATATATATATATTAATATATATTTATTTAGAATTATGTTTGTGTCACATATGTGTTGTATATATAGTTAAGGAAGTTGTGTCATTCTGGGGGGAAGTTTCGTCAATTAATGGGCGTGGAGTGTAAATGAATATGCCCTGGAGCTACATCAGACTACTAGCATGATGAATTCATGTTTGGGAAACTGTAAAGTCTGTAATTTCTAGCTGTTGTAACTAAATCACATTTGAAAACTTATATATGAACTGTTAACAAGTAAGAAGAATAGAAAAACAAGTAACTGTATTATGTTGTTGAGGTTGAAGCCATCAACAATGATTATAAAGCAATTATAGGGATTTTGTTTCTCCATTATGTCTTGTTATTCATATACATGTGTATGATATACAATGTAATTACTTTTATAGAAAAAGGACCACCAATCCCTTACAAAATTTTAATTTCTGTTGTAGTGAAATTGGTAACTATGAAGAGTAATCATAAGGCTTCATAGATACCAAATTTTGTTTGTTGACTTCCGTACAAAATGGTTGAATAATGAGCATAATAATTATTATAAATATGTAATTGCAGTGCTCAAAATAACATCCAGTAATTGGACATTTTGCCCCTTTGTCAGGACAAAATTGACAAATTGTCTGATTAGTTATAAGAATAATACAACAAATTAAGAACAGTAACCTCACAGTGAGGTGAATTATATATCAGAATGCTCAGCTGATTTCAATATCAATATACTGTGTTTGGCCGAAATATTGGGCCAAACACAGTAGATATCTCAACATCACATTCTTCATATAATACAGAATAGCTTGCAACCACTGCGTGGACTGAGCCATTCTTATATTATTAGTCAAGAACTGTCATAGCCTAGTTATTTTCCAGACAAAATCCACAATTTGCTGGTAAAAATTTTTTTTGTCCATGATGGTTATGCTAAACACTTTCAAAAACTATTTTGAGTGCTGAATTATTTATCACAATTATTCACTAATTGTCCCATTATGTGATCTATATTACATGTACATTTAGAGTTAGACAATGTGATTAGCATATCCTGATACCAATAAAATATATTTGTAATTTTACAAAAATAATATTACAACCTACATGTGTGTATTACTCAATAACATCTTTTGAACAATTAAATAGCATCTTATTACTGATCATGTGACCTATGGCCAATCAGAGAGCAGATAATGCATCACATGATTGAACATTAAATCACTTATTGCACACTTTGCTCACCTCTACTAACGAAGCAGTTCGCCAGATCGTCAATAAATCACTTATAACAATGAATTGTGTGTTTCAATGTAGCACTTGGGCATTCAATAAAGGTCTTGTTTATTGACCTGCCCTTGCGCTACATTAAAACACGTAATCACAGTAAAGTGTGTTATAACTATTACTTAAAAGTCAATTAAGTGGACAATCTGATTATATTTACTAATGAAATTCAATTAAAGGGAAGGACCAATACCTTCTAAAGCCAATGATATTATAGTGTAGTATCATGATTTGTAATCTAATTTTCTGCTATATAATTTTGATCAAATGCTTACCTCCAATCATTTGTCATTTCGTCATTTTATATAAGAAGTCAATGAAATTTGGTATCTGAGAAGCCTAATAATATCTCTTCCTGGATACCAGATTTCATTAACCTTCTGTACAAAATGGTGGAATGGTGAGTGATTAGCATTTGATTAAAATTATTTTCTGGAAAAGTGTCTCTTCAAAAATTAGGTCACATTAATTTTGTTTAATGTTGATATACATGTATGTGATCAGCTCTGGGAAAATCAGTACTTTCATTATTCAATTCACAAGACAATGCCCGTTACTTTAAACACTCACTATTCTATTTTTTTAAACAGGAAGCCAACAAAATCAGCACTTTCGTTATTCAAAATGTTAAGCAACGGCGTTGTTACTTAAACACTCACTATTCTATTGTTTTAAACAGGAAGCCAATAAAATATGTTATGCGAGAAGACTAATACAGTAAGGTAATGTAAGTGCACTTCCTGCATAATGAATTCCTGTATAAAATTGCTGAATAGCAAACATGGCCGCTCGCTAACATTTTGAATAATGAAAGTACTGATTTTTCCACAGTCAGTCACATATTGCCCAGCACTAATTACAGTACAATATGTACAAATTAATTATAATGCTCTTTTTCTTTTATTCAAGTGTCGACTAATCATTGCTCAGATGTCGGATCAACGTAGTGAAGTGTTTAACTATCTATTTATACCACTTGTTGTGGCTATTAGTATGGCTTTTGTGTATCCACAATATGAAGTACTGACTCTATATGCACTCTTTGCTGTTGTTGTCACAACTCACTTACATTTTGGGATATCTATTGTAAGTTAATCTCACACACTTAAGAATCATTTTGACATTGCAACTGAGCTTATTGTAAGTTAAAAGCATGTTTGTCTGCTATTAGGGGTATCATGTGGACTGCATCTGAAAGAGTGAGTTTGACTGGGTTAACTCCCTTACTCATGTCCATGAGAATCTTTATTTTTGTGTTTCCATAGCAATTGTTTTGTGAATTTATAATAACTCAGTTTCAATTGATTCTACTTTAATACATACTACTTCTCTCATGTATATATACTCACTAGTGGTGTGGAAACAGCCAGTACATTGTCTGATAAATCTAGGTATACCGAAACTGAACTTTACACAAAGTAATGAAGGTATATGGAAGCAGGACAAGTGTTGGGTCGATATTTCCACACCTCCGGTTAATATTGTTAAGTGTGTATTTAGAGACTACATTGTATGATTCAGTGTTGTTTTAGTTATAACTACAAACCCTTGTACATTGTAATGCACACCTGACTTTTAACTATGCCTATTACGATAAAATAACAAGATATATAGAGAAAAAGTATCCCATTGCTTTGTGGTGTCCAGCATTCTGTAATCACGGCTGACTTTATCATGCCTGAAACACAACAGCCTATTATAGTTATTGTTTTAATTATCTACTCTCCTTGGCTTTTAAAGGACCTTGTAGAACTTTAGGAATATATTTTAGGTAGAATAGCTAGCTATTAGTTCCAGTTTCTACATAAGCTATAGACAGCTTTCTTTACGCGCACGGCAGTGTTTTTGATAAGCTTATATGGCGCATTATGGCCCAAAGAGCTTCTTATTTGGCACTGCAGAGTTCTCTCTTTGAGCCAGTGGCGCAAGTAATTATGATTATATTGTCACTAACAGCATTAACTCTTTGTATTCCTAATGACACACACACTAACCCAATTTGGTCCGTGCTTCAAAATGTATCAAAAACTCTGTTACATGTACATGTATTTACATGAGTATTTCACTAAAAAAAACTAAATCCTTTTTTTATTAATAACTAAATAACTATAACTAAAAGTGGTCATTGTTGTTATACTAAAACAACACTCTATATGTAAGAACAATATTTACATGTATTATTCCTGAAATACTTACATAAGTGGGTACCAGTGTTGCTGCTAAGCTCGTATGGCGCACCTCTGACGCTCTCTAAGCAATTCCAGATCTAGTGGAGCAGTGCTCTGATGCGTCATTGTAATTAACGTTTGATTGGGCATTATTTAGAATATGTCTATGCAATGGCTATGTGTAAAAGGCATTCTACTCTCCTTACCTGTTCTCTTGATTCAAAGCAACTAAATTAAGTTGCTTCATTTCTTTAGAGCCTCACTCAGAGTCAGGAAGTAAAAGTGACAGTCTTTAATAAGTTCATAAAACGTATAATATATATAATTATTTATGTAATTGTTAGCATTTATATATAATTATAATATTGCATTCCAGTTATTGTGTGATGCAACATAATCTTGTCAACTGGGTCAGTTTGACCCACATATGTAATTTGTTAGCAGCAATACTGGTGGGTATGTATTTTAAAATACACAGGTGTTGCTTACGGTTTTACCTTCCAATTTTAATTACATGTGTATTACACACAACACATGGATACGTACTTAAAACAATGTACATGTACATGTACATTTGTATAAATACATTTTACATGTATTTAAACATATATTGTACATGTAATTAAAGCATAGTTATGTACATGATATGTACATGATATGTACATAACTTTAAACATATTCAACATACATGTACATATGTACTAGTGATGCACTGCTAAGAGCAATATTCCAATAAAGCAATAATTTCTTAATTAGATTTAGATATGTATTGATAATCGATACTGATCCGATATTATATCTACCTTCTGGTTTCTGTTTGTTTCAATAAAACGAGCATTTTCTCAATAATTATGAAAGCAATTAATGATGTTATAATCACAGGAAATGACATTATTAGTACACTTATTACAATATTGGTTACATTTATCAAAAACAACCGATACCAATTCTACAAATAATGACTGATTACCAATCTAATTATTGATGCATCACATGACTTAAGCGCATGTGATGCATCATATGACTTAAGTGCACGTACAGCAAAATTTAATTATTGTTATTAATTTTATGTAGGTATTTGAATTGTGTGATCATTTCAAAATATATGCTTTCTCACTGAAAAAGCCACCTTACTAATGAGACGTCAGTAGGAAACAATAACTAGTTAGTTTAGTTTGTTAAATGGAAACTCATTGGTATTAATTAATGTAATTATAATTAGGTTTTCATCACATATTCCCTTTTGAAATATTTTATTTTTGGTCCAAACACTGTGATTTTATTTTTGTTTCTATTTAAGTTTTATTAACTATTAACTATTCATTACTAGGTATAATATTAGTGTATGTATAATGACTAGTGTGTTCAGTGGTATATATATGGTACGTAAGGGTCTGTATCACTGTAAATTAACTAAAGATCATTCACGTTTGGCACAGCTAAAGAAAAATGTTTGTGACTTTAGTTTTGAATCTCCAACAGTCTTTTTACTTACATCATTTTCATATAATTATCCTTCCCGTTCTTTTTTGTGTATGTCAAATTTCAATCCATTACTTCATTATTAAGTTACAGTATAATCATGTATTAACCTTATGACATTATACTATACACTATATTACATATAAAGCCTAATTTTGAGGTCATCGTGAATACATACTTTATCATTATATCATCTACATATGATCACAGTACGTCATCATATTAATTAAGGGCCAGGGCAAGTGCACCTACATGTATTTAATATTCATAGCTAGTAATTAGTAACTATGAATATTAAGTAGGTTCACTTCATTCGTTCATTTTTTACATCTTATTTATTATAGTCTGGTTTTTTTTAGTAAACCTACATGTCAAAGTTATACTAAAACAACACTAATTTAAACATACATAGGTTATTAAGATACTGTGTGTCATCATAACTCAAGTGGTCAGTATTGTACTAACACAACACTAATTTATAGATACTGTCATACTGTCACTCTTGGATAACCACTTGGACATTGTATAGGAACTTAGCTACTTAGGTGGAGTAATGTTTAATATACATGTACCTGGATATCTAGGTTTGTGAACAAAATGGCCAAATAGGGGAAGAATAGTGATATGTTGGTGGACAGGACATAACATTCACTTCCTGATAACAGAGTTGAGTGTCTTATTAACACATAAATATAATGTACATATACATTATACATTGTCATCAGTAGTAAAAGATGACCAGAATTAAGTTAATATTGTTGTTCCTGGATACTTATATCATATGTTGTAACCCTTGACTAATTGTTCCTGGTATACTTATATAATATGCTGTAACTCTTGATGTGAATTGTTGTTCCAAGTATACTTATATCATATGTGAATTTGTGATATCATGTATTATGTAATCAACAACAGCCTTAGATGCCTAACCTCAATGGCTTCTACAATCAATAAGGTTGTGCTATCATTAATTAGAAGAGTAGGGTGCATTACCATAGCAACTGTGGTATTTGTTATGAGATAGTCATCTAATGTGATAGTATCCCTTTTTACCTATTGCATTAACTATGTATCATAATCTTCATGACAACTTTCAGAAAAGAATAAATCAACTGATAAACATGTACATGTACATGTTTATGTACATTTATAATAATGTTGTACAGTACATGTACATGTACATGTACATGTACATTTAGTATAGTACATGTAGCCACATGTACATGTGCATTACCTAATTGACCTTGTTAGAATTAAATTAGACTCTCATTATTTTATAAGAAGCCAAAAGTGTACTATTCCTGAGAAACATTTTTTGTGTTTCATATACAAAACTTTTGACCTTTTTCAATTAGTTTTTACAAAGGTCATTCTTGTATTGCACACACACACTTAAGTATTTAGATAATTAGTACCACACACATGTCTACTATGTCCCTTATAAGGAATATATGGACATCTATGTAGTATCATGAAATGTGATGTATTTCACTAACAAACACTATTTTTACTATTTCTTGATGTGTAATATATTTACTATCCTCTCGGTTGAGTCATGTTTTGCATGTGGGAGAGTAATTAATGTGTTTGTTCAACTTGAGAATTATCCAGCTACAGATGTTCAAAGCAGGCATAGGGCCAAGTACATTGGTACTTGTACTAAATACAATAACATATATAAGTACATTGGTACTTATACTTAAGTACAATAAGTACACACATAAGTACATTGGAACTTGTACTTGAGTGGAACTTGTACTTAAGTACAATAAGTACATATATAAGTACATTGGTACTTGTACTTAAGTACAATAAGTACACATATATGAGTACTCGGTACTTAAGTTCTTTCTTCATTAATGCAAGTACTTGTACTCAAATCCTTAGTTAAGTACTTGTACATGTACTGAAGTCCTTAGTTGAGAGGCTGTTCAACATTGCTAGAAAACCTTTCACCCCTGACTAAGTGATGGTAGATTTAAACAGTTAATGTTCATCAGATGTAGTAATGTATCACAAATGATAGTTAAAAATTTGACATGTCAGTTACAAACAGCACCTAAGAACCAAGTACTAATGTCAGTACTTCTCAGCTGGAAGCATTTGTACTTGTAGTTGTACTTACATTTTTTTTGTAGTACTTGTACTTTACTTAAGACGTTACAAATATACTTGGCCCCATGCATGGTTCAAAGGGATTAAAATTGAGTCTGAATGTAGACACATACATGGTATAGTATAGGAACATCACTTACATTCCTATTACTATAATAACAGGGGGGAGGAACTAACTAAAAGTGTCCATTATTTTAGCCATTTTCCTTTGTGAGTAATTCAATAATGACGACAGTCCTTCACAGTCTTAGTCTCTTTGAGCTAAATATTTATTGATGAGATTATTTCCAGAAGTTTTATTTAGAAAATAGCAATAGTCATGTTTCAGCTATTTACAGCCTATTATCTAGCTAGTGTATTGGAGTAGACCTGTAATTTACGGCCTATTATCTAGCTAGTGTATTGGAGTAGACCTGTAATTTACGGCCTATTATCTAGCTAGTGTATTGCAGTAGACCTGTAATTTACAGCCTATTATCTAGCTAGTGTATTGCAGTAGACCTGTAATTTACAGCCTATTATCTAGCTAGTGTATTGGAGTATACCTGTAATTTACGGCCTATTATCTAGCTAGTGTATTGGAGTAGACCTGTAATTTACGGCCTATTATCTAGCTAGTGTATTGGAGTAGACCTGTAATTTACGGCCTATTATCTAGCTAGTGTATTGGAGTAGACCTGTAATTTACAGCCTATTATCTAGCTAGTGTATTGGAGTAGACCTGTAATTTACAGCCTATTAGCTAGCTAGTGTATTGGAGTAGACCTGTAATTTACAGCCTATTATCTAGCTAGTGTATTGGAGTAGACTTGTAATTTACAGCCTATTAGCTAGCTAGTGTATTGCAGTAGACCTGTAATTTACAGCCTATTATCTAGCTAGTGTATTGGAGTAGACCTATAATTTACAGCCTATTATCTAGCTAGTGTATTGCAGTAGACCTGTAATTTACAGCCTATTATCTAGCTAGTGTATTGGAGTATACCTGTAATTTACACCCTATTATCTAGCTAGTGTATTGGAGTAGACCTGTAATTTACGGCCTATTAGCTAGCTAGTGTATTGGAGTAGACCTGTAATTTACGGCCTATTAGCTAGCTAGTGTATTGGAGTAGACCTGTAATTTACAGCCTATTATCTAGCTAGTGTATTGGAGTAGACCTGTAATTTACAGCCTATTAGCTAGCTAGTGTATTGGAGTAGACCTGTAATTTACAGCCTATTATCTAGCTAGTGTATTGGAGTAGACTTGTAATTTACAGCCTATTAGCTAGCTAGTGTATTGGAGTAGACCTGTAATTTACAGCCTATTAGCTAGCTAGTGTATTGGAGTATACCTGTAATTTACAGCCTATTAGCTAGCTAGTGTATTGCAGTAGACCTGTAATTTACAGCCTATTATCTAGCTAGTGTATTGGAGTAGACCTGTAATTTACAGCCTATTAGCTAGCTAGTGTATTGGAGTAGACCTATAATTTACAGCCTATTATCTAGCTAGTGTATTGCAGTAGACCTGTAATTTACAGCCTATTATCTAGCTAGTGTATTGGAGTAGTAATTTAGTGGTAATTTAGTTATGCTAAAAAGGATTTTAGTGATAAGGCAACCAAAACAGTGCTAGACAAAACAAGATGAAAAACTGGAGACAATAACAAATCCAATATTTTCAAGACCACAGTGGTTTACAGTACAACTAAATAGAGTATATATATTATATACTACTCAATATGTAACTCATTTGCAGAAGCCATGAGATATAATGTACACAAGTTAGATTCAGTTATAGTACAAGTTATTAAGTTACGTGTGACATTTAAAAAGGTTTCGTTTAATATATTTTAGTATACGCTGGTGCAGGGGTGTGGAAACAACCAGTCATGCAGGACATTGTCCGATAAATCTAGTGAATGTCCGGTAAAACGAAACTGAACTGTATACAAAGTATATGGGGAGCAGGACAAGAGTGGCAAAATTAGGCCAAAATGTCCGGCAGTTGGCTTAATGTTTCCACACCCCTGCGCTGGTGTCAATCTGAAATAGAAACCAGTGAAAATATCCAAGATGTAATGTGTAAAGGAGAGTTCATATATGCACTGAAACACATGACAAAATAGAGTAGCCGCTGAGAGCAATAGGAGGTCCTAATGAATGATTTGTGGGGTCCTGTTATGTGCCAAAATCGACAAAATTCAAACAAAAACCCATGTGTTCATTCTGTCAGTACAAAGATTTCGGCTCATCTAAAACAATACACCTCAATAATATAATTATGTAGTGATACATTGAAAGTAATACTTGTATGTCAATGTGTTTGTCTAACTTTGTTCAACTCTTGAGCATGATGTCCATCACTTGTGTATTTAATACTAAAACACTAAACAGCTTCATTACACTATAACCCACACATATTAATTACTATATTGTGGTTATGCTGGTATGTGAGCATTTCATGCAATTAATTACTATGTTGAGGTTGTGTTCACTAAATGCTTTAACTCAGAATGACATTCTTCCAACCACCACCTCAGTACTGTAATAGTGATAGTGCTAGTACGATGCCAGTCTGATGCCAGTCTGATATTAACAATAATTATTAGTTTCAGGTGTTACAGTAACTCATCACTTCCACCATTCCTTGTTATTGCCTGAGAGAGGGGGGTTAGTAGGAGATAGTCTACAGTAATACACACTATTAAATTACAACATGATTGGAGAGCATATCACAAACCTAAGGTACTCTCCCAACATGATTGGAGAGTGTATCATAAACCCAAGGTACTCTCCCAACATGATTGGAGAGCATATCATAAACCTAAGGTACTCTCCCAACATGATTGAAGAGCGTATCATAAACCCAAGGTACTCTCCCAACATGATTGGAGAGCATATCATAAACGCAAGGTACTCTCCCAACATGATTGGAGAGCATGTCATAAACCCAAGGTACTCTCTCAACATGATTGTGGAGCATGTAATAAACCCAAGGTACTCTCCCAACATGATTGTAGAGCATGTCCTAAACGCAAGGTATTCATAATTATGTAATAGTTGTGTGCTGAAATATCTAGAATTATCGTCATCTTAACGGAAATGACAGCCAAAAGAGTTGCCAACACATGTCAGAGTTTCATACAGGAGGGTGGTCACCCTGGGATCCCCTGGCCCCACCCCCAGAGTTCCCAAAGTATAAGGCAGCTATTAAACCATTGTGGTTTTTGAATGTAAAGAACTTTTTTTTAATATCATCAGCAGAAGCCACCAGAAGCAACCTCAGAGAGCCTACATGTACATGTAGATTTTCATGGGGCATACACCCACACTCCCCTATGATAATTCAGATTCTTACAGTCTTCTGTTATTCCCTTCCAGATAAAAGTCCTGTATGAAACCCTGTATGTAGTATGGTAGAATACTAATGTGATCACTATACCACCTCAATAACACAATGATTACATTAGTATAAAGATAAAATGCAATTGACCAATTAGTTTTAACCTATAATACCCGTCTAGCCAGGATGTCATAGCCGACATATTTTGCTCAAAATGATACCAGGTCGCTATTATAGCCTATCTTCATAGTTACCAACAGGTCATGGATTAGCAACTAAGAGATGTTAATTTCTGAGCAAAGTGCATACAAGTACATGTACATGTACAGGAAGCCCACAAAGTTTGCCAAATTAACATGTACTTACAAAGACAGAGAAAGCTCAATTGCAAATTTACTTAAAACATAAGTATTCTCTGCTGATCTCAGCTCACAACACTAAATTCTATGAATAAGGCTGAAAGAGGAAAGTGAAGAAATGCTGGTAGTCACTTGAAATCAGTGGCCCTAGGTTCGATTCCCAGTTGGCTACCAGTGTTCTTTCACTTTCCTTTTTCAGCCTTATTCATAGACTTTAACGGTTAGAAGTACTCTCAAATAAACTATTTATTGATGAATTTTAATTTGACAGTTTGAACTCACAACTGCCAAATAAAAACAATATTTCCACATACCCCCGGTACATGTATATATGAATGGTATTTAACATTATATATAATGTAAGAGTGTGTAGTAGTTATATTTGTGTATGTACATTGTGTGTTGTATAAAACCTTTTAATATTCTTATCCAATACTAACTTGAAGTAACTTATTTAAGAATTTGTAAGTTAAAATGACTATTTGAATATCTAAGTAACTGATGAAGAATATCATAAATTTAATGAGAATAATATATTAGTTAACTACATAATTAAATTTTTTTGGATGTACATTATTTATTATTTATTTATGACTTTACTTCCATAAAAAATATATTAATTACAGTATATAATTATTGTAATTAATGACTGTTAATGGTGTCCATTAACTAAAGTAGTGTGTATGTATGAATACAGTAGAGTGAAAAGCTTCCATTAGTGTGTCTTCCTGTCAGTATAGTACAGTGTATAAATACATGAGAGCATCATAGCATAATGGTTGACAAAGCCTATATGAAGAGCTTCCATTAACTAAAGTAGTGTGTCTTCCTGTATGTATACAGTACAGTACAGTGTATAAATACATGAGAGCATCATAGCATAATGGTTGACAAAGCCTATATGAAGAGCTTCCATTAACTAAAGTAGTGTGTCTTCCTGTATGTATACAGTACAGTACAGTGTATAAATACATGAGAGCATCATAGCATAATGGTTGCCAAAACCTAAATGAAGAGCTTCCATTAACTAAAGTAGTGTGTCTTCCTATATGTATACAGTACAGTACAGTGTATAAATACATGAGAGCATCATAGCATAATGGTTGACAAAGCCTATATGAAGAGCTTCCATTAACTAAAGTAGTGTGTCTTCCTGTATGTATACAGTACAGTACAGTGTATAAATACATGAGAGCATCATAGCATAATGGTTGCCAAAACCTAAATGAAAAGCTTCCATTAACTAAAGTAGTGTGTCTTCCTGTATGTATACAGTACAGTACAGTACAGTACAGTGTATAAATACATGAGAGCATCATAGCATAATGGTTGCCAAAGCCTATATGAAGAGCTTCCATTAACTAAAGTAGTGTGTATTCCTGTACACATGACAAATACATGAGAGCATCAAAGTATAGCATAATGTTGCATATGAAGTGCCAAAGCCTACATAAAGACCTTCCATTAACTGTCTTCCTGTACACATGCATACAGTATAGTGAACGTAATTGCAAATGTTGTTTGTGTATATATAATATATACATGATTTGTAAATTATGAATAACATTTACATGTGTTAACCCTGTACATATACAACACTTGATACATACCTTTAATTATGTACATATACAATTTAATTAATGGAAGAATCCTAGAAAATTGACTACATTAATTAAAATTCTGAGAAAGATCTAACTGCAGGCTGTTACTTAAACCCCACCAGGATTTGAACTTGAGGATTTTGATTTTAAAGTGATCACACACACACACACACACACACACACACACACACACACACACACACACACACACACACACACACACACACACACACACACACACACACACACACACACACACACACACACACACACACACCTGTACTAATCATTGTCCAATACATCTGAAGACCATTTAACACCTTCATTATACCATCCTACAATTCCTATTCAGGACCATCTTATCAGTCAGTGTATATTATGTAGTTAACACTGTCTTATATAATGTTCCAGTCTAAACATTCAGGTAGCCAAATGTGTGCACATTACATGCACTTATATGCATACATACATATATCCATACATACATACATACATACATACATACATACATACATACATACATACATACGTATATACATGTACATACATACATAAATACATACATGCATACATGCATGCATACATACATGCATACATACATACACATGTGTATGTATTATGTACAACTTCATCAACCTGCAATAACACACACATACATAGTATATATATATATATGTATGTTATATGCTTCATCAACCTGTAATAACACAATAATTTATGTTCTTTATGATCGAGTAATTAGCATATAGTTACTTATAACTGAATGCTATCTACATGAGGTCATTCTTCTCTATAGTATCTTAGTTATAATAAAATGTATTTTTTCATAACAATAAATCATAATAGCCAATCCAAGAACCAATGCAATAACAACCTCATTTCCAGCTTAGTGTGAATTTTTATGTAAATAGGTTAAGGAATTTATCCAATGGCTGAGATGGTAAAAGTGTTTGGCTATATATAGATATCAGAAGATCCTGAACTCTTGGGTTCAATACCTAGGTTGGATTCCTGTTCAACACCTAGGTCTGATTCCTGGACTCTTGGGTTCAATACCTAGGTCTGATTCTTGGATTCTTGGGTTCAATTCCTAGGTCTGATTCCTGGACTCTTGGGTTCAATTGCTAGGTTTGATTCCTGTACTCTTGGGTTCGATCTTGATTTTAATTCTCTCATGCCTGTATAGGTTTTTGTAAGTGTCGAATTTCAATCCATTACTTCATTATTGAGTTACAGTATTAATCATGTATTAATGTTATGACATTAAACTATACACTACATTACATATGAGGTCAACACACCCTAATTTTGAGGTCACCATGAATGTAAACAGACTTTAGGAACACACTATAAGGTTGCTATTCATTAGTCTACTCTCATCATTACTACGCTACACTACAATATAGTGGAGTTAATTCTTACACACTCGAATATTGTGTGAACAGGATTTGTTTCCTTCGGACTATAAATACACTTTTAAGTCAATTTCCTTCTAAAATTAAATATAATGGTTTTGTTCACTATGTAACTTCCTTAATCACTCACTACCTATTACTTTTGATTATGAACTTACACGTTTTCTTTATCATAAGGAAAGCAATATCAGTAGACCTTAAACCTTTTACCTTCCACCATTCACCTGTCACCATTCACCCTGTCCAGTACTATCATCTCTATGAACAATACTTGTAACTTGTAAATCATAGCTAAAGAAGGCCCTGCTGAGATGTTCTTTTCAAGAATAATGTATTTATTGTGTTACTACTAAGTTCGAGAAACCTCAAAATGAATATTCATAAACATTGATTGCAGTGAATTCGCATGATTTGATGAGTGCAAACTTTCATAATCAAATTTGACTCTAAAAGAGATGGTGCTGTATATTTCAGTCTGAGCCAACAACCTATCCTCTTTGTTTATAGTGAGGATAGCCACCACCAGAATAAGGTGACTAACAGATCATTTGACCTTTGCACTCCTGAGCAAGACAAGGAAGATTATTATAATAATTATAATATATAAATATGTTCACATTCTAAACACAAACTTAGATAGAGAATTGCCTGTATAATTAGACCAGTTGGAGCTCTAGAAGTGGATATAGTATATATATATAGCTGTTTGAGGAACATTCTATGAAAACCACCACTAAACAGCTGTCTTGTAGTGGAGAGATATCACACATACTTCATGGGCTTCTATTCTATAGACACATACACAACATATCCATTACCCCTTGTGGTCTACCTCAGAATTTAACAACTCATTCAAGTTATTCTGTGTACTGTCATATCAAAGCATTCCTAAATAATAAATCATCCTGTTTACTGGCAGATGAGACATAAATTATTTTTATATGTGAGTGTAATTTTCATTACATTGCATGGACAATATAACATTAATACTGTGTTCCTATATGCTAGTACAACAGTAGTACACTGAGGAAATAGCACATGTATATTATATATGAAGTTCGCTAGTGTTAATAGTATTGTGCCTATAATATTAGCATTGTATATGCACTATAACACAAGTATTGATGCAAGGTATAAGTGATAATACAGACTTTTGCTAGTGCTAACGGCATTGTGCCAATATGTAATAACAGTAGCAATCATTCTACATGCAAAATGAAACAAGTATTGATGCAAAATATTAATGACAATACAATACAGTTAATAGTTACACACATTTTATATGTGCTTGTAGCTATATTATTAATTATTGATGCAAAATATCAATACAGTGAGTTACAATTGTACATTGATGTATTTGTTACCCATGCAATAATATATGCTTCTCTTATTACCAGGGTTTCCTACAGCAAAGGGGGGGGTGGATACCCCGCTTCTAAATTTCAGACCAAATTTATTTCAAGAGAGCCTAATTTTTTTTTTTCATTTCCTAGGGGAGCATACCCCCAGATCCTTCCATGAGTAGTGTGCTTTGCACGATTACCTCCCTCCTGAACCAAAAATCCTGTATTAAACCCTGATTATGTACAATATGTACTTTATAGTGCATATATAGTGCTACATACGTACCTGTTATTATTAGCACTATCATATAATTATATAAGTACATTTATCACACTATTAACTGTATTATATAACAAGTACATTTATCACACTATTAATACTGGCTCACTGTATTATATAACAAGTACATTTATCACACTATTAATACTGGCTTGCTGTATTATATAACAAGTACATTTATCACACTATTAATACTGGCTTGCTGTATTATATAACAAGTACATTTATCACACTATTAATACTGGCTTGCTGTATTATATAACAAGTACATTTATCACACTATTAATACTGGCTTGCTGTATTATATAACAAGTACATTTATCACACTATTAATACTGGCTTGCTGTATTATATAACAAGTACATTTATCACACTATTAATACTGGCTTGCTGTATTATATAACAAGTACATTTATCACACTATTAATACTGGCTTGCTGTATTATATAACAAGTACATTTATCACACTATTAATACTGGCTTGCTGTATTATATAACAAGTACATTTATCACACTATTAATACTGGCTTGCTGTATTATCATTATCCTGTCGTTAATACCTTGTGATATAGTACTATCATTAATATATTGGCTCAATACTATTAGTACTATTGAACTCATATAATTATATAACAAGTACAATTATCACTATTAAGCATCTTTTAATGTACATATGTACAAGTGTGAGACAGAAGGTTTGACATGCAGTGCTTTATGATATTTAATAAATTGGCTCGATACATAATCATCTCTTAATGTACATGTGTACAAGTATAAGACAAATGGTTTGACATGCAGTGCTTCATCACGAGTTGGCTCAATACATAAGCATCTCTTAATGTATATGTGTATAAGTATGCAGTGTTTATCATGTGTACAAGTATGAGACAAAAGGTGTGGCTTTATGATATTGGTTATGACATCTAAAATGATTCATGACATTACATCAATATAATATGTTGAAATGGTATTAAAATTGATTATTTCGTAAACATTTTGTGATCTCATTAAACGAAGTTCAGTTTGTAATGTGGTTTATGCAGTCCTGGATTTACTAGGGAATGTCTGTCATGAACAGATGGCTAGTATGCTATCATAAATATTTGAGGTTTTATTGTATTGTGTTATGCAATAATATTAAATTATTACACTGGGAATGATGACATGTACATGTACATGTGTGTATACATATATTAGTGTATGTACATGTACAAGTACTTACTACAACATGTAATTATGTACTAACTCTGTATATAACACACTATGCTATATATTATGTAACTATAGTTGGTGTTTATGTGTATCACTATAAGTACAGGTATGTACGTAAGTATATGTATGCATGTATATATGTACGATTGTATGCACATATATATGAATGAGTAATGATTTTATGTACGTGTATATTTATCATTTTTATAAAGTAAAGTATAATGTGTATAATATTATACTTCTGTGTGTGTGTGTGTGTGTGTGTGTGTCTATGTGTGAGCATGCACAAATGTGAGTAACGTACTATAATTATTCTGTTGACTTTCAAAAGTAGACTGGAGGAGATCAATCAGGTTTACCTTACAGGCTAGGCTGTTTAGAGACAACATGTTGTATCAGCTGATTTGATAATGAAATTAGCTTTGAAGAGGTGGGTTTGGTGATTAACACAACTTATAATTAACATTCCTGTTGTTAGCCTCCAGACACTCACTATTCATCAGGTTGTTATTAGACTGAATCTATAACAGATGAAGTATATTATAATTAAACAAGTGATCTGATTAGATAGATATACTCTGCCAAATGAATGAGATCATAATAATTATATATATATATATGTATATATATGTATATATATATAATTATTAAAAAATGAACTATTTTTGTAACTTACATAACTAAAGAAGCCAAAACAAAATCAAAGATGTAAAATTATGTTAGAATACAGCCAACTGCAGCTGTACTCTAAAAGGACTGAGGTGAACCTGAAGCCAGTTAGAGTACAGAGTTGTTCTAACAGAGATAGTGTGTCTGATGGATGGTATTCAGGTAACAACATATTTCATGGTATATGTTGTACAACTATGTCATTTGTTAGGCTAGTGATATAAATTCTGAGTTAGTGCTGTTTTAGGCAAGCCATCAAAAATTGTGGAATTCCTTGTCTCTATTGTAATCATATGCAATACATTCTGAACAAGATAAGGCCAAACCAAACAAATGACCTTGAGGGAAAAAAAAAGTCAAAGTTCAATCCTTCCATAAAAGTAATATTTTATGATAAACTTTAGGGTGAGTGGATGGGTAGGAGGAAGGGAGGGTGAATGGGTGATGGGTAGGAGCTCATGAGAGAGAGGGTGAGTTTTATTAGCAAGCACGCAAATGTGTACTAAGCATGTATTAGTCAAACTGTCAGAAAATGAATTAGGTTGATCTAGAACTAATTAATGAGTTGTTTCTAAGCCTTTCAATTTAATGGTTTGACTCTAAGCACTTCAATTGTAACAATTTGGATAATTGTGGTTAGTACTCACTTGTGGGTGTAATGACAATTGTTCGTTGCCAAGCGTTGCTAAGATCATATTGAATTAGGAATATAAGCTGGTGGGTGTCAGGCATTAGTTGAATGAATCATCAGAGCATAAAGTCAATTATAGTCTGTTCACATTCACAATGTCCTCAAATTTATGATGTATATGTAATATAATGTACAGTTTAATGTCATAAGGTTAATGCATGATTACACTGTAACTCAATAACGAAGCAATGGATTGAAATTTGACATACACAAAAAAGAGAACTATTATATTATGGTGAAAGATTGTTAGACATTCCAAACTAAAGTTGAACATTTTTCTGAGGTCATGGTGAACATGAATGACCTTTAGGAAGCTGCTGGTTTGCTCATTGCTTAAGTATGATGCACGACTAAAAAGACAGATGTTATTAAATTTCAAAACTACACTAAGTGTTCATCGATATAATTGTAGAGTGGTTAGTTAGCACAAGATGAAACTGATAAAGCTTTTGAAAATCATCTCAGCTAGAAACAAGTATATATATTTTCAGAAAATGTAAGGGGTCAGAGGTTAAATTATCTGACCTTAAGTTGTTGTGGCAACATTAACAATTAGTGAAGTACTGAATCATATGAAATGCATAGTGTAAGTATATTTATCAGTGGCACATGTTCACTCATCTTAAAGTTTATGTACAAGTTGTAGCAACTGTACTGAGACACACCTTTTCATTACTGATATCTGCATAGTTTATGCATACAGGTTTTATCAACTGTATATACTTGTTATACTTTTAAAAACTAGAACATTACTCAACTGTTTACCAACATTTTTTTATTTTGTAATTTCAATTTCAATTATTGTAATTTTTATGATATTAGCTAAATCAATAACAAAAATTGATCATTTAAAAAAATAATATTAATTTTTTATAATACAAAAAAGTAACACAAACTTCAAAAAACACGAAAACAATGAGACATGAGAGTCTACCAGTGATAAACCTGTTAAGTGTAGTTACCATTTAACAGGAGATGAAGAAAAAAAATTATTAGATTAAGATTTGGTTTGAAGTGATCAGGAAAATTTGTTCTCTCATTTGAAAAGTGAATGATTGATGACTGAAAAATAAGGCAATTGCAAAAAAATAATTTCATGTATAGAGTAGAGAAAGAATCTTGAAAGATTATAACTAAAAGAACCTACATTTTTATAATCTTTATGCAGATAGTAATGCTGTTAGGTTGGCATCAAATTCTGCAGATGAATTTTGACCAAATAAATCTGAAAAGTCTGCAGAAAGTTCTGGAAAATTAAATGTTGATGTGTCCAAATTGAATGGAGAAAAAAGCTGTGTTCCACCCATTAAATTGCTCCCAACCGATCCTGGATTTGAAGAGGAAGGATTTGGGGATACTGATGACGTACTTGAAAGAGTGAGTTCTAGATTGCTATCATATGGAATAATTGGTTCTAAGAGATCATCAAAATCTAATCTAGGGAGGAGATCATCTTGAGGAGAAATAGGAGAAGAGTCGGAAGATGGAGGTGAAGGAGGGAATATTGTTTGCATAATGGAAAGTTGATCACTTGAGTTCATAGACACTGGACTGATTGAACTGGTCAATCTTGTTTCACCAACTTGATCAACACATTGTCTCTTGTTTGTTGATCCATTCAGAGGTAGATTGGATGGTCGCTTTTCTCCAGGTAAAATACGCCGTGGTTGGGTTCCCAGATGAGCTGTCCCATTTCCAACTTGAATTGATATTTCGGCGGTTTGTACAGGAGAAGAGGGCTCCCTTTCTACAATATGCTCCCCTTGTTCCATGCTGCATTGTACTGCTATGCTGCAAGTCTGAACTATCTTGCGGCCACTACCACATGCACAGTTCCCATCATCTGTAATTGCATCAAAATATTGTTGTCCATTAGGACCAGAGAACTTTGTGGTAGGTTTCTTTACTCCTTTCTTCCTAGGTCGATATTTGTAGTCTGGATATTGCTTCATGTGTTGAATTCGCAGCCGTTCTGATTCATCGACAAACGGTTGTTTCTCGTTATCACTCAATAATCGCCATAGTTTGCCCAAACGCCTACTGATTTCTGCATTGTGCATATCTGGGTACTCCAATGTCATTTTTCTTCTTTCCAGTTGCGCCCACACCATGAAGGCATTCATCGGTCTTTTTATGTGTTCTTTCTTTCCTCGAAGTATTGCTGAGTGCTGCATAGGGCCGACATCTTCCACGGAGTTGACATCGAAGGGGGACGATGGCGATGAAATCGAAATAAATGAATCACTCATTATCGCTGGGAAAAAAAAAACCAGATAGACTTGTTATGCGAAACAAGACAACCCAGAAAACTTAATAGTGTAGTACACAGCTTAAGCCCAGACTCAGAGGCGTCTATGGCTGCTTTCTGTGGAGGGGGAACCTTCGCTTTTATATGCTTCTGCTGAGCACTTGGCTGGGTTCTGCCTTGGCAACAAAAGCCGCAGCTATGTGTAAATAAACTGTTATACATCACATCAGTACAACATGAAGAGCACATACATAGTCTAATAATTTATTATGGGATGAGTGGTGGACCTTTTAGTGAAAATTGTTTCATAATAATTATTATAATTATTATAATAATTATAATGCTCCCAAGCTCGTAGAATTTAAATATATTATAATTGTATATAATATGCAAATCTGAAAATGATGCAAACTCCCTAGGTCAGGATGGCAGACTCTAGCTACATGAGAAACAAACAACTTCCACATAACAACCCTACATAAAGTTACTTTGTATTTTGCTTAAACTATTAATTTTAGCATATATAGCTAGCTACAAGACCTTGGGTTTGATAAACTAATTCACTCATTTTTGAAGTATTTAATGCACCAGTTTTTGTTTGTTCAACATAGTGATTTTGCAACAAGTTTAAAAAAGTAAATACTGTCTTCAAACTTATTGTGAAACCATAACAACTGTTTATTATGGTGTATCGAAAATGATTAACAATTGTCGACCAAAACATGAGATGTGAGAACAGTGATATCTAGTCCATTAAGAGGAGAAGTACTAAACTAGATAAGCACATGTTATGAATAGTGTGTAGATAAATATAGAATTGGAGAAGAAATATGGAATATTTTTCTGAAGGAACTTTACTGTTTCATCTGTCATCTTTTGTATGTAATGTTTAGTTCCTCCAAATTTTTCATCAGTTGAGTGGGTGTTGAAATAAGAAGTATCGTTCGACAACACACAAATTAATTACTGGTGAAGAAGTCGTAAAAGTTTATGGCATGATTTTAGCATACTGTATTGTGTGATACACTCAGATTCTGTTCTTGCATAAACAGCTGTTTCACACCCAATAATTTAAATTTACTACAACCTTAACATGTTGTTGTCAACTTCAATCAAAATTCTGTTCACCCATGAAGATATCAGGTTTCTACACAATCAATCAGGAATGTATGAAACCTCACAAGCTTCATTTGAAGTTGGATAATTTCTCACACATTAACAGAGTTTACAATGCTGAATTTATGATAATTATTATAATAACAAAATTTACTTCCTCTGTGTGCTGAAAAGGGCATGAATAAAAAGCTGTTCTCTTCCAGTAACTTCAACAACTGAACTATACTCTACTTTGAACCAACTTTTGATGTATCGTTCAGACTTTCATATTCTAATTCCTCAGAGAAGTTGTACACACTAAAATGTAGTTGTACTAATGAAATGTATTATTTATTAGACGTTCATTTTTGTAACCATTAATTATGTGTTTTGGAATTGTAATTAACTGCATAATGATTACTCATTAGAAATGGTAATATATTTTTCATAAGGTAATTAATTATTGTGTTTGTGACATCAGTGACATGTCAATGTAGCATGGCTGGAAAGATATTAAGACAAGATAGAAGTTATCTACTTCCTAATAACTTTGAAAGACTACTTTTTCTTAAAGTGAATTCAATTTAATTTGATGTAATGCGTATAATTAAATTTGTACATGTAATTATTTCGCTATGGCAATGGTAAGTATCCAGGAAGCAATGGTATTGGTTATGGTAATTGGTGTACAACATAGCTGTGGTGATGGCAAAGGTAATTGGTATACAACATAGCTGTGGTGATGGCAAAGGTAATTGATATAGAAGATAGTTGTGGTGATGGCAAAGGTAATTGGTATACAACATAGCTGTGGTGATGGCAAAGGTAATTGGTATACAACATAGCTGTGGTGATGGTAAAGGTAATTTGTGTACAACATAGCTGTGGTGATGGTAAAGGTAATTTGTGTACAACATAGCTGTGGTGATGGCAAAGGTAATTGGTGTACAACATAGCTGTGGTAATGGTAATGCAGCGATTCTTAGAATTATGGTAATGGTAATTGGTATACAAGATACGTAGCTATGGTGATGCAGCATTCCTAGAAGTAATGGTAATTGGTGTATAAGATTCTTAGAAATGGTAGGATAGTATTATTACATAAACTAGGTAATTGACCACATCCCAGATCTGTATCGTGGAAATGTAGCATGTTACAATGCTATAAGCAACTTGTTGCCTCTGAATAAAGAGGAGTCTTATTTCCATAAAGCATTCTACAAAATTGTCTGAATGTTGCATTGTAATATCCTGAAGTGAAGTTTATTACTCATACAAATAACAAAACACCAAATAAGGGTATAATTACATATATATTATCAGTATTGTATTGTTGCTATGAATCTATTCACAAGGAGTCTGGCGTCCTACCAACCAGATCAAGATGGTTGCCAAGGTGATGAATAACAGATGTGGACAAAACGAGTACCTCTCCTATCCATGTATAACTTGCCTTACCACAAAATATCAACACTGTTGTGTGGTGAAAGTGAGGTGGTGGCAGCTAATTAAGACAAATTATTTGAAATGTGTCTGAATACATCCTGAAGTCTAAACTGGTGACCTCAGGACCTCCCATTTCCTTACATAAAAAGATGGTGGGTGGTCTCACAAAAGAGTCTCACTTCCTCCTCTACTATGGGATAGTGTTGTTTTAGTACATACCTTAAGGCTAGTATTAATTATGTCCACTAAATTAAGCAATTTTAAACACTCGAATTTAATGTGCATTAATTTTAGTACATTTCTGAGCCATGCCTAATATATATACCCAATAAAAAGATCACGAAATATAGCATATACTAATTTTAGCAATTATTATCTTTGTTGCTAAAATTAGAACACACAATTAAACTTATAATGACCACTTACAGTTCCTCATAATAATTAACAGTTTTAGTTAACTATAATTGTTTATAGTAGTAGTATAGTTAAATCAGTGTTTCCCCCAAAGGATGGTACCATGGCACTCCCCTATCCTTAGCCTTGCTCCCCCATCCTTAAATTTTAAAGTTTATTCTTAAAACACTGTTTTATAACACTGATTGAACATTGCTGACCAAACGTCATGTACCACTGATGCACTCCCCCACCCTTAATATTTATCCTGGGGGAAACACTGAATATCACAATGCCTTACTAAAAGGGCTTTTATTTATAGTGTAGGCAAAGGTAATAGGTGACTATTTTCATTTTGAGTGTGTATTTAGTAGTATTGTTTGACAATAATGACCACTTTTAGCTACAGTACACAATTATAGTTATCGTTTATCGTTATAAGTAGTGTTTTAGTTTTAGTTAACTAATACCATTATTGGCCATTTTTCATTTTAGTTAGTTATAGTTATTACAGTAGACTTGTAATTTAGTTATAGTTTAGTTAACTAAAGTCACAATGCCTTACTAAAAGGGCTTTAGTCATAGTTAACTCTATTCCTGGGAATTTATAGCTATATACATATATGTTAAAGTTTACATTCAAACATATATTGTGTACTTATGTACACAGGTACATAATTACATACATACATATTTATATTGTATGTGTACACATTTACATATATACATATACATACACACATACACCGTTACATGTATACATACATACATACATACATACATACATACATACATACATACATAGTAATATACATACAAACATACGTACACACACACACACACACATACAACATGTACATACACACATACATGCATATGTACATACAAACAAACGTACATACAAACATACATACATACATACATACATACATACATACACACATACAGAAATACATATATATACATAGTGATAAACAATAGATACATAGTTACACACATAGATACAAACACACGTAAAATATTTAGTATACGTTGAGTTTTACTCTTAAACTAGCCACAAACTACACAAAAAATTATTAATTTTATTAAATGTGTATCTAAATTCTCAATTGGGAATACTGTAAAATACATACATACATACATACATACATACATACATACATACATACATACATACATGTACATTCATGCATACATACAGATACATACATATATACATACATACATAGTAAATAGCTTGTTGCTGTGGTGATGTGTTGTAAATAATAATTATATGAATGAATAATTTATGCATTACATTTGCAATATGATACGAGTTGCTGAGAAGAATATGTATGTATGGTTGAATAGATGGGTGTGTACTATTTATAGCAAGCCTATATTGTATCATCAAAGTGCTAATGTTTATAAATTTGGGTGGCCGGCCTCTGGTGTATATACATATAGTTTCAAGCCATTGCTGTTTCTATTAGTCTAGGAATGGGGTCTCAGGCTTTTTCTTCAATGTAGTTTAGGAATGGGGCCATAGTTATTGTACAATTCTGAGCAGCAGTGTCTGTCCGGTTGGGCTGATTGTACAGTCTAGGAATGGGGCCCGAGTATATATTTGTGTATGCATGTATAGTTCCAAGAAGTGTTAGAATGTTCCATTAGTCTAGGAATGGGACTTTGGGCTGTTTCTGTAGTCTAGGAATGGGGCCTCTGGGGCTGTCTCTATTAGTCTAGAAATGAGGCCTCAAATATATATATGTATGTATGTATGTATATATGTATGCACAGTTCTGTGCAGTGTTGAGCTATTTCAGTGAAGGAGACTTGGGTATATTATATCCCATATGGACAGTTCTGAACAGTGTTGAACTGTTTCTATTAGTCGGAATGGGCCTCAGGTGTTCATGTGTATAGTTCTGAGCAGTGTTGGGCTGTTTCTGTTAGTCTAGGAATGGGCCTTGGGTATAATTATATTGTATATGTACAGTTCTGAGCAGTTCCAGTGTAAGAATGGGCCTTGGGTATATAATGTCATTATATGTACAGTTCTGAGTAGTGTTGGGCTGTTCATATAAGTCTAGGAATGGGTGTCATGTATATAGCAGTGTTGGGCTGTTCATATAAGTCTAGGAATGGGCCTCATGTATATAGCAGTGTTGGGCTGTTCATATAAGTCTAGGAATGGGCCTCATGTATATAGCAGTGTTGGGCTGTTCATATTAGTCTAGGGAGCTACAACACCCATTAATACATGGGTTTGTTTGGACTAAGAAAGACAAAAGGCTCTTGCCTGAGTAGTCTAATCAAGTGATAAATTTACAAACACAAGTGGCTAATATGAAAAGCAAGTGGTTACCACCTAATAAGCAACACTTACGCTGTATTGCAAACAAAGTTAGCGAAAATACTAATTCTTTCTTTACTATATTAATTAAAAATAAGTTACAATTGAATCAACATTAATTTACACTTTTTTATAAAGTTATGTTCAAAAAACTAAGTGATATAAATTGGCAGGGTGGTGCTAAATATTGATACAACTACAGTTGAGTGTGAGCATGGTAGAGCTAATAACAGGTTGATATCATTTCTATGATGTGTCAGTTTGTTTATCAATTTAGTTTTTGAAGTATTGAATTGTATGAACACATTATTACTTTATATATAATGTGTTTGCATACATATTTCAAGATGGGTTGAATAATATGAAACCGTGAATAATTACCAATCAATTTAGTTGTTGGTTTCATCCTAATAAGTGATTCTATGTTGTTATGATGTATATATAAATATAATTATGTAATTATATAATTATAATTATAGTTATATCGAAATAAAACTTTGATATTACTATGAAGCTAGCTAGCACACACCATCAGTTCTAGCGTGACCAGGATTACAAATGCACATACATAGTACATAATACATACATACACATACACATACATACACATACATATGCATACACATACATACACATACACTTACAAATGTATACATACACATACATACACATACATACACTTACATATGTATACATACACATACATACACATACATACACATACACATACATACACATACACTTACATATGCATACATACACATACATATGCATACATACACTTACATATGTATACATACACATACATATGTATACATACACATACATACACATACATACACATACATACACACATACACATACACATACATACACATACATACACATACATACACATACATATGTATACATACACATACATACTGATATACACACATCATGTACATTGTATATGCACACTAATATATACATTACATACAAACATGGCATGTTAGAGTACAGCTCTATATCCTTTGATATAAAATGTCTTTTGATGATAATGAAAACTGGTATCCATGGTAACACACGCTATTATATGGTAGACTATATGTATGTAGATATGCAATATATTTACATACATACGTACAGACACAATAATAATATACAATATAAAATTGTACATATTACATAGTATATACTGCACATAGACACACATACACATACATACATACATGTACATACCTACATACATACATACATATATATTACTGGAGAATGTGTCAAATAAGTATGCACTATTATAAGCCATTAGTGTAATATTTTGTAGTTTATATCATAGAGGTAGGAAAAAGGGGGGCTGGGGGGCTAGGGCGCTAGAGGCTAAAGCTTCCCCCAACTTTCACATCTAAGGTATACTTTAAATCTCTCAGATTGCATCAGAATCAGTCCTATATCCAGTTGTAGAGAATGTCCCTACCACAGTACATTAGGCACTGTTGTTGGCAAGCATTACACTAATAATTTGTCTCATTAGATTTTCTACAAGAAACCCTAGCTGAGAAAGTGGTATGACTATATCTAGTTGTAAATATGAGAAATTTTATAGGCTCCTGGCACTAGTGTTGTTTTAGTTGACTTTCAGTTAACTAAATTACAAGTCTACTGTAATAACTATAACTAACTAAAATGAACATTAGTCAATAATGGGGACTTTTAGTTAGTTAACTAAAACTAAAACCCTTTTAGTAAGCCTAATATTATTTTAGTTAACTATAACTAAAATTTCATAAACTAGATATACTGTAACTAAAAGTGGTCATAATTTTCATACTAATCCAACCTAACTCGTGCAACTATATTGCTGTAAGCTTCAACGAGAATACATTTTTTTTTTAACCTCTTATTGGATGTATTTTTATTTATTGCTTAGTGATAATGTTCAATACATACATGGGTATATATAAGGGTATTAACGTTTGCATGCATAGGATAGCCACCCAACCCCCTGCCCCCAAATTTAATTCTTTTCCTACTACTATGGCCAATCATGTATTTATTAAAATTTGTTGTTGCCATCAAACAACCTGAAAGTTATAAATCACCATGGTTACCATGTGGTTTGCATTAATTGTGATTTTAATGATGGTTTCAAGTCTGTGCCATAGAATAGATGTGGATGGATTATCAAACCCAAATAATCTCCATAAAGGTTTTCTATGCATGTTAAAGTGTTCATATAGTATTCTCCTTTCTTGAACTGTAACAACACAATACATTATACATTATAATATATAAACCACAGTGTATATACCTACTATACTTTGTATCAGGCATCGAGAATCTACAAGTGCCCTGAAATGGACATTGATATAATTATGTTGTTTGAGTAGCCCTAGCTGACTTGTATTGTATGTATTCTGATTAAGCTATTGACATGTATGTCAGGATTATTGTCTATAGGATTTTGCTATATAAGCCAAGCTAAAAAGAGATTAGTTTTACATATATGCAACCAAAAAGTTAAGGTTACTCAACCACCTCCTATGGAGGAGCAAGGTTTATGAGGATATAACCTGAGGCCCATTACAACCGAGGACATACACCTCTAAATACCAGGTCACCTAGATATGATTTATGTAATATTATGCTATGATTTAACAACTAAATTTTTTATGAGGTGTATATATATATGCTCCTAATTACATCAAACAGTTGCCATGGTAACATAGTTACCTAATTTTCGAAAAGGGACACTTCCCTGCAAAGCAGTTTTGATCAAATGCTTATCTTCAATCGCTCACCATTTTGCCATTTCGTACAGGAAGTCAATAATATTTTGTACCTAACATGCTTAGCTCTTTCCTGGATACCAAACTCCATAGACTTTCTGTATGAAATGATGGAATTGCGAGCTATCAAAGGCAAGTGTTTGATCAAGATATTTTGCAGGAAAGTGTGTCTTTTCGAAGATTAGATCACACATTTTAAATATACAACATGCTTAATTAAATTGGTTCTAGCATCCAATAATATATTAGAATTCTTTAACTAATCCTTACTACATATTAACATTAATTAGTTACTATGAGTTCCCAGGGTCTGATCAAATATCAAATATTACATATACAACATAGTAGTGAACTATTTTTGATGCATGACTTTATCATACAAGTGACTTTAATTTGCTTTTGATGTTGTCATAGTAATTATAAGTACATGACTTATATTTATTAGCAGATGTTCAAAAGTTGAGGCGTTCACTCCATTAAAACCACATGAGTACTATTAATTAAAATGTAGAATCTATGTGTTTACTTCTATTGGTATGCATATAATGTATACATTATACACTTATTCATATTTGATGTGTACACACACACACACACACACATACCACACACAAACACACACACACACACCAAACGTCAATTTGACACTGTTTTGACTCAAAACAGCTGATAATAATGTGTCTATAGTAACATTTTCCCCCAACCTGCATAGCAACCATCACAACATATCAATATTTAGTAGACAGTGTGTATATCACCATATCCCCAAGTCATATCACAATACATGTACACACACACACACCATAACATTGATAATCATATTACCAAACTGTTTATATTAACACCGCTATTATTAGGCCGACTTAATTGTACATATTTGGTGGATAACAGACTACTTTCTCTTATGCATATAAACATTTCTGCCACCTGTGACAGCTGGTACAAAATACCCATCTATGTTAAGTTTATGTAAGTCTACATGGGTACCTATGTTAGGTACAAGATTGAGTACAACCTCTTAGAAACTTTCAGGAAGTGACAGGAATAACAACATTATAAATAAATAAATAAAATGTGTGATCTTTTATGAAATACATGTTAGATTATCAATATAAATGTTTGCACAATGCCAGTGGAGTATACCTTTTTAGTTTAGTTTTAGTGAAGTAACGAACACATTTGTATTCACTTTGACCTCTGGCTCAGAAAAATGATCATAAATATTTAGTTTAACAATCTTTTTCCTACACAATTTGCATGTAGTTATCTTTGCCGTTCTTTTTTTGTGTATATCAAATTTCAATCCATTGCTTAGTTACAATATAATCATGTATTAACCATATGACATTAAACTATACACTATAGTACATATAAAGTCATCCCATCCTAATTTAGAGGTCATCATGAATGTGAACAGACTTTAGCAAACACACAGAGAAGGCCAACAATTCCAATATTTAACCAAGAGCAGTAAAACCATAGAGGACGCTTACATCAAGCCATTATTTATCAAGCATAAAACTTACTGTAATGATACCAATTTGCATTTACATTTGAAAAAAAAAACTGCAACACATCACACAACTCCTCCTCCGTAATAAATTATTGTTTATCATTTCCATCGAAATTTGAATTTTGAAAATTCGAATTGCTATATAACATTACATATTAACACACACAACAAAGAGGACCAAGAGAAACAGGAAGTTATGAAATATGTCTTGAATAAAAACACTGCCCACTCTTATACAGGAAGTTTCACTTACTGCCCACTTATAAAGAAAGAGAGAGGAAGTGAATCTCCTCCTCTAGATCGACTGATAACTGTTGTCTTTTTGAACAATTGTGTTAAGGCCTGTTGTCCTCAAGTGGTTGCTAGGTGATTTTTGAATGCCCTTTTTTCAATAACTATTCTTTAAACTCTTCTTGTTCAGTTTAAATCAGTCACACACTGTGCCATCTTGTTTCATTATTATGAACTTATTATTTCTGTAAGAATGGTGCTAAAAGTACTACCATGTCTGTTCACTGTCATGACAACCTCAAATTTAGGATGTGATACTTTATATGTACTATACTGTATAGTTTAATGTCATAAGGTTAATACATGATTATAACTCAATAATGAAACAATGGATTCAAAATTTCAAATTTCACATACACAATAAAGAATGGGAATTGGGAAAGATGATTATTTGAAAATGGTGAAGGTAAAAAGATTATCGATCATTCCAAACTAAAGCTTCGAACATTTTTTTGAGGTCATAGCGAATGTACCATTGGGATATCATCTGCTAATCAAATCAATGTTGTATCTTTACTCACAGGTAAATACCACTTATTTTACATGTCAGTCTCACTGATGTTCCTAAGATAATTCTTACATAATACATTTACTGGTATGTACATCATGATATGGGATTTTACCAATATTCTTTTAAAACAGTAATCGACTACTTGTGGTGTTTTAGTTTGACAATAATGACAACTTTTAGTTGTAGTTATAATACGTCTAGTTTATCACACAGTTATAGTTAATGAACTAAAACAATTTTAGGCTTACTAAAAGGGTTTTACTTAACTTAACCATTATTTGGCCATTTTCCATTTTAGTTAGTTGTAGTTATTACAGTAGACTTGTAATTTAGTTATAGTTTAGTTAACTAAAACTCAAAATGACTTACTAAATGGGTTTTAGTTACAACTAAAACAACACTATAGACTACTGACTATCTATTATGAGTATCAATGACATTAAAATCATTATTAGTACACTTATTACAGTATCAGTTACATCACAATCCCTACCTAGATAGTAATAATAATGATACAAACTATCAATAACATTATAATCATATGAAATGACCACTTATTACAGTATCAGTTACATCACAATCCCTACCTAGATAGTAATAATAATGATACAAACTATCAATAACATTATAATCATATGAAATGACCACTTATTGCAGTATCAGTTACATCACAATCCCTACCTAGATAGTAATAATAATGATACAAACTACATTATAATCATATGAAATGACCACTTATTACAGTATCAGTTACATCACAATCCCTACCTAGATAGTAATAATAATGATACAAACTATCAATAACATTATAATCATATGAAATGACCACTTATTGCAGTATCAGTTACATCACAATCCCTACCTAGATAGTAATAATAATGATACAAACTATCAATAACATTATAATCATATGAAATGACCACTTATTACAGTATCAGTTACATCACAATCCCTACCTAGATAGTAATAATAATGATACAAACTATCAATAACATTATAATCATATGAAATGACCACTTATTACAGTATCAGTTACATCACAATCCCTACCTAGATAGTAATAATAATGATACAAACTATCAATAACATTATAATCATATGAAATGACCACTTATTGCAGTATCAGTTACATCACAATCCCTACCTAGATAGTAATAATAATGATACAAACTACATTATAATCATATGAAATGACCACTTATTACAGTATCAGTTACATCACAATCCCTACCTAGATAGTAATAATAATGATACAAACTATCAATAACATTATAATCATATGAAATGACCACTTATTGCAGTATCAGTTACATCACAATCCCTACCTAGATAGTAATAATAATGATACAAACTATCAATAACATTATAATCATATGAAATGACCACTTATTGCAGTATCAGTTACATCACAATCCCTACCTAGATAGTAATAATAATGATACAAACTACATTATAATCATATGAAATGACCACTTATTGCAGTATCAGTTACATCACAATCCCTACCTAGATAGTAATAATAATGATACAAACTATCAATAACATTATAATCATATGAAATGACCACTTATTGCAGTATCAGTTACATCACAATCCCTACCTAGATAGTAATAATAATGATACAAACTATCAATAACATTATAATCATATGAAATGACCACTTATTGCAGTATCAGTTACATCACAATCCCTACCTATTTCATTGCTACTGCTGAAGAAGACCTTCGGGTTGAAACGTTCAGTTTTTTTTATTAATAAAATTTTTTATTAATAAAGAAAAAACATTCTACCATATTAATAAGGCTCAATAAAGAATCTCCAATAAATTATTATAACTTGGTAATAAGCATTATTGACCCTACCTAGATACTATACAAATTACCACTCTATCACTAATTAGAGATCTAAGAATTTTAATTAGTTGCAACTGTATGTACTTGTGGTTAATTAATTTGGACAGGTGTTGCTTATGCATGTACTTCCTGTTGGAATATTAACAGTTACCACAGCTGGCTGGTTTTTTTAAACCCTCAAGGGAGGATTACTGAAATCTTCTTTGATATTTTGTCTAACATAATTGAGCAATAATCACTCACAATAATTGCATAGTTATGGTCTGTTCACATTCAGGATGTCCTCAAAATTAGGATGTAATGACTTTATATGTAATATAGTGTATAGTTTAATGTCATAAGGGTAATACATGATTATACTGTAACTCAATAATGAAGCAATTGATTGAAATTTGACATACACAAAAAAGAACAGGAAGGATAATTATATGAAAATGGTGCCGGTAATAAGATGGTTGGTCATTTCAAACTAAAGTTATGAACATTTTTCTGAGGTAATGGTGAACGTGAATGACCTTTAGTAAGTATGGTGTATTAGCTGTATGTGTGTGTGTGTGTGTGCACCTCTTGTGTTAATTAGGCGTAATGATTTTTTATTTGTAATATATTTACAATGATTAATGCCATATATTCATAGAGTATTGTGTATTGTTAATAACTACAGATCCTAATGAGGTACATGTATTGAGAATGAAACTTTATTTGATCAACTTTTGCATGTATTGTAAAGTTTAAACTAGTAATTGTTTAAAAAATGTTTTTAGTTGCCAAAACGCAGGCCAAGTCGAACTGCTTGAAGCAAGCTGGATAAAATCAATGATAGTGAATACAATAATTTCAATCCACAGTATTCTCTCTCTTGAAGGGCATCATATCATTAGCACCCTCCTGTGTGCCCTTTCAGGCTTTCAAAAAAATTTGTCGAGGGGGGCAGAACTTGAATTTGAAAGGGAGGAGGGGGATATACACAGTTATTGTTGTGTACAACTGTGCATATTGGTAAACAAATTCCAAGTGGGCCAAATGCCCCCCTAATAAAAACCTGCCTTTGTTTATCAAAATTCATGATGTCTCTATCATGATTCAAATGCGTGTATACATCATGTATTTAGGAGGGCATGGTTTTTAATTGTGCCCTTCACGTGCTGGAGAGAACACTGTCTCATTCCATATATATATTCTCATCTTACCTCAATGTAGTTACTAAACCAGCTGGCATGAACTTCCCCGTCTTGAAAAATCGAAAACCCATCAGTCCAAACAAAACTGCAGAGACAGCTGATAGGAAGAGAAAAACGTTATTAAAATTTAAAAGTTATTAAAAGTTTCTAGAAATGATCTTACATGCAAGGATTATTGCATTAGGTTTATGTACTATGATATGCAGGGACGAGAGAATTAGAAACAAAGGAAAAGAGAAAAGAAAAACAGGAATCCAACTACGGATTGAACGCAGGACCTTATGATATCTAGTCAGACAGTCTTATCGTCCGAGTCATACACTGCTTCATGACAGAGGAGTGTAGGATTTTCTAATCCTCTTCAAACACAGCTGGTCAACTCCTAGTCAGATTTCAGATTTTTCAGTTTTCCTTTATTTCTAATTCTCTCGCACTTGTATATCATATTTAATTATCTGTTTGTCGGACTTCATTACATCTGTTGTAGTTGTAGAATTCCCATATGGTCTATTGGTGAAATATAATCTTTAGATGAGGGCAGCACGCCCAATTAATAAGAGTAAAACAGATGACACATAAATTTATAATTTATTACTAGCCTTGGGTGCCTTTCAGCGCAACTCTATTAGTGTTATTAATTAGTAATTACCATTCTTACTGTAACTAATAATCACAACATCTACCAGGAAACTGGTCTATAGCTTGCAATAACATAGTAACAGAAAATATACGTATAATTATATTATATTATTACCAAACCAAATGACTTGCATTAATTGTTGAAACACATACTGGGAATAGCAAACATTAAGTTAAACATTTCTGGTCAATTTTCACAAATAAGGTCACATTTATAGACTAAGTAATCCATTTAATGAGAGGATCTATCAAGCAAAATGGGAAATCATTATTAGGGTTTCATGCAAAGGAGGCACCTTGTCCCTTCTCCTCCCCTCCCTTCAGAACTCCCAAGGTTTAATACTAAGCTATCATGAGAGTAGCAATAACAAGGAGACATTTCCTTCGTTAACAATAACAACATCATCGGCTGGTTCTCCGTAAACAACCTCAGAAGGTCTAAATTCCTGGGGGAGCATATTACACACACCTAAAAGGAACAGTGTGCTTTGCATATGATCGATTGTTTCCTCCTTCCAACAAAACATCCTGAATGAAACACTGAGGACAGTACCTGTGAAACATGCTGCAAAGATTTTAATGGCCCACAGGGGCATCCCTATAATTGCTTTCCATGGGGTTGAATCTATATATATTTTCTTGTGTTACACATCATAACACACGCGTTGCATACATAGTTAAGGAATTTGCATCATTCCAGTCAATTAATTGTGTAAAAGAACGCATCTTGATTAAACTCTACAGACGAGCAGGAAGAAAGCTGATTAACAATACTTGTATTTTATGTAGAAAATAGCTGTTCTATCTAAAATATATTCCTTAAGTTCTACAAGAAACTTTAAAAAAAGGTGAGAAGAGTAGATATCAAAATAATAGTTTCAGGCATGAGAAATTCAGCCATGATTATCGATTGATAACACCATGAAGCAATTACAAGGATACACTTTTCACCATATTATTTTTCCTGCTACCAATAAATGATGTAATATAGAAGCCAACAATACAATGTACTGTACAAACAACAGCAGGTGATTATTCCAGGAAAGGAATCTGTAAAATACCATTAGTGAATTGTTCCAGGTAAGGATACGATATCGTGAATCCTCCCACTGTGAATCCTCCCAAGAAAGAGATTCCACAAGTATAATTTGAATGAGAAAATACAATTTCAATTGATACCAAGTAGTATTCATTCCTTACTGGGCTTGGCATACTATGGAATGTCATTACATGTGATGTAAATTGAGTTATACTACTACTTCAGTTTCAACAAGGTTTCTTAGCCTTCAATTACTAATCAGTAAACACATTTTTATTACAAAAAGGAATCAGACGTTTTGACAGCTTTATAGCACTCTTTATCAGTGTTGAAATACATGTTGTTAATTGTATTGTATTGATAAATTGTATTTTATGTATACATATTATGTTTTGTTTTCTTTTTTGTTGTTGTTTTTTTTTGTTCTTTGTATGCGAGGGAAGTTTGCTTGATAGGCATAGCCTCCAAACAACCCTTCATGCTTGTCATGAAGGGTTGGTATAATAATTATTATAATAATAATAATTTGATCTGGTTTCTTTTTGTAATAAAAAGTCGTTTTCTGACTAGTGAATAAATTAACTCAACATTCACACCTAGTTAACCAACTATTAACAGTTTTAGTCATTGTAATGTACTAAATGTTCACACTAAGCTAACTAAATGTTCACACTAAGCTAATGCACGAAATGTTCACACTAAGCTAATGTTCACACTAAGTTAATGCACGAAATGTTCACACTAAGCTAAAAGTAATAATATTTCTAATGGAGACAATTACAACTGAATATCAAATCCTACAATACTATAATTAGGTTAACACTGAGCTATTAACACGTGGTTAGTTGATCCATTCATATCTAAGGTGTTGATAGCCATGATGCCATGGAGCCATTTTGCAAACAACAAAAGAGTAATAACTAAACATTGTTATTGTTAACAGTCATGTACATGTACTTACTGAGTACAAACAATATACATTAAACCACTTTACTACTCTACATACTATGGAATGGCAATACTAATGAACTAATAATTCAGTTATCAACAAGGTTTCATGGTCTAGAGGCACTGTGAATTTGATTGAGGAAAACAGTTTTAAAATACTAAGTAAATACTTGGTATATGTATGTATATGTACATGTATATTGCCAGTACTCAGTAAGTCAGTGTACGTGAGTATTGTTTGTACTCAGTAAGTACATGTACATGTATATTGTCTGTACTCAGTTAGTACATGTACATGTATATTGTCTGTACTCAGTAAGTCAGTGTACGTGAGGATTGTTTGTACTCAGTAAGTACATGTACATGTATATTGTCTGTACATGCATGAGTATTGTTTGTATTCAGTAAGTACATGTACATGTATATTGTCTGTACATGCATGAGTATTGTTTGTACTCAGTAAGTACATGTACATGTATATTATCTGTACTCAGTAAGTCAGTGTACGTGAGTATTGTTTGTACTCAGTAAGTACATGTACATGTATATTGTCTGTACTCAGTAAGTACATGTACATGTATATTGTCTGTACTCAGTAAGTCAGTGTACGTGAGGATTGTTTGTACTCAGTAAGTACATGTACATGTATATTGTCTGTACATGCATGAGTATTGTTTGTATTCAGTAAGTACATGTACATGTATATTGTCTGTACATGCATGAGTATTGTTTGTATTCAGTAAGTACATGTACATGTATATTGTCTGTACATGCATGAGTATTGTTTGTACTCAGTAAGTACATGTACATGTATATTATCTGTACTCAGTAAGTCAGTGTACGTGAGTATTGTTTGTACTCAGTAAGTACATGTACATGTATATTGTCTGTACTCAGTAAGTACATGTACATGTATATTGTCTGTACTCAGTAAGTACATGTACATGTATATTGTTTGTACTCAGTAAGTACATGTACATGTATATTGTCTGTACTCAGTAAGTACATGTACATGTATATTGGTAATGGATACATGAATATTGTTTGTAGAGTTGTCACTTCATATAAGGATAGTATAGTAACTATATTACACATTCAAAATAGTATAATACTTATACAAACCACAGAATACAATAACTTCATGCTTGAATGAGAACAAAACACCCTGCCAACAACTCCTAACACATATTAGACTATAATAATATACACATTATTTCGTGACATCTTTACACTAAATTGGTGTACTATGGAATGTCAACACTCGTAGCTGAGGGAGTACAGTTACTACCTCAGTTATCAACAAGATTTTATAGTCTTCAGGCATTATGAATTCTTGAGGAAACGAGAGCTGATAAAATATAATCTGTTTGAGCAAAAAGAGTTTTAGCACTGTTTCTAAGTATGGACTGTTAATTATTAAAGAGTGTGTTAGTATGACAGTATGACAGTAATGACCATATTTCAGTTATAGTTATAGTTAACTAAAATAATATTAGGCTTACTAAAAGGGTTTTAGTTTTAGTTAACTAATTAAAAGTGCTGATATTGACTCATGTTCATTTCATTTATATAGTTATTATAGTAGATATGTAATTCAGTTATAGTTAACAAAACAATTAGATTATGTATACATGTACATGTACATGTAGTATAGTGTTACTTCAGTTATGTATGTACTAATTCATTTATCAACAAGGTTACTAATTCATTTACGAACAAGGTGTGTATACAAAGGCTTCTTTCTAGGAATGATCACAATTACATTCAATTATTCACTAATATTTGAAATGCATGGTTTGTCACATTCATGATGATAACCAGGATGTGATCAGTGTTTTTCATAAGCTCATATGGTGCACCATTGGCACAAAGAGCTTCTTATTTGGCACTGCACAGTTCTCTCTTTGGGACGGCCAGCAGTGCAATTAATTATGATTATATTGTCACTAACAGCATTAACTCTTAGTTAATTGGCCAAAGATGTATTCTCAATGGTGCACCACTAACCATTGTTGAGCCAATTTGGCCCAAGCTTCAAAAACTCTGGATGTGATGTACTATAGTGTATAGTTTAATGTCATAATGTCAATACATGATTATATATACTGTAACTCAATAATGAAGTAATGTATTGAAATTTAACATACACAAAAACGATTGGGAAGGATAATTATTGCAGGTAAAAAGATCGCTTGCCATTCCAAACTAAAGTTATGAACATTTTTCTGAGGTCATGGTGAATGTGAATGACCTTTAGTAAGTATACATTGTGATGACAGCCTCTGGTGCTCACTATGTGTAGATATAATACAGATCAATGAAACCATATGATCAACTGATTGTGTAGATATATAGATCAATGGCTAATACCCACACACCCTGACATTCATTGACCACATGACTTGTCACACCCCACTGAATGAAACCATATGATCAACTGATTGTGTAAGAATACCCACACACCCTGACATTCATTGACCACATGACTTGTCACATCCCACTGGATGAAACCATGTATAATCAACTGAGTGAACTGACTGTCATCAATGGACTGTATGCCACTAGTAATACCCATGCACACACCCTAACATTGAGTGACCACATGACTTGTCACATGCACTGCACGAGCAAAGTGTTATAGCCTGCAGGGTCATCCTTATGATTGCGAATATATATTTATTTAAGTTTGTCACATATATATGCATAGTATATACATTTGCGTTGTTCTGAGGGGAGGTGGGGCTCTCATAATGAATGGGTGTGGTGTGTAAACAAATACATGCTTAGGATGAAATCAGTTTATGGAGTTTAGCAATTAATATTGGTTGTAGCTGAAATTACAATACACTTATACAAGGACTGTTAGATAATATATTGTTCAGTTTCAGAGTTCAGACATGGAAGAATCAGTGATCACAACACATTCATATATCTTATCTATTCTTAAATTCATACACTGCACATGTTAGCAACGAAGTCCATAGCAAAATAGGAGGCAGTGTGGCGTAGTGGTTAGAGCTTGAGCCTCCTGATCAAATGGTCAGTGGTTCAAGTTCAGCTATGGTCATGCTGTTTCCTGGAAAGAGAGTGTCTGTTTTTCTGTGGACTTCATTGCTAATATAACACCTATAGGAGGGTTCTTCCTAATGAAAATGTTTCTTTAACATGATATAATCTTAATTTCATGTATAATTCTTACAATAATACAGTAAATTGTTCACCTACTCTAATCTCCACTAATTATCAAGTGATACTACAGAATGTACATAAATAGTACATTGGTTATTTGTAGAAACAATAACTTAAGTCTGTTCACATTCACGATGACCTTAAAATTAGGATGTGATGACTGTATATGTAATGTAGTGTATAGTTTAATGTCATAAGGTTAATAATACATGATTATACTGTAACTCAATAACAAAGTAATGGATTGAAATTGCGTATGCACAAAAAAAGAACAGGAAGGATAATTATGTGATAATGGTGCAGGTAATAATAAGATTGTTGGTCATTCCGAACTAAAGTTATGAACATTATTCTGAGGTCATAGCGAACGTCAATGACCTCTATGATAATACTCCATAATACTAAAGGTCATTTACGATCACATAACAATTACCACATAACTTTAGTCTGGAATAATCAATAAATGCGACTATTTCATATTATCCTTCCTGTCAATGTTTGCAGATTTCACTTTCATTACCAGACAATCATGTATTAACCTTATGACATTAAACTATATGTTATAGTACATATTAGTTATTGAGTTACAGTATAATCATGTATTAACCTTATGACATTAAACTATATATATTATATAGTACACACACAGTTATCACATCATAATTTTGCGATCATCACAAATAAAAACAAATTTCAGGTTATATTCATGTCCAACATTGCCATCAAAATCTCATGAATATCATTATGTGTTCATTTAGGGTAGGGTTAGGGTTCAATCAGTATCAAAGTGATCTTAGTCTTTGATGGCAATCTTGGACATCACTTTTAGGTTCTGGGAAAAGATTTTAAAGTTGTAATCTGTGCTCATTTGACATACATTTGAAAGTAATTTATTATTTCAAAGTTTGATATCACACTCATTTTAATGTGTGCATGTACACTTATATAATGATGATTAAATCCAAGTGGAAACAGCCATATTTAATGTGTGTATGTACACTTATATAATGATGATTAAATCCAAGTGGAAACAGCCATGGATACTCATTTTAATATGTGTATGTACACTTATATAATGATGATTAAATCCAAGTGGAAACAGCCATAGATACTCATTTTAATATGTGTATGTACACTTATATAATGATGATTAAATCCAAGTGGAAACAGCCATATTTAATGTGTGTATGTACACTTATATAATGATGATTAAATCCAAGTGGAAACAGCCATATTTAATGCGTGTATGTACACTTATATAATGATGATTAAATCCAAGTGGAAACAGCCATAGATACTCATTTTAATATGTGTATGTACACTTATATAATGATGATTAAATCCAAGTGGAAACAGCCATATTTAATGTGTGTATGTACACTTATATAATGATGATTAAATCCAAGTGGAAACAGCCATAGATTAATGTGTGTATGTACACTTATATAATGATGATTAAATCCAAATGGAAACAGCCATAGATATTCATTTTAATGTGTGTATGTACACTTATATAATGATTAAATCCAAGTGGAAACAGCCATAGATGTGACCGGCACTCGGAAAACCTGACTTATGGATGAAATTTCAAAATTGAATCATTGGTTCACCGGAGTAGAGCATTAAATTAGCTCTGACATGATATATGATACATTCCAATCAAGATAAAGACAAAGCTACAGCGAGTGAGTAAACTGTTGAAGTCACAAATCCTTCATTTTGATAAAAACACAAATAAATAAATTTTTAAATCAACGATTAAAAATGTATTTAGCACCGGCTAGCAAAGCACAGAAATTTCTCCAAACCTATCTGAAGGTATGAGTGGATAGGTAAGGTGTTAGTGAAGCTTTTCTGCAGTAAAACGGTGATTGCCTGAGTAATCCATAACTGTCTATTTTCACTATCTCAAAATTATATTTTAATCCACAAGTCAGGTTTTCGCCAGTCACATATATAAATATATATACACAAGTTGTTATAAGTACTATATTGTCCAGCTTTCTACGACACATCAAGATAAAATTACAAGCATTGAAAAACACATGCAAACATTCGTTTGTTTTTGCTGATGAAGCTTCGAAAGAAGGGTTTTTAACACCATTCATTTGAAAGTTATTAAGGGGTTAAGTTATGACCTGTAGTTGTATCTGTCTTGGCAAAAAAAGTTAGAAAACGAATTTTGTAATAGTATATAAATAACTTAAATACATTAGAAAGCTCAAAATAAGAATGTATGCATAGATTGCAAAGGCTAATGCAGTTCACAGTACCCATAATTCCACTGCTGTCATATTACAAGTTTAAAATAGTCCACCATTTTTCGGTCAGTCACACCCTTCACAATATTTATAACGTGTTCCCTGATACTGTAATATTTACAATAGTATCACTTAGTATAGCGGTATATGATTTTATACATATTATTTTTCGTGAATGGTGAATCTGTTTCAAGTTACATAGTGAACCATTCAAGAATGCATGAACGTACCAAAGAGAAAGACAAAATCTTTTGGATTTACACTGGTACGATAAGCTCCATATACAACAAGACTCCCGAATAATAGACCACTTCCAAGTGACATCAAACTACCTGCATGTGTGTTCATTTACAAGAGAGGATTTCAAGTAATTAACATTATTTTAATTAATTGTCATCCCCACCCCAATGTCAAACACATATGGGGATGAGACTATAAGTATCCATTTAGACTGTTTATTGAAATTAATATACATACGTACCTACTTTCACGTATCCTATAATACCTCCAATCAGGACTACACCGCCAAACAGGTAGGAAATTACATCTGGAGAATATGCCATCTTTATAATACTAAATTACTAATTAAAATTATATAATTAGTAATAATAATAATTATTATTTATATTATGTAGTTAAAAAAAAAACTGCACGTGCTTTATTACCATAGTAACTTGTAAATATGGAGGATTGCATCAGAAAACAGTCACAAGACACACACAACTATAGGAAGAAAAAAAAATCATATGTACAAAAACAAACGAAACTTTATAATAATAATAATATTAATAATATTAATAATATTAAGTCACATTACAAACAATAAAAGCTATCAATTTTAATTTTATTTCATCCGTCTTTTTGCTTTTCTTATATCCCTGACATTTTTCAGAGGTCCTCTGTTACCTCCAATTGTAGGAATGGAAGAACCTTGCGAAGATCCACTTATGTTCCCACCAGAAAATGGAAATATTGAGGGCGGAGGAGGAGGAGCAGAAGAGGTTTGCTGACCTCCTGTAAACTGGAAAACAGAACTAGACGAAGTTGAGGTACCCATCTGACCAAATACAGGTCCTTGTTGTGGCTTTGTGAAGTCCAATTTTGGTGTCATAGAAAATTGAGGAAAATTAAATCCAGGATTAGACATCAAATTTCCTCCACCCTCTTTGCTGCCCCCAGGCGTCGATTGAAAAATTCCTGTCTGAGACAATGCTTTGTTGCCTTCTGGGGCTCCGATCTTGTTAAAAATCCCCCCAGACCCTGCTATTTGAGGTTGGGTGGATGGAATTGCAAATTCAAGCTTTGGTACACCCCCAAGTGTATGAATGGATGATGGATGAGTGGATGTTTTGGACACACCGGCTTGAAGTTGGAACATAGAGGAAGAGGAAGACGTCAAAACAGAAGATGAAGGAGTTGTAAAAAACCCGGTCTCTATAGGATTCATTAAAGATGAGGAGGTAGTTCGATTTACTTGATTAGTGGTTGTTGGACCTACATGTACATGTACAAAAAAAATTGAAACACATTGTCCCTTATCAGAACATGTACATAGATAATTATTAGATCATGTGATTGTCACATGATCTAATGAATTAAATTATCTATTATATAATATACTCCACAAGCGAAACTTTTTTTCAGTGAGTATTTGCAAAAAAAAGTATTAGAGTGGAGATGAGGTTTAATTAATATAATTAAGTGGATATTCAGTGTTTCCCCCCAAGGGTGGTAACATGGGGCTCCTCCGCCCTTCAAACTTAAAGTCTTTATAGTAAAAAACATAGTTTACCAATATTGTTGAGTAAACAGCTGATACACTCCTCCACCCTTAACATTGATCCTGTATATAGTGTTAGCTTACGGTATGGCATAAATGAATGTAGGTTTTCCTAATTCAAATGAATGCTGCGAAGTTTGCTCATTAAACATGGAGGTTTTCAAAGTTCCCTAAATTATAACTAAGGGTTTCTTTATTATTATTTTATTTTCTCTTACACTATCCGATTATTTTCCTGCTAAAGATCATTCATGTATACCTTGTCCTCAGAAAAATGCTCATAACTTTAGTTTGGAAGGACCAAAAATCTTTTTACCAACACCATTTTCATATAATTATCTTTCCCATTCTTTTTTGTGTATATCAAATTTCATTCCATAGTTTCATTATTGAGTTACAGTATAATCATGTATTAACCTTATGACATTAAACTATACACTATGTTACATATAAAAGTCATCACATCCTACATGTAATTCTGAGGTCATTGTGAACATGAACAGACTTTTGAAAGACCTACAGTTATCATTCTACACTGTGTCTAAAGACATTCTACACACTCTACACTGTGTCTAAAGGGCTGTAAGAAACATTTTGCAGCAAAGAAACAGCAGTCCAACATCATCAACAGCTTATTAAATATGCACGTTGAACAATGCCATGCCCATTCAAATGATCGATGGTCCAATATGACATTTGAACATCAGTGTAAACAAATGAAAAGAATGTATGCTCAAGCCAATGGCTACAGACCAGCATGAAGAAAGCAGTGTGTAAAACAAAAATACAAATACTTGCAATACATGTCGCTATTGCAGCTAAGAGACATCACAAAAATTAGACACGAATCTTTAAAAAATAAGAATGGACATTATCAGTCACATGGATAATTTTGCTTACTTGCTATTCAAGCAATTTCTATAGTGTTTTTGATAAGCTCATATGGCGCACCATTGGCCCAAAGAGCTCTTATTTGGCACTGTTCAGTTCTCTCTTTGGGCCAGTGGCACAGTTAGTTATGATTATATTGTCAGTAACAGCATTAACTCTTAGTTAATTGGCTCAAGATGTATTCTCAATGGCGCACACACTAACCATTTTTGAGCCAATTTGGCCCAAGCTTCAAAAGTTATCAAAAACTCTGAGTAAGACAAATATATTTGATATCCAGGAAGAGCAACTATTACTTCACCTAGATACCAAATTTTGTTGCTGAATAACGAGTATTTGAAGGTAAGCATTAATTTGATCAATTCCCAAGTGACTGGTTTTTGTCATCATTAGACAACTTCCAAATGATTATGAATTAATAGTCTTTAGCCTGTACTGACTACACTAACTCACCAGCAAGTTGTTGTCCAAAAGATAACTTGTTACCACTAAAAATATTCTGTGTTGGCTGGCTGTTTAAGCTTTTAGCTCCAAATACAACACCTGAAGCACTTCCGGCCTGAGGAAATGGACTTGGTACAGCTCCACTAGACATGATCGAAGACCCTGTTAGTTTGGTACCCTCACTGAGAGATGGAAAGATTATTGAAGATGATTTTGTAGTATTCGTTTGTGCAGAAAAGTTTATGATGGGTTTTGAGACAGGAACTTGAACACTCATAATTGATGATGATTGGGATGAGGATGTGACTGGCATTGTGAAACTCAGTCCGGCAAATGTCTTATTATTGATATCAGGTTTAGGGATATTAAAAGGAACAGTGGGCATAGTTAATGAGACTGAAGACTGAGCTGTGGTGGTACCCATAGGTATCAAAGTGGGTAGTTTTAAAGATCCAGTTTGTGTATTACTGGAAAAACTTCCACTAAATTGAGTATCAGAAGGTTTGCTTACAAGAGAGGACAATGTCGGTAAAGCAGGTAATTTAGTCCCATCATTCTCTTCCTTGGATTCGGTTCGCTCCAAACTTTTCACATCACCGAAATTCAATACTGGACCAATTTTCAATCCACCAGATTGACCAAGAGACAGTGAGGTAGACATCTTGTTACCACTACTACTGTCAAAGGACAAAGACCCAGTCGAACTTGCCACTACTGGTTTTGAAAACAAGTTTGCACCAATCTTGAGTCCACCACTCTCACCAAATTTCAAAGGAGTAGGCACAGTCTTATCATCCTTCTTAACAGAACATCCCGGTTTAATTTCTCCACATGCGGCACATTTTGTCGAATCAGTTTTATTGCTTATCATACAAACTGGACACTCCCAGTTACTAGGAGGGACAAAAGATGGCAAAGGAAGAGTAGAAGAATTATCACTTGATGTCTTCTTGCTTGTTTGAAGTAGTTTCAGTTCAGTGTTCTTTACAGTAGTAGATGTATCTTCCTTACTATCTGGTCTATTACCACCACATGCTACACATATCTTTTGATCACAGTTATTCTTCACCCAACACTCACCACACTCCCAAGAAGAGTTATCCTGAGACGTGCCTCCACCCAAGGTTGTGGTAATAACACCAGCTACTGTTTTGGACAAGTTGGTTGAAACTAGTCCTGTTCCAATTCCTGTACTTCCCATACTGAGACTTCCTGTAGTAACAGTGCTATCTTTGAGACTGGTACTCATACTGTGACTGGTTCCTGTACTAAGACTGACTCCTATACCAGAATTGGAGCCCGGTTCATCACGTTTAGCCAATTTAAACCCATCTGATGATAATGTTAATCCTCCACTAGGTAACTTGAATCCACTGACAATAGGAGCAGATGATGATGATGATAATGATGATAATGAGGTTGGAAGAGTCAACTTGATTCCTCCAGTCTTTCCAATAGTAATCCCACCAGTAAGATCAGGTGGTTTCACTTTGGAACTACTAGTAAGATCAGGTGATTTCCTTTTGGAACTACTTTCTGGTCTAACAACCCCACAAGCAACACATTTAGTAACAGTCGATGCATTAGATACCCAACATTCATCACATGACCAATTACATGTATCACCTGACGTAGATGATGTGGTGGAACTGGATTCATTTGATACGTGAACCTTCAAGATGTCACTGGTTTCAGTTAAGTCTATTGGTTTATTATCATAAGCTTCCTTTCGAATATTGTCAATTTGGTATTCAGGACGTTTCAGCATTTCAAGAATATTAGATGATTTCGAAGTCGGATTAGAGGAGGAAAGATGTTGAACTAAGAGAGAGAGAGAGAGAGAGAGAGAGAGAGAGAGAGAGAGAGAGAGAGAGAGAGAGAGAGATTAACTTCATACATGCAAAATGTTCCAGTAGAGTAGTTACACTAGATGGATCATTATATCTGTCTTGTTAGTATTTAATGGTGTGTGTAATTACGCTAATGGATATGAATTAGATTGAATGATAAACGAAAAAAGATTAGTGAAAGAGCAAATCACTAAATGTGTGAATACATGTATACATGTACATGTGTATGTATATAGATGGGTCTATGAATGAATTGGTCAGCACTATCTTCTAATTAGCTACAGTAATCTTTCTCATTGCACAATTCAACAGCCAATCAAAAAGAGCTAGAGTTTCATACAGGATGCTTTGTTAGAAATGGATAAGAATCAATCATGTGAAACACACTGCATTAAATTTAGGCCCTCTGAGGTTTGGCTTGTACAATATTTTGTTGCATGTTAAAGTAAAATTGGTCTGGAATCTAGGGGAACTCAAGTTAGGGGAAAATCCTCAGATATATGAAACCTTATTGATACATGTACATGTATATGTATGTCCAAGTTTGTAGATGCAAAGAAAAAAATGCTTTATAATATTTGAAGTAAGTATAACAATCCATTTTGACAGCTGCATTGCATACACAAATGTACATGTATACATGTACAATGTACGTGTCAATTAAACAACATTGAATTCTCACCAGAAGAAACAGGAGTAGATTTAATATCAGAAAGATTAGGTTTTTGTACTGATCCACTAACCACTACAGGACGACTAAATTGAAACTGTTTAGTAATTGAAGATGTGGGTGTGGTCTGTGGGAGTGGTTTATCCACAACTGCAATTGGAGAAGTGAAAGAGAATATACTGGATGAAGGCACGGCTGTGGACGCAGGATGAGTGTGTGGTGTAATTGGAGTTTGGCTTGCTGTGAACTGGAAGGCAGTGGGCGTGGTAGATAAGCTGGTCTGAATAGAAAAAATATAAATACATAATATACAGTAGCTGTTCATGAGCATTGTAATAATCAGTATTTGTATGTACATGTAGTCTCTTTTTAGTTCCCTATAACTGTAACTAAAACCCCTTTTAGTACGGTATTGTGAATATTTAGTGACTAAACTATGTACAGTATCAGGCATTCATTTGAAAATGTGACAAAGGAGAGGAAAGCTTGAATTTGAAGAGTGGGGTGGGGAGATGTACAGAGTTAAGTAAACCAAAGTCATTATTGTCATACTATACTGGAAAACAAAAATTCGTAAATGTTATACGAGGACATTTTAAAGGCATTGCTGCTACCTATCCATGGGAATTAATCTCCTTGAACTAAATCGTGAAAATCATCAAAATTTTTTTGAATGAAAAATTCCCAATCTACATGTGTAAGTATTATAGTAGCTGAATATCTCACTCACTTTTGCTATCGGATTCAGACCAGATATCGAAAAAGGTGTGAGAGTAACTGAAGAAGGAACATGAAGAGAAATAGGAGGAGGAAGTGTCATTGGATTAACAACCTCATCATTATCTTCCTCTTTGTTTTTAGAACTATAATGACTAGTGTGTCGAGTCATTCGAATTTTACCCCCACTTCGTGAGGTAGGAGAGGTGGGAGAGTGAACTAAGGGGTGTGGCTTTTGTAGTAAACCAGTATTGTTTCCACTAAACTGTGTTTTTAAGGGGGCAAGGTTAACATTAATGGTCTGGGTCCTTTTGGGTGGCCGTTTCTCACAGGGTACAACTAGAGGTTGTTTGATGGAAGAAAGTGAAGCATGTGATGTAGTAGTGAGTGATGACACAGGGGGAGGAGGGGAGGTGATGATGGAATGTGAAGTAGGAGGGTCCATCCGCATTTTTTTTGCAGGCTGTGAAAATAAGAGATACAGAATTACACATTATTACAGTAACATGTATAGTATAGTTATATATGAACACCCACAGGGTTTTAGCCAACGGGGCAAAGGGGGCAGCCACCCTTATTTCCATGTCTTAATTCCTCTGATGTATTTATATATAGGAATGTAGTTAGGCTTTTGATGTGGTCATAAAACCTTGTTACATGTACATGCACCTTGTTACATGTACATGTACGAGTTCAAGTAAAATCGATGATTAGATATACATGTAATATATGTCATTAATTTTAGTTCTTCACATGTCTTTTAGCCAATAAACATAATTTTGATTATGAAAACAATACCACTATTTCCTAAATATTAAGTCTTGTTAACTCCTGGCTGAATAGCAATTACTATTGTTGTGTTCAAAATTTGATTTTTTAAGGCTTACTATTGACAATCAAGGCAAGAGGCTACGAGCAACATTGATAAAAACATGTGCAAACCTTTGTCACAGCCCTAATACATGTACATGTACAGTACAAAGTTGAAGGATACACAGACAGACATACCGATGCTACTCTAAGAGGCAGCTTCCTGGCATCATGTAAAGGGCTACTTAAAGAGTGAAGAGTATCCAAAATCTTACGAGCTGTCTGACTAGCTGCTCCATCACTAGGATGAGAAGAAGGTTGGGGCCGAACACTCAGTTTATGAGAAGTCAACTGAAAATGAAAGCAAAATAATGAAAATGTACATGTACATGTACTACACAATATTTAGACGTACATGTACATGTACAAGTACACATGTAGTCATGTACATGTATAATACCAAATAAATATGAGACCCTTTACTACACGTGTACATGTAGGGTTGGGCAATATTGACATGTACATGTACAGGTGACTGATTCCTTAACCCTTTCCTGTCTATAATTAAAATCAGCGTTTGTGTGGGCGGAGCACTTAATAGTTTTTTTAAAAACTCTATAGCTCTCATATTTTATAAGACTCAAGATTCTGTTGGAAAGAAGAGTCTTTAAGAACCCATTGATATAAAATTCATACTTCGCTATCTACAGAAAGAGAGAAAGGCAAACATTTGTAAGTATAGTAGTCGACAGGCAACGCCCACTTTTGGTCTAGTCTGTATAACACCTGCATTTTAAGCAACCATGACTTTTAACGCACTTAGTTAGACAGACCTTCTAAGAAAGCCATTGATACCAAAAACAAGCTTCGTTAGCTGCAGGAAAGCAGCAAGACGAGTGTTTGAAACTATAGTAGTCAGCGGCGATGCCCATACTTAGGTTTGGCCTGAAACTTGACTTTTTCACTAATTTAAAATAAGTAAATGACTACTTTGTAGTGTGTGATTGTTAGTTTCTTGTATATTTAAAGATTTTATCATATATTTGCACTTTGCTATTTAGGTTACATTATTCAAAAGTTGCATATTTGCAACCTTCGTCAGGAAAGGGTTAATTAATTTAACCCTGTAAGCCCCAAAATGATTTTTGGGTGTTTTTTTTACAGTACCAAAATCAATTACTGAAGAAAATGTGTGGGCGGAGTTATTTTCTATAACTTTGTAAGACTGTTGTTATTGAAACTACAGATGTAAAATATATGCTTCGCTATCAGCAGGAAGACTGCAAGGCAAGTGCTTGATAGTATAGTAGTCCCAAGGGCAACACCTACATGTACATCTTTACTCACCTGTATAACTTCCACATTTTAAATAGCAAAGACTTTAACTCGATTACTTAGTTAGACAGAAGACCATATATGAAAGCTATGGACACCAAAATCATTAAGGATATAATATCGATATAGGGATATTTTCAACACTGAAGTAGTTATCGTGATAAGCGATATCAGGAATCTATATCACAATATAATTATAATATTTATTATTATTACTTTTAATAATTATTATTGCTTGACACATGCGTTCACACATGCGCAGTTCAGTTTATACACAGATGGCTAGGCTAGCAAGGATGTTGAAGGATAGCATGATTCGTTGGCTCCACTTGTAGGAACCAAAAGCAAGATCTGGCAGTTATTCAGATTCAAGGTCGATGCTCCAATTAAACAGCAAAGAAGTAATTTGTCATTTGTGTAAAGGGCATTTACCTTACAGTGGCAAGACGACTAATCTCCTTTATCATTTGTGGATTTGCTACATGGATGAACACAAAGCTTTAAAGTATCGCAATTGTCGTGATAAAAATTTTATATGATAATTGGGACAGAAAATTTTGATGATACACATCCTTAAAAATCATGCTTTGTTAGTAGAAGGAAAGCAGCAAGGCGAGTGTTTGCAAGTGTGATGTGTGAAGTTGTGCTTCAAACACTTTACAAAGTGCTTGCCCCATGTCTGATATTCATGTTTTATTAGTAAAGTGGCAATTATATTTTGTTTCTGATATTACAATATTCCAAATAGGATGGCAATATGATTAATTACAATATATGCATGTACATGTATAAGTGCAATTTCACTCAATAAGCTCCTTACAAACTACCAATCAGGTACTTCTACTACAAAGCAAGTTGAGTATAATTATGTATCTTTTATGTGAGGGTGGTCATGTATAAACACAACACAAAACTATGTTGGTATTGTTTTTCCTCCTAACAGGTGGAAGCTAACTTTACAGGCATGGGGCCAAGTATATTTGTAAGGACTTAAGTAAAGTACAAGTACTACAAACAAAATGTAAGTACATGTACAAGTACAATTACAAGACCTGTAATTGTACTTGTATTTACATTTTACTTGAAGTACTACTAGTAAAAATGTACCTAAGTACATGTATATGTACATGAACTACATGTAGCTGACAAGTACTGAAGTCAAAGCATTAATACTTAACGAGTACAAGTACCAAAGTACTTGGCCCCATGCCACATACACACACACACACACACTCACATCAGGTGGACTGGTCTCAGTTCGCACTCTCTTTCTAAATAAAGATGACGTATTCATGGAGGAAGCACCCCCATAGACTGTCCGACCAGAATAGAAAGGAGATGAAAAAGGAGAGCGCGAGAGGGAGATATTTGTGAGAGAGTGCGTAGGAGACTGAAATGTGGAAACTGAGAATGAGGGACCAGAACGTGCTGAGGGATGAAGCTGAAAAAATAAGGTAGATGTGAACATTCAGGTACATGTACATGTGTGTACATTGTGCATCCCTTATAACAGATGAAATTTTGTGAAGTTACATGTACAATGTTTCCCTAAAGGCACTCTCCCATCTTTTAATTACTGACAAAACAATTTCACAATACTAGTTGACCACATCATGTACAACTAATGCACTCCTCCACCCTTAATATTCATCCTGAGGGAAACACTGATTCATGTATGTACATATTGATTAACGAACAATTGTTATGGATGTACACGTACATGCACACTAATATGACACTATACATATATCACATATACACATATATACATGTACAAATAATTGAATATTATACATGTACTGTAGTATTATACATGTACATGTATTCATTGTTGCCCAGGATATTTAGAGTGGTAGTTGGATTCTACATAGCATTAAGTGCTATTTATCCAGTTTATACAGTATATATGTACTTAATGCTCTCTCAGTAGCCTATATATGTATTATCTGGGAGCAAGTTAATTCATCCGAGTGGTGGATATTCCCAACCAGTGCCAACTAGCATGGGCAGAACATTGGTCATATACACAGTTTGAGGAATATACATAGTACATACATGTATTACTACACAATATTATTATTATTATTATTATTATAACAATGATAATTATTAATTTACTGATTGTATTCCAGGATCATATTTATTTCTTTTAGATGGTAGAAATGGTCGAGGAGTGTCTACATGCTGTCTTATATTCTTTGGTAGTGGTGCATCTGTATGTCTGTTTGCTTCATCTGTTGATATGACACACGGGGTGGATGAAAATAAATTGGTATTATTTAGAGCATTTGGAGGACTAGAAGTTTGTGATTTTGTTAGATTAATCCGTTGTGATAATTTCTGAACTGATGATGGAGCAGGTACCAATCCATTTCGGGTAATTAGAAATGATGCATTTGTTGAAGTTCTCAGGGATCCCTTGGGTGAAAGATTGATAGGTGTAATATTTTTATCTGGTTCCTCTTCATCTTCCTATACGATGAGAAGATGTTCATTACCTTTATATATAGAACATGTACATATATAATTTGCAGAAAGGGGACATTAAAAAAAAAAACAACAAGAGAATACTTTTTACGGCTTACAGGGCCATCCCGTGAGTGCTTTTCTGAGATATAGTGTATGTGTCACATGTGTTATATACATTGCAAAGGAAGTTGGATTATCCCAGAGTCCTCAGTCAATGAATGGGTGTGGTACGTGCACTCGACCAGCAGTAAGAAAGCTGTTTGTAGCTTACATAGAAACTGCTGATTTAGCTGGAAATATAGCTTCTACAAGGAGTGGATAATCAATCACTGGGCCATGATTATTGAATGATGATATCACAAAACAATAAAAGGGAGACTTTTTTCTTTGTACATGTATCTTGTTTCTCAATATAACTTGAAGCATCTGTTATTCCATTCATCTCAAAGGTTCATTGGGTTTCTACAAGCGGCTTTCTTCGTGCTGTTCTGTACACTACACTCTATCTTGAGGCACATTCCAAATCCAAATTAGCCTCATGGAATGATGTAACTTCCTTAACTACATATCACCATATGTGACAATAATATAAATACATGTATATATAGTTTGAACCCGTGGAAAAGTGATAGGAATGGCTCTGTAGACTTACTGTTAAAAAGATCAACACTTTCATGTACCTTTAAGCAATTACTGGCTATTTTTATTAAGTTAATGAAATTTGGTATCCAGGAAGAGCAATCATAGAATTATATACCAAAAATAGTTTGGCTTCCAATACAAATTGGCTAAATAGTGAGTAAGATTTCATTTTAAAGGAAAGGTCCCTTTCTACAAATTAGGTAATACACAATACATGTACACTCAAGTTTTCTGTTCAATGTACATGTACATGCCTCTTCATGAGTAATGTTTCCTGTGTTAAGCATGGTATGACTCTGTACACTCTCTACATATAGATATGGGTCTATACCCATATGTATAGGTTTTTATAAGTATGGGTATATAGTTATTACATGTAAATACATATAGGTCTTTATATGTTGGTATGGGTCTCCATGTGTACATGTAGATATGGGTGTCTACATGTATAACGGATCCTGCGTTTTACTATCCGAATATCCGTTCACAATAAAGGTCAGATAATTGCTCTAAATTATTTATGATTTGTTTGCACTAAAATATACAGTATTACCTCACCTTTTTGCTGTAATCAACTACAATAGATGTTTATACAAGCAGTATTGGTCTATTTACAGATTGTTCTGCTCTCTAAAAGCCAAAAAAGCTGGTAATACAAAGCAAGACTCTTATCAACAGCCATTTTATTGCAATTTCGACTTCATGTGTTTGGTTTCTGCACATGCATGAACATTAAACAAGTACCTGGATACAAAGAAACAGATCCGGATGTTCAGTTCGCGGATGATTATCCAGATAATCAGATGTCTGTTCCCTAATGTAATTGTATATAGGGATGGGTCTTTACATGGTGGTAAGGGTAACCATATGTAGGTGTGGGTCTCTAAATATAGGTATAAATCTCAACATGTACTTGTAGGTACAGGCAAGATAACTCGCAATACATACTTCTATTCCATCAGTTACAAATGGAACTGATTCTTCTTCCATTGTAAAATTATCTTCTTCCCTCTTTTCAATGACTGTCTCCTTGCCTTTAGGAATCTCTGTGAAACTGCCTCGAGATGTGTGATCAACAATGATTTCTTCATCATCTTTCCAAGGGCTGACCCACTTTGATGGGGTGAGCCAATCCTTTACTGTCTGAACAACACCCTACATGAATACAAAAACATTCTACAGCTAAATAAGTTACGTGAAGATGTATAATGTATAATATTCCATTTAATGCCCATAAATTCACATTTCTAAGGTCAGAAACAGGTTTGTGAAATGGGTAATGTAGACTTAAACATATTTGTAATGTATGTATGTATGTGTATAATAATTATTCGAGCAAGGGCTACATGAATTTCTAAGCTAAGCTAGACGTTTACACAAGGCTGATTAACTATTAAATGAATTCGGGCTCATCATCAACTAAGAATATAGAGTATTTATATCTATGGGATATATAATATATATACTAGTATTGTTTTAGTAACTATAACTAAAACCCTTTTAGTAATGACTTTAGTTAGCTAGATAATTACAAGTCTATTGCAATAACTATAGTTATCTAAAATGAAAGGTTGGCATTTTTAGTAAGTCTAATTGCCGAGCACCTTAGTGCGAGGCAACTAATCCGGGAGTGTAGTGAAATCTCGACCTTAGTTTGTATATATATGGTTCTGTCACGCTTAGGAATGCAATAATTAAACGTACGACCACAGACACGTTAATTAGTAGACTGCGTGTACTGTTGATGGCGTACTGCTCTAATGTAGAGATGAGTGAGGAACCTACAAGTGAGGGAGCTACAGCACGCCTTTGACGCCTAGCTACACTGAGAAAAAGAAGCAAAGTGCGGGAGCTACAGAAGAGGCCAAGACAGAGGAGAAATTAAGAGGTAGAGAACAGAAACAGCGAGATCTAGATGAGAGTGAACGACAGGCAAGACAATCCCGTGTATGTTAGCATCATCGCAAGGATCACAAGATGACAAATCACTAAATTCTCTCTTCTTTCCTGCCATTATAAGTGTCAAAGTCAAATAATTATACCATTGTGTGACTAAAACCACACCTTTCTGGATATTAATTGACTATAGTGTATGTAATGCCAGCGAGGCAGTCTGCACATACGTATTCCTAGTAATTAGAATTGAATCAACTGTAACTATAACTAAGTGGCCATCATTGTCATACTAAAACACTAATAATTACATATCTTACAAAATCGCCATATTAAACTTGGCATAGATTCATGAATCTCCTGGTAGTACTCTTAATGAATTTATCAAAACAGAGGTATGTATGTACATAGCTTCTAATCATGGAATATTCCTACTATTAGATGTTAATGTATAGATCATTATAGTAGTAATACAACATACTAATTTGAATATTGTAGCACTACCTTTGGTTTTTGATATGGAGTACTTGTCCTTTGGTTACGATGACCTGTCGATTTGATCTTCCGACTTGCCATAGCTTGGTGACGTAACTACACAAAAAATGACTTTGATATCCAATAGTCAGGCTTTCTGCAGGTATAGTGATACTGTACTGCTACTGTGAGGAATGACATATAACATAAAGACACTCAAAAGCTTGCTCACGCCTGCATGTCCTCTTTTTCCCCTACCATGTGCTTCCTTACGACCGCCAGTTTCAAATTCTAATTAACAGTAATTAAAATATTATTGAAAAATTATTGTTTGTGTACGTTTAATTAAAACAAAATACATGATTTCACATCTCTGTGATTAGAACAGCTAATATTTAAAAGAAATTATATTGAATACTACAAACCACACTCATCATTCTACTCTACAAAATACAATGCCTACTCTAGCAGGAATATAAACATATAACGAATTTGGAACTCCATCAAAATCTCCTGGAAAGGTAAGAAATTCAGTTTTATCATCAACATTTCCATGTCCATCATAGATAATACTATCAGTATTCAAAGCTATCTTGTATTTCCCGGCTACTTTCACACCAACACGATAATTCTCGTAACTATCACTTGGATGAAAGTTGAAGACAAACAACAGCTTGCCTCGTTCAAAAACAATGACTTTGTCCCCATTGTGGTGACGGCCAACATACCCCGGACATGTAGGAAGGAAGTTATATTTTTTATCCAAGTGCTGCATGTCACGATCAAAATCTCGAAGATATCTGTAACGAAGAAGTTTGTCATCAACAAGATTGAATTGACGTCTAGCATAGTAGTAACTAAAATTATTACCCTGAATAAATAAATAAATAAATAAATAAATAATAGATGAACATAAAACATATTCATAGCCTGTACAATTGAGTTTAGAGGTTTATATTAACCTACTTTCCATGTCCATTGAAAACTTAAACTTAATTTGAAAGTTTTGAATCTATATCACCCTCCAGCCTGTGGCCCTCAAGTGATTCTACTTAATCATCATTACTTACTGATCATTGTACATATCTCCACATAGTGGTACATACAGTTTTCCTTACAGAATAAAGTGCTTGAAATAGTTTTTGAAAGTGTCAGGCAGAAACATTAGGACCAAACAATATTTCACAACCAAGTGTGGATTTAGTCCGGAAAAAAGTCTCACAAACCGGCACTGTACCCATTTATGAGATATAGAAGCACCCACTAGGCCATGACAGCTCTTGACTAATAATTAACCTCACTGTGTGGTTACTATTCTTATTTTGTTGTATTATTCTTATAACTAATCGGACAATTTATCCAGTCAAATGCAATTTTGTCAGGACAAAGAGCCAAAATGTCCGGAAAATGGTCAATTGCTGGACGTTATTTCAGGCACTAGAATATTACAGTGTATATATTTGACCATTAATTAATAGCTAATCTAAGTGATATCTATTGGTAAAAATGAACTCATTTACTCTAGTTCTTCTATAAATACATAATGGTGTTGTACTTGTACTTCAATTTAATATCTAGATCCTCTATAATACATTTCTAGTACTTCAGTACTACCATTTAATATCTAGATCCTCTATAATACATTTCTAGTACATCAGTACTACCATTTAATATCTAGATCCTCTATAATATATTTCTAGTACTTCAGTACTACCATTTAATATCTAGATCCTCTATAATACATTTCTAGTACTTCAGTACTACATTTAATCTCTAGATCCTCTATAATACATTTCTAGTACTTCAGTACTACATTTAATATCTAGATCCTCTATAATACATTTCTAGTACTTCTACACTACATTTAATCTTACTGAATGGTTAATTAGCTGATAATAATAATACATACAGTCTATTAAAATAAGAACGTAACACATACGGCCTGTACTTACTTCACGTGGGAAGTCCAGCCATTCAGGGTGACCAAATTCATTTCCTATGAATGTTAGATAAGCTTCTCCTCCTAACCCCATAGTTATCAGTCGAATCATCTTATGAAGAGCAAACCCTCGGCTTATCGTTATCGTACGACTGGATAATATGCTCATATTTGTGTACATTTCTGCATCCATCAACCAAAAGGCAAGTGTCTTGTCGCCAACCAAAGCCTGGTCATGACTCTCAGCATAGGCAATGCAATTTTCATTATATCGACGATTGATGAGCGTCCACCATATCTCACTCATGTTCCAATCCTGATCTTTCTTCTCCTTCAGTAGTTTTATCCACATGTCTGGAATGGCCATAGCAAGCCGATAATCAAAGCCAACACCTCCTTCTTCTACTGGACGACAGAGAGCTGGCATTCCAGAGACATCTTCTGCTATTGTTATTACAAAGGGATACTCTTTGTGTAGCATGCTGTTTGCTAGCATTAGATACACTAAAGCATCAACATCCACACTGTCATTGAAATATTCTTTGTAGTCACCTGAAAATCCCGTCCCTATACCATGGTGGCGATACAACATTGATGTAATACCATCAAACCTAAACCCATCAAACCGGTATTCATCTATATACCATCGTAGGTTTGATAATAGAAAGCGAATTACCTCCCATTTGCTGTAATCAAATATCTTACTACCCCATAGAGTGTGTTCACCTTGTGGTCCAGAATGGAAGTAACAATGATCAGTCCCATCAAACAGGTTTAACCCATCTGTTACATTCTGTGCCGCATGGCTATGAACAACATCTATAATAACAAACAAACCCAAGCCATGTGCCTTGTCGACAAGATATTTCAGGTCATCTGGGTTACCATAGCGACTAGATGAAGCAAAAAAACTGGTAACATGATAGCCAAAGCTTCCGTAGTATGCATGTTCCATAATAGCCATAAGCTCTACACAACTGTATCCCATGTCTGCAATTCGAGGAAGAACCTCATCAGCAAAATACCGATAACTTGCTACCTTAGGTTCCGGAGAGGAGATACCAACATGAGCCTCATAAATACGAACACTATCAGGTCTACCTGGTCTATCGTTTAGCCATTTATATGGAACAGGTGGAGCCCAGTGGATAGGTTGATACTCCATGGATACTGATGCATCTTGGATAGAATATTTTGTCCATGGTGAATGACGCCACAGTGTTTGTCCATCGTTTGTTTTAATAACCACCTTCACAACGCTGTTATGTGGTATTACTGGACAGCCCCCTACAGCTGGAAGCTTCATATAAAACTTGCCATATCCCTGTTCTTTGCATACATGTTTCAAAGGATCCCAGTTATTAAACTCTCCTGCTAAAGATACACATTTGCCATTTGGTACCCATTCCAAGTATTCAATATCCCCATTCTCGTGCTGTATAAGACCATATGTCTGATACCCAAGACCAAAGCGTCCAAGACCCCTTTCGTATTTGTCTATATTTTCGCATAACTCAGTATATTTATGCCATCTTAATAGCAGATCACTCTCAAACTGCCGGAGGTAAGGATCTGCTTCAAATAATTTAGCCAGTAGAGGAGGACGATCACAAGTGACATCAGAAGAATCCATTGTTTCTGCGGAGAAAAGATTATTATCATAGATTTTTTTATACTATATTAGTCTCATAATCAGACCCTCACTAAAAGGGACGAGGGTCTGGTGACAATGTCAATACCTGAGTTGTGCAGTTGCAATTTAATTTAAGAGTAATGGCTTCCCTTAGTCTAACCATGTGCAAGTTTTAATACTGCACATAGGCATAGGAAGATGTTTTTCAATGGGGGGCACCAGCCCCTGGAGCCCCACCCCCCCTCCCCCCGTTCCTATACCACTGCTGCACACACTGTATATTATTGATTGACAATATCTGCTATTTACTATCACCATGTGCAACTTATCTGCAGCTCATTGGTAAATATTGATTGGAAATACTTTCTTCTGGCTGCAATCACTGCCTTGACAAAAACGTTCATGATTGCATTGTTTATGTTATGTACCTACCCTTATCATACACATAATAATTCAGCAATCTAATTGGGTCTCCCTGTAAGAGAGCAGAGACACAACTCGGGTGTAGTGTTGTCATCAGACCTTTTAGAGAGGGTCTGATTCACTAGACTAGTACCATTATAATTATGTACAAAAGTGAACAAGTTAATTTATTATTATCATTATTAATTTCAGTGTGATCACTCACCTCAAAGGTCAAATCACCTTGTAAATCTTGCTGACTACCTACAGTGTACAACAATTATTAATATTTGCATTTTTTTGCACAACAATACACATGTACATGAAAAAATTAACAACACAAATATAATGAGATATATATACATATATATATATATATTATACCTACTCACTGCTGCAGATCTGTGGCTGTATGGACTACAATATAGCAACTACAAGCCGCAATATTTATAGGACTAACAGGTCGTCAACGAGATTAGAACTGGTTGCAAACTATATCCAAATTTGGTGATGTTAGTAAATCTATGCAGGCTATTCTATGCAGCATGGGGAGCAGTCCTCTTTCATGTGAGAACCACGTGCGACATAAGTCACTAAAGGGTTAATAATTGTATCGTAATCACATGATAATAATAATTACTATAAAAAAATATTATACATAAACTGGAGCTCACCTTTTGCTAGATATGGCTAACCCTTTCGATGAAGGTTATACAAAAGATTATGGAAGTGTCACTGGTCGTGGTTCAGGATTTCAACCTTCTTCAGGTACCAAGCTTTTGTGTATCTTTCCATTAATTGAATTATAATTTTACACATTGTTCCATTCCTACCTATTTAGATATGGATTTTGTGAAAATACGTCAAAGATTATCAGACGCTTGCCTGGAGATAAGCAGACAGAGTGAGGATATTCATGTATAATAACTAGAGTGATCTGTAGTCCTGTACCAAGGGGAGGGGAGAGTTCTCAGGGATTGACATGCCCGTTACTTAGCTTTTATTCTTACTGTTGATTTGGAACAGTCTTAACCATTAAGGGGGTGTGGTTAGGTATTACCGTACCAGTGCATGTGATTATTGTTCATGAATATGATTATAGCATTATAATTATTCATAAAGCATAATTATTATTCAACTGAAATTAATGTGGACAAAGTCATTCATAGATCTCACCCCCTCCTGCTTACACTTACTGATGAGTCCTATGTAACCTCAGGCCTGAATGTGTTATCATGGCTACCATATTAGCTAGTTAATTAATTAATTAATTAGTTTATTAACCATTTATTGGGGTTGGAGATTAATCCCTATAAATACATGTACATGTGGTTTATGTAATATTAAGCCTTCCACTAGGCAACTTTGGAATTGGCACACAAATTTCATACTCTAAAGTTGCCTAGTGGATGGTAAAAGTAGTAGGTTGTAAGTTGCAACCATCAAGCCACAAAGTAGAAGCATGCTCTTTTCACTGGCAACATGGAGTATGCGACTCACTCCAAAGTTGCCTAGTGGGATGGTAGGCTTAATATAGAACTAGAGTATTACATATTATTAGCAATGGTTGTAAGATAATATCGTACCTATTAATACTTACAGTATATAATATTGTCATGGTTGAGTGAGAACATATACATGTACATCCCGATATACAATGCCTATACATCTACATGTTTGTAATTCCTTATAGAAATAACTGCAGTAATTCCATATTATGACAACACATTGGTAGATTAGAATAAAGTTTGTTCACATTCATGATGACCTCAAAATTAGGATGTGATGACTTTATATGTAATATAGTGTATAGTTTAGTGTCACAAGGTTAATACATGATTATACTGTAACTAAATAATGAAGCAATGGATTGAAATTTAACATACTCAAAAAAGAACTGGAAGGACAATTATATGAAAATGGTAAAGGTAAAAAGATTAATGGTCATTCCAAACTAAAGTTATGAACATTATTCTGAGGTCATGATGAATGAATCACCTTTAACTCATAATTATATGTTATATTATTATAATGTGTAGCTAATGAGCTTCGTCGACTTGGTAAAAGTGTTGGGACTCAAAAAGATGATGACGACTTAAGACAAAACATGTAAGTATGGTGTATCGTGTATGTAACTATAACTACAAAGTCTTGTAGTAAGGTATACTATTTGTAGCATTATATAAAAATGCTGTAATTAACAGCAAGATTCTGTAACCAGGCGCCTAGAGAAACAACTCATGTGCATATTATTAATTAAATTGTAAGTAGAAATTATTTCCTTCCCAAGATTTTAAAAGTTTTTATTAGAAAACCAGGATAGAGACAATTATAATACAAACTCAGTTGTTTATATTTTCATGCATCAACATATCAAAGGAACAAATCAAACATTCATCGAGCAAGAATCTAGGGTTCAGAGAGGAATCGCTGATCTTTTCGGTCTATCCTGAAAAGGGTTCTGACGGCACTAGAGTCTTTGCCTTTTTGTATACTCTGTAAACTGGGTTCTGTAAAAGCAGTGTAACATCAGTCTTTGCACCCGAATTCTTAGTGAAACTGAAGTGTTCCTTCAAGTCCCATCAAATTATATTTAACTATATTTACATATATTTGACAAACTAGATCATTAATGCCATACTAAAGCAATGCTTTATGATTATAATATATTGCACCTCTATGTTTTAGTAATGAACTGAGAAAGAGCACATTTGAGAATGTGGAATCAACAACTGAAATGTTTAATGAATTAATGGGAAGATATAGTGAAAATGCAGATGTGAGTTTATTAATTATTGATGCACACTGGAATACATAGTTATGTATTTTCTGTCTATCTCCTGGTCACTCTCTCTGTCTGTCTGTCTCTGTCTCTCTATCTCTCTCTCTGTCACTCTGTCTGTCTCTGTCACTCTGTTGCTCTCTCTGTCACTCTCTGTCTGTCTCTGTCTCTCTCTGTCACTCTGTTGCTCTCTCTGTCACTCTCTCTGTCTCTCTCTTCATCTCTCTCTGTACAGAGAGGTCAAGAAATAGCTATTGGTTCATTACGTCAAACATTCAGTAGAACTGCCAATGAATTTGGACAAGTTTATGAGGCAAGTAATGTAATATACATGTACATGTACCTGTAAATTTGTAATTAGTTATAGTTAACTAAAAGAGGTTTTAGATATAATTACAGTTAACTAAAACAAAACTTCTTTTTTCACCACTCTTGTCCTGCTTATCTTGTATATACATATATATTAATTCACATTCATTCCATTTTTTGGACAATGTTGGTGGCTTTTTTCATATACATGTAATTATGGTTGAAACTTGAAAGTGGACATTTATATCAACTTTATTGTTTTTTTTTGTTTTTTTAGCAAATAGTTAACAAACTACAACAAAATCCTAGACCAGTAATGACAGACAGTGTGGTGGTAAGAACATTATATATACTAACTCATGTACTTAATACATATGTACATGTACATAGAATATGATGTTATAGTTTATATGTACATGTATGTAGAGACATAATGTGTATATCAATGTATATGTACGTACATACTACATAGAATATGTGTTTTAAAGATCAAATGTATGTAGAGACATATTGTGTAATTGTGTACATGTACGTGTACATAGAGTTATAATTCAAATGTATGCAGTTTTAGTTTAAATATATGTACCTTATTGAAAGACATACATATTCTATGTACATGTACACATTATGTAGATGTACTGTACATGTACATAGAATATGATGTCAAATGTATGTACCATTGAGAGGCATACATATTCTATGTACATATTGAGAGACATACATATTCTATGTACATGGACGTATTTAGAATATTATTCTGTAACTGTTCAAAATTGGAACTCAAACTGTGTAGTAGTAACTAGACGATATGAATTTGGAACAACTTAAATCAACTGTTGTTGACACAGGGTGGTAACCTGTATATCTGAGATGTAACTTGTCATAGTGTAGTTTACATACTGTGTAATAACACCTTTTAGTATCATCATATGATTGTGTGTTACTGTAGCGTCACAGACTGCAAATATGTGACTATTTGCGATAATTGACTCCAATTTTTGATACTTGTAATTAAACATTCACCATTTAGCAGTTTTGTACACGAAGACAATGAAATTTAATATCTTGGAAGATCAATCACTAAGCTTATTAGATATCAAATTTCAGTCACTTACTGTACAGACTGTCCAAATAATGAGTGTTTAAATGGATTAAAAATTATTTCCTCCAAGTGGTCAATTTTGCAAATATGGTCACATAGTTAATATTCAAGACCTGTAAAACAGATATAGAGTGAAGCACTTTAGAAACTGCTTAAGTACATCTTTAAACACTTATCTTTACAAGTACAGGTACTTGCTTCCTAATTTATTACAGTATACATGTATGTATGTACATCCCTATGATTGCTTTCCATAGGTTTGAAATCACTATAATATATATTTAAGTTCTTGTGTCATATACACATTGTATACATTGTTAAGGAAGCTGTGTTTTTCTGGGAGACTTGTCAATTAATGGGTGTGCCCGGTGGTGTGTAAATGAATGTGTGCTTGAGGTATAGTATCAGCAGGATGATGAATTCAGCTTGTGAAATTGCAATTACTAGCTGTTGTAGTTTAACTGCATTGCAAAAATTAAACTGAAATAGTAAAAAATAAGAAGAATAGAAAACAAATAACTATATAATAAATATGTTGTTGAGTTACAAGACATGAGAAAGTCATCAACAACGATTGATTATTGGTCATTCTTTACAAAGCAATCACAGGCAGTCTTTCATTCATATATGTTGTTATAATTTTTAATTTATTTTGTATTATTGGTGCTCCAGATGGATCATTCTGAGGAAGAAGATGATATAAGGAATATTAATGACTCATCTCAGCTAATCCAGGAACATGACTCAGTACATGCTTCGTATGCAGAACAGAGGGCCAGACAAATGGATGATCTTCAGGTAAGGGATGGCTATAGGAAGAAAAGTATCCATATTGTTTTAATAGAATATTTATATGAAACTTTATGATATTTTATATGAAACCGAGTTATCTACATTGCAATCCGCAAGTGTTGCTCTGAGAAATTAATTTCAGCAAGTTTTGATAATATGTGTTTGTGTTCCTCATTTCTTTACAAGTTTATATCTTTTACTCTTCAAAGAGCTACTATAACTGCCTCGTTAGAGCTGCCGATAGTGAAAGTTTAAACTATCATGATACTTAATAGATACTTGAACGACAGTGAATACTATCATAATGTTGAATCTGAAATTTGAATACAGATTCTGAGCATTTTCCACCTGTGGCAAAGAAACTAAGTACTCCCATACATCACTCTTAAAGCCCTCCAACAGAAATCTTCCAGCTCTTTGTCAAAATCGCTCTCATCAGAAATATTCCTCACAATCTTCATGTTTTTTTCACATGGTTGTGGGTATGTTGAGACAAGAAATTGTCAATTGTGCATGCTCATAACCAGATGTCCACTATCACAATAGTAGTTTTTAGCTATCACAGTTCTGATAGTAACATTGATGATAACGATACTCACACTATTGCTACTATCACCCATCCTTATAATACACCTTTGCTATTTGGTCTAGCTACATGTACTTATGTAGGTTTGTTATTTCGATTCCTAACCACACCGATCTTGTTTGCATACTATCCAGTATTGTGATCCTTCATCTTTCATTAAATTACTTGTTTCATGAAAGCTTTGAGATACATGACAGTTATTATGTATCATTTCTAAACTAACTATTTTTATAGCCCATAGGGGCATCCCTATGATTGCTTTCTCATGGGTTTGAACTACATTAGTATTACATTATATATATAGTTATATATATTACATATACAACGCACAGTCGCATATCTTGTTTGTGTCACATATGCGACTATCCATTGTATTTAAGCAAGTTGCATCATCATGGGGGCTCAGCAATTAATGGGCGTGGCACATAAAAGAACGCTCACTCATGTTATAGACCAGCAGGAAAGAATGTAAAACTTTAGCTGTTTAATGAAGCAGAGAAACAGTATAAAGATGATGCAAGTATGTAAATATAATAAGTTGTTGAGTTTCAGACATGAGGAAGTCATCATTTAGAACCTTGAAGGAGTACTTCAGTTTCATCAAAGATCTGTGTACTTAAACTACAGTTACTTCTTCACACCCTAGTATTCAGAGAATGCAGAAAGGTAGAGACACTAGTACATTAGCAATGATTGATAGATTTAGATACATGCTACTAGTCCCCACAAAGCAATCATAGGGATACCTTTTTGTCAATATATCTTGTTAACACTGTAATAATGATTTTGTATAGGGTGATATGGTTCAACTTCGTGATATTATGGGTAGTATACAACGTATGGTAGTAGAACATGGAGAAGTAATAGGTAAGATACATGTATTTACCTGTAGTTAAATGAATGTGACTAACGTCTGTTCACATTCATGATGACCTCAAAATTAGGATGGGATGACTTTATATGTAATATAGTGTATAGTTTAACCCATACAGCACTGAGCTTGTTTTTCAAATTACTTCCCATTTTCAACACTGGCGACTCTATTGCATATATTTTGGCCACCGTTCACTTTCTCTACCCCAAACTTGGCTCCTTTTCCGACATGGAGCACTACTTCTACCAACTTGCTTACCGGGACTCGAAAGTCCCCAAGTACTTTGTAAGATTTAATGAAATGCAGTGCTCTCCCTCTTTTGACTGGAACTGGGGCAAGCAAAATGACCCCACTGCATGTTGGTATCAGCTACACCTACAATTTCAGGTTTTACAGCAAGGGAAATGCCTCAGTTACCCACCAGAGTGCATGGGCGGGGTCACTGAAACCACAATTTGCGTGGGCGGCGAGGGGGCTGCACCCCCTTCGAACCACCATCAATGGGGGGACACCCCCTTTAAAATTCCCCCCGTATTCGTTGTTTAGGTCAAAGGGCGGCCGAAAAAGCAGCAACTTTTTTTGCCATTTTCGTGGGCGTGTGCCTGACATCAATTACAAGGATTTGGAGGGCTTCGTAATGCTAGGAACACACTCCAAACCACATAGGGGTGAAACGTCACATATATGTGACATCAGTGTTCTAAGGGTTAATGTCATGAGGTTAATACATGATTATACTGTAACTCAATAATACATTGTAATTTGACATACACTAAAAAGAAAGGGAAGGATAATTATATAAAAATGATGAAGGTAAAAACATTTTTTGTCTTTCCAAACTAAAGTTAGAAATATATTTCTTAGATCAAGGTGAGTGTGAATAACCTTTAGTAGTAATGAAAGTGACTGAGATACATACATATACATGTATACTCTGTTCACTTTCAAGATGTCCTCAAAGGCTCAAACTTATGATGAGATGACTTTATATGTAATAGTTTAATGTCATAAGGTAAACAACACACACACACAGAAAACCTTATTATAGTAACCCTCCGCTCTGCCTAGGTGGGTTTTCCTGCACCATTTTCATATAACTATCCTTTCTGTTCTATCATTGCTTCATTATTGAGTTACAGTATAAACTGCATTAAGCTTATGATATTAAAAGGCAATTGTGAGTTGTAAAAATTGTCATAACTTGAAAGGTTTTAAGAAAAGCCTGTCTTACATTTTGATCCTTGTATAATTTTGAATCTGTCGATTGACGTCCCAATATTGTTAGTTGTCCAGATATTTTGGCAAAAGACACACAGACAGACACACGGACAGACAGAAAATGTGATTATAATAACCCTATGCTCCGCCTATGCGGGCGACAGTTAATTAGAGCATATATGGTACTCTACTACAATACTATGAAGTATGAACAAGTCTTGGCCCATGTACATGAAATAATTAGAGCATATATGGTATTATACTACGATATGAAACCCTTTCCCTGATACTACATGAGTCTAGTGTAGTACCATATATACTCTAATTATGCATGAACCTATACAGTTAAAAGGATCTCATCATTGTGTTAATTTCCTGATTGTATGGTTAGATGAGAAAATAGGCCATTAGAAAATATTTAATTTTGTGAAACACTTAGGAAGCCAATCCAATCAAATTTGTAATCTAGACATTGCTTTTCCTAATTTAGTTGTGTTTGAAAAACAGTTGAATCATACTCAAATATATTCAATTTTCGTTTAATTTTTGGAAACTGAACTGATTATTCTATTTCCTCAGATGATATAGAGACTCATGTAGAGAGAGCAGGTGAAGAGGTAGTCAAAGGTAGATCAGAGTTAGGATCTGCTGTAAGATATAAGGTAAGCCAGTTAGAAACACTATGAAATATTTATTACCAACTAATATTTCTTCCTTAGCGTTGCAATCGACGTCTAACAGTTATAATCACACTGATAGTATTGGTTATAGTTGCAGTTACAGTGATAGTAGCTGTGATATTTATTTGTGGTGTAGGTCATGCTTGTAACAAGAAATAGCTCGACCTTTGACCTCTGTCTTTCATCAATCGACTGGTCCTTTTATGTGATACATGCACTGTTTATATTGTTATTTTTTGTTTGATTATAGTTTAAAGACTGATATCATTTGGATTAAATATGAATATTGTATTTGTAGAAGTATTGTGTGAAAAAAAAAAACAATCAGGTAATTAGATTGGTCACGCCCATACTTCGAAGGACGAGTCGGCGCCTAATGTGTTCAGGCTCAAGATACTAAGTATGAGGTTACAATTAACACTGGCTATACTCAAACCTGATTTATTTGCAAGACCTCGAGCTGCTGAAGTTTGTATATGTATAAATAGATTGATGTCTGTATGTACATCCAGTAATATATAATTATATATATATATATAAAAAAGGGTGTTTCTTCATGTAACCTCCAGCGGGATTATAATTATTATAGAAATGCATGGGTCTTATGTAGAAATTTTTAATTAGGCTCATTTTATTTCTCACAGGCAGTTCGGTTGATGATTCGAAACAAAGATTTGTACATTGTGAGGTCACAAATCATTCATTGGACACAGGATGATGTAGCAAAGTTCTATCCTGAGCATAATGGTAGGTTATGTCTAGTGATACACCGATAATTGGATCAGTGATTGGTATCAGTCATTATGGCCATATTATTTATGAAAGATGTAACCAATATTGTAATTGTTCAGCGTTTAGTTCTGTTTGTTTAAACAAGTTCTTTGTCTGTCTGTCTGTCTGTCTGTCTATCTGTCTGTCCTGCAAAAATAAGTTTTGGAAAATGACTAGTTTAAACATACTCTAAACTCAGTGGTATGGAAACAGCCAGTCATGCAGGACATTGTCTGAAATTAAACTGTATACAAAGTATATATGAGCAGGATAAGAGTGATGAAAATAGGTCAAATGTCTGGTAGTTGGCTCAATGTTTCCACACCCCTGTCTAAACACAAGCTCGAAATTAGTAATTTGTTATGTATAATGTTGTTTGTGTTTAGGTAAATTCTTCTTCCCATGGTTGTTATCATCTATGTCCTCTGGAAAGATGAATCCTATGATACTGGCTGGTTTTAACTCAATAGAAGTATGGAGAAAGCTTATGGGACCTGCTAAAGCATTAATGTAATACTATAATACATAAATTAAGTTGATTATGTATCCCTGTGATTGCTTTGTGGTGTCATTATTAACTAACTACTGGTGTTATTTTTCTACTTTGTATGGTTCTTGTATAATGTTCGCCATGTATTTCAGATATTAGTTGAAGCAGAGTGTTTGATATGTTTTGAAGTATAGGCAAATTGGCTCAACAATTGTTAGTGTGTGTGGCATTGGGAATACATCTTGAGCCAATTAAAAAACACTTAATGCTGTTAGTGACAATATAATCATAACTGAAGGGAGAACTGTGCAGTGCCAAATAAGAAGCTCTTTGGGCCAATGCTGCGGTATATGAGGTTATTAAAACAAATTGAAGTTTTTACAAGCAGTTTTCTTCCTGCTGAGCTTCAGCATGTGTTCTTATACATAATTATATATTATATATATATATATATATATAATTATAAATATATATATACATATGGAAAGCAATCATAGGGATGTCTTTGCAAGCCATAAAAATGTTATATCAATTGATCTCTGTGTCCCCATTTCTGCAGTGCTAGACGTCATGCTCCAGATACTATCCGAGGTCAATTTGCTCAGAATGATATATACAATAGTGTTCATGGTGCAAACAGTGATGAGAGTGTTACCAAGCAGATAACGTTAATATTTCCTGAGTTTAATATCCAGGAGTGGATGGATAATGAGGAAGAATGCTTTCGTTATGGAAATGTTGAATATTTTAGTGAACTTGGAATACATAAATGCAATAATAATGCTCACTAATAATAATTATTTATTGGCTTATGTCTTTCATTTTTAGAACTTATTTTATACGCATGCCTCTTCACTATATATAATAGTTATTTATATTTTCTCTTCTCAATTTCTTGTTTTTAAATTTTAATGGCACACCGCGCGCAAAATTAATTAATAGGTGGAGCCTGACTTACCACGTGGACGTGGATGGTGTTCAATTGCCAGTACCTGCCCCTGTTGGGTATGAAGCAGAGCCACCTTCTAGCAAACTTTGGATGGGAAATGTAAGTCAAGATATATAGTATAATATTATATAGTTGGAGATTTGTTCAAAATATAATTTGAGATTAAGGGAAGCCATTGTGGTAATCACAAAAACATTAGGCACAGCAATCTACATGTGGGCAGCCTCATTCACAGGTTAACAGGGTTCTGTTAAATAGTGGGGGGAAGTCCACCCCTCCCTAAACCATCTAGATCTTGGCACTAAGTAACTACTATATACAGGAGTGTAGTATATTATAGTATGACAGTAATGTCCACTCTTAGTAGTTAATCAACTTAGGGTTACTAAGGGGACATCTCCAAACTGAAGCTTGTACGCTTAACATCACAGGGACACTACTGCAAGACCCCCCTACCCCCCTCCTCTTAACATCATGAATGAATACTCAAGTGTATCATACTAGCTTGTGCACGACCTTTTATAATATGTTTGATATACATTGACTGTTTTATCAACTTATGCATTGACTATAATTTGCTTTGTCATGTGACCTTATGTTTGTGGTTGGTAACTTGGTAAGCAACGATCTGCTTATGCATTGACTATAATTTGCTTTGTCATGTGACCTTATGTTTGTGGTTGGTAACTTGGTAAGCAACGATCTGCTTATGCATTGACTATAATTTGCTTTGTCATGTGACCTTATGTTTGTGGTTGGTAACTTGGTAAGCAACGATCTGCTTATGCATTGACTATAATTTGCTTTGTCATGTGACCTTATGTTTGTGGTTGGTAACTTGGTAAGCAACGATCTGCTTATTCATTGACTATAATTTGTTTTGTCATGTGACATTTTATTCATGTGGCCTATTTAGTCAATGTTATATTAAGAGAGTGTCCTTAGGCTGAGTATACTGAGATTTGTGTACTTCAGTGTAAAAGCATTCTAACAGATCATCAAGTTTACATGGTTGGTAATTAATGTATGCAATTGCATACTTAGTAAACAGTTATATATATTCCTAATGTTCTACAAGATTCTTTCAAACTAAGAAGAGTAGATAATCAAAATAATAACCATAGTAGGCTGTTGTGTTTCAGGCATGAGAAAGTCAGCCATGATTACTGAATGCTGGACACAAGTCACACCACAAAACAATGAAAGGGATATATCTTTCTCCATAATCCATATATCTTATTTTGCTTAAAAATGTGATAATTTCCTGATCTACAGTAGTTTATGTACATGTATGTGTATGTACATGTATTTTTCCTGTACAGCTGGAACCTCACATGGATGAAGCACTTATAACTAACATGTATGCTCAGTTTGGCTATCAAGTATTGAGTGTGAAAATGATACGAAATCATCAAACAGGGTATGTATATTTTATGTTCTATTCAGCAATTGAACAAGATAAAATTAAAAAAGATATATAGAGAAAAAAGTATCCCTATGACTGCTTTGTGGTGTCCAGCATTCAGTAATCATGGCTGACTTTATCATGCCTGAAACACAACAGCCTATTATAGTTATTATTTTGATTATCTACTCTCCATACCTTTCAAAGGACATTGTAAAACTTTAGGAATATATTTCAGGCAGAATAGCAGTTCCAGTTTGTACGTAAGCTACTTAGCTACAAGCAGCTTTCTTTCTGCTGATGTGTAGAGCTTGAGCGCACGTTCTTTTACGCACCACGCCCATTAATTGACCAAGCCCCCCAGGAATGACGCAACTTCTTTAGGTACGCATACAACACATACACGCGCAAGTGGACACAAGAAAATATGTATATATAGATTCAACCTCGTGGAAAGCAATCATAGGGATGGCCCTACGGGCCATAAAAAAATAAGTATCCCGCTTTGTGATGACTGTGTATTAATTATTGCTGATGGCACTATATAGGTTCTCTACCTTTCTGTGTATACTTGAAAACTGCTTCAGAGAGTAGAGTATACATACTTTCTATAGTAGAGGTATAGAGCCTATAGGAGAGAATTTATTTATTCTGTAATGTACATGTATTATACTTACAATTATGATGTTTACAGAATGATGGCTCGTTACTGTTTTGTGGAGTTTAGTGATGCTCTGACTGCAAAATCTGCATTATATAATTTGACATCTATTGTTATGCCTGGATCAAATGCTGTAAGTACATGAGAGAGGGGGGGGGGGAGGGATCTGGTTTATGATAATATTATTCTTTCTCCTTCCATAGCGAACGAAATTCAAACTGAATTGGGCAAGTAAGAGATTGGAAGCAGGGTTAGGATTAAATATTACATGATACCATGATAATATGTGACTTTAATATACAGTCATTTGGGAAACAATAACGATTATCTTCATATGCTTGCTCTTGCTATTGAGCCATTTTATAACTGAATTAGAAACAGCAACTATTGTTCACCTAAACTGTCCTAAAGGTCATTCACATTCACCTTCATAACTTTAGTTTGGAATGAACGACAATCTTTTTTTTCCTGCACCATTTTCATATAATTATCCTTCCTGTTCTTTTTCAATTCATTGCTTCATTATCAAGTTACAGTATTAACCATATGACATTAAACTAACTATACACTGTATTACATATAAAGTCATCACATCCTTAATTTGAGGTTGTCATGAATATGAACAGACATGGTAGTACTTTTAGCACCATTCTTCACAACCTACTTTCGAGTCATCATGTGAACAGGTTTTAACTTAGTAGCTGAGTAGCAAGCATTTAAAAACAAGAGATTATTGTATTCCAAGTGATTGATTTTCTCATTCATGGTCAATACATGTATCCATCAGCAATTCTTTCTAAATTTAATAACTTGTTTTTCTTCAGGACTACCAAGTATAATGTATTTGTAGCTGATTTGAGCGATGAATCAGACGATGTCACAAGTCAACATTTACTGGTTAGTAGAAATGAATTATAATTGTATTTGTACATGTATTTGGGTAACAGTGTTTCCACCAGGATAAATATTAATGCTGGAGGAGTGCCTCAATGGTACATGTACAAGATGTTTGGTAAACAATGTTTGATCAGTGCCATAAAACGGGTGCAGATAAAAGTACACTCCTTTATACATTTGTACTATAGGGAACAAACAGTGTACAGGCCTACAGGGGTATACATACATACCCCCCACTGTATAGCTCTATGTATCTATATAGGGAACAAACAGTGTACCCCTTCACTGTTTGTTCCCTATAGTGAAATAGTGTTTTTCAGCATGAGATTTAAAATTAAAGGATGGTGGAGCAAGACTAAAGAGCGAAGGCGTGCCTTGCTACCACCTTTTGGGGGAAACAATGATTGGTACATGTACTATAGACATAATATAAATAGCTGAAACATTATACATGTAATTCTTACACTTCTTTCTTTGTCCTTTCAGGAACATTTCTTGAATCGATATAGATCTGTACGATTTGCAAAAGGTAAACACATGTTTGTTATATATTTTAGTTATAGTTTACTGGATTTATACTGTTGTGATAACTAGTAAAATTAATATTGACAAGAAAGACAAGTGATAATCATTCAATGTTTATCATCTTGTAGTTTTAGTTAATAACCATTTATAGAAAACAGATCGGTTTCATACAAATGGGGAAGGAGGCCCTGGGATTTCTCACTCCCAGAGCCCCCCATATACACACCACATTTATGACATTTCAATCAATCTCGGAAGATCTAAAATTTGAAATCTTGAGGGCAGTCTCCTATTCGCTTTTATCTTGTCCTGCTTACCTTGTATTTATACATGTACATGTATATTAGTTATTCATTCCGGACAATGTTGGTGGCTTTTTTTATATCACTTAACATAATTATGGTTGTAAGTGGGCATTTATATCACTTTTATTGTTTGTTTTGTTTTTGTAGCAAATAGTTAACAAACTTCAACAAAATCCTAGACCAGTAATAACAGACAGTGTGGTGGTAAGAACATTATATATACTAACTACATTTACTTAATACATGTGTACATGTACATAGAATATGATGTGATAGTTTATATGTATATGTATATATATATATTACATGTACGACGCACAGTCGCATATTATACTTGTTTCACATATGCGACTATTCATTGTATTTAAGTTGCATCATCATGGGGGCTCAGACAATTAATGGGTGTGGCACGTAAAAGAACGCTCGCTCATGCTATAGACCAGCAGGAAAGAATGTAAAACTTAACTGTAGCTAGCTGTTTAATGAAGCAGTGAAACAGTATAAAGATGAGGCAAGTATGTAAATATAATAAATTGTTGAGTTTCAGACATCATTAGAACCTTGAAGGAGTACTTCAGATTCATCAAAGATCTGTGTACTTAAACTACAGTTACTTCTTCACACCCTAGTATTCAGAGTACACAAAAAGGTAGAGACACTAGTACCATCAGCAATGATTGATAGATTTAGATACATGCTACTAGTCTCCGCAAAGCAATCATAGGGATACCTATTTGTCAATATATCTTGTTACACTACAATAATTCATTTTGTATAAGGTGATATGGTTCATCTTCGTGATATTATGGGTAATATACAACGTATGGTAGTAGAACATGGAGAAGTAATAGGTAAGATACATGTATTTACCTGTAGTTAAATGAATGTGACTAACGTCTGTTCACATTCATGATGACCTAAAACTTATGATGGGATGACTTTATATGTAATATAATGTATAGTTTAATGTCATAAGGTAAACAACACACACAGACAGAAAACCTGATTAAAGTAACCCTCCGCTCTGCCTAGGTGGGTGAGGGTTTAATGACCAAAAATCTTTTTTTTCCTGCACCATTTTCATATAATTATCCTTTCTGTTTTATCATTGCTTCATTATTGATAATCTGCATTAACCTTATGATATTAAATGGCAATCGTGAGTTTTAAAAATTGTATATATAACTTTATAACCGAAAGTTTTTAAGAAAAAGCCCGTCTTTCATTTTGATCATTGTATAATTTCGAGTGTGTCGATTGACGTCCCAATATTGTTAATTGTCCAGCTATTTTGGCAAAAGACACACAGACAGACAGACAGACACACGGACAGACAGAAAATATGATTACAATAACCCTATGCTCCGCTATGCAAGCGACAGTTAATTAGAGCATATGTGGTACTCTACTACAATACTATGAAGTATGAACAAGTCTTGGCCCATGTACATGAAATAATTAGAGCATATATGGTATCACACTACAATATGAAACCCTTTCCCTGATACTATATGTGTCTAGTGTAGTACATGTACCATATATACTCTAATTATTTTTTTCCTAGTTAAAAAGATCATTGTGTCAATTCCTGATGGTATGGCTAGATGAGAAAATGGGCCATTAGGATATCATTAATTTTGTGAAACACTTGGAAAGCCAATCAAATTTGTTATCCAGACATTGGTTCTCCTATATACATGTATATACTTGCATTTGCAAAACAGTTGAATCATACTCAAACTGAACTGATTATTCTATTTCCTCAGATGATATAGAGACTCATGTAGAGAGAGCGGGTGAAGAGGTAGTCAAAGGTAGATCAGAGTTAGGATCTGCTGTAAGATATAAGGTAAGCCAGTTAGAAACACTATGAAATATTTATTACCAACTAATATTTCTTCCTCAGCGTTGCAATCGACGTCTAACAGTTATAATCACACTGATAGTATTGGTTATAGTTGCAGTTACAGTGATAGTAGCTGTGATATTTATTTGTGGTGTAGGTCATGCTTGTAACAAGAAATAGCTCGACCTTTGACCTCTGTCTTTCATCAATCGACTGGTCCTTTTATGTGATACATGCACTGTTTATATTGTTATTTTTTGTTTGATTAAAGTTTAAAGACTGATATCATTTGGATTAAATATGAATATTGTATTTGTAGAAGTATTGTGTGAAAAGAAAAAAACAATCAGGTACATCATGTAATAATTAAATTGGTCACGCCCATACTTCGAAGGACGAGTGTTGTGTTGTGTTCGGGCTGGAGGTACTAAGTATGAGGTTACAATTAACACTGGCTATACTCAAACCTGATTTATTTGCAAGACCTCAAGCTGCTGAAGTTTGTATATGTATAAATAGATCCAGTAATATATTATATATATAATTTATATAATTATATATATATAATTATATACATTATAGGGTGTTTCTTCATGTAAACTCCAGCGGGATTATAATTATGTATATAGAGGGTCTTGTGTACAAATTTTTAAGCTACCATTTTATTTCTCACAGGCAGTTCGGTCAATGATTCTAAACAAAGATTTGTACATTGTGAAGTCAAAAACCATTCATTGGACGCAGGATGATGTAGAAAAGTTCTATGCTAAGCATAAGCGTGGGTTATGTCTTGATACAATGATAATTGGATCGGTGATTGGTATCAGTCATTATAGCCATTATTTTTAGTATCGGTATCAGTTATTTCTGAAAGATGTAACCGATATTGTAATTTTCAGTGAATATTTTTGTTTGTTTATTTCTTTGTCGTCTGTCTGTCTGTCTGTCTGTCCTGTAAAAAATAAGTTTTGGAAAATGACTAGTTAAACATATTCTAAACTCAGTGGTGTGGAAACAGCCAGTCATGCAGGACATTGTCTGATAAATTTAGTGAATATCCTAATTGAGCAGGACAAGAGTGATGAAAATAGGTCAAAATATCTGGTAGTTGGCTCAATGTTTCCACACCCCTGTCTAAACACATCAGAAAGCTCGAAATTAATAACTTTGTTATGTATAGTGTTGTTCATGTTTAGGTAAATTCTTCTTCCCACGTTTGTTATCATCTATGTCCTCTGGAAAGATGAATCCTATGATACTGGCTGGTTTTAACTCAATAGAAGTATGGAGAAACCTTATGGGACCTACTAAAGCATTAATGTAATATTATAATACATAAATTAAGTTGATTATGTATCCCTGTAATTGCTTTGTGGTGTCATTATTGGGCTATTCTAAAACGCGGAATGGAATGCAAAACGGAACGGAAACGGAAATGAATATATTTTGGGGCGTGGCACGTTGCATTGCCATGACTTCTTTATTGCACTGATACCCTACCGATACAAAGTTAACCCTAGGATGTACGACCAAGGGACCCTATTTCCTGGGTTTTACGTTAAACGGGTTAGTGCAAACACCAGATCTTCATCGCTTGATATAATTATTATTTCATCATCCACCATCGTGCAATGAAGATCTGGTGTTTGTACTAACCTGTTTAACGTAAAACCCAGGAAATAGGGTCCCTTGGTCGTACATCCTAGGGTTAGCTTTGTATTGGTATGGTCCCCATCAGTGCAATAGACAATACAACGTGCCACGCCCCAAATTATCATTCCGTTCCGTTTTTGCATTCCGTTCCACGTTTTAGAACAGCCCGTCATTATTAACTAACTACTGGTGTTATTTTTCTACTTTGTATGATTCTTGTATAATGTTCGCCATGTATTTCAGATATTAGTTGAAGCAGAGTGTTTGATATGTTTTGAAGTATAGGCAAATTGGCTCAACAATTGTTAGTGTGTGTGGCATTGGGAATACATCTTGAGCCAATTAAAAAACACTTAATGCTGTTAGTGACAATATAATCATAACTGAAGGGAGAACTGTGCAGTGCCAAATAAGAAGCTCTTTGGGCCAATGCTGCGGTATATGAGGTTATTAAAACAAATTGAAGTTTTTACAAGCAGTTTTCTTCCTGCTGAACTTCAGCGTGTTCGTATACATAATTATTATATATATATATATAATTATAAATATATATATACATATGGAAAGCAATCATAGGATGTCTTTGCAAGCCATAAAAATGTTATATCAATTGATCTCTGTGTCCCCATTTCTGCAGTGCTAGACGTCATGATCCAGATACTATCCGAGGTAAATATGCTCAGAATGATACACGCAATAGTGTTCATGGTGCAGACAGTGATGAGAGTGTTACTAACGAGATAGCGTTAATATTTCCTGAGTTTGATAGCCAGGAGTGGATGGATAATGAGGAAGAATGCTTTCGTATTGGAAATGTTGAATATTTTAGTGAACATGGAATACATAAATGCACTAATGATCACTAATAATAATTATTTATTGGCTTATGTCTTTCATTTTTAGAACCTATTTTATACGCATGCCTCTTCACTATATATAATAGTTATTTATATTTTCTCTCCTCAATTTGATTTGTTTTATTGGCGGGGAGGGGCACACCGCGCGCAAAATTAATTAGTAGGTGGAGCGACTTACCACGTGGACGTGGAATAGTCAATTAGTTGGTGGAGCGACTTTGGACGTGGAATAGTCATGGCTGGTGTTCAATTGCCAGTACCTGCCCCTGCTGGGTATGAAGCAGAGCCACCTTCTAGCAAACTTTGGATGGGAGATGTAAGGCAAGATATATAGTATAATATTATATAGTTGGAGATTTGTTCAAAATATAATTTGAGATTAAGGGAAGCCATTGTGGTAATCACAAACAATTTAGGCACAGCAATCTACATGTGGGCAGCCTCATTCACAGGGTAACAAGGTACTGTTAAATGGTGGGGGGAAGGGATCAACTGAAAAGAACGATCACAGCATTTGGCGACAAAGCCACACTTACAAACGTCACGTGACACACAATTGTCATGTGACTTCCGGTGGGTGATCCACTGTTTCAATACATTGCAAAGTTTGCAGTGATAGGTTATAACTTTGCTCGCTAACATGCTGATGCCCCTACCCCCCCCCCCCCCCCCCCCCCCCCCTGTTTGTCAGGAACAGCGTAAATGTCAAACAGTGGGATTAAAGTTATTCTGGGGGGGTAGGGCACTTTAAACGCCCACCGAAAGTCACATGACAATTGTGGGTGTGTCTTTGTCGCCAGATGCTGTGATCGTTCTTTTCAGTTGATCCGGGGGAAGTCCACGCCTCCCTAAAACATCTAGATCTTGGCACTAAGTAACTACTATATACAGGAGTGTAGTATATTATAGTATGACAGTAATGTCCACTCTTAGTAATTAATCAACTTAACTAATATTAGGCTTACTAAGGGGACATCTCCAAACTGAAGCTTGTACGCTTAACATCACAGTGACACTACTGCAAGACCCCCCTACCCCCCTCCTCTTAACATCATGAATGAATACTCCAGTATATTCTACTAACTTGTGCTTCTAATGTTTAGCGTCATGCACACACCACCCCCCTCACCCCTTTCACGTCACTATGACGTTAAGCGTACAAATTTCAGTTTGAAGATGCCCACTAAAAGGGTTTTAAAAATGTCCATTATTAGTCAAAAATGGTGACTGGTAGATGTAATACTTAGTACTAGTAATAGTACTATACAGTACATACTGAATAGAATAGTATTATATAGTAATACAATGTGGTCGATTATCCTAAGATCTTACTGAAAACATTAATGCATTCAATCATGATTATAGCCCACATGTAATAGATCACAGAAAGGATTGTTGATTAATATTATTAACAGGGCTTGAAATTATCCACAGTTCCAACGAAAATATTCATTAGGAATTATTTTGTTATCATACTATTCTTATTCATACTGAATTCTCAGTGCCAGAGTATTCTGGTGGCTGGTTGACAAGCAATTTAATGTACTAAGAATTGGTTGTCTGGACAAGTGATAATTTCAAGCCCTGCTTAATAGTTAATATTGTAGTTTATATTCCTCTACCTCTAATGCATGTACAATGTACTATCACTTGTTTATCATGTGACCTTTTCTAATGTAATGTTTATGCATTGAGTTATGTATCGATTATAATTTATTTGTCACAACCTTTCATAATATGTTTGATATACATTGACTGTTTTATCAACTTATGCATTGACTATAATTTGTTTTGTCATGTGACCTTATGTTTGTGGTTGGTAACTTGGTAAGCAACAATCTGCTTATGCATTGACTATAATTTGTTTTGTCATGTGACCTTTTGTTTGTGGTTGGTATGCTATTAACAGCTTAATGCAGTAACTATAATTTACTTTGTCATGTGATCTTTTGTTTGTGGTTGGTATGCAACAATCGACTTATGCATTGACTATAATTTGTTTTGTCATGTGACATTTTATTCATGTGGCCTATTTAGTCAATGCCATAAGAGAGTGTCCTTAGGCTGAGTATACGGAGATTTGTGTACTTCAGTGTAAAAGCATTCTAACAGATCATCAAGTTTACATGGTTTGGTAATTAATGTACACAATTACATACTTAGTAAACAATATATATAATTATATATATTCCTAATGTTCTACAAGATCCTTTCAAACTAAGAAGAGTAGATAATCAAAATAATAACCATAGTAGGCTGTTGTGTTTCAGGCATGAGAAAGTCAGCCATGACTACTGAATGCTGGACACAAGTCACACCACAAAACAATGAAAGGGATACTTCTTTCTCCGTATATCTTGTTTTGCTTAAAAATGTGATAATTTCCTGATCTACAGTAGTTTATGTACATGTATGTGTATGTACATACATGTATATTTCCTGTACAGCTGGAACCTCACATGGATGAAGCACTTATAACTAACATGTATGCTCAGTTTGGCTATCAAGTATTGAGTGTGAAAATGATACGTAATCATCAAACAGGGTATGTTTATTTATATTGTTGTATTCAGCAATTGAACAAGATAAAATTAAAAAATAAGTATCCCTATAATTGCCTTGTGATAACTGTGTGTTAATTATTGCTGATTGCAGTGCATGGCACTATAGGTTCTCTACCTTTCTGTGTACACTTGAAAACTGCTTCAGAGAGTAGAGTACACATACTTTCTATAGTAGAGGTATAGAGCCTATAGGAGAGAATGTATGAGTCAATTTTATTCTATAATGTACGTGTATTAATTTATAATTGTGATTATGATGTTTACAGAATGATGGCTCGTTACTGTTTTGTGGAGTTTAGTGATGCTCTGACTGCAAAATCTGCATTATATAATTTGACATCTATTGTTATGCCTGGATCAAATGCTGTAAGTACATGAGAGAGGGAGGGACCTGATTTATGATAATATTATTCTTTCTCCTTCCATAGCGAAAGAAATTCAAACTGAATTGGGCAAGTAAGAGATTGGAAGCAGGGTTAGGATGATACCATGATAATATGTGACTGTAATATACAGTCATTTGGGAAACAATAACGATTATCTTTATAAATTTAATAACTTGTTTTTCTTCAGGACTACTGAGTATAATGTATTTGTAGCTGATTTGAGTGATGATGTCACAAGTCAACATTTACTGGTTAGTAGAAGAAAATTGTATTTGTACATGTATTTGGGTAACGGTGTTTCCACTAGGATAAATATTAATGCTGGAAGAGTGCATCAATGGTACATGTACATGATGTTTGGTAAACAATGTTCAATCAGTGTTGTCAAACGGATGCAGATAAAAGTACGCTAAAAAAAAAATTGGTTTCTTTATACTAGAGGGAAAAAACTATGTACAGGGGTACACTGTTTTCTTCCCTATGCATACGTATATAGGGAACAAACAGTGTTGGGGGTCATTGTTTCTTCCCCATACATACATACCCCTCACTGTATAGCCCCTATGTATCTATAGGGAACAAACAGTGTACCCCTAGATATAGAAAATTTTATATCGTATGTCGTGACTGTTTATATCGCGATATATCGCATATCACGATATAATTTAATTAGTGATGTGCGATACGTATTGATATATCGAAATATCGATATTTTCGTTCAATATCGTGATACAATATTAGCTTTTGGGTGTATCGATACACTGGAATGGACAGTTTAGTAAACATGGTTTTTCTAATTTGTGTAATTTGATAGCTTAAAAAAGCTAGTGTGCATAACTTTCATCGATTTCTTTTACCATTTCTTGACAAATACATCCAAATAGGACATTTATTTACTTTTTATAAGTGTTTCAATATTATTTCAAATATCGTGATACTGTATCGTATCGTGATATTTTTGGCAGCGATACGCAATACTATTATTTAGTGGTATCGCACATCCCTAAATTTAATTAATTATTCATTTATATTAATAATAATTAAATTTTTTGACCGAAAGTTACAGTTATGTTATTTTTTGTCCTCTGCTCTTAAAACTTGCTCTACCTTTTAAACTTAATTAGGTACAACTATAAACTAAAATAAAGTAAGAGAATCTTATAATTTCTAAGGCTAGATTCCTACCTCGGTTGTCATCTTGCTTGTGGGCGACGCCCACTTTTCAGGAAGTCAAAGGCTCTTTTGCTTTCCATGTTCCAGAATTAAGCTTGTTATTGTTTTAGAGACCTGCAGACACCTTTAAGCTTGCAGAAAATCAACATAGATACCTTCTTTCCAGGTGCATGCAAGAAAAAGATTTTAACTAGTTCAAACATGACGCTGTTTTTTTCAACTGCGCATGCGTATACCATATCGATATAAAAAAATGTTATATCATATCGTATCGTGGCTTATTATATCGTGATATGTCGATATATCGATATATCGTAGCAGCACTAGTTTGTTCCCTATAGTTAAACAGTGTTTTCATCATGAGATTTAAAATTAAAGGATGATGGAGCAAGACTAAAGAGCGAGGGTGTGCCTTGCTACCACCCTTTAGGGGGAAACAATGATTGGTACATGTACTATAGACATAGCTCAAACATTATACATGTAATTCTTACACTTCTTTCTTTGTCCTTTCAGGAACATTTCTTGAATCGATATAGATCTGTACGATTTGCAAAAGGTAAACACATGTTTGTTATATATTTTAGTTATAGTTTACTGGATTTATACTGTTGTGATAGATAACTAGTAAAATTAATATTGACAAGAAAGACAAGTGATAATCATTGATGGGTTCATACGAATGGGGAAGTGGGACCCTGGGATATCTCACTCCCAGAGCCCCCATATACACACCACATTTGTGACATTTACATTAATCTCGGAAGATCTAAAATTGAAATCTTGAGGGCAGTCCCCTATTCGCTATGTAGTATATGCTTTTTATTGCTTTTGAACTTTTTATAAATCTTTGAATTATTAACTTATGGTTCCCAGAAAAAATCCTTTATGAATCCTGAACAGCATTGCTTAAATTTTGAGTTTGCTTAGCAGAGATGTGGTCAAAGTTGCATCTACATATACATGTAGATGCAACTTTGACCATTAGCTTTTGACCACCTCCAACTTTGACCAAGAAATTTACGATGTATATTACATTTACATGTAAATTAATTTTGTAGTTGTTGAAGATGAAAATGGTGTCAGTAAAGGATATGGGTTTGTGAGATTTTGTGATCAGTTTGAGAGAGACAGGTCTCTTACAGAGATGGATAACACTCTTGGACTGGGTAGTAAACCCATAAAGATCAGAGAAGCACAACCTCCTAAACCAATGTAAGAAAGAAATAATTATAAAGAATAATAAAAACATTTAAAAAAAAAAATGAAAGAACATGTAGGGATATTAAAACTGAAAAAGCACACGAACAAGATTGGAATGGTACCTTAGCAACAAAACTAAAATAACCACTTCCACATAACAACCCTACTGTATTGTACTGTACTGTACAGTATTGTAACATACTGTATTGTATTGTGCTGTACTGTGCTGTACTATACTGTACAAATACATTACTTGTATAGTATGTACTACCAGTTCAATTTGGTTACACTATTATTATATAACAATACAATAGATGATATTATTAGTTGTACATTATTATCATATCTTTTCATAGGACGAACCCATTTGCAGGAATGATGATGATGACATCTAATGCCACTCCCACTTATCTCACTCCTAATTATTCAGTCCCTCAACTAACTGCTACAGCTTTAGGTACAATGATCACTACACACATATCCAATTTATTGATCCTGTCACTGTATTATCAGGTACTCCTTCTATACCTCTTGTATCTGGTGGAGGGCTTTTGGGATCTCCGCAAACAGTGGGATATGCAGGATCAACCCCTTCATTACCTGGATACTATCCTCCTGTAGTGGTATGTACAATATAGTCATGTACATGTACATATACATCAGTGTTTTTGATAAGCTCATATGGCACACCATTGGCTCAAAGAGCTTCTTATTTGACACAGCATAGTTCTCTCTTTGAGCCAGATGGGACAGTTAATTATGATTATATTGTCACTAACAGCATTAACTCTTTGTTAATTGGCTCACAATGTATTCCTAATAGCACACACACTAACCACTGTCGAGCCAATTTGGCCCATGCTTTAAAAGTTATCAAAAACTCTGATATACATACATATATGTACATGTACATGTATATGAGTGTAATTATGCAGTGTTGTAGTGGTACATGTATGTACAATATAGTCATGTACATATACATGTATGTACAATATAGTCATGTACATATACATGTATGTGTACATGTATATGAGTGTAATTATGCATATATCAGTGTTGTGTTGTTTTAGTTGCATGTAACTATAACTAAAACTCTGTTTAGTAGTCAACCTTAGTATATGTACATGTATATGTAAGCATAATTTAGCTAAACTTCAGAGAAACTAGTCATACTGTAGTATAATACTAATACATACTAAACATACTATTTTTCTAAGTTTTCTTCTGGTATCTGTATCGGCCATGCTAAAATCATCTAATGTCCATGACTATCAAACATTGGTATCAGTTTTCAAATACCTGTAGTAATATTGGTACATCACTAATGCAATGATCATGAGTGAATATTACAGTGATACATAATTATAATGCTACTAATTGATTAATGTATTGATAATTAATTTGTTATTATTTACAGGCTCCTAGTGGTGTTTCTAATCTACCTCTTGTTCCTCCTCCTCCTCTTCCTCTTCATAAATCATCTCTAGATGAATTTGAAGGTACACATACAAGACAATATTCCCATAGAACATAAAAATGGCATTTCCAACATAACCAGACCTATTCTTACACATAACATACACACACCTGAAATAGTGCTTCCCCATGTTAAACAGGTCTAGGGAGAACACTGACACAAGATATATGTTGTGAATACTTCTTCCTTTCATTTGCCCCTTTATTTACTAAGTTAATTCCTATTTCATGGATGGAGGTTTGTATACAAAACTACATGTACACGCCCCATTGAAAATGTATGGACTATGAATCTCATTATAAGACATATATAATTATATATAATTATATAATATATTGTACATAGATCCAGACTTAATACCTGATGTTGACAAATGCAATGCACAATTCCTCAAAATGGAGATGGTAAGTATTCAATTGATATATTCTATTTTAACCATAATTACATATAAATGTGTTAAGTTACATGTATAGTGTGTATATGTACATGATACACTTTTTGTTGTAGGAGTTCTATGCCAAATTAGATTCTTCAAGATGGCTACCAAACACGAATTCTTTCTTTTAAAACTCTAAGTAATATCATACTCCATATTCTTGTTCAGCAGTTCTGTAAATTCTTTTTTTATTAACAGTTTATTTCAGTCCTGGAGTCATGCCGCATGAAACCCTTATAATAATTATATGTACAGTATATGTATTTTATAGGGACAGACTAATGAACAGATCCAATCACATAACTTTTTTTGTATGTGAGGTAATTATACATAAAATATAAAATCTCATAGCAACATTATCAATCCATCTTGCATGTACCATTCAATTGGATAATAGTGATACCATACCTGAGTGATGTCCAAGTATAGATACCAATTACCACGCCTCTATTTTAATCAGGCACACCATTTAATGGGAAAATATTCGTGGCGCTTCCACATTTTAAACTGAATTTGTATAAAATTGACCTTTATGTAAGCATGTGTATTATGTACATGTGCATTATCAAGTATTGGTATCGTATTTGATACCACCGATACTGATTGAGTCTGATTCCCAAACTACTTGGTATTGTATTGAAGTGAAAATTACTGGTATTGTCCACACCTATTAGAAACTACTCCCTGCCTCAAAGGTAAACCACTTGCACATACTGTAACTGAAACTGTAAAATGTGAAATAGGTGGGTAAGTAAGTAGAATATAAAAGGGTTACTACTTCATATAAGGATCACAAAATATACACAGTCAGCAATTTATATATGTACTATGTACATGTATATAGTAGTTGTCTGAGGTGTTTGTGGTGTCTGTGATGTCTGAGGTGCCTTGGCATCAAGGGTGTCTTTGATGTTCTTGGTGTCCCTGAGTGTCTCCTTCGCCTGTGGTGACTGAGGTGTCCCAGGGGCCTGTAGTGTCCTTTGGTGTCTCTGGTGCCCATGGTGTCCTTGGTGGAGACCAAGGTTTCTGTGGTGCCTCGGTGTCTGAGGTGCCTGTTGTGTCCATGGTGTCTCGTGCCTGTGGAGACTAAGGTGTCCCTGGTACCTTAGGTGTCCCTGGTACATTGTGTGTACCTCAGGTGCTCCTGGTGTCTGATGTGTCCTTGGTGTCCCTTGGTGTCTCATGTGCCTGTGGAGGGAGACCAAGGTGTCTGTGGTGCCTTGGTGTCACATTTATCACATTCAAGCAGTAAATTGAGATTAGTAACTATACCTTCCTTCAAGGCATCACTGAAGTTGGATTGCAGTTTTTTTTAAGAATGATAGTGCAGCACTTCCTTCTCCTATTTGTCTGGTTTCTAATGATTTTGAGAGTAGATGCAGTTGGGTCTAGGAATTCAGGGATGGCTTCCTTTAGTTCTGTATATGAGTAGGTAAGATTACAGGGTGCATCAGCCAATACAACAGCTACAACTTCTTCACTACAAACAAATGTCCCAGTGCGCAATACCTACACATACATGTATTGTATAATTATTAACTACAAAAGCATCAGAGCAATATGTATCTATCATTACTTTGTTTATTACACCATAAACAAGCATCAGGATTGTGTTCACTTGCCTTTTTCGATTACGTATTGCACAGACTATTTCACAAAATCAGAGATAATGCATACTACGTAACCTTACGTAGTATGTATTAAAATTTAGCAGGTGGAGCGTAGTATAGTAGGAAGGCCACGTGTTGTTTATAGTCATGCTGCAGGAGAGGAAGACTGCACAGCTTGTACTCAATGATGGTACTGTGTATGATGGTTGGGCATTTGGAGCATTTAAGAGTACTCCTGGAGAAGTAGGTGAGTTAACTAATAATAATCCAGTCGTATAACTGTCATACTGAATTATTCCATTCCAGTTTTTCAAACTGGTATGGTTGGGTATGTGGAGTCACTGACAGATCCATCATACAAGTCACAGATATTGGTTTTGACTTATCCATTGATTGGGAATTATGGTGTCCCTGGAATAGAAAAGGTTTGTTACGTTATTTATAAATACACAAAATGTCTGCATCTGTTTCTCAAAAATGGTTGACCGTTGGACCATCAACTTTGAAAGAGGATATTATTGATCTTCAACACTCTATTTAGATAATCACAACTCCATTTTAAATAAAGGGGTTATTCAATAGCGATATGCAATGTTTCGTCCTCTGGGTGTTTTCCATGTTCGAAGAATAGGTGATGTTCTCCAGGAACAAAGCAGCAATTGTATAATGTATTTCTAACATGTTTGATTGCATTTTCTTTACTTTTCACTGTATTTTAGGATGAACATGGTTTACCACATACATTTGAATCAGAAAAAATTCATGCAGCTGCTCTTATCGTAGGAGACTATACCAAAGAATACAGTCACTGGGATGCTAAGCAATCTCTTGGCACTTGGCTAGAAGAAGAGAATATCCCTGGAATATATGGTAACTGCACGTTTGTTGAGGTTTGAGTAGACTTGTGGTTAGGGTGATTTGAAAGTTTTATTTGGAAGAAAAAAAGCTCCACACGGCATTTTGGCTTTATAGCCTTCTTCACGTGCTTCTAACCATAAGTCTATGAGAGGGAAACAAATATCAGTGCCTCCAACTACATGGATTTTACGAAATTATTACAATGAGTACGGATTATGAAAAATTACACTAAAATACAAAATGTGCTCTGACTATAACATGGAAGTGTTTTTTAGTAGCACATGTAATTCAGCATCTAGTAAAGCCTCTAGTAGTGAGTCTACAGCTAGTAGTGTAAATTGTGTTGTAGTTAGTGATACTGATGTCAGTGTACCTGCCAGAAAGAAGACTAAATTTTTAACTAAATTGACCAGGACCAGCTGTACTGAACTGATAGATATTTTCATTTTTCTTTGAAAATACGGAAAACTTCATAAAAATACTGAATATTACACTGAAATGAGTAATGTCTAGTTGGAGGCACTGAAATAAATATACAATTATAATTTCTTCATAATTCTTGTTTCATCAGGTATTGATACAAGATCGTTAACACAAAAGATACGTGAACAAGGTACAATGCTAGGACGTGTGATTTATGAGGGAGATTCATCAGATTCACAAGTAATGGAGGATCCTAATGAACGTAATCTGGTAATGGAAGTGTCTTGTAAGGTACTTCACATACAATTATTTTGTAGGAGTTTAGAATTTATACAAGATTATATTATTATGTAATATTTAATGCATCTCATGAAATTCTGACTAATGAGATTGCAGGAAGGCATCACCTGCTAGCGCTTCAAAATCATATAATGCACGTGTTCATTAAGTCAATATGCAATAAAACACTTGTTTTAAGGTGGGTACTTGGGTGGGGCCAATAAAAGTCTAGAATGCATAAAGCTTTGATATAGGTCTTTTATTGAGTTGCTGGAGAAAGCTCTTGGGCCGAAGTGTTTTAGTCACAGAACTATTATTTCGTTTCCATAAATTGCACTGTAAAAGGTGCTATAACTATAACTTGCATGTATATCACTACATAGTGCATTAAGCATTTTAGTGTGGCCTAGAGGTGGCCTAATAAAGGTCTCAATTAGAGGATGCACTCACTCACTTATGCAATATCTAATGTCATCCTTTATTGAGGCTTACCCTTATGCCACATTAGATCTCCATAAAGAATATTAGGAAAGGTTTAGTGTCTATCACTTGACATTTATAGTTGGTTGGGTCACATTGAACTGTGCATTAAATAATTAGTTCTGACTCAAAAAGTAACTTAATATACAAAAGATGATATCTCCATTTAATCAGCTGTGACATGAGGTACATCAACTCAATGACAATTAATTAACACATGCACATGAATGAAGTGAAATTAAATGTTAAGAGATTAATATGCATGTGCAATCATGTACTACATGTGTTTATAAAACATGATCAGGTAATGACCATTATATAATGTACATGAAAATCTGATTGGCTCTTGGTCACATGATATGCACTAAATATATACATGTATAACCTTTGCACCAATCTTTGAAGTCTAATCAACATACATGTATGTAACTGGTAAAGAATACCATACAGAGTTATGCACTTACATGTACAGCAGCCGTCATGTGCATGTGTACATGTATGTGATTGTGTATAGTACATGTACATGTGTGCATGTATGTAATTATGTAGATGTGGTGTAAAATATTTATAAGCTTGAGCCATATACATGTACACATTGAGTTAAGGAAGCTATGTTATTTCGGGGGGCTTGTTCTGTTAATGGGTGTGGCTTGTAAAAGTACTTATAGCTTGAGCTACAGTTTATAGACCTGGAGAGAGCTTATAAAAACTGCTGAGACATTTGAATTGTTATGCAAGAATCTTTAGAGAGGTTGAGTTTCAGACATCAGAAAGTCATCAGTAATGATTATGGTCACCACAAAGCAATCATAGGGATGTTTTTTTTCATATTATCCATATACCAACCTTGATACATATGCATAGTTTTCATATTACATGTTCTTGTATGATTCATGTCTTTTATTTTCTCCAGTCTCCACATGTTTATAATCCTGATGGCAATATACGTGTGATTGCTGTGGATGTTGGTATGAAATATAATCAAATCAGATGTTTAGTTAGAAGAGGAGCGTGTGTAACTGTTGTACCATGGGATTATGACTTTAATAAGGATGGTAAGAATGACTGGATGGATGGATGGATGAATGGATGGATGGATGAATGGATGGATGAATGGATGGATGGATAGATGGATGGATGAACGGATGGATGGATGGATGGACGGATGGATGGATGGGTGGATGGTTTGGTGGGTGGGTGAACGGACAGAATGAATTAGGGAATCGCGAATGGATGGATGAGTCAATACAATCAATGATTGATGATCGGAAAGATGGATTTAGTAAAGAAATAAGGTGACAGATGCATGTATGTGTACATGTACAAATTAAGAATAGTTAAAAACATGTTGCATAATTGCACAATGTAATGTGCCTAATCTGCCCGTTTCCATAGTAAATTTCCATGAATTTATAATGAGCTCAGTTTTAGCTGAATATTTTTAGTCAGTAGAAAGTCATACATATATTATATATTTCTCTAGCAGATTATGATGGTGTGTTTCTTAGTAATGGACCAGGAAATCCAGAAATGTGTTCCAAAACTATTCAAAATATAACCACTTACATGTCTGGACAAAAACCCAAACCACCAGTCTTTGGAATCTGTCTGGGACATCAGCTAATATCACTTGCAGCTGGAGTTAGCACATACAAGATGAAGTAAATTTTAATTAAATATGTATTTTACAATTATTATAATTGTTAATTTGTTTAGATATGGTAACCGTGGACACAATCTGCCTTGTATCCATCCTACAACTAAACGATGCTTCATTACCACTCAAAACCATGGTTTTGCTGTTGCTGATAGTAATCTACCATCTGATTGGTCAATTCTTTTTACAAATGCTAATGATCAATCAAATGAGGGTATTATTCACAAGACACGGCCAATTTTTAGTGTCCAGTTTCATCCAGAACATATGGGTGGTCCCCAAGATTTGGAGGGTCTTTTCGATGTATTCTTAAAAGCTTGTAAAGATTGGAAAACCCAAAAAACTGATTTTTCTATACAAAATGAAATCGCAAACTTTTTGTCAACTCTTAAAGTTTCACAGGTCAAGGTTGATACCTTGACCAATCAAATTACTGCTAGTGGTGTGAAAGATACTATTAAAAAGGTACATGTACATGTATAATTATTATATACATGTATATGTATATGTGTAAATTTACATATTTATTATGGCAAGGAGAAACAGCAGAATTGGTGGAAATGGCGGAAATAGCTACATGTACATGTTCTCAAGGCTGGGCATTCAGTGTTCCATTTTTCCTTATTTTGCCAAACCATTGTGGCTGATTATTATTTTTCTAAGCCATTGTGGCTGATAAGTCTAAGTGGCTGCTCTAATGTTTAATGTGGCTGCTTGTTTGTTTGTTGAGTGTGTTTGTCTACACCTATTGCTAGCATGCTAGGCACATGAATTTTCATGTACAATGGCACATTCAAATAGACTTATACCTACCACAGAATGCTTGTATGAGATCAAGTACATCCAAATATAACCCTAACAATGTATATGATGAGACTATATAAATATAACACAATTTCTGCCATTTCCACAATTCCGCTGTTTTCTATAATTCCGCTGTTTCTCCTTCCCCTATTTATTATATGTAAAATGTATACACACATGTACATATACATGTATACATAGTAACAGTTTGTATAATTATATTCTCATATTGAGTTTTAATGACTCACCTTTGACCTCCATAGGTACTAATTCTAGGTTCAGGTGGACTGTCTATTGGACAAGCTGGAGAATTTGACTACTCTGGATCTCAGGTTTGTAATTATAGTTGTGTACTAGGGTTTGGCTTGAATTCAATATTGTGACGATTTGTATCAGAGGTGGAAATAAGACTATAAATTTGCTAGGACAACACGTCTAAACAAAGTGATTTTTGATCACACGCTTTCAAATTTTGGTCTGACTGCAACTTTTAGAGCAACGCTATTGATTACCCCAGCCACATGATAAGATCAACCAATCAGATTTTAAAATTGAATTGTGGGCCAAGAATGTAGTTACAAGTGCCACAGATTGTTTACTATTCCTGCAAGAGCATTCCTTTAAATTTCACTCTTTTTTGTCTTTTTTTTTTTTTTGCTAGGACAAAATGTCCGAGCAATATGAGATTTGCTCAGACAAACAGGCTAAATGGTCAGAAATTGTCTGATATCCATGGGACTGTTATTTCCACCTCTGTTGTATAATACGTTTGTAACTGTAGTAGTGGGATTGTCATGTTATATATTATCACTAAGGTCATGTTTTTCATGTGATTATGTCTCCAGTTTTCTGTCAGGGGCTGTCTAGCCCTTTTGTCTCTCATCTTGTATGTGTGATTACCTAAATATAATTATTATTAAATTGTAGTAAGACTATTGCAATAATATTGTCAGACCAACGTTGGGGTATTATTGACTTGACTCTCAAAAAAAGATGCTTATAAAATGAAATCATTTTGTATTTATACTTACTGGTAGCTAAATATAGAATATACTAAATACAGAATAGCCGTCTATTTTAGTAAACAACATATATTACAAGGACTACAATAATTGAATAGACATGTACAAGATACTACAATAATGTCAAACAATATGTCAAACAATATATACAAGACAATCATGACTAATTATTGTGAGTCATTTTCCACAAACATCATGTAGTATGATTATAGCAATACAATAGTAGTTATTGTAACTGCAGTGTGTATGTTGATGTATACCTTGGTACAAAAAGTTTCAAAAATGATCAAAAGGAGGACCACTGTTTTTAAAATGTGATCATATCTATACTGTCTACAAATGCAGTACCGAATTCTAATAAATTAATATTTCTTACAATGCAAATCATTCTTCACACGATATTCTATTTATAAACAAATGAAAATAAAAGTTTTTAATACAGCGATTTAAAGTTATATTATATGAGTTCCGTGCTTTCTAGGAATTTGCACATTCTAACACATGTAGTTGAAAAATACTACATGTATAACAGTTAATCTTTAGCTCTATGCAATGTCATCTTTAAAAAAGTGAGCCTGTTTTAGGTATCATAGACAGTATCAATGAGTAGTTGCAATATTTCCAATAATCACAAGTGACTTTTTTCAATTCTGATATGTACATGTACAACAAATGTGATAGATAATTTTTATGGCCCGTAGGGCCATCCCTATGATTGCTTTCCACGGGGTTTAATGTATATATATATATTCTTATGTCCTCTTGCGCGAGTATGCGTTGTATACGTAGTTAAGGAAGTTGCGTCATCCTCGGGGGGCTTGGTAAATTAATGGGTGTGGCGCGTAAAAGAACGTGCGCTCAAGCTCTACAGACCAGCAGAAAGAAAGCTGCCTGTAGCTAAGTAGCTTACGTACAAACTGAAATATAAAGTTCTACAAGGTCCTTTGAAAGGTCAGGAGAGTAGATAATCAAAAAAATAACTATAATAAGCTGTCGTCTTTCATGCTTGATAAAATCAGCCATGATTACTGAATGCTGGACACCACAAAGCAGTCAGGGATACTTCTATCTTCACTTAAATTTGTAAAGTAATCATAGGGATGTTTTTTTTTCTCTATATAAACTTGTTTAAACACTTAATAATTTTGTCCATATACACTAAAGTGTATGAAACTAAACTTAATTTGCATTTTTGTATATCTACTATGCAGTAACTCTTCCCTTCTCTCTCTCTGTAGGCTATCAAAGCTCTAAAGGAAGAGGGCATACAGAGTGTTCTTGTAAATCCTAACATAGCCACTGTACAAACTACTAAAGGACTTGCAGATAAAGTCTATTTTCTACCCATTACTGCTGAATATGTAACACAGGTATACATGTAAATATGTACATGTACATGTACATGTATTTAATAACTTTTGGGAAACTAGTCATACTATAACTGTAACTAAAGTGCTCATATTGCCATACTAAAAGTGTTTTAGTGTTGTTTTAGTTAACTATAACTAAAACCTCTTTTAGTAAGGTATTTTTAAATAAAATTACAGGTCTACTGTAATAACTATAACTAACTAAAATTAACATTTGCCAATAATAGGCACTTTTAGTTAACTAAAACTAAAACCCTTGTAGTAAGCCTAATATTACCTTAGTTAATTAAACTATACTAGTTTAGGAAACTAGACATACTATATGTACATGTAGTTAAGTGATATTGTCATATCAAAACAACACTGGAGTGTGTATGCATGGTTGACTGTATTTATATTTTACGGTTACAGTTTGAATGTAAAATTAGTTTTCTGACTTAGAGACTGGACATATTAATCTTTGACTTCGTGAATTGTTCGGGATTTGTTTTGCTATTCTGATCTTTGTAGGTAATTCGTTGTGAGAGACCAGATGGTATACTCCTTTCATTTGGAGGACAAACTGCTCTCAATTGTGGCATTGAATTACAAAAACAAGGTATACTATAATAGGTACATATTACCATTTCTCTCAGACAAAAAACTTTGAAATAGAGTCAGATTTCAGTAGCTCTCTCTTACTCTTTCTCTCTCTTACTCTTTCTCTTGTTCTCTCTTTGTGACACAGGTATACTGGATCAATATAATGTACTAGTGTTGGGCACACCAGTTAAATCGATTGTGCTGACAGAAGATAGACAGCTGTTTGCTGAAGAACTTAGTAAAATTGATGAACCTGTAGCTCCCAGCAAAGCAGCCTACTCTATTGATGAAGTTTGTTAAATTATATTTTAAATTTAAACATACTGTATGTAAAAATTTGTACATACATAAAAATTTGTACATACATGTACATGTACGTATGTACATGTAGTATTAGAGAAGAGACTTTCTCCCCTAAAATAATATTGATCAAATTCTTACCTTTAAACACTTGCTATTTGGAAGTAAGCAATCTGGTATCTAAGGAGATTAATAATAGCTCTTCCTGGATACCAAGTTTCTGTACACGAATGGTAGAATAGTGAGGATTTGCATTTGACTAAAGTATTCTGCAAAAAAACCAGAAAAGGTCTCTCTTCAAATAATACGTTACATATACACTGTGTGAAAAATGGTTTTTGAAAGTGTCTAACAGAAACGTCTGGACAAAACATTATTTCACCAGCAAGTTGTGGATTTTGTCTGGAAAATGACTAATGAGATATAGAAGTAACCCACTAGGTCATGACAGCTCTTGACAGCTCTTGACAGCTCTTGACTAATAATTAACCTCACTGTGAGGTTACTATTCTTATTTTGTTGTATTATTCTTATAACTAATCAGACAATTTTTTGAGTCAAATGCAATTTTGTCGGAACAAAGAGACAAAATGTCCAGAAAATAGCCAATTGCTCGAGCACTATATAATACATACTCATTATTGTATAGGAATATATAAAGCAGTGTAGACTCAGTAAGGAGATTGAGACATGTATTATACATGTACATGTATATATTGATTAGTTTTTAATATGTTGTCTTTTTTATCACAGGCAGTGAGAGCTGCTGACTATCTTGGTTACCCTGTCCTGGTACGTGCAGCATATGCCCTCGGTGGGTTTGGATCAGGTTTTGCATCTAATGAAGAAGAATTGAGAACACTTGTTGCTACGGTATTTTCTCATACCACTCAGGTATATGTACATGTCTGTGTCTATTTGTCAATTTGTCTGCCCATCCATCCATCCATCCAGCCATCCATCCATCCATCCATCCATCCATCCATCCATCCATCCAGCCATCCATCCATCCATCCATCCATCCATCCATCCATCCATCCATCCATCTGGTATTTTAAGACTACATATAATGTGTCTATTCAACTGCTTGTCTGTGTCTTGTCATCATCTACATGTATCTACTTTTTTCTGCCTATCCGTCTGTCTGTCTGTTTGTCTGTATGTTATAGGTATTGGTAGATAAAAGTCTTAAAGGATGGAAAGAGGTAGAATATGAGGTGGTTCGTGATGCATATGACAACTGTATTACTGTGAGTTTATATTTCTCTGTTCACTCATTCTGTCCATGCATTACATGTATTTAACTACATGTACACGATGTACATGTATAATGTATGACAATTTCCATTATATACCTGTACCTAATTATAATTAACATTTATCCATTTGTCTTTCGTCCATCTACATGTACATGTATACGACTGTATGTACATGTAACTATCCTTATTCGTCTATTATTTACATGTATATTTGTATATACATGTACATGTATAACTGTATACATGTACATGTAAAAATATCTATACATGTATACATACATATGCATCTATACGTCTATACATCTATACATAATACATGTATGTAATGTGCATATACATGTACATGTATATATTTTAAGTGTACAATGTACATGCATATGCATGTATTCAAGTACTTGTATAGGCCAGAAAATTTGTGTGGCGGCAAAGGCAAAAGTTGAATTTTAAATACTTTGGGAGGGAAGGCATAGTGTGTTGGTGTCCTCTCCACATTTACAGACTAACTTCCAAGGGGAGGGGGGGACAAGGTTCAAATCCTCCCTTAAATGAACCTTACATGTACATGTACTTATTTATTGAGCCGTTCTTGTTACCCACCATTTCTTTCCAATAGGTATGCAATATGGAGAATGTTGATCCTCTTGGTATACATACAGGAGAGTCCATTGTAGTAGCTCCTTCACAAACACTTACTAACACAGAATATAACATGTTGAGAGCAGTTGCCATTAAAACTGTCAGACATTTAGGAGTTATTGGAGAATGTAATATTCAGTATGCTTTGAGCCCTGAATCAAAGAAGGTATATGTCACACATAGAGCATGTACATGTACATGTACTATTGTGTCTGGGTACTTGTACTAGCACTTGTACATGTACTATTGTGTCTGGGTACTTGTACTAGCAGCACTTGTACATGTACATGTACTATCGGGTCTGGGTACTTGTACCAGCACTTGTACATGTACCATCGGGTCTGGGTACTTGTATATACTAGCACATGTACATGTACTATTGTGTCTGGGTACTTGTACTAGCACTTGTACATGTACAGTACATGTACTTTAGTACATGTGTATACTTGTTGTTGTATTTTGTATTTAATAAGAAAAGTACATGTACTACTTTTCCGAGTAATTATTGTTGGACCAAGTACATGTACATGTAGTACAGTAATGCATAATAAAATATCCTGCTCGGTACAATACAATACAGCAACAGTTGTAGATAGTAGCAAGATACAAGTACATGTGCTTTGACAATCTACTAAGTACGATAGTTTTCTTATTAAAATATATATACAAGGTGTGATAAGTAATCGGAAACTATACTAAAGAACAAGTACAATACATGTATTAACAAGTGTATATAGAGAAAAAAAACATCCCTATGATTGCTTTACAAATTTAAGTGAAGACAAAAGTATCCCTATGACTGCTTTGTGGTGTCCAGCATTCAGTAATCATGGCTGAATTATCAAGCCTAAAACACATCAGCCTATTATAGTTATTATTTTGATTATCTACTCTCCTGACCTTTCAAAGGACCTTGTAGAACTTTAGGAATATATTTCAGGCAGAATAGCTAGCTACTACATGTAGTTCCAGTTTCTACGTAAGCTACTTACATGTAGCTACAGGCAGCTTTCTTTCTGCTGTTCTGTAGACCCGTGTAGAGCTCGAGCGCGCGTTCTTTTACGCGCCACACCCATTAATTGACCGAGCCCCCGGGAATGACGCAACTTCCTTAACTACGTATACAACGCATACTCGTGCAAGTGGACACAAGAAAAAAAAAATAAAAATATATATATATAGTTCGAACCCGTGGGAAAGCAATCATAGGAATGGCCCTACGGGCCATAATAATAATATTATTATTATGATTATAGAAGATTTGACCTATATATATATTTCTCTTCATTTATAGTACTATATTATTGAGGTCAATGCTCGTCTGTCACGAAGTTCTGCCCTTGCTTCCAAGGCAACAGGATATCCCTTGGCCTATGTTGCTGCCAAACTCTCTCTTGGTAGACCACTTCCAGAATTGAGAAACTCTGTTACTACGGCAACCACAGCTTGTTTTGAACCAAGTTTGGATTATTGTGTAGTCAAGGTGTGCACATACATGTACAGTGTACATGGTGATAATGATTATTATAAAAATTAATTATTCAATTTTTTGCTGAGAAGATTGTGGCGTCTGAAACAATCATTTCTTCTTTTGTTTTTGGTGTCGTGCTTCGTATCTTTAAATGTTCTTTGTGACTATTAAAATGACTTTCAGCTAATAGAACTATTATTTATAGTTGCTTTCTTCTTGCTTATACATGTATATTTTTTGTATTTCTAGATACCTCGATGGGACATGTCAAAGTTTAGTCATGTTAGTACTTGTATTGGTAGCAGTATGAAGAGTGTTGGAGAGGTTATGGCTATAGGAAGAAAGTGAGATACAAATAACATTTTCTGTTGGCTAATATTAATCTGCATACACTAGAATATATGTGTGTGTGTGACTGTGTGTGTGTGTGTTTGTGTGTGTGTTGCATAGTTTCCACAAGATTCTGGATAGACGGAGGACAAACATTCATATTCTGTATATTATGGACTATGTGCCCTACCAAAATGGTCTGTGAACATACCACTAGGGATAGTTTTAAAACCTAAGTGCTGCTGGTCTTATGGGCCAACCCCTTCACTGTATGAGGAAGGGTTTGCCGACTTGCAATAGAGTGGATCGTAATAACATTCATGTTTGTATTTGTATCTGTATATATGAGTTTTAGGAACATACAATGTATGAATTAGTAATACTCATACATATACATGTGCATGTATATCTTGATCTTTTCCTTCAGGTTTGAAGAGGCCCTTCAAAAGGCTCTGCGTATGGTGGACGAGTCATGCATTGGATTTGATCCTGAATATATGGAAGTCAATGATAAGGTTAATAAAATCCTAATACATGTACATGTACATGTACATGTGTGATTGCAGTGTCTTGTACAAGTTGAATCCAAATTGAATCATTATAAATTCATGAAAACTTGCTATGGAAACAGTCTTCATGTGATATGCATATTGAACAAGATGATCAAAACCATGAATTTATAATGACTCAGTTTTAACTCAGTGCAATTCTACATACTGTAACTGAACATGCTTTTTTTACTTTGTCTGTCTGTCTGTCTGTCTATCTCTTGTCTTCTTCCTCTCCTCTTCTGTCTTGTTCTTTCTTTTCCTATACTGTATGATCCTCCCACACACTCTCACCTCCACTAGCTTATTCATTCTTCATTCTGCTATCTCTTCCCCTCTCCGTATTATACATTTACTCTCTGTCATTACCCCTCATTCCTCTATCGCTCTCAGGAACTGGCTAATCCAACTGATAAACGTATTTTCACAGTTGCAGCTGCTCTGTATAAAGACTATTCTATTGGTCAATTGTATTCTTTAACATCTATTGATCCCTGGTTTCTTCACAAGATGAAAAGTATTATTAATTGTATTAGATTACTTGAAAAAGTACACTCTGAGGTACATGTACATGTAACTATGTATATACGTACATGTATTGTACATGTACAGGTATGTATGTAACTGTGTTATTGTATGTACATGTATGCACATGTAACTATGTATGTACAATGTACCTTTACGTACATGTACATGTATATAACTGTGTATGTACATGGATGTATGTAATTGTGTATGTACGTACATGTATGTACATGTACAATGTATGTACATGTACATGTATGTAATTGTGTATTTACCTTTATGTACATGTATGTAACTGTATGTACATGTACATGTATGTACATGTATATACATGTATGTATGTATTACATGTATGTACTGTATGTACATAGTAAATATGTTTTAGTATGTACATGTATATATGTAACTATGTATATGCATGTATATGTGTACATGTATATGTGTACATGTATGTATGTGTATTTATTCTGTTCATATTGTGAGTCATATATTTAATCTGAATTTTTAGATTCCATCTCAAGAGCTACTCCTTTTCGCTAAGCAATTAGGTTTCTCAGACAGACAGATAGCTCGTTATATCAACTCCACTGAACTAGCTGTCAGAGACTTACGACATCATTTATCTGTTTTCCCTTATATCAAACAGATTGATACAGTTGCAGCCGAATACCCCGCCCACACTAATTACCTGTATTTGACATACAATGGCTCATCACATGATCTTCTGTTCCCAGGTATGACCACACCTACATATATTATTTTGTCACAATCAGTTATATTTTTTTAGGTGGAGCTATTATGGTTCTTGGTTCTGGTGTTTATCGTATTGGTAGTTCTGTAGAGTTTGATTGTTGTGCTGTGGGTTGCATTAAGGAACTAAGACGGCTTGGGAAGTCCACTATAATGGTGAGTAAAGTTTTGGAATCAGTATTCTCTGTAGATGTGTTTAGCATGGCTGAGTATCACTCTTCAATTTAATCTACATTTAAACGTCTGCATGGGAGAATGCCCTTAAATGTCCTATAATATGCCATTTTTATTCCCTATGGAGAACACTGAGTGAAAAGATACGTTACAAATATGACTTTGCCTCCTCCCTCTTTCTGCCTCCCTTCATCTGTCTCTCTGTCTGTCTGTCTGTCTCTGTTTGTCTCTCTCTCTCTCTCTCTCTCTCTCTCTCTCTGTCTTCCTCTCTCTGTCTCTCTGTCTGTCTCTCTCTTCTGTCTCTGTCTTCCTCTGTTTGTCTCTCTCTCTCTCTCTCTCTCTTAGGTTAATTATAACCCAGAGACAGTTAGTACAGATTATGATGAGTGTGATAGACTTTATTTTGATGAGATCTCATTTGAGACTGTTATGGAAATTTATGAACTTGAACAGCCTGAGGGTGTTATTCTCAGCATGGGAGGACAGTTACCTAATAACATTGCTATTCCATTACATCATCAGAAGGTGTGGTTACAATATCAGTAATACTTACATGTATGTAATAATATACATGTAATGATGTACATGTACATGTATATAATAATATATATATACATGTAATAATATAAAATGTACATGTACATGTATATGTATGTTTATATATAACTGTAGGTTCGTATTCTTGGTAGCCCTCCTGAGATGATTGATAATGCTGAAAATCGCTACAAGTTTTCACGTCTTTTGGATACTATTGGTGTTCAACAGCCACAATGGAAAGAACTAGCAAATATCGAGGTGAGATAATTAATATCCCATAGATGAATGAATCAAATCAACGTACAAAGAAATAAATCAATTCTTGATTGGATTATTTGACATACATGTACATGTACATGTATATGGATAGATAGATTCACAAATGATATGTATGTAACACATAATTCATAATTGTACATTTGTGCATGTAACGAATGTATGTTGTCATGGTGATATTTATATTGTAGATTGCTCAACAATTTTGTGAATCTGTTGGATATCCATGTGTTGTTAGACCTTCCTATGTTCTTAGTGGTGAGTCATTAAGTATGATTATTTGTCATTACCTTGAAATTAGGATGTGATGACTTTATATGTAATATAGTGTATAGTTTAATGTCGTAAGGTTAATAATACATGAATATACTGTAACTCAATAATGAAGATATTCATAGATATTTTGTGACATGATATTAAACCCTAATACATACATGTATATAATATGCATGTACATGTACATGTACATACATGTACATAGACATATGTACATGTACATGTATTAACTACATGTATTAACTACATGTATAAATGTGCTCACTTGTACTCACTGCACACACACACACACACACACACACACACACACACACACACACACACACACACACACACACACACACACACACACAGGTGCAGCTATGAATGTTGCCTATTCTAATCATGATCTCAAGATGTATTTGAATGATGCTGTAGCTGTTTCCAAAGATCATCCTGTTGTTGTGTCTAAATTCATTCAAGATGCAAAGGTCTATATCTCCCCACAGTCCTAATACAACCTTTTATACATGTATCAGGCCTTCATTTGGAAAATTTGTGTTGAGGGAGGGGGGAGCAAAAATTGAATTGTGAAAGACTATGTTGGGCGATATACAGGGGTATTTGCTGTGCCTATTGACAAACTAACTTTCAAGGGGGGGGGGGGCAAATGCCCCCTACCAAAATAAAACCCTGCGTAGAGGCTAGCTAACTCATGGCATAGTCATTATTGTCCTTGTACCCACACTAACAAAATGGCTGAATTTTCTCGCTTTTATTCAAAATTATGAAGAACCATGACATTAGTTTCCCTGGAGCCAATCACATTTATTTGTTTCATGTCATTCACTCATTGGTTAACATGTTAGTTATGAATCTGTTTAATGGACATACGTGTATCTCATCTTTAGGAAATTGATGTTGATTCTGTGGCATGTGATGGTGAGATCGTTGTCATGGCAATCAGTGAACATGTTGAGAATGCAGGTAGTGAATATAAGTATTATAAATACTAGATATAATTTTATGATTAAATACGCTTTTGTTTATAAACAACAATAATTTTGATCAACGATATAAATCCTTATTTTGCAATTTGGTATTTCAGAAAACCAACTGATACATGTACTTCTTAGATACCTACATAGCACCTACATGTATACAGCAATTTGCCTATATACATGTGTACCTATATGCCTATATTTCATAATCCATATTGCCTATATGCAGATCCAATCCGATATTGTCTGTGTTAAATATATAGTTGTATTTATCTAGTTCACAACTGTTCACACATGGTACAGTGTTAATTATTCTATTGTTCGTGTGCTATACATGTACATTCAGCCCAAAGTACACTGTACATGTAGTTACAGGCATATTCAGCTTCGGTTGCACACATCTTCAGATTGTACTTGTGCAGTTTGACAATAATGTATCTACAAAGCCTGAAAAATATTGTGTAAGCTGTATAGGCAATGTATAGGCAATGCAGTTGCCTATACCGATACTCTGCCTACATGTATATCTTCAATATAGGCACCTAATCAGATCCCTATACTAGTATAGGTGCAACTCTAGTTAATATAGTTACTAAGAAGCCTGGATGAATAATGAGTGTAGATGTTTGATTTATATATTGTCATATATCACTCTAGGTGTTCATTCTGGTGATGCCACATTAGTTCTTCCTGCTCAAGACCTCAACAAAGAAACTGTCGGGAAAATTAAAGTTATTGTTGAAGCCATTGCTAATGCTCTATCAGTTTCAGGTTTGATGGATGGATGGAGATGGACGAACAGATGGATGGAGTGATGGATAGATGGATGGATGGACAAACAGATGGATGGATTGATGGATGGATGGATGAATGAATGAATGGATGAACGGATGGATGAATGTATGGATGGATGAATGGATGGATGGACGAACAGATGGATGGAGGGATGGATGGATGGATGGTTGGATGGATGGATGGATGGATGGATGGATGGATAAATGGATGGACAGATGGATGAATGTATGGATGGATGAATGGATGGATGGATGGATGGACGAACAGAAGGATGGATCGACAGATGGACGGACAGACGGATGGATGGACCAGACAGATGTATGTATATTGTACGGGTAGAATGAGTGTATGGATAGATAAATGTATGAATGCATGGATGAATGAATAAATTGATATATGGATGGATAAATGATACATAGGGGTCATTGCATGTGAGATCAACACGAAAAATTGACACATGTCTCAGATTTCTCTCAAACTTTGTATGTGCATAGTATGTGTTCAGATGTGAAACCACACCAATTTTAGGTGCTCAAGTTGTATGGCTTCTGAGTATTGAGGTAGTAAAATAATAAGTTTTCTTACACCTTGAAGTACAAAATGGATAATATCTCTTTGTATGAACAAGGTATTACAAAACTAAATACATGTCCTTGTAGCACTTGAAATAAGCTTTAAGATGATATATCACATGTGTGCGTTTGATTAGATTAGGGTCAAAGGTCACTTTCAGAGTTAATTAGTCTAATTTTCCCCAGGTTGGGATCCTTTAATTAGTTTCAAATTTGGTTCAAATGTACAATGGACATCCCTGGGTATATGGTTAAAATTTTATTTTGGGCCGTCCATGGGTTTTGGTCTTGAGTGACATTTTACCAGTCAAGGTTATCAATTTGCAAGTGAACTATACAGAATAGATCATTAAATTATTGAATGTGACATTTCTACAAGTGTACAACAAATTTCAACCTCAGATAAAATTTTTCATATGAATAGATGTGTTAATTAGCCTAATTAATCGAGGAGTTTAACCCTTCATCTGCGGAGGGCAATTGTAGTTGACGCCCAATCTAATTGAAATTGCGGAAGGCAACTATCCCTTTCAGTTTTATAAGGTTGTAATTTTACAACTTCCTGTCAGAGAGGAAGTGTAACCAACTTAATAGAATACTAAATTTAAACTGCAATTCACTTTACTCGGATGTACCACACCCCAAATTACTGTAGATTACGAGAGTATACCAATATGGTAGCAGCATGTCGGCATTCTATTGTCCAAAACACACATGCTTTATTGGATGTAGTCGGGCGGTGTTTTGATTCAAGTGTTCGCCCTATGATGTTACTTTGATGTTAGCTTAGGGTATACCCAAAATAAATGAAAGCATGGCTGGTACACAAAAGCTACTTAATAAGTGAAAGTATTATAAATCATGGCAATAAATGTTTTTTTTGTGATTATTATTGTACTTTTTAATTATGAGTCACATACAATCTATTTACCACTGTTCAATAACATTTTATCTGGAATTTCTCAACCTTGACCTTAAATATTGTCACTCAAGACCAAAATTCATGGACGGCCCAAAATAAAATTTTAACCATATACCCAGGGATGTCCATTGTACATTTGAACCAAATTTGAAACTAATTAAAGGATCCCAACCTGGGGAAAATTAGACTAATTAATTCTGAAAAGTGACCTTTGACCCTAATCTAATGAAATGCACACATGTGATATATCATCTTAAAGCTTATTTCAAGTGCTACAAGGACATGTATTTAGTTTTGTAATACCTTGTTCATACAAAGAGATATTATCCATTTTGTACTTCAAGGTGTAAGAAAACTTATTATTTTACTACCTCAATACTCAGAAGCCATACAACTTGAGCACCTAAAAATTGGTATGGTTTCACATCTGAACACATACTATGCACATACAAAGTTTGAGAGAAATCTGAGAAGTGTGTCATTTTTTCGTGTTGATCTCGCATGGAATGACCCATAGATGAAGTGAAGTAATTGATATTATATTTTACCAGTCTGAAAAGAATCTACATGTAATTTCAAATCTGACATCATGATGTTCGTTTCACATTTATATTATACAGGTCCTTTTAATATTCAGCTGATCGCTAAGGACAACCAATTGAAAGTGATAGAATGTAATTTAAGAGTATCTCGTTCCTTTCCATTTGTCTCCAAAACATTGGATACTGACTTCATCGCCCTGGCAACTAGAGTGATTATAGGTCAACAAGTCAAACCTGTTCACATCAAATTTAAAAATGTTGGAAGAGTTGGAGTGAAGGTACAGCTTAGATGTATCAAGTTTACTATGTATAATCCTTATACATGTATCTAAGGATGTGCGATATGAATAATAGTGATGTGTGATACATATCGATATATTGGAATATTCAATGTTCTGATACAATATTGGGTTTTGGGTGTATGGATACACTAGTGTGGGCAGTTTAGTAAACCTAGTTTTTCTCATTTGCCTAATTTGATACCTAGAGTACATAATTTCTATTGTAAGCAATGCAGTCCTTTATAAAACAGTTTTGTGGCTTCAATCATGTGCTTGAAATGAATAGGTTTGAAGTTAGAAATTGACAGTCATGGCAGAAAGCTTAGAGCCAGCTTGATGTTGTAGCAGCCACTACTTCAACTGTACTTGATTTCAAGCTGTGATTCAACAACGATAGCCTCCAAACAATGTTTCCAATTTTCCATGTACTCTTGATAACATAAGTTTTCATAAAGTGGTGAAATGACAATCATAAGGTATAAAAATTGTCATAACTTTATAACCAAAAGGTTTTAGAAAAAGCCTGTCGTATTTTGATCTTTGTATAATTTCACGTTTTTTGGTAGCTTGATCAGAGTCACAATGTTATTAGTTGTCCAGAAATGTTGTTCATACACAAACACACACAGACAGAACACTAGAATACAGTAATCCTCCACTCCGCCTACATGGCCGAGGGTTAATTACATGTACAGTACCTGACTTTATTAAGTTTACATACTATGATGGTAGCTACACTTTAATAAAGTGACAGTCAACTGTACTTCTAAGTAGTACTTTAGTACTACTTTGTACTGTAATCATAGTAATGTGTGAATTTCCTTTACATTTGTATGTGATAGCATAGTACTAAGGTGTAATACTGTGTAGTACATTCAAAGTACAGTGTACTTCACTCACAATGTACACTGTAGTCAATGGAAATACAGTGATAGTATGTAAACTTAATAATGTCATGTACTGTACATGTGTATGTATATTAATTATGTAACTTGACATGGTATTAGCATGTAGTACATATAGTCTAGTGTTGTTTTAGTAACTAAACTACATGCATAACTAAATTACAAGTGTATTGCTATAACAGTATAACTAACTAAAATGAAAGTTGACCAATAATGGGTGTTTTATTTAGTTAACTAAAACTGAAACCCTTTTAGTAAATCTAAACTTTGTTTTAGTTGACTACAACTGAAAGTAGTCATTATTGTCAAACTAAAACAACACTAACTTGTACACAGCTTCACTATCCCCTCCCAATTTCTTAACTTATTTTCTCTTTACTTTTCTAATACCTTTTCTTTTTCCCACCTTTTTCTATATGTGTTTTTAGGTTCCACAATTCTCCTTCTCTCGTCTAGCTGGAGCAGATGTTAAACTAGGTGTAGAAATGTCTAGTACTGGTGAAGTAGCATGCTTTGGAGAGAATCGCTATGAAGCGTACATCAAAGCCATTTTGAGTACCAGATTCATTCTACCTGATAAGAATATTCTTCTTTCCATTGGAAGTTACAAGGTTTGCCATTTTGGAAGTAAACAAAATCCTTGATTGACTGTGAAGAAAATCACTCTCCTGAGAAATATGCTTACCCTCAAATAGCTAACTAAATTTGGTATCCTGGGGATTAATAGAGAGGAGTGGGGAGTGTACCTGGGACTCCCCTCCCACTAACTTAAGTTTCCGCCTCTAAAATTTAATTTTTAGTGTAATTTCATGCAAAGTTTCACAAATTAGATGTAACAGACTGTGTTTGTCAAACCCCCCTCGCCCCTAACAAAACATCTTACATTAATCCTCATGTATCCAGACGGTGGAATAGCTTGTATATACCAATTTTAGTTGGCTTCCTGTACAAGATAGCTGTATTTGCTCTTTGTGAACCAAATTTAGTTGATTTTTTAAACAACGAGCATTTAAAGGAAAGCATGTGACTAAAACTATACATGTACAGTATTATGTTTCTCTCAATTAACTGCAGCACAAATCAGAGCTGATAGAATCTGTTAGAGCATTGAAAGAGATGTCATTTAATCTCTATGCTTCCTTGGGGACTGCTGATTTTTATAATGCTCATGGAATTGAGGTCATCCATCTCATCCATCCATCCATCGATCCATCCATCCATCAATTCATCCACCAATCCATCCATCCATCCATCCATCCATTCATCCATCCATACTTCCATCCATCCATCCATCCATACTTTAATACATCTATCCATCCATCCATCTGTCCATCCTTCTTCCATCCATCCATTGATCTATCTCCACCCATTAGACAAAAGCTATAGACTGGCCATTTGGCGATAATGGGAACAACAAAAAGTCTCCTAAAGAAGAATTGCTAAGCATAGCAGACTATCTGGCGCAGCGTAAAATTGATCTTGTAATCAATTTACCACTGAGACAACACAGGTGAGCTAATGAGTGTGTGTCTGTGTATGTCTGTGTTTTTTGATAAGCTCATATGGCGCACCATTGGCCCAAAGAGCTTCTTTTTTGGCACTGCACAATTCTCTCTTTGGGCCAGTGGAGCAATTAGGTATGATTATATTGTCACTAACAGCATCAACTCTTTGTTAATTGGCTCAAGATGTATTCCCAATGGTGCACACACTAACCATTTTGAGCCAATTTGTGCCCATGCTTTAAAATTTATCAAAAACTCTGGTGTATGTACATGTATTATACATTGTTTAGAGTGTCATCATTTGTGACTCATGGATACAAGACTCGTCGATTGGCTATTGAACATGCCGTCCCTCTTATTACTGACGTGAAGTGTGCCAAACTATTTATAAAAGTGAGCATACACAATGCATGTAATATTGGATTGATATTAGTTATTAATATATATCGTAATTAAGTCATTTTCAGTTTATTGAATATAAGTAATAATTTACAATGTATATCAGTCCAACACAAATAGCTTGTTTCTGTTAACTAAATTACAGGTTTACCATAATAACTATAATTATCTAATAATAAATATTATTAATTAAAACCCTTTGAATAATAGTAAGCCTATATATTATATTTTAGTGTTGATAAACTAGTCATACTATAACTGAAGCTACACAAATCAGTCAGTCCATAGTCCACATGCTGTATTCAGTAATCTAACCAGTTCCCCTAAACAATATATTTATTTGTATGTCCTCTCATTTAGTGTTGCTTTGGTTTGGTAATAGTGACTGCTTTTAGTTATAATCATAGTATAGCTACGTAGTTTCTCAAACTTTTAGTTTAGTTAATTAACTATTAGACATACTAAATTGTTTTAATTAACTAAATAAAAGTGCCATTATTGGCCATTTTTCATTTTAGTTATTACAGTAGACCTGTAATTTAGCCATAGTTTAGTTAACTAAAATTCACAATGTCTTACTAAAAGGGGTTTTAGTTTGGTAACTAAAACAACACTATATGCTTTGCTCTTCTGATTATTCTCATTATTGTTGAGACCATACAGTGACCCTTAAGGCCATAAAACCAACCAGTCATTTATATTTGTGTTGACATAATGACTATTAGATATGATAGGCTAATGGACTATATATAGGCTGTGACAGATGGATGGACTTATTGGCTGCATGTGACCAATGATGGACTAATGGATTGATGAACTGAAGGACTATTGAATGCAGCCAAGTACATGTATAATTATGTACAATGTATATGTATTTTTAATTTTTTTTGTAGGCTCTTAGAATAGTTAACAGAAAACCTCCAGAACTGAAAACTTACATAGATTGTTTGTCATCGCATCGTACAGTCCGACTTCCTGGTGAGCTACATGTATTTATATTCAGTGATATGTAATGCCATGTGACTATCATATGATTTACAGGTCTCATTGACACTCATGTTCATGTACGTGATCCCGGGCAGACACACAAGGAGGACTTTGCATCATGTACTGCAGCTGCACTGGCAGGGGGTGTGACACTTATAGGCTGTATGCCTAATACTAATCCTCCTACTGTAGATAATGAGAGCTTGGCTTTAACACAGAAAGTATGTATTAGTGTGTGTCTGTGCGTCTGTGTCTGTGTCTGTGTATCTGCGCGTGTGTCTGTGTGTATCTGTTTATGTGTGTCTGTGTGTGTGTCTGTGTCTTGTCAATCTGTGTCTGTCTCTGTGTGCATCTGTCTGACAGTGTGTGTGTGCGTGTGTCTTTGTATTTGTCTGTCTGTTTACGTCTGTGTTTGTGTATGTATGTGTGTATGTGTGTGGATGTCTCTCTCTCTTAAATTTCCTCCATATTTAGTGTGCCAGACAGGGTGCAAGGTGTGACTATGGTGTGTACTTAGGAGCCAGTTCTTCCAATTTTCAACGTCTACACAGGTGAGTAAACACAAGAGGTCAAAGTGCAAAGTCTATTATATTATCTAGGCTAGCTAATCAAGCTTTGGCTCTGAAAATGTATTTAAACACAACTTTTACTTCTCTCAAGTTGGATTCTATGGAAGTATGGATGAAAGTGAGTGGGTTAGTTGGGAGGTATTCTCTAATATACGATATGACATCAGGAAGGTTTGAGAGGTCACATGTCTTATAACATGTCACTTAGGATCCCTGGAAATGCTTTTGAGATCATGTACATGTACTTGTACATGTACATTTACATGTATTGTTCATGTACATGTACATGTATTGTTCATGTACATGTACATGTATTGTTCATGTACATGTACATGTAAAGGTACAAATATGTTATAGTGTTTGTATTCTATAGCACTTTGAGTCTTGGCCTAAGGATCGGGTTATATGTGTTCATGCAGAGGAACGTACCACAGCAGCTGTCCTTCTTCTGGCTAGTTTATATCAAAAACCAGTTCATGTGTGTCATGTGGCCCGAAGGGAAGAGGTATATACAACTGTATATATACATGTGTACACACACTTTGATATGTATATACATGTACATGTACATATAGATCATTTTCCACCTGTCCATTCTTCATTTATCTATACGCCTGTCTATCATCTATCCATCCATTTATCCCACTTATTAATCCATCCTTCCATCTGTTTTCATTCATCCATCCACCAACCCAATGCACTGATCAATCCATTTACCCACCCATCCATCCATCCATCCATCCATCCATCCATCCATCCATCCATCCATCCATCCATTTACCCACCCATCCCTCTACCCACCCATCCCTCTATCTATCCATCATCCATCCATCCATCCATCCATCCATCCATTCATTCATCCACCCACCTACACATCTATCCATCCACCCATCCATTTATTTATTCATCCATCCACCCACCTACACATCTATCCATCCACCCACCTACACATCTATCCATCCATCCATCCATCCATCCATCCATTTATTCATCCATCCACCTACACATCCATTCATCCATCCATCCATCCATCCACCCACCTACACATCTATCCATCCATCCATCCATTTATTCATCCATCCACCCACCTACACATCCATCCGTCCATCCATCCATCCATCCATCCATCCATTTATTCATCCATTTACCTACACATCTATCCATCCATCCATCCCATCCATTTATTCATCCATCCACCTACACATCCATTCATCCATCCATCCATCCACCCACCCACCTACACATCTATCCATCCATCCATCCATCCATTTATTCATCCATCCACCCACCTACACATCTATCCATCCATCCATCCATTTATTCATCCATCCATCCATCCATCCATCCATCCATCCATCCATCCATCCATCCATCCATCCATCCATCCGTTTATTCATCCATCCACCCACCTACACATCTACCCATTCACCTGTCATCTCATCCATCTCTTCATACTTTATTCCTCATTGTCTATTTTAGATTGCGATAATAGAAGCAGCGAAACTGAAAGGTCTTCCAGTAACTTGTGAAGTCTGTCCACATCATCTCTTCCTAACAGCAGAGGATGCTACTAAATTGGGTTGTGGACGTGGTGAAGTTAGACCGTCTCTTGTGACACAAGATGATCAAGATGCCCTTTGGGAATATATGGACTCAATTGATTGTTTTGCTACAGATCATGGTATGCATTAGAGACATCAGACATGGGGTCCATTACAAACATTAATTAGAATTGTAGTAACCTGAACAGTGATTAACTGCCTTAGTGAAATCTGGACTAAATCTCTTGAATAAAAATGTAGCTTATATACATGTACATGTGGATACAGAAACTAGGGCTGGTGCCCTTACATGGACAATGAGACTATAATTCATTATAAGACATAATATAGATAATTGGCTATACCATACATAATTACAATAACAATCAACTTAACGTTGTTAATAGTATAGAACATAATCAACAGAGTCAACATTACTACAATAATTAAATCATAGTAAACATTGATAATAAACACTAAACTCTATGAATAAGGCTGAATGAGGAAATTGAAAACTTTCCTCATTTACTGTTTATTTTCAATGTGAGCAAGATTAGCAAAGCAATTATAGGGATATTTTTTTCTCAATATATCTTGTTTTAATGTCTTGCATACGCTCCTTGTTTTCAAAAGACACGAGGTTTTGAAATAGGTTGGAATATGTTTGAGATGCGCGTAGCTCTCTCAAATTGATTGTACTGCATGTACTTGTACTATTATTATTCATGAAGCAGAAGATATGGAGTTTGTGGTACACATGTACAATATAAGGGAGTGAATGTCACATTGCTGTACTCTTTTGTGTGTGTGTGCGGGTGTGGGTGTGGGGGTGGGTGTGGGCTAGTGTTGTTTTAGTTTCACAATATTGACCATTTTTAGTTATACACTGTGTAGTTATAGTATGTCTAGTTTATCACAGTTTTAGTTATAGTTATAGTTAATTAACTAAAACAATTTTAGGCTTACTAAATGGGTTTTAGTTTTAGTTAACTAACTATAAGTGCCCATTATTGATCATTTTTCATTTTAGTTAGTTATAGTTATTACAGTAGACCTGTAATTTAGTCGTAGTTTAGTTAACCAAAAGTCAAAATGCCTTACTAAAAGGGGTTTTAGTTTTAGTTATAGTTATAGTTAACTAAAACAACACTAGTGTGGGCACATGTGATTGACTGATACACGCTAGCTGTGTTTAAATAATTTTTTATTGTTTTAATTATACGTCAGCTCCACACACAGTTCACGAGAAAGATTCTCCATCTCCTCCACCTGGTTTGCCTGGCTTAGAAACCATGTTACCACTTTTACTCACAGCTGTGAGTCAAGGACGTCTTACAGTTGAAGTGAGTGAATATGTACATGTACATGTGTACATGTAACATATTGTATACACATGTACGATTATACATGTACAATGTAGTACTAATTTTTAATAGATACTTACATTTTTGATGCTTACTATTCAACCATTTTGTACGGAAAGCTAACAATCTTTGGTATCCAAGAAACCTAATCAGAGTTTTTGATAAGTTTTGATGCATGGGACAAATTGGCTCAAAAATGGTAAGTGTGTGCGCCATTGGGAATACATCTTGAACCAATTAACAAATAGCTAATGCTGTTAGTGACAATATAATCATAATTAATTGCACCACTGGCCCAAAGAGAGAACTGTGCAGTGCCAAATACGAAGCTCTTTGGGGCAATGGTGCGCCATATGAGCTTATCAAAAACACTGAGCCTAATCATCACACTTCCTGGATACCAAATTTCAATTCTTGTTCTAAACGTTATAAACTTCACGAGTGTGTGCTACTATGGGTTCAATCACTGTGGTAATCACAATGTATATATAAATATATATATATATATATATATATGAACTAAATCTGAGATAATCTGTTTGAATTGGGATATGTTTCCACAGCAATTTTCATGAATTTTCCAATGAGCTTACATGTAGTTCCAACACTTACCTTCCAACATTCGCTATTAGACCATTTTATACAGTAAGCAAACTAAATTTGGTATCTAGGAGGAGCATTAACTGATCTTCCTGAATACCAAATGTCATTCGCTTCCTGTCCAAATGGCCGAATAGCGAGTGTTTCATTGTAAGTGCACCACACAAGTGTGATTTCCCAAATTGGGTCAATTTGTGTAGTCATTCACATGTTTATAATTATAGTGTTAATTATAATGTTCATTCTTGTATTACTGTACTATAGGACATTGTTCTGAGGTTGTATACAAACCCAATGAGAATATTTGGACTCCGACCACAACCTGATACTCACATTGAAGTTGATTTAGATGAAGAATGGGTGATACCCTCGGCTCCACCATTCTCCAAAGTATGTTACATGAGCAAAGATTAAATATAGTGTTTGAATATAGCCATTTGATCCGTATGAAATTTTGATTTTAATAACAGTCCATAAACATTCATGTATTGTTGATTTCAGGCACAATGGACACCATTTGTTGGTATGGAGGTCAAAGGTCGTGTAAAACGAGTTGTCCTTCGTGGAGAGACAGTTTATGTGGATGGGAAAGTACTTGCTGAACCTGGATTTGGTCAAGATATACGTCTCCAACCTCCTTCATCTCCTCCCACTCCTTCTCGTCGTAAACATGTCTCTCAACAGGTATCCCCTCGAACTCCTATGGATAGTCCTCATCGTAAAGGTATCAAACGATTTCGGCACAACTCAGAACCTACAAATGGAATGATTGATGGTATGTACATTTGTATGTAACTATGTAACTGTACATGTACCTCAGTGTTTTTGATAAGCTCATGACACACCATTGGCCCAAGACCTTATTTGGCCCTGTACAGTTCTCTCTTTGGGCCAGTGGCGCAGTTACTTATGATTATATTGTCACTAACAGCATTAACTCTTAGTTAATTGGCTCAAGATGTATTCTCAATGGTGCACACACTAACCATGTTTGAGCCAATTTGGCCCAAGCTTCAAAACCTATCAAAAACTCTGATGTACCTGTACATGTACAGGTACATGTACATGTGCATGTATAATTTATGTATATGTTAATGTTATTAATGTTTTTATTGATGTTGTTATTGTTTGTTAATAGTGTTGTTATAAATGTTGCTATTAACGTTTTTAATGTTGTTATTAATGTTTTTAATGCAGGTGTACATCTAGATCATTCTCCAAGTCATCAACCATCAACTCTCAGTGATTACGACCAAACCCCACCCCCTGATGGCAGTTTTGTGTCATTTGAGCCAATCCAATCCACAGGACCAGACTTTGGAGCTATCGCTGGTATCCAGTCATTGTCTCAGCGTAATTCAATGTATAAACAACATTTTTTGAGTGTGAATCAAATGAATAAAGAAAAGGTTTGGAAATGATGTTGTTAATTAGGAAAAGCATTTTATAATTTATTTAGCTTCGTCATTTATTCATGGTGGCACAGAAGATGAGAATGGCCGTTAAGAAACATGGATCTATTGATATTTTGAAGGTTTTGTTTTATTCTCCGTCACTCTATTCATCTTGTATATACACATGTACATGTAGTTTTTGTTCTATCTATATGTATATCTGTCAGCGATGTGCAATATCTATCCATATATCAAATAGTCAATATTTTCATTTCATACAATATTGAGTTTTGGGTGTATCAATATACTTGAGGGCTGTTTAGTAGAACTTGTTTTCTAAAACGTTACCTAACTTTATGCTAATTTAATTGGTTAATTATTACAAGTCTCAGAGTTTTTGATAAGCTAATATTGGCCCAAAGAGCTTCCTTTTTGGCACTGCATAGTTCTCTCTTTGAGCCAGATGGCACAGTTAATTATGATTATATTGTCACTAACAACATTAACTCTTTGTTAATTGGTTCAAGATGTATTCCCAATGGTACACACACTACCCATTGTTGAACCAATTTGGCCCATGCTTCAAAAACATATCAAAAACTATAATAAGTCTTTGTGCAGGTGCATCTATTAAACTGTAAATGTTCAGTATGATCTATTTCTCATTCTCATCTTCTATTTCAAAGGGAAAGGTTCTTGGTTCCATGTTTTACGAAGTGAGTACTCGTACAATGTGTTCATTTCATGCTGCTATGCAGCGTCTTGGAGGAGCTGTGGTTTCCATGACAAAAGAGAGCTCATCAGCAATGAAAGGAGAATCATTAGAAGGTACATGAAGCATTCTAAGTAGAGCTGGGGCAGCAAACTAATCTTCACATTCATGATGACCTCAAAATTATTATGTCTCGATTCATAAGAATATCTTCTTTGTGTTTACTTTTACTTTAAGCTCTAGCTACATATACACATGTACTTATTTAGGGTTGTTATGTGGAAGCGGTGTTTAATTTTGTTGCTAAGGTACTATCCCAGTGTTGTTTCTGTGCATTTTCAGTTTGATATATCCTTACACCCTCGTTCATTGTAAAAATGTAAAAATGTTTTTATGTACAAATATAGTGTATAGTTTAATGTCATAATGATTATACTATAACTCAATAATGAAGCAATGAATTGAAATTTGACATACACACAAAAACATGGGGAGGATGATTATATGAAAATAGTGTAGGTAAAAAGATGGTTGATCTAACATTTAAATGTTTTTCTGAGGTCAGGATGAACATGAATCTTTGAAGCCTCATCAGCAAAGGTTCAAATATTTGGACATGCTATTAACCTTTGCCCCTGCGTAGGCGGAGTGGAGGGTTACTGTAACCGTTTTGTCTGTCTGTTAGTTAGTCTCTTTGTTTGTTTGTCTGTTGGCAAAATTCCAGCGAACATTGGCACTTTGAAAACACTACCAGCAGACGTCAAATTATACAAGGATCAAAGGTAACAATAGGCTTTTGCTAAAACCTTTCTGTTTTAAAGTTATGACAATTTTTATAACTCGCGGTCGCCATTTAACAACTTTTAGATGACATCTGGTAGCAAAAGAGTTCACTGAAACACAGCTCATCTTGCTTGAAGCCTATCGCTGTCGAATCACAGCTTGAAATGAAGTACAATTGAAGTAGTGGTTGCTACAACTTTGAGCTGGCTCTGCCGCCATGACTGGCAATTTGTAACCCTACTCATCCACGTGATTGAAGCTGTTTTCAAGTCTGGATTTTAACACTGCTCTTGTAATCTTATACTATATAGTTAGTAGGACTTGGAGTATAAGTTGTAATGCACACACACACACACACACAAATATAATATAATCTCAGTATAATAATTGTAATAATAATTATTACAGTAAATATTGTCTGCAGTTATTTCCTTGTCAGTGACTGAATCATTCTCAAGTGTGACGAGGGTTCTGCACTGCGAGTGCATTCATTCATTATTATTGTAGTAATGCTTGAAACCTTATCATGTTTGGTTGTATAAAGCTTCCGTTAAACTATCTTATTTCTTTATAATGAGTAATAGTCTTGCTCTCGTCAGTATTTCCACTTAGATTTAGATATGAGCACCAATTTTCATGGAAAATGCACACAATATAAAACGGCATGTTTAGATTTTACAAATGCACATGCACAAACATTGATGTGGGCGTGACAGCAATACTTCTAATGTAAAACTTTAGCTTTGAATGCAACATGTACGAAGGTTCAAAGGTTATATACATTATATATTAATCCTTTTAATCCATGTACATGTATTAAGATTATAATATTTCATTAGATTCTGTACGAATGATGGAGTCATATACAGATATAATAGTTCTAAGACATCCTGAACCTAAATCTGCAAAGGTGAAGTATTTTATTTCATGAAATTGTGTAAATATATAGATAATAATTAGATATATTACAGTGTTCTGCCCAGAATATTTATAGTGGTGGTTGGATTCTACTATGCATTTACTGCTGTTTATCAAGTATATACTTAATTCTGTCTCAGTAGCCTAAAATGTTATATCAGAGAGGTGGTTAATCTATCTAAGAGGTGGTTAATTCATCTGAGAGGTGGTTATTCCCGACCAGTGTGGGCAGAACATGGTATTAGTTTTACTGAACCTAAATATGCAAAGATGAAGTATTTTATTTTATGTAATATTGTATGTAATTAATTGTAAATCAGTTGTGAGTTATAATTTTTGTTATGAAAACAATATAAGTTACATTATCACGGTTTCATCTAGAAAATTTGTCAAGAGGGGGTGAAACTTGAATTTGAAGACTTCGTGGTGTGCATATTGGCAAACAGATTCCAAGGAGGGGAATGACTACCACCCCCACCCACTCCCCTAAATTGTATATGTAACTTCCATAATTGGTACCAGGGTTAGAATATACATATAGTATATCCCAATACCAAATGGTCATATTATACAATAATGGTGACACGTGTTCCGACAAAAATAACTTTTAATCATACTGTAACTGCTATTGGATAATCTATCCTTCTTTCAGAGAGCTGCTATTGTCTGTCATAAACCAGTTATTAATGCTGGAGATGGAACAGGTGAGCATCCATCTCAGGCCCTTCTTGATGTGTTTACAATACGAGAAGAAATTGGAACAGTCAATGGACTAACGGTGAGTAAGAGAGTGTGGTCGTATATTAATCAAATGATGGTATAAAGTAATGTAGTTTGAATATTCACTAAACATAGTTTCATATTGGGGGGGGGGGGGGGGGGGAGGAGGGTGGTGTGTTTAAATGGAACTATAAATGTCTAATTCAACACTAATTAAAATGTTACACTTATTAGATAGAGATACCTTAAGCCTACTATTAATTGTGTCCGCTAACTTTAGCAATTTTTAAACACTCGGATTTAGTGTGCATTAATTTTAGCGAAATTCTGAGTGCCAAATACAAATGATATGAATTATTTTTTTAACATGTACTTATATTAGTGATTATTACTTTGGTTGTTAATATTGCTAAATTAATACATGAAATTAATTAAGGTAGTTCAAATAGTTATCAGACCCTATGATGATGAAATCAGTGGTGATCAGACCCTATAATGATTAAATCAGTATTTGTTATTATTTTCAGTACCCACACTAAAAGTACACATTGCTCAATTAACTCAATTATAATTTACCAGGTATTTCATAATAGTATACAATGTTGTCACGGCAACATACTAAACAGTACAGGTAAATAAAAGTCCTCATTATTGTTTTAGTTAGTTATAGTTATTACAATAGATTCATAATTTAGTTATAGTTCAGCTAACTAAAAGTTTACTCACTAAAAAAGGATTTAGTTATAGATATAGTTAACCAAAATATATAATTATACATGTAATTATGTACTACTTAAAACATACCATTTTAGTAAGCCTAATATTATTATTTTAATTACAACCACATTTATAACCAAAATTTTGAGAAACCCTCATACTATAACTACATATGACTAAAAGTGGTCATCCTTGTCATACAATAGTAATTATGTACATGCAAATTAATACAGCATGAAACAAAGTTGAGTGCTCAAGGCCTGTCTTTTGTGCAACAGTACTCTGTCTGTCATTTGTTTCAGAACAAGTGCTGACTGATGTTTCGTTGATCCTGTTGTTGAGGTGTGGCTACTGTCACTGAACTGAAAGTGGTAGATTAGCAATGTATGGAACACTACACTTGTATTGATAAATACATGTACAGACACAAGTGTCATTAGTATATGAGATGAACATGTCCTTAATTTGGAGTGTCCTTCATCAGTTCTACTGTAATTTCTCCTGCATACTTCATATTTACTTACATTAATCTGATCACATTCACTCTCAGGTTACAATGGTAGGTGATTTAAAGCATGGAAGGACAGTTCATTCTCTTGCTCGTCTTTTGACAAAATATCGTGTGAAGTTATGTTATGTGGCACCAGAGTGTCTCCAAATGCCACAGGATATTGTAGATGAAATAAATAATAAAGGGACTGTACAGGTACAGAGAAAATAATTTATCACTTTACTGAGCTACATGTATATTTTATCTGATTCTGTCTATTGCTTATCCATTCATTCATTCATTCATTCATTCATCCATCTATCCATCCATTTCTGCCTCCATTGTCCCTTCATCATCTATTATCTATCCATCTATTTGCATCCATTCATCCATTTATGCCTCCTTTCATAATCATTCTGTCCATCTTTCCATCCTTCTGTATTCATCTTCCTTTCACCTTCCCTTCATCATCTATTATCTATCCATCCTTCTGTATTCATCTATCCATCCATTTTTCCATCTGTCTATCCTCCATATTGACAAGATACCTGTATCTCAATGATGGGTGCCCATACGGGGTTGGAAGGTATATAAAGCTGTATACCACCCAGCCTCCATTCACTCATCCAACCTTCATGATTTGGTTCTGGTTCCTCAGGAAACATATACATCATTAGATGAAGTACTTCCGAAAACTGATGTACTCTACATGACCCGTATTCAGAAGGAAAGGTTCCCATCTCAAGAGTCATACGAAAAGGTTCGTGGAAGTTATAAATTGACTCCACATGTTCTCACACGTGCCAAAGAGAAAATGGTCATTATGCATCCTTTACCTCGAGTTGATGAGATAAGTACTGAAGTTGATTCGGATCCAAGGGCTGCATACTTCAGACAAGCTGAATATGGCATGTATGTAAGAATGGCTTTGTTAGTAGTTACTCTAGGCTATGCATGAATATTTTAGGCTCTTTTCAAAAGTTGAAACAGTGATTTCTTTTTTTCTTCCCTTTTTTCATAGTAATGACTTTATGATAATTATTGTTAATGACTTCATCAACACCATAATAATTTTTATAGTACTGAACTCCACCCATTCTCTGTGTACTGTTCTATATGAGCAGTTCATATTCATTACAGAACCAATAATAATGACACAAAAAGAGAGTGGGCAAGGTACATCACAGACAATAAACCCTAAATCCTAGAATCAGGATATGTTTAAGCACTCTATTGTAACTTTAAAATCCTGGATTGAGCTCCACCCATTGTAGTACAGCAACGGCTAACGTAACGTCAACCAGATTCACATTTAGTTGATCACGGGAGCTATAATAATTATGCTAAGAAAACGACGCACTATAACAGTGACTAGTACCATACCTTGCAAAGTGACAGCCCAACCTCCAGAATGGCGACTGGTGGAGACGATGACCTTCAGCAACTTCAAAGTACTATAGAGGATATTCAAACAGTAGAACTCGATCTCTCTAATGCAGCTCAAACAATTTTAGCTAAAGCCACTGAACTCAGAAAAAAGTACGAAGAATACAAGAGAAACAGCGAACAAACGATGAGACAGAGGGAAGCAAATTTAGACTTCGAAAGGGCAGTATTTGAAAGGGAAAAAGATGCGTTTGAAGAAATACAACGCAAGGTTACATCTATGGCTTTGTATCAAGCACCTCTAGGAACGATAGATTTACAAATCGGGAATAAAACCTTTACAACTTGTCCTGCAACTATTAATTCTGTCCCAGAGTCAGTGCTTGCTGTAATGCTCAATGCAATGCTTCAAGCAGATCCGACAAAGAACAAGATCAAGATTGATCGAGACCCAGAGTTTTTTGACAAAATCCTCAATTTCTTGAGAGATGGTGAGAGCTCTCTTTTATGGCTGAAAGACACTCGATTAACCGAGATTGACTTACAAACGATACGAAACGAAGCTCATTTCTACCAATTGAAAGACTTGTTCAACTTCATCACTTGGGAACTAAACAGCCGCAAACCTAAACTAACTGACATAAGACAATGTGGTTTTAAGGCCGTTATGCAACGATCATCCAGTGGTCAACAGCAAATCACTGGATTTCAGACAAAAGAAGAACTTGTAATCAAAGGAGAAAATTTGAATGATACACATTTTGTTAATGTTCTTTTCTCGCACAAGATTGAGTTCATAGAATGTTACTGCAAAGGGGTTGTGTTTAAAAATTGTCGGTTTCTTGTAGCCCAAACATTTGTAGATTGTGATTTAAGTAAAGCTCAATTCACGAATTGTACAGCGAATCTGCCTCCCAGTGAAACATTGTTGCTTGAAAATTCAAGGGGAACTTTACCAAATAACTGGTTGTGACTGGTTTTGGTGTTGTGAAAAGTAGCTTATTATAAATTAGTTTTGCTATTTTATTACTTTACGTATTAACAAATTTAATGCTAAAATAGAAACTATTATATATATATATGATTTTTTTAAAAGATTGTTTAATGTAGTTGCCGTCAAATTCATTTATTGGGACTCGTGAGTAGAAAAGCCCCCAAATTTATGTAGGGGCAACATGTCAACAGTATAGTGTTTTCAATAACCATGGTATGCACTGTTTTTATACACATATGTATGACAGTACATAACATTTAGGGATGTTCGATGTGGCTAAAAAATAGAATATATTGTGTGTATTGCTGCCAAAAATATCACGTTTACTAAACTGCCTACACTAGTGTATTGATACACCCAAAAGCAAATATTGTATCGCGATATTGAATGAAAATATCATATTTTGATATATCGATATGTATTGCACATCACTAATAATAGGTATTACATGACACTTGCATGCACAGGTCAGCCCCTAGCTCTCTCCCCTCACCTATTTCAATTTGTTCCTATATTTGTGCCACTACATCTACTCTCACTAGTAGTTCAGTAAGTATAATTATTAATTCCTTTAACTGTGTGCCACACCAAGCCTTAGACACTCCTGTTGTTACTCACAGTATGTTGTCATTCCTTGAAACACTTGTTATCAATAGAGTGTAGGTAGTGCTATACATTCTAGGTAGCTAGAATATATGGCACTCGTTCCTTGAAACACTTGTTATCATTAGAGTGTAGTATGATTAGGTAGTGCTATACATTCTAGGTAGCTAGAATATACGGCACTCGTTCCTTGAAACACTTGTTATCATTAGAGTGTAGTATGATTAGGTAGTGCTATACATTCTAGGTAGCTAGAATATATGGCACTCGTTCCTTGAAACACTTGTTATCATTAGAGTGTAGTATGATTAGGTAGTGCTATACGTTCTAGGTAGCTAGAATATATGGCACTCGTTCGTTGAAACACTTGTTATCATTAGAGTGTAGTATGATTAGGTAGTGCTATACGTTCTAGGTAGCTAGAATATATGGCACTCGTTCCTTGAAACACTTGTTATCATTAGAGTGTAGTATGATTAGGTAGTGCTATACGTTCTAGGTAGCTAGAATATATGGCACTCGTTCGTTGAAACACTTGTTATCATTAGAGTGTAGTATGATTAGGTAGTGCTATACATTCTAGGTAGCTAGAATATATGGCATTCGTTATCTGAAATGTTGTTAGAGTATAGTATGATTAGGTAGTAATCTAGGTAGCTACAGTTTGTATTAACAATACACAACGAAAGTATACACTTCCATCTGGCTCTGTAGACACTGCATAATTAGACAGTGTCTGTATTATTACAAGTCTAGTGTTTTCATTGTGTAGAGATGGATGTTCCTGCAGATGTTACAACAAATTGGCTTAATTAAAAAATTGTGATAGCTTAATAAATTTATATATATATATATATATATATATAATTATATATGTATATTATATAGTATGCTAATACGTCCTATATACAAAATATAGGACCTGAATTTTGTGTCCAAGGATGTGATATAGCCCAAGCCTGCGAGGGCTATATCACATCCGAGGACACAAAATGAGGGTCCTATATTCAGTATATAGGACCTATTAGCATACCATATACAATATATTGTATGATGGTGACATCTCCTGCATAGTGTGCAAATGGAAGGTCTATATACAATATATAGGACTCACCACATCAAAGGGATGATGTCACCATCATACTATATATATATATATATATATATATATATATATATATATATGTATATAATTATTATATATATAATATATATATATAATTATATATACGCATATAATTATATCATATATATATTTATAATTATGTAATGATTATGTACTATGTACTATGTAACATTGAATTTTTGATGAGGTGTATATGCCCCATTATGAATACCAAGATTTCATGCAACAATAATTATGATTCATTGTAAACATTCAACAATCTATCATTAGAGAGTCTAATTCCATACTTCCATCAAGGTCATACACCTCATTCCCAGACTCCTCATGATCAGTATCGAGCTGAGTACTGTATAATTATATTTAGATAATGAAATTCTGACCTATGAGATAATCTCATTGGTCAGAATTTCATGAGATACATTATCTAAATGTAATTGCAGGAAAGGCGTCACCTGCCAGCACTTTAAAAATCAGATATTGCACGTTTGCATGCAACATATAGCAGCCTTTAAAATGCAATACATGTTTTAATATTTTTAATAATCAAGACCTTTATTGGGCACTCATCACTCATGCAATTGTAATCTCAATGTTTATAGCCCCACCCACATGCAACATCGTTTAATTATGAAGTTCAAATAAACATAATGCTATTTATTATATTTATACAAGTACTATTATTATACAACCACAAAACAATGTAAAATTAGTGATAGCCAACTTTTTGCCATACGTGAAAATAATTAATTACAAATAGTTAATGAGTAATTGAGTATACTGAAGTACACAAAAAAATGTGATAAAAAGTTATTAAGTAATTAAAAGCCAAAGACTTCAGGAAATTAAGGCTACTAGATTCATGTAGTTCGGGGTCAGGGGAGGGGACATACAAATATAATGAATTTAAAAACAAAACTAAAAAAGAACAGAGAATTGATGACTTGTAAATGAGTCCAGTCTTTTACAAAGGAGTTGCTGAAGAATCGTCTGTTGGTAGGGATATTTGAACAGGTGATGGAGTACGATTAATATTTTGTATACTTCTTCTTTGCTGAGGAGGGGAATAGAAGTGTTGATGTGAACGAACTTGAGATGGTATTGCACTCTCACTATGTACTGATAAATTTGACTGGTTAGAACCGGATGAGTGATGAGATCCCAATCGATATCTACCCCCAGGAGATGAATGTACACTAAATTGCATTGATCCAAGTGGTGATAGGGTGTGCCCTGGTGGTGTCATTTTTCTGTTATGTCTACTAAATTGTTTTGCATCAAGAGAGTATTGAGGGTTGTTCACATGGGTACTATCATGATGATTGCTATCATGATGTTTAGTATGGTGATGGTGGGTATGGACATGGTTGCTATCGTTATGGTTGTGATGGTGGTGACGGTGTTTACGTTTATGACTTTTTTGACTCTGAGAAGAATGAGTGGGACTGCGGCTATTTATTGAATCTCTATCAGTATCAGAACTTAGATGTGAGCTGTATGTATTTGGATCACTGCTATTTATTTGAAACACGCTGTCATTATCAGATGATGTGAATTCTGATGTAGTAGAATTCATGTGAACAACTGTACTATAATTCACTGGCTGAGGTCTTTGTTGAGCTTTGATCACCGAAGGTGGGAGAGCCACTTCTGGATCTAAGATTGCCAAATCTGTGTTTGAGTTACGGGATGAAGTATTACTCTCATCACTGTCTATGCTTTTTTGTTTTTTACATGCTGAGGGATCATAGTTTTGAACCAAAGATGGTGGTAGTTGTGGTGAATCTGTGACGGGAGTTCCCAAGTTTGGATCTGACATTAATACCCGTCGACGAATTTGACTAATAGGTAGAGATAGGCAGTCTTTATCATCAAGCTCATCATCTGTTTTAGCCCTCCGGTCACGCCCTTTAAACTTTCGATTTTTAATTGAAACCTCATCTTCTGTCTCTGTACTGGAAAAGGTGAGTTCTTCATCATCCAAATGAGATGCAGAGTGGGATCTTTGACGCTTGTAGACACCAAGCGGAGGTGGGGAACGATATGGGGAGCGAAGAGTTCGTTTTTCTCTCTTTCTTAGTGGTTTCAAAGTTCCATCTCCAGGTGTTTGAATGCTTTTAATCATATCTGTCATTGATCTTTCTCCATATTTGCCTGCCACTCTCTTGAAATGCCTTTGAATGAGCTTGCATATATCACAAGTGTCTTTTTTATTGCAATCTGAATGCTGAAGGTACAACAGGACACCAATCATAGTCTGATCTGTAAGTGGAGTTGTACCGCTTGAGTCGATATTAGCTCTACTGGATTGCTTTGCAATGGGCAGGTTCTTTGGGCGTACAGCATCATTTGGAAAATAATCGTAGTCCAACTCACCAGATGGGGTGTTTGGAACGGAGGGCATAGGTTCTGTCCCTGTTGGACTAACAGGAACAAGAGTAACTGGCTGGTCCTCCATTACTGGTGTTGGGGTAATGAGAGTGATCGCTGGTACATCACTAATAGTCAGAGAAGTTGGAGGTAGACTGTTTGCATTAATATTGTACTGATTATCGGGTATTCCATATCGTGGGAGTGGTATAGCTGTTAGATGCCTTGTAGATGAGTTGTTCGATGATTGAGAACGACCAGAAGAATGATTGGAGGAACGAGATGGTTGGTGAAGAGGGGACAGTTCTCCGATATAAGTATCAACAGTAGATACACGGGAAATATTATCAGGAGGGAGGTAATGATAGTGACCATTAATACCAGCTGATAAGCGTCCATTCTCCATTCTGATAACAGAGGGTGAAGATTGATTAAACTTCTCATCTCCTTTTTTCCTATGTCTAAGGAGTACAGTAAACACAATGGAGGAGATAATGAGGAGAGTAATCATCACTACCAAAATCACTATGACTATGATGATAATAGTCTCCATGTTAACAGCAGGATTTACAACAGCTGTTGATGATGGCTCAGTTACTGTGGAAGTTATTGCGGATGATATTGTAGTGCTGGTAGAAGGAACACTAGTGGCAGTGTAAGAGGAGGAGGAAGAGGGTGAAGTGGTTATAGTGGGAGAAGTGACGGACATGGAGGAGGATGGAGGAGGTTTGATGAAATCTGGGGAGAAAAATAAAAACAGAAGATGAATGAATAGCTATTATTGAGGAGTCTGCACAACTGCTGTATGTAGTTATATCATACATGTACTTGTATACATTACTTCTCAGAACTGCTTTACAATATAAATTATATATATATATTTGTATATACATGTACATGTAACTACTAGTGTTGTTTTAGTATGACAATAATGACCACTTTAGTAATATGTACATGTACATGGATGTCTGATTCTTAAAATTATACTTACAATAATTGTTCTAAAAATGCCAAGTTTCTAGATATTGTTATTATTGTAATTTAGTTAGTTAACTAAAACTCACAATACCTTACTAAAAGAGTAACTATACATAGTATTACACATATACATACATGTACATACATGTACATACATGTACATACATTGCATACATGTACATACATGTACATACATTGCATACATGTACATACATTGCATTCATGTACATACATGTACATACATGTACATACATGTACATACATTGCATACATGTACATACATTGCATACATGAACATACATTGCATTCATGTACATACATGTACATACATTGCATACATGTACATACATTGCATACATTTTTCTTACAATTATATAAAACCTTACAAGCAAGCCATATTGAATACATGTATATGAAGGGAATTTTTATTTAATAATTGATAAAGCCTTATATAGAAGTTTGTGTTATGGTAGGTTTATCTGAATGTGTTTGTGTGTACTCTGTGTAGTGATGTGGATATATTATATTGAATAGACAGCTAATATCAGTTTACACCTAAAAACAACACAATACATTCTCGAGTTATTTCCTACAACCAAAACAGTCAGTTCATTTCAGCATGATTGTATTATATTATGTGATATTGTATTACATGGCATGTTTGTATTGTGATATTGTGTCATATCTCAGCATGATATTGTACCATATCATGTGATCATATCATGTGACATTTTTGGCGGTGTATCACACATTCTTATTTGTGTCTAATACATATAGTATATAATGATAGTAATAAGTGTATACAATTACTAATAATTATAATGAGAAAATTCAATTTGCAGCTGTGCAAACTCGATAAATTCCTGTCTAGAATTCAACCGTGTACTAATCTATCACTGGACTATCGGACACAAATACATTCATATTAATGTTCTTTTGGTATTTGTGTATAGAACTGTGTATATGTAAATAATAGACCACTGTAGTATACATGTATATACATGTGTATATTATAAATATTATTATAATTATGTACATGTATGTATAAATTCAGACAAACACACTCATACCTATGTTTGGTGAAAGACTTGACTCGTCGCTAAAAGAATCATTGACTCCAAATCTAAATTTATATGACATAGTAAAGGTTCCATTAACGTCTGAAAAGTCAGTTTCAGGAAATATTACTGTTACTACTTCATTGTCTGTTATTACATTTCCCATCAGATGCTTTGGGGGCTTTGAATGGATTGTGACATTAAAAAACACTGGAGTGATTGTTGGTGGGGCTGGTAGTGTGATTGTGAGATTCAGATCTCCATTTTCTTCCAAAGATACATTTGGGTCTGGAGGTGACGCTGAGAGATAGATAGATAGAGAGAGAGAGAGAGAATGTTAGTAAATGCGGTTCTCATTAGTGTGGAAGTAAGCATCTAGGTGGTGGATGACTGATGATACAAGTATAAGAATCAGCTAACATAATTATAATTATTATCTTCTACCATAACAAAATGCTTAGTTTCCAGAAAATGTGCTAATACACAGACATACAGAATGATACCATACCCTTCCACCTTTGCTTCACGGCAAGGGTAATGAGTATTCTCTATCAAAAAATACATACATGTACATACATAAAATACGTATACGCATAAATACACATATACCATGATTATACTTGTGCATGCCAAGAAACCATAAATTAAATTCTTATTTAAACATCATGTGACAACATCATGTGACACATTGCATTCCTTCAAGTAATTGTATGGAAGTGTGTGTTCAGTAGAGAGGTAAATTAGTATGTAATTTCAACAACAATAACACATTGTAACTGCATTCCTCTGGCAGGTTATTCTAAACATCTCGTCCACTTTCGGCCATATTTGAAGCTGTTCAATCATGAAGACTTTACTAACACAGTTATTGAATTTGTTTGATGTGGAACATTACTTCAAATGGTTTTTTTTGAGTTACAATAAACCATAAGTCTTCCTGTTCCATCACAGCCTACACATGCTGTTGAACATGACTTGAAATGGACAATTAATTACAATACACCATAATTCCTGTTTCATCACACAGTTTATGCCTACACAATTTGATATTAAACATGACTTGAAAAGGTTTGGTGGAATTATTACACACCATGAAACTTCCTGTCTTTCTTTTCATTGCAAAATAGATAGTTATACAGTACTTGTCAATAGAAAGTCACCATACAGTAACAGTAATTACCTTAGTTCTACTGTCAGTATAGTATAGTAATTACTGTCTCACTACTGTGGTGTTGAATTGACATGTACATCAACTGTTGAACTACTGTAGTGTGGAACCTCTTACAAAAATGTTCATAATACATCACAGAAAAGAGACTTGTGAATAAATTATTATCATTAGTAACAAGTTACTTAAATTTTAAATAAATGTAATTGTTATATATACATGTACCTCAGTCTGTGTTAATACAATATCCTTCCTTTGCGTCACCACTACTTCTCTTATATAGTATTATTAAACTAACATTAGTGTATTTAGTATAAATAAATATAATTATATAATTATGTGTGTATAATGTTATTGACAGTACATAATTATTGTGAACTACACATGTACATGTACATGTACATGTACATATACCTCTGTATTGATACAATATCATGTACTTCTCTTATGTAGTACTATTAAACTAACACTAGTGTATTTAGTATAATTAAATAATTATGTGTGTATATATTATTGACAGTACATAATTGTGAACTACACATGTACATGTACATGTACATGTATATGTACATGTACATACACCTCTGTATTGATCATGTACTTCTCTGCATGTAGTACTATTAAACTAACACTAGTATAATTAAATATATGTGTATATGTTATCACCACATTAACATAATGATTGTATAATGATGTCATATATGTTTTCATACACATACACACTATAGATCTACATGTAGGAACTAATTATATGAAAAATTCCAAGCATTTCCTGCTTTTCCTCTGGAAGACCATACTTTTACCACTACTACTACTAATACACTACTACCAACATACTATTACTATTACCACTATTACTACTAATGCTATTATTACTATTATTACTATTAACACTATTACTATTACTATTACTACAGTTAATACACTTATAAAATATTATTATACAGATTTTAAAAGGTCATAAGTGTAACATCAGGGTATTCTGTAACATCCTTTATCATTGAAATATGAACAGTTTTATGTATGCTGAAAAATATTTAAACTTCTTTGAAGGAATACTAAGTTAGAAATGAGATAAAGAAGGCACTTGTTAATGTGGTACAAATTACAACAAGATATGGAATAACATTATCCCTATTGATTGTTTTGTGATGATTAGTAATTATTGCTGGTGGAGTCTTGATTATATACAGTGAAACCCCTCTATTGAGGGCACCCTGAAATAAGGACACCCCTGTATTAAGGACACTTACAAATGTCCCAAACTGTGCTTTATAATATAAATTCATCCCTGAAATGAGGACACCCCTGTAATCAGGACACTTATATTTGTCCCAACACTAGAGGGGTTCCACTGTATACTGCATGTACATTACACCATGTGAAATGCAATCAAAGGAATGGCCCTGCAGCCATAAAGATTTCAACTTATACAATATTATGCACACAGATACATACATAAATACATACATAAATACATACACACATACATACATACATACATACATACATACATACATACATACATATATACATATATACATACATACATACATACATACATACATACATACATACATACATACATACATAAATACATACATAAATACATACATACATACATACATACATACGTACATACATACATAAACACATACATAAATACACATGTACATACATACATACATACATACATACATACATACATACATACATACATACATACATACGTACATACATACATAAATACATACATACATACATAAATACATACATAAATACATACATACATACATACATACATACGTACATACATACATAAATACATACATAAATACATACATGTACATACATACATATATATACAATTTACAATTCTACATATACATTGTATATGATATACATTCATTGTTTTATGTTTGTTTTCACCAATCAATAATTGTTTTTAATATGTAACTACTTTCATTAGTTCTATAATGAAGGTAGACACTAGTTATATAACATTTGGTTATTATTGATTGGTGAAAACAAACATAAAACTATGAATATACATACACATATACATACACACATACATACACACATACATACACATATACATACATGTAAATACATACATACATACACATATACATACACATATACATACACATATACGTGTACATACACATATACATACATGTACATATACATACATACATACATATACAATTTTACATACACATGCATTGTACATTATATACATACATATATACATGTACATACATACATACATACATACATACATAGTATTACATACATGTACATACAAACACACATACATACATGCATACATACATACTGTACATACAATGCAAACAAGTGCTCATGAAAAGATAAAAATTTGCTATTTCTACAAAGTGAAAGTAAATAAATACATGTCATAGGTCATAATACATGAGGGAAAACCCCCTAAACAGAATTTAGTGAAACAACAAAAAACATACACCTTTTTAGAACCAACACAACAACTGTATATAGAAATCTAAAATTAATTTCTAATTTGGGAAAGACACAATAGTATGTAAGTAAGGATTAACACATGAAGAACCTTTTAGAACCAACACAACTGTATATAGAAATCTAAAATTAAATTCTAATTTGGGAAAGACTCAATAGTATGTAAGTAAGGATTAACACATGAAGAACCTTTTAGAACCAACACAACAACTGTATATAGAAAAGACTAATTTGGGAAAGACTCTAAGGATCACTGAACTTGGCCAAAATGCAGTTTGGAAAAGAAGCAGTCAAGTAAATCCAAAAGGTTTAGACCATGATGGGAAAGATTACACAGACAGGGACTTCTCTGTAGTTCTACTGCGAAGTTAATGATCTTAGAAATTACATAGAAAATTTCATAGCTTAATAAAAGTCAAGGGAGAATAAAAAAAATATATATATGTATAAACAAACAAGATTATATATTATGTAGAGTAAAAAGTATCCCTATGAATGCTTTGTGGTGTCCAGCATTCAAGTAATCATGGCTAACTTTCAAGTTATCATGCCAGAAACACAACAGCATATTATATAGTTAACATCACTGCTGCTCACAATTCCTAATGACAATATGTTCCTGTTTTTACACAGGTAGTATATGATACATCACAATACTGCATGTTCCTGTTTTTACACAGGTAGTATCACAATACAACATGTTTGTATTCATAGTAACAAAACCATAATTGTAGAATTGGTGCCTAACTGTCTGATGAGTTTAAATATATAGTTACTACTAGTATGCAATAAGGGGATTACCCATTTCTTAGGGTTGTGGTTCAAAAATGTTTTGATATACATGTACATTGTAAAAAACATGTAACCACAATAGGATATTGAAAACACCAACTGGGGGATATACCATTCTGATAGCTTCCTCATCCAAAACATAAACACAGATACACACACACACACACACATACACACACACACACACACACACACACACACACACACACACACACACACACACAAACACACACACAAACACACACACAAACACACACACAGATACACACATTCAACACTCAAATACACAGATGCACACACACTCAACACACACACACACACACACAAACACACACAATCACATACACAATACACACAAATACACACACACAGAAATATGCACACACATACACAAGACATACACACAAACACAAGAGATTGGACACAGACACATTTATCCATATATAAGCACATCCCATTCATCTTTGGTTCTTGTAACATATATATCTGACAACAATAGAGTAGGGGAAACTAAACATTCCTAATTAGTTCACATGTGACTGCTATCATACATGACATCTAACCTTTCTAAACATTTGATAATGACCACATTAGGGAGATACCAAAAAGAAGATACTATAAATATATCAAACAAGGAGCAAGTACTATTGTACTAGTAGTTTCTTGAGTACATTGACAAAGTCACCTGTACTTGTATTTGAGTACATTGACAAAGTCACCTGTACTTGTATTTGAGTACATTGACAAAGTCACCTGTACTTGTATTTAAGTACATTGACAAAGTCACCTGTACTTGTATTTGAGTACATTGACAAAGTCACCTGTACTTGTTTTGTTTTGTTTATATATTGTTTAGCTTTGCAGCTTATTTTTAGACTAGAAAATGATAACTAAATAAAATCTTATGTGCACATATATTTTAGCAAAGTCAACTTTAAGGAATTTGTAATTATTGCATTATGAATGAGAAGGTAGGTGGCCAATCTACGCACTATTTAACTCAATTAAGAAATTTGTACATGTACTTGCTGACTATTCATACATTGTACTTACATACTAGTACTGTGTCATGTACATGTATATATATATATATATATAGTATATACATGTACATGTTAGGGATGTATGATGTCATCAATAGACAGTATAAAAATGTCTTTCCCTAACTTGTGAATAATGAATATAATTGATAAAACAAAGGTTACTTAGATAATAATATTCATACACGTAAGTAATTCCCCTGCTGGATGACATTCTGTGTGGTCATAACATCCTTACCCTCAACATCTGGAATATGAAATATATAGTATAATCAATCCAACATTCTTGGGGTTCCAAAAGATCAGTCATCTAAAAACTAACATCACAAAGCAGTTTGTGATGACTAATGGCAAGCCTCATAGGCATTAATTTAGTAAACAGAATTAAGTAGAATCATATTGAGTTGAAAATGAGCTCATTATAAATTCATAGTTTTAAATTAGCCAGTATGGATTCAATCACTGTGGTAATCACAACTGAGAAAATTGCACTATGCACATGAAAAACAAACTTCATCTGCTCGTTTCCATGGTAATTGTTAAGGAATTTGTAATAAGTTTAGTTTCAATTCAATGTTATTCTACTACAGTATGTTTAGTTTTACCAACACCTGTTCCATACGTTACTGGTTTTGTTACAAATGAGAATGAGCTATAATTCAAAGGCATGTGGAATCACATATCCAATAGGACAGTGAAAGGATCACCACCTCTACTTCCCCCCTCCCCTATCTTCAAATCGAGGATACCAATTGTTTAGTTTCTATCACGGCAAAGCAATCCCAGTGTTTTCAGTTCTCATTTCCCCTTTTATTTACAAATACTAATTATATTACACTCGTGACTACAGCCTGCAGCATTAGCACTAGCATGTACATGTACTTATATGTACACATTCTTACATGTACATGTACTTAAGTGTACTTACATGTACATGTACTTAAGTGTACTTACATGTATATGTACTTATATGTACACATTCTTACATGCACATGTACTTAAGTGTACTTACATATACATGTACATGTACTTAAGAGTATCTACATGTATATGTACTTATATGTACACATTCTTACATGTACATGTACTTAAGTGTACTTACATATACATGTACATGTACATGTACTTAAGTGTACTTACATGTACATGTACTTATATGTACACATTCTTACATGTACATGTACTTAAGTGTACTTACATGTACATGTACTTAAGTGTATCATAGTCATCTGAGGTTTGTATACCACATGATTATTATGATATTCTGGATCACAGCAGTACACTATAATATATTATTTGTAATTATATATTATACACATAATATATAATTATATATTATATATGTATAAGGCTATTTAAGAGTAAAGGGAAATTTACTTATTTCCTAGTTTTGATAGTAGCAAGGATGTTCTTACTCCACATATATGTAAATATACTGGAAATAGGAGAAACAGTTTGACAATGGATGGATACATTAATTACAAATGAATGAAAGTCATGCTTGTAAGTGTATCAATAAATTAGAACCACTTGGATGCCATTATGGGATATATAGATTACTGAGAATTACTTGAAGTATACACTTGTATATTATACTTTGTGAAGCTGATATTATAGCTAGATTACTGAGGATTACTAGAAGTACAAAACTTGTATAATGTACACAATAGTCGGATTTACACACACAAAAAGAATTAATCACATGAATGAAATTTTTCTACCTTCTATGTAAGCAAATTAATCAGAAGCATTGAAAATACACATGATGACATTTGATACCTTCAACCCATACAATCAGTGTGTGTGTGTGTGTGTGTGTGTGTGTGTGTGTGTATGTTATATATACTACTTATGGATATAGTGTTAATCATTATCTACACATTTAATTACTACATGTGATTAAAGATGTTTTCATAACAAGGAATAGTGCAACAAAGAAAATGAGTAAAGATATTCATTAGATAACAGGATGACTAGAGGATTAGTGACCAATGGGTGAGCTATAAAATGAGTATGAGAATGAAATATAATATTAACAGCCTACAGTATGAGTGAACCTACTAGTGAATGAAATAATGACTAAAGGATGGATAGATAGAGCTATGAAATGAGTATGAGAATGAAATATAATATTAACAGCCTACAGGATGAGTGAACCTACTAGTGAATGAAATAATGACTAAAGGATGGATGGATAGAGCATTGTAAAATAGATGAACTCAATGAGCAGGTTAATGAATGGAAGAATAGACATAGATGAATTGTACAAGCTACTTACGTTTCACATAAAATACAGCTGAGGTATTCACTTCAAGATTATCACGTACAAAACAGGTAACAATAGATGAGCTATTCACTGTCAAATCATGTACACTGAAATTACAAGACACGGTATGAGACTGAGAGTAATCGCATAGCAGTTCTGTTGCATGTCCATTCATTATTTTGTTACAACGTACAACTCCTGTAAAGTTTGCTTTACAGTTTGAATCTAAAACAATTTCTTTATCAAATATTTTAAAACCGATCTCTGCATTAACAGACACATCTGCATCACATCTGAACATGGTAGAAGTTTCTGTAGTGATGAGCCTGTCTTGAGGTGGTTGCTTTATGAATGGGACTATTGCTTGATCTGGAAATAGTGAAATCAATATATGATAAACGAGACTTACATGTATATATTATAAACAAGACTTACATGTATACATTATAAATGAGACTTACATGATATATTATAAACAAGACTTACATGTATATATTATAAATGAGACTTAGAGATTCTAAATATTACACAAACAAGATAAACAACATTCATTAAATTTTTTGGATTAAAAATATTGATGAATAAATCATTAACATACCGCTTATAGACAGATTAACGTTCAGTCCAGGAAATATGTCATGATTATAATCTGGTGAATCACTGTTTATTGTAACACGGCATTGATATATACCCATTGAAAAGGGATTAAGTTCCACTGACAAGGAGAAATCAATCGGATTCAAACTGAATGGTTCCATTAATTTAACTTCCTTTGTAGCAACACCTACCATTAACCATTCAATTGTATATGCACTCATATAATTTCCTGGTCTGTATAGACATTGTAGAGTGACTGTCTCACCCCATGCACCATTCACCATTTTGCTAACATTTTGAAGAACTGGTGTGGCTGTTTGAGTTTAATGAGATATTGTGATGAACATACAATATAATATGCAACAATGATAATAATAAGTATAATTAAACAATTATTAGGATGTTCAACGTACATGTAATAATGAAGGCACAAAAATTAAATTCGTAATAAAATTAGTATGGGAAAATATCACATGCCTGTCACATTACTTTACACACAGTGTTTCAATGTCATTTGACATACTCCTTCTCTTATATACTCTTGTATAATAATTATATATATATACATGCATTATAAATAAGTATATATATATATATATACATATATATAATAATTATACATTTTAACAGCCTACCAATAATAGTTACAGCAGTGCTGTTCGTGCCATTATATTGGCATAGATACTTTCCTTCTGTACTACTGGTGACCTCAAATGGGTATTGCATAGCAGACATATCATTAAGCTTGACATCTGGGTTTCTGTAGTAATCAGCTACTAATTGATTGCCAAACTTTGCTTCTACACATTTCAAAGTTATTTCATTACTATTCTCTTGTCTATTCACATTTAGTGTAAAATCCAATGATTGTGATATTCTGGACAGAGAGAAGAAAGTTAGAGCTAACAGAAGTATCGAGTAAGGAGACAATAAGTTTGTAGATCTGATCATCTTGGCAATTTAAGTGAACAACAGCTTTAACTTGAATACTGGTAAATATACTAACTAAGACTATCGACTAAGGGCTGTTTAGAACAGTTCACTATACTAATTGGAATTTAACTAATTGATCAATTTTTTTTATACACATTCGATCTAGGGAGAAACCCCATGATCTTCATAATTTTGTGTACGAATATCGTACCAATATTGATGAGAGCCCCACCCATTATTCTATGGGCCAAAATCAGGTTTCTTCTTTAATAGTTTGACAACTGGAATTTGTAAGTGGATAATATTGAATGAAGTAAATATATAACTTATTTTGTATTGGTTAGTGATCTGAATATAACTCTAATCACCTGGGCTATCTTGGTATCTTGAGGCTACACTATATTCAACAGGCATGTAGTGTTATATAATTATATATATATATATATATATTATTTTATATACATATATATAATTATATATATGTGTTTATTTAAGTGAGAGAGGATGGCTACAGGAAATTCATGTTCTATGTTGTGAAAAATTGTAATTCTAATTAATGCTCACCTCATATTTGAGTATATATATTATATATATATATATATTATAATCTTTGATTTGTTGTATATTAACTTGTTTAACAGGTATATCAGGAATGTCATCAGTACACGGAGACAGTGTGTTCCTGATTAGAACACTTGAAAAGATATTAAGTGATAAAGAAACGAAGAGAAGTCAACACCAACAGTTGAAAAAGGCCTGTGAAGAAGCTTTGAGTAAGTTGTTTATCCTCATGACCACACCCACCACCCACAATAAAGAAATGACTACTTTTCTTATTAGTTCAGATGTCATAATTATACTCATATATACATGTACATCTATATGTATATGAATGCATGATTATGTATTCCAAAATTCTCTGTATGCAACGAATGAAAGTCAGAGATTCATTGAAGAGAATGGAAACCTGGCCCTTCTCGATGAGGAAGGGGTCTGGCTTTCCTAGCGCTAAAACATTGTGCAAGAATAATAATAGTGATTCTAGTATATACTTTAATTTGTTAATTATGTTCCATTTCACAAAGTGTTAGTGTTAGTCCTCTTCCTTGTTACAAAGGGAATGTATCCCTAGAGTAAGTCCAGACTAATGGTAGGGTTTTGATATTACCAAAAGCAACCTTGGGACACCTTGAAATATGTTCTCTCTAGAATAAATAAAACATTCTAAGCAAAGAGCACATAATTTGCTATGGCCTCAAACATTTCAGAAATGGATGTGTGTATCTCCAAGAAAAGAAATCTATCAGTTTGTGCAGATAAAATTGCATTTGACTGGACAAATTGTCTGATTAGTTATAAGAATAATACAAAAATAAGTACAGTAACCTCACAGTGAGGTTAATTATTAGTCAAGAGCAGTCATGACCAAGTTGATATCTCATAAGCCTTAAATGGGCATGTGCTGGTTTGTGAGACTTTTTTTGTCCCGGAAAAAATTCACAACTTGTTGGTCAAATATTGGTTTTTCCAGATTTGCAAAAACTATATCGAGCACTGACATGGTACGATACCCTTCAAAAACAACTTGGAAGGAACACTTACATGTACAGTACCTGGATCCAAACATCCCAAGGAATATTACCCAGACTAGAAGTTACTATAACTTTTCTTAATATTCATTAACTTCTCACAATATGTAAGAATTAGTACATCGATAACCGGATTGCTAATCTGTTTCACTATTAATATCAATATTGATATATTTGTAGCGATTAATTCATATTATGATGAGTTTACAGAGATTCATATGGTTGTGGGGGATTTCCTGCCTCCACAGAAGCTTACCCCCTCCCCTCAGAATTCTTAAGGTTGAATATTGATATTTGCTATCATGACAGTACTAATAACAAGTACATGTTCCCCTCATCAACTATAAGCTTTCTTGAGCCCCAGATACTACCAGAAGCAACCTCAGAACTGTTTTCCTCCTACAACAAAAAACCCTATTTTACTAATATGTCATTTCCTATATTGTTAATTGTTAGTGTTAGATAATAAGAGGATGTAATCACTAAATTATGTCAATTCACCACAAGAATGACCTATTAAAGGTCATTCACATTCACCTTGACCTCAGAATTCTCAACTTTAGTTTGGAATGAGCAACAATATTTTTCCTGCACCATTTTCATACAATTATCCTCCCTGTTTTTGTGTATATAAAATTTTAATCTGCAGCTTCATTATTGAGTTACAGTATAATCATGTATTAACCTTACAACATTAAACTATACACTATAGTACATATAAAGTATCCTAATTTGAGGTCATCATGAATGTGAACAGATAGTGTTGATATACTGATATGAGATATTTATTACATTCTAATAATCTGATAATGAGTTAATGATACTGATCCAATATCAATTATGGATAATCAGTTTACCACTACCTCCTTTTCAAAACTGTAGTAATATCACCAGGGTTTTATACAGAGGGGAGGGGATCCCAGGATATCCCCACCCCCAAGAGCAGAGGGGAGGGGATCCCGGGATATTCCCCCCCTCCCTCCCTCCCAAGAGCAGAGGGGAGGGGTCCCTGGGATATCTCCCAAGAGCAGAGGGGAGGGGACCCCGGGATATCCCCACTCCCCCAAGAGCAGAGGGGAGGATACCCCGGGATATTTCCTCCTCCCTCCCAAGAGCAGAGGGGAGGGGATATTGATTCTTTCCCCTTCCTAACAAAACACTCTGTATGAAACCCTGTACATTATAAGGAAGTTGACTTTGTGTTAGCTTACTGTATTATCTGAATTCACCACATTTATAAAATGTATTGCTTGATAAGTTCTTTACTGCAATTATAATGATTAAATAATAAATGATGATGATACATAATTATAATGATTAATTAATAAAATAATGATGATACATAAATTATAATGATAGGTTTAATTAATAAATGAGTTTAATTCATGATAATGATAGGTTTAATTAATTTCAATATCAACATGATATATAGTATCCCTATAATTATTTTGATTATCTACTCTTCTTACATGTACCTTTTAAAGCATCTTGTAGAACTTTAGAAATATAGTAGCTAGCTATTAGTTCCAGTTTCTACATATATGTATACAATGCATACTCGTGTAAGTGACACAAGAATAATTATATATATAATTTATAATTATATAGATTCAACCCATGGAAAGCAATTATAGGGATTAATGATGTAAATACTAATATCAATGGAATAATGACTGATACCAGTAACCTAGTCTCGTCCCCAGACCACCATGCCCTACGGGCGAAGATGGTCTGGAACAGTTGCTTCAAATTCTTGGTCCAGGCGTAAAACGTCTTTTTCACTTAAAAAAAAAAGGACGTTCATTATAAAGAACATACTTTTTGAGTGGAAAAGACATTTGATGCTTGGACCAAGAATTTGAAGCAACTGTTCTAGACTGTCTTTCGCCTGTAGGCCATGGTAGTCTGGGAACGAGACTACCAGTAACCAGTGTAACATCTAGCCAAGTTATGTTTGTTTTTTGGTTTTAAAAGGTGGGAAGAAGTTCATTGAACGTGAATGACCTTTAGTATATACCACAAACTAACACATAACAGACCCACAAAGGAACATCCAAAAGTCCTAATGTGTATTATGTCTATAGACCGAGGATGTTTGTTTTATTCAGAAAACTTACCATATTAAGAATGGTCTTTCTGGGAAGTTGTTTTAAAATACAACATCTGGATATTAATTCTTGTGGTCTGCAACAATCATAGGAGTTTTCCTATATGAAAGGCTAAGGTTAAAAAGGAAATGAGATATTATGTTTCAAAAGTTGTGCCAAAAATAGCTGTGTTCTCAAAAGTAAATTTGTGTAGTAAACATATGCTGTTATTGAATGTCCGGTTCTGATAGTATTGTTAGTGTTGGCTGTTTGCTTGGATCAAAAACATGGGGAAATCTTTTTATGAAACGTATAATGACAGAATTTTGTTATTTTGATAACATTATACTAATTTGTAAAGGATATTAAATGATAACATTCATGTTGTGAATCCTATGTCTGTTCACATCCAACGATATCCTCAAAATTAGAATGTGATGACTTTATAGTGTATAGTTTAATGTCACAAGGTTAATACATGATTATACTGTAACTAAAAAATGTAGTAATCGATTAAATTTGACAGGACACACAAAAGAATGGAAAAGATAATTGTATGAAAATGGTGTAGATAAAAGTTATGAATATTTTTCTGAGGTCATGGTTAACGTGAATGACAATTAAAAGTCTTTTAGTTACGTAATTATAGTCTTATTAGATTAATTTGATTATAACACTGGTCTTATGGACAACAAGAAAGTATACAATATCCCATTCATAGCCTGTTAATATACTGCTGTGTGAGGCAAGCTATTCAATGCAGTCACTTGAGTATGTACTAGTGTTGTTTTAGTTAACTATAACAGAAACCCCTTTTAGTAAAGCATTGTGACTTTTAGTTAACTAAACTATAACTAAATTACAAGTCTACTGTAATAACTATAACTAACTAAAATGAAAAACGGCCTATAATGGGTACTTTTAATTAGTTAACTAAAACTAAAACCATTTTAGTAAGCCTAGTTAATAATCATTAACTATAACTAAATTACAAGAAACTAGTCATATACTACAGCTACAACTAAAAGTGGTCATTATTGTCATACTAAAACAACACTAGTATAATATGCATCCATGTGCATATCTCAATTACTTTTTTCCAGAATAGCCCTTCCTTACTCTGAGCTTATATACTACATGTACGTGTTACAACACTCATCAAAATCAACTTCTCCATGTCAATTCATACTTCAAAATAATAATCTATTAATTTTAGATATGAGCCCAAAATTTGAATATGGTCTCCTGTTTTGAAGAAATGCATTATAGAACAGTTGTTAATATTAATAGAGTAATACATTACTGTACTTAATACTTATAGTAAAGTAATGTATTATAGGACAGTTGTTAATATCAATAGAGTAATACATTACTGTACTTAATACTTATAGTAAAGTAATGTATTATAGAACAGTTGTTAATATCAATAGAGTAATACATTACTGTACTTAATACTTATAGTAAAGTAATGTATTATAGGACAGTTGTTAATATCAATAGAGTAATACATTACTGTACTTAATACTTATAGTAAAGTAATGTATTATAGAACAGTTGTTAATATCAATAGAGTAATACATTACTGTACTTAATACTTATAGTAAAGTAATGTATTATAGGACAGTTGTTAATATCAATAGAGTAATACATTACTGTACTTAATACATATAGTAAAGTAATGTATTATAGAACAGTTGTTAATATCAATAGAGTAATACATTACTGTACTTAATACTTATAGTAAAGTAATGTATTATAGGACAGTTGTTAATATCAATAGAGTAATACATTACTGTACTTAATACTTATAGTAAAGTAATGTATTATAGAACAGTTGTTAATATCAATAGAGTAATACATTACTGTACTTAATACTTATAGTAATTGCTTTCACTTAGCAAACCTGTTTAACTGGTATCTTTCTAACTAATTTTAACATTTTATAAATTGTTTTCATAAACTCACTTTCATGATGTAACTAATCAATTATCTCTACAATACTATATAATGTATGTATATAGTACATACTGTATGTATATAGTACATACTGTATGTATATAGTACATAATGTATGTATATAGTACATGTATATAGTACATAATGTATGTATATAGTACATAATGTATGTATATAGTACATAATGTGTGTATATAGTACATAATGTATGTATATAGTACATAATGTAATGTATATAGTGCATACATAATTGACATATGATGTAACTAATCAATTATGTCTACAATAATACATACTACATACATCTACATACATACATAATTACATACTATATATACTACATACATGATTACATACTATACATACTACATACATAATTACATACTATATATACTACATACATGATTACATACTATACATACTACATACATAATTACATACTATATATACTACATACATGATTACATACTATACATACTACATACATAATTACATACTATATATACTACATACATGATTACATACTATACATACTACATACATAATTACATACTATATATACTACATACATAATTAGAATACAAATATGATTGATATTTGGCTATAATGTTTATACTTCCTGCTATTTCTAGGAATTGTTATTGTTTAGTTTTTCGTTATCTAAAGTACACTGAAGTTAACCTCTTTGCTATCTTTCTTCATACCAATTGGTCCTTTCAACCATAACAACTTGTATTGTACCATGTAACTAAATATGCTGTACTAGTTTCCCAACTTTTGAGTTGTTTACTTAATGATAGACTCACTCCTAAATTTGCATTCCAAGGGCCGAGTTTGAATGGGAATGAGGCTATCATCCATGCCTATAGTAGTGCTTGGAACTTCACCATTATGTTAAGTATAGTTATAGTTTAGATTTTATATTCCTATTACAAATTTACATGTATGTAATATGTCATGTGTTGTAGCTGACCCACATGTCACTAATGATGTCACTAATGATGTCACTAATGATGTCATGACAGCGCTCTATTACTCTAAGATTACCAAACTCATCAGTACAGTGGTGAATACTACTAACTGAATTACCCACTGTATCTTGTATGCTTATTTGACACCGTGGTTATAACTCATTAATGGTTTCATTAATTTGAGAAGGAAGATGATGATACACTCAGTGTGTGGGTTACTTGTGGGGACATATTTGCAGTGGGTATTCCCCCATGAACAATTCCAAAAAACATAGTACTATGAGATTGATTCGGGGACAAGGTTGAGGGCACAAAAAAGTAGTACGGATGTGTTTAGTTTGTTTATAGTACATGGAGTATAGTATGTTATTATGTATGTATGTACAATTTCCCTTTCTACCATTAGCAGAGTTTAATACAGGATTTGGTTTTCCCTACTGTCAAAATTTCTGTTATCAAAAAAGAGTTATAAATAAAGTATTGATAATAAGTGAATAATCACACAGTAAGTAAGGGGACAAGGAGCTCTCCAAGGAAATTTTAAATTGATATGGTGGGGAAATATCAAGCTTGGGTTCAGAGGAGGGAACCTCAACATAGCTAGGAGTAGGAAATACCATCCTCTGTACAAGGGATAACCTTTGTGAAATAATTATACGTAGTTCTAGACAGGTGAATACCCATAGTGTACATTCGTAATATTATAATTATTTTTGTTCTGGTTTTAATTACCCTGTTGTAATGATTATAGTACCTGATTGGTACGATAATTTCACTTTTAGTTCATATTGTTATCATAAGTTAGAATTACAACACTATATTCCATATTCAAAACAATAAAAGTACTATATACTATGTACTGTAATGTACTGTAATGTACTGTAATGTACTGTAATGTAGTACTGTAGTGTACTGTAATGTATTGTAATGTATTGTAATGTACATTACAGTACTGTAGTGTACTGTAATATATTGTAATATACTGTAATGTACTGTAATGTACTGTAATGTAGTACTGTAGTGTACTGTAATGTATTGTAATGTATTGTAATGTACATTACAGTACTGTAGTGTACTGTAATATATTGTAATATACTGTAATGTACTGTAATGTACTGTAATGTACTGTAGTGTACTGTAGTGTACTGTAATGTACTGTAATGTATTGTAATGTACTGTAATGTGTTGTAATATACTGTAATGTATTGTAATGTACTGTAGTGTATTGTAATGTAGTGTAGTGTACTGTAATGTATTGTAATTTACTGTATTGTATTGTAATGTACTGTAGTGTACTGTAATATATTGTAATATACTGTAATGTACTGTAGTGTACTGTAATGTATTGTAATGTACTGTAATGTACTGTAATGTATTGTAATGTACTGTAATGTATTGTAATGTACTGTAGTGTAGTGTACAGTAGTGTACTGTAATGCATTGTAATGTATTGTAATATACTCTAATGTATTGTAATGTACTGTAATATATTGTAATGTACTGTATTGTATTGTAATGTACTGTAATGTATTGTAATGTACTGTAGTGTAGTGTACAGTAGTGTACTGTAATGCATTGTAATGTATTGTAATATACTCTAATGCACTGTAATGTATTGTAATGTACTGTAATATATTGTAATGTACTGTATTGTATTGTAATGTACTGTAGTGTAATGTATTGTAATGTTGTCAAGAGGCTTGCAAAATATGTATAATGTATAATAGTAAGTGTACCCAGAAAATAAAAAAAATTATGTCAATTTGTACTTCAGCTACACAGTACAAGATGAGGTAATAACTTGACTAGAAATTTCGTATGTAAAATAATCACTACAGATTATACAGCATAGGAGAATAAAGACCAGACGACAAGTTACTGGAGACAACCAGACTGAACCAAATACCCAAACATACATGAATTGTCTCTCAGTTCATTGTGTACTGACTACTAATAATTGAGATTCATTAATAACAATTAGTACTATTGTGCAATTTACTGCAGTGAGCATACGCTGGTAATTAACTGAGTTACTACACAAATGGATGTTATATGCATTCAACTGATTACTGAATTCTCCTTTTGACAATATTATTGAGTTTACATAATATCACTGTACTACCATTCACTACATTGTACTTTGTGAGTGAAGTACACTGCACTTCGAATGTACTACACAGTATTACACCTTAGTACTATACTATCACATACAAATGTAAAGGGAATTCACACGTTACTATGGTTACAGTACAAAGTACACTAATCTATAGTACTACGTAGACGTACAATTAACTGTCACAGTATTAAAGTGTAGTTCCCATCATAGTATTTAAACTTAATAAAGTTAGGTACTGCATATAAATATTGTTTGCGAATATTAATTTTAGCATTTTAAAATATAATCACTAATATTTATACGCATACTGCAATAAATTTATGAATCTTTTGATGAGATTATTTGATAATACCAAACTTAATACCATCTAATTGAGTATATCCAGTAAACAATAGCAAGTGGCCTTGTGGTTAAAGAGCTGGCCAGCAATCGCCTATGAGACTATGAGTATACTCAGTTCTACCTTCAAAATGAGAAGGTGTTGGTCACCGCTTCCTACAGAGGGGATATAAAGCTGTTGGTCCTGGGGAGCTGGTTAATATAAGCAACTTGTGCTATTCTAGCCTCCTCAATAGCCACACATGGTAAGCCCACTTGATAGGAAAAAATAGCCACCTAAGATACTATTTAGTGATATACATGTACTAATTTTGTTAAAACTAACTAAATCTTCTGTGAATGTGACAAAAGATTGTGTTTTTTTCTAGAGCTAGTGGCTATTGCTAGACCAAATCAATAGGAGTAGAAAATTTAGAAAATGAAGTGTTAATTAAAGAAAACAAAGGATATTTTTACTAATCAGTGGTTAAATGTAGTGGTTTAGTTTGTGAAGCATGTATATAAGATCACTATAAAAACTAACTACCAACGCTATGGTTCAAAAACTAAAACTAACTAAAAAGGTTTGATGTTTTATTTAACTAACAATATGAATTATTTTGTGATGTCAAAACTAAACTAAAACTAATTTCTAAACTAAAACAACACTAATATGTACTGACAGTGTTCCCCCTGGATAAATAGTAAGGATGTTGTAAAACAGTGTTTTTTTTTAGTTTGCTATTTTAGTACCTGACTTTAACTAACTATGATGGGAACTACACTTTAATAATGTGACAGTCAACTGTACTTCTAAGTAGTACAGTACTATGGTTTACTTAGTACTGTAACAATGGTAATTGTGAATTCCCTTTACATTTGTATGTGATAGTATAGTACTAAGGTGTAATATATTTGAAGTACAGTATATTTCATTCACTAAGTATACTGTAGTCCATGGAAGTACAGTGATAGTATGTAAACTTAATGATGTTAGGTACTATAAGAAGTCATGAAATAATGTTATATTAATATAGTCTCATGAAGTATGTTAGGTGTATAGGTATTATTAGGCTTATATGTTGAGTTATTGTATTCTGTGGTTTGTATAAGTATTATACTAGTTTGAATGGGTAATATAGTTACTATACTATCCTTATATGGAGTAGCAACTGTTTTTCAGCATAAACTTTGAAATTAAAGGCTGAGGGCTGGGAGCAAGACTAAAGGGTTGGTAGGAGGAGGGAAACTCTGACTGATGTAGGATCCATACAGTATGTATGAAACCCATAGTCAATCTAGTTGTAAGGATAGGGGGGGGTGTGGTTTTGTATTTGTAGTAGTAAACAGTTCTTATTTATAGTTATATGCAGAAACTGCAATCTCGAGAGGTTGATGCATGGTACATGGTACAATAATAATGTATGTTTATAGTATGATCTGTTTATATAATCAATAATAATTACTTTCTTTACTAATCAGTTTCATTTTTACAATTTATGTCCTGGATTGTCTTATAATAACAGTGAGCATTTGACAGTTTACAACAAGGAATACTTTAAAGTAAATAATGTAATTTCTATCAGTCTATTACTGTACTTTACTATGTATCATAATACCTGAATATTATCGGCCAAGTCCTTATATGGAATTCTTAAGAGTTGTGTGTATTTCAATGTTATTGTCTGTAAAATTATGGTTTTCAGTAAATACAATGTAACATAATCATTAATCAATATTAATTTAATTTCTCATCGTTGAAATGTAGGTTGTTACTTTGTGTAAGAAGTTGTTATATTTATATAGTCTCATATGGTATAAGAAGTATTTTAGGTGTATAGGGTTATATCAGGATGTATTGTTTAACCAGAAATACATCCTAATTAAGGTATGGCAATATCGCATACATTGCAATATTATTCCATTGCAATAATCATATCACATGATTTTGGTATGACAATATTATCGTAATGGCAGAAAATGGTCTAACTGCAATTATATATGCAGTTGAAAAACACTATATAACACTTAAATATTGAGCCATATGTTCTCGAAACAACAATCATAAGCGTCATCTTTTTTTAAAAATGAATGTATTTTTGCTATCATATACAGTATCAAAGAGTGTTTGCAATAATCACAAGTCACCACCTTTTTAGGGCACTAATCACAAAACTTAATTTTCAATATCCCTCCCACCCTAATCCTGATATAACCCTAAACATATACACCTAACATACATCTTATACCACACAAGACTATAAAATATGGCAGTTTTTTGTGACTCCTTACATGAAGAAATAGCCAATTGCTAAAAGACTAGAGCATTGGTAGTCATCTGGTCTTTTCGTTGTACCATTATAGTTGTAGTATATACAGTTACATTTAATGTTGTTACTGGACCTTTTATTAGGAATATTGGTCTGTAGACTGATAATGAGATTTCATATCTCTATGTAGCTGTGATAGATTTGTGAAACAATTTACCACTAAATACCAAATTTGAATTAAGCTGATAGTCACTGAGAATCAAACCCAGGGCTACTGATTTCAGCCACCAGTGCTTTCACTACTGAGCTACGATAACCAGACAACCATCAGTACTTCACAATCCTCATACACTTAATCCTCTTAATTAGTGTAAATTGTAAAATGATAACTTTAATTTGGCAGCTGCTGTTGACACAGACAGGTGTTATTTACACTTTAATTAGAAGTCACCAAAATAGCGAAAGAAACAGAAACATGATATGTTTGATTACCTTAAAGTGGCCAATAGGGCCTGCCCTCAGGTTGCTTTCCCACGGCTTTACTGTAATTACTAGCTGTTGTAGCTAAAATTCATTGCAAAACTAAACTGAAGAGAGAATGGAAAAATCAGTATAATATTTTGTTGGGTTTCAAACATGAGAAAGTTATTAGCAATGTTTATCAGTCATTAGAAAGTAATCATGGGGACTTTTTCTCCACATATCTTGTTTCAGCTTATATGACTTTCTTCCTGTTGTAATTTAATACATGTACCATTGATAGCAGCTGAACAACTTCACTAAGTAATATAATATGACTATCTATTAGAGGGGCTTCACTCATTTCATAGTGAGTGATGAGTATTATTACTATCTATTAGAGGGGCTTCACTCATTTCATAGTGAGTGATGAGTAATATTACTATCTATTAGAAGGGCTTCACTCATTTCATAGTGAGTGATGAGTAATATTACTATCTATTAGAGGGGCTTCACTCATTTCATAGTGAGTGATGAGTATTATTACTATCTATTAGAGGGGCTTCACTCATTTCATAGTGAGTGATGAGTATTATTACTATCTATTAGAGGGGCTTCACTCATTTCATAGTGAGTGATGAGTATTATTACTATCTATTAGAGGGGCTTCACTCATTTCATAGTGAGTGATGAGTAATATTACTATCTATTAGAGGGCTTCACTCATTTCATAGTGAGTGATGAGTATTATTACTATCTATTAGAGGGGCTTCACTCATTTCATAGTGAGTGATGAGTAATATTACTATCTGTTAGAGGGGCTTCACTCAGTTGACATGAAAAATTAATTAAAGTGGAAAATCCCTGTAATGTTTACACAAACATTAACTGTTTTTCCTTTCATTCTTTTTCATTCTTTCTGTACCACAGAGGAAATTAAAGAAGAAGTAAAGAAACGTAAGAATCCAAACAAGAGGTACATCAAATGGTGTATATCAGTTTAGCTATTTTACTTCTCAGCACCCTGAATGAAAACAGATGGATGGATGGATGGATGGATGGATGGTTGAATGGATGGATGGATGGATGGATGGATGGATAGATGGTTGAATGGATGGATGGATGGATGGATGGAGGGATGGATGGATGGATGGAGGGATAGATGGATAGATGGTTGAATGGATGGATGGATGGATGGATACATACATTTAACAACAAACAATAACACTTGATTTTTCAACATAATTATATTAACTAAAGTTCACTTTGACCTCAGAAAAATGTTAATAATTTTAGTTTGGAAGGACTAATAATCTTTTTGCCTTCACCATTTTTATATAATTATCATTCCCGTTGTTTTTTTGTATATATCAAATTTTAATCCATTGCTTCATTATTGAAATACAGTATAATCATGTATTAACCTTATGACATTAAACTATACATTATATTACGTATAAAGTCATCGCATCGTAATTTTGATGTCATCATGAATGTGAACAGATTTTAATGCTTGACTTCATTAATGTCAACATTTTCCATAAGGCGCGACCACAGTGCCATATCTATGAACTGCACAAATACTTTATGAATATATGGTCATTGAGATATGCCTGCCATGCATTTGTTTTGCATCATCACAGTAGCAATATGTTTCATCATGTACAGTAATTGAAAATTAAGTTTTGTGATTATTGCAACTACTTATTGATAATGTCTATGATAGCAAAAATAGGCTTATTTTTAAAACATAGCACTTCTGATTCTTTGTTTTGAGACCATACGACTAAATATTGTTATATTATTTTTCAACTGCATATATTATATATAACTATTGTTTAATTGAAGTAAGACAATATTTTGCCATTGTGATAATATTGGCAGTCCAAAATCATGTGATGTGATTATTGCAATGGAATGTGATATATTGGATTATTGGCCAGCCCTAATTTCATATGGCATTCTGAGTTATGCTATAACCTAAACATATTTTATATCGTATTATTTATATACATATTTATGTATAAGGATGTTTGATATAACCCAAATTTTATAATAGTTTATAACTTTATATAAATATATATGTGACTGTGGATCATGGTGGATGACTTGGGAATAATAATTATAATAATTGTTTTTGTGCTTACTTTCAAACACTCACTAATCTGCCATTCTGTAAATGATGGTAATTTAATTTGTTGTCAGATGAACAGACATACAGACAAAACCAATCGCTAATAATAATTTTAATCAAACACTTCATTTAATACTCTTTACTCAGCTATTTTGCATCGGAGATTTTATATTTAGGAAAAGCAACTAATACTCTCTATAGGCAAACAAATTCTTGAAAAGTACTTTGTAGTACTTTTATCATCTTCTAAACACATCAGTCAGCTAGAAATTAGTTGTATAAAAACGTATGCAGAAGCTAATGCAGTATTCCTGTGTTTTATTACTATCGGTTAAGAAAAGTCCAACATTTTTCAGTCATTCACGCCCTTCATAATAATTCACATACAGTATTTAATTATAACACATGTTCATAACACAATATTGTGTGTGTGTACAGAGTTTTTGATACGTTTTGAAGCATGGGCCAAATTGGCTCAGCAATGGAAAGTGAGTTACAAAATCAGGGCTAACAGACAATAAGACTGCAAGAATTACAATATTATATTATTCACACATGTACATGTACATGTACATATATTATATTATTCACCCATACATGTACATGTACATGTACATAGCTGTAATACTCTAATATGATGATAACTGCCAATAGACGAAGATGCCTTCATAAGCACATATCTTTAATTTGTTATGAAATGTCTATACATGTCCACATCTAGTTAACTAACAAAATCTGCGCCATTGGAATACATCTTGAGCCAATTAATTAACAGTTAATGCTGTTAGTGACAATATAATCATAATGAATTGCGCCACTGGCCCAAAGAGAGAACTGTGCAGTGCCAAATATGAAGCTCTTTGTGCCAATGGTGCGCCATATAAGCTTATAAAAAACACTGTGTGTATGTGTTCTCAGAACTCTACTTTCCTAATGATTTAATGAATTTCTCATCCATAGTCGTAATATTAAATATAATTATATAATTATATAATTATATATGAACATTTTGTAGGTGTATTTGTGTACAAACAATCACATACTTACAGTTATATCACTTCTCGCATATACAGTACTGTCACTATAATATGTCTAGTGTAAATGTTTTGTTTGTACTATATTAGGAAAACAATGTATCTATAATGACCACAAAGTCTATCGTATACTGTAGTATGGTATCACTTCTCAGCCATATACAGTACTGTCACTATAATATGTCTAGTGTAAATGTTTTGTTTGTACTATATTAGGAAAATAATGTATCTATAAGTACCACAAAGTCTATTGTACGCTGTAGTATAATTACTGGTATCACTTCTCAACCATATACAGTACTGTCACTGAAAATATGTCTAGTGTAAATGTTTTGTTACTAAACAATGTATCTATAATGATCACAAGTCTATATTACGCTGTAGTATAATTACTGATATCACTTCTCAGCCATATACAGTACTGTCACTGAAAATAATTATGTCTAGTGTAAATGTTTGTTTGTTACTATATCAGAAGTACAATATATCTGATGTATTGTACACTGTTAGTATAAACGTTTATGGGGAAGATTATTTTGACAAACCGAATCCTTTTTGGTATCTACATTATACACATATTAGTTGTTGTTTTTGCATTTCCTTATCATTATAATTATTCCGTGTGAATTATTTGTTTGTATTTCCTTATACGTGTATGTTCTCATTAGTAGTTGTTACCACAGAAACATGATAAGCCTTTAATATCCTTTAATATCCTTATAAGGAGTTCTCAGTTTCAAGTTTGTGTTTCATTTCCTTTATCCTGTATTCTCCCTCTCCTTAGCACTTCAGCTGTTCTTCCAGATCCTATCAGTGGTATCAATGCTGATAAATATTTCATGCCATTTGAGTTAGCATGCAGAAGTAACGTTCCTCGTATAATAATTGCTTCTCTTGACTGTATTCAGGTAATCAATACTTGGAATCATCTCATTATTACATATTTATGTGTTCCCTAAAGTATATAATAGTGTTGCACTAGGGTGGTGTGGAAATATTAAACTGACTACAGGTCACTCTTGTCCCACTCCCTATATTGTATACAGTTCATTTTCAATTTACCAGACATTCACTAGATTTATTGGACAATGTCCTAATTATTGTCTCTCCACACTCCTGATTGCTCCTTCACTAAATTTTGCCTATGCATGTACAATATAACGTACTTCAGATAGGGTTCTAGTGGCCTGCTGGTTAAAGTGCTGGCCTGCAATCGAAAGGTTGCAGGTTCTCGCCCCACTAGGGTCAGGCTATTTCTCACCTATGACAGCTCTACCCTCAAAAATGAGGAGGTGTTTATCACCACATCCTTCGGAGGGGATGTAAAGCCATCGGTCCCGGGGAGCTGGTTAATATTAGCAACTTGTGCTATTCTAGTTTCCTCGTTAAGCCAAATTTTGTAACACTTGTAAAAAAAAAAAAAAAAAAAAAAGATACCAGATATAGACAATTACTTATACTGATACTTGTACCCTTCAAACATAGTCTATAAAGTAACTATATCTGTACTAGGCTGTACAAATAAAGTCCAGAAATGGCCAATGGTAGATGACTGCAGAGACATCATTTAAATACCTTTTCTTTCTCAATGTTTTCAGAAACTTGTGGCTTATGGTCATTTACGAGGTGATAGTGTTGATCCTGATAATCCCGATAAGAGATTGATTGATAAGATTATTGACACTATTTGTGGCTGTTTTGTTGGTGTTCAAACTGAGGAAGGAGTACAGCTACAAATTATAAAGGTAGGCATGCAGAGATCACAAGAATCTGTTTTGTTCAGTGTCTATATATACATACGTATATATACACAGTGTTCTGCCCAGGATATTTAGAGTGGTGGTTGGATTCTAACTTGCATTTAGTGCTGTTTATCCAGTATATACTTAATACTGTCTCAGTAGCCTATATATGTATTTTCTATAGGTGGTTAACTCATCTGTGAGGTGGTTAATTCATGCTGAGCGGTGGGTATTTCCAACCAGTGCTAACTAGCGTGGGTAAAACACTGTATATATATAATATTATAATATATGCAAATAAAGTCCCTCAAAGACTAGAATTAGTTTGATATTGATTGAACCCAAACCATAAGGGAACCCTAAAGGAACCACATAATGATATTCGTGAGACTTTGATGGTATATATATATATATATACATGTACATGTACATGTACATGTACACATGACTATTATAAATAATTATTATATATGTACTTCAAAAAGTGATGTCTATTCAAGTGTGTCCTCCTTTTTATAAACTTCCCGAGAATATTAGTCCAGGCATGTACATGTACATGTATGTCATCTTTTAAATGTATTCCTCTTTTTGTAAATCCCTATAAGAACATTGGTCCAAGCATGTACATGTACATGACTACCTACATGACTACCTATACATGTATATATTAGCATATCATCTTTCAAGTGTATCCCACTTTTTGTAAATCCCTCCCTATAAGAACATTGGTCTAGACATGTACATGTACGTGACTACCTACATGACTACCTATACATGTATATATTAGCATTCCATCTTTCAAGTGTATTCCCCTTTTTGTAAATTCCTATAGGAACATTAGTCCAAGCATGTACATGTACGTGACTACCTACATGACTACCTATACATGTATATATTAGTATTCCATTTTTCAAGTGTATCCCACTTTTTGTATAATCTCTGTAAGAATATTAGTCCATGCATGTACATGTACGTGACTACTTGCATATACAATCATTATATAATATATATGTATCCATCTTTCAAGTGTATTCACCTTTTTGTAAAATTCCTATAAGAACATTGGTCTAGGCACATACATGTATGTGACTACGTGCACTTCTACCATGACTAGATTGAATTGACCAATCAGATTGCTTATAATTAGGTTTCCAAATGTGTTATCAAACCTCCCGATCTTTACCGGGAGGTTTGATAACATGTTATTAAACCTCCCAGTAAAATTTTCCTGTCATCGATTGAAATGAAATTCAAGTTACATAGTTGTCAATTCCTTTATAATACTTCATAGACATAAAACAACAATCATGATGACTATATACAACTGTAGCTATAATTATTAGCTGTAATTCATAGTGATGCATGTTCTTTTTGAAAATCTGACAACCAATTTATATGCTTGTGATTGAGGTCTTTCAGAGCTCTATTGCTTCCTCTCGTATGAGATTCCAAAAGAGTTGGGTGGGGCTGTTCCTGCAGCGCTAGCTTCTTGATAGCGATCGATCAATATCGCTGGAAGACCAGACCTTATACTAGAGTAGAGGAGGAGCTGGAAGTCTGCCACATGTAGAGCTCTTTTTGTCATTTGCGATTGAACTGTTGATCAATTACTTGTCTAAAGTGTCACAGAAACCCACACTATATCCATAGGTTAGTGAAATTATGTATACTGTTGCCACGTGCAAAGATTTGCTTAGTTACTGTATTTCGCGCGCGTTTCATGGTAGAAGACGGTTATACACCTCGTTACGGTTTCTACTGATTTATCAAACCTCGTGCCTCGTGACTACATGTACATATATGTGACTACATGTACATGTATATATAATTGTTATACATGTATATGCGCTCTCATGTCTATTCAACGCCTTTTCTGTGAAATCCCTATAAGAACATTGGTCTAGGCACGTACATGTACGTGACTACATGTACATGTACATATAATTATTACATATGCACTCCAAAAAGTGATGTCTATCTCCCTTTTTGTAAAATCCCTTTGAGAATATTAGTCTAGTGTACATGTACGTGACTACATGTACATGTATGTGACTACATGTACATGTATGTGACTACATGTACATGTACATGTATATATAATATATGCACTCCAAAAAGTGATCTTTTCAACCCCCTTTTTGTAAAATCCCTATGAGAACATCGGTCTACGCTAATATTTGTCATGTCTAATGCCTTTCTAGGCTTCTGTTTTACTCACCTACTCCTGTCACTTCTTGTGATGACTTTGGGGACATGTTTGGTTCATGTTTAATCACATCCTGTATAGTAAATAACACGAGGATAATTAATAACATCTCATAATTCAGTTTTGGGAGTTAGTTTGGGTTTATGATTACATCACTGAAGTCAACTTCAGTAACAACATCAGTAAATATTTTCACATTCTTTGTGGGCTATAAAAATTAATTAATTATAATTTTTTGACAACCTCAATATATCATAATTATTATGTATAATTATACCTATTTAAATTAGCATGTACAATCAATATTAATATTTGATGTACAAATTAGACCAGACCTATATTTATAATTACATGTACATTAGTACTTACATATGTGACCCAAATCACACAATTTGGAAGAATCACACTGTCGTGCATAATAATTTTGAACAAATACTAACAATTTTATGCAGGAAGCCAATAAAATTTGGTATCTAGGAGAAGCATTAACTGGTCGTCATGGATACTAAATTTCATTGGCTTCTTGTATAAAATGGCCAGATTGCAAGTGTTCAAAGATATTGGTCGTCCCGGATACCAAAATTCATTGGCATCTTGTATAAAATGGCCAAATTCCAAGTGTTCAAATGTACATGTACATGTAAGCTATTGTTCAAAATTATTATACAATACCATTGGGGATTTCCTAAATTGGGTCACAAATGTAAATACATGTAATATAATGTAATTATATAGAATAATAAAAAACATTTCCAATAAAATGAAAGGAGATGTAGGGATGTCAAAACTCAAAAAGCATGCAAACAAGGTTAGGTGGGACCCAAAATTAAACAAACCACTTCCACATAACCCTACATAAGTACTTATAAAGCAAAATACAAAGAGCTGTACTTATGTAGGGTTATGTGGAAGTGGTTTGTTTAATTTTGGGTCCCACCTAACCTTGTTTGCATGCTTTTTGAGTTTTGACATCCCTACATCTCCTTTCATTTTATTGGAAATGTTTTTTATTATTCTTGTTACCATGTTTTTTTTTCTGAATGGTCTGAATATGTTTTGTAGATTGGCAGAAATACTGTTGTAAGTTATATACCGTATCATATGAAATCATTCAGTCAGCAATGCATGAAAGTTAGTTCATCAATGAAGGCGAGTCTTTTGTATAAAATTATATCAATTATTTTTGATTATCATTCTCTTACAGAGCTGTCAGCAGTCCTACAAGCTATTCCAATGCTTATCATAGTATACAATATATCAATTGCTTTAATATTAATTAATATATCATTATTATAAGTTTGTTCTAGGACAGAAATGCGCATGCGCAATTAAATACTGCGTGGGTTGATTGAAGAAAATGGCGTCAGATTTGAGATCAAATCTTTGTAGTAGTTGAGACTGTCTGCTTTCATAGTATTTGAAGATATCATCTTGCTACTTTAAGACTAGAATTTTACTATTAATGCGACTGGAATTGTGCTAGAATCAATTTGATAGCTCACCAAACAAAAAAATGATTTGTCTGGAAAATATTAATAATATGAGGAAGATTTTGCCAGTTTAGCCACTCGCCAGTTTTCTACCTTAGCGACAATTTTTGGCCATCTAAAAGATGTTGGTAGTCATAAAAACACTCGATATGAATAGGTATGTGTGTATTAAAACATATCTGTATATATTACCAGAGATTTCAGCTCATCACTTGCAATTGAAATGTATGGGCGGCCATTTTTTTTCCGTGCCATCCCTACATAGAGAGTACTACCGTACTCTCTGATAATAAAGGCCTGCTAATTATACATCAATTGATTGTACATGCTAATTTAAATACATATAATTAATTATACATGATAATTATGATTTAGTGAGGTTGTCAAAAAATTATAATTAATTAATTTTTAATTTAGCGAATGTAAGTGTTTATTCTAAATTGTTATGTGTCACAAGTGTGGTTTTTCTTAATTGGGTCGCATATTATAATTGTGTGTATATATTATATGTGATTTTACATGTATGGGACCTAATGTTCAAAAAGGGACACTTTCCCGTAAAATGATTTTGAATGAATGCTCACTTTCAATCACTTTCCATTTTGTACAGGAAGTCAATAAAATTTGGTATCCTAGAAGAACTATTATTAATCTTCTTGGACACCAAATTTCATTGACTTCCTGTACAAAATGGCAGAATGATGAGTGATTAAAGTAATCATTAATTAAAATTACTTGGCAGTGTTCTGCCCAGGATATTTAGAGTGGTAGTTGGATTCTAACTTGCATTTATTGCTGTTTAGCCAGTATATACTTAATACTGTCTAAATACCCTATGCATGTATTATCTGAGAGGTGGCTCACTCATATGAGTGGTGGTTAATTCATGCTGAGTGGTGGTTATTCCCGACCAGTGCCGACCAGGGTGGGCAGAACACTGACTTTATATGGGAGAGTGTCCCTTTTGAAACATTAAGTCACATGTAAGATGTACATGTATAATTAAGTCACATATAAGATATACATGTACATGTATAATTAAGTCACATATAAGATATACATGTATAATTAAGTCACATATAAGATATACATATATAATTAAGTCACATATAAGATATACATGTATAATTAAGTCACATATAAGATATACATGTGTAATTAAGTCACATATCTACATGTGTAATTAAGTCACATATCTACATGTGTAATTAAGTCACATATAAGATATACATGTATAATTAAGTCACATATAAGATATACATGTATAATTAAGTCACATATCTACATGTGTAATTAAGTCACATATAAGATATACATGTATAATTAAGTCACATATAAGATATACATGTGTAATTAAGTCACATATCTACATGTGTAATTAAGTCACATATCTACATGTGTAATTAAGTCACATATAAGATATACACGTATAATTAAGTCACATATAAGATATACATGTATAATTAAGTCACATATCTACATGTATAATTAAGTCACATATAAGATATACATGTATAATTAAGTCACATATAAGATATACATGTATAATTAAGTCACACATAAGATATACAGTACACGACATTATTAAGTTTACATACTATCACTGTACTTCCATTGACTACAGTGTACATTGTGAGTGAAGTACACTGTACTTTGAATGTACTACACAGTATTACACCTTAGTACATGCTATCACACACAAATGTAAAGAAAATTCACACATTACTATGATTACAGTACAAAGTAGTACTAAAGTACTACTTAGAAGTACAGTTGACTATCACCTTATTAAAGTGTAGCTCCCATCATAGTATGTAAACTTAATAAAGTCAGGTACTGTACATGTATAATTAAGTCACATATAAGATATACATGTACATGTATAATTAAGTCACATATAAGATATACATGTATATTTAGCATTTCAACTGATGCCAATCTGATATTCTAAGGCCTACGTGCATGTGATATAATAACAGTGTGATGCAACCTACATATGTGTTATGTCTGTGGCTTCAAAACTACCTGCTTATGGTATTTATACACCTATGATGTACCTATAGCGCTATGACAATTATATGTTTATATAATATTACCCGTTAATTAGTCTAGTCACAGGGAGTAAATAAAGTCTATGCCGCACTTACATGGTGTATGGAGTATTGTTTATAGATAATCACCCACTTGTTGTGGTACATGTGTGTGTAGTTGATGCTGTTTATGATAATAGATTTGATATGATTTAGTAAATAAATGAGTAAACCTTTTTTTAGGGTTAGAATACAAAATATTTGTGTATAATCTATTTTAATTATAGTAATTATAAATATAATTATTATACTAATTTAATATATTTATGCTATGCATGGCTGAAAATGCTGCAGGAAGTTGTAACATGCATAGTTCAACTTAAATATTTGTCTTTTGTTCTATATTGTGTGTTTCGTGATCATTTTAGGTATTTTGTTGCATGTAAGTGACGTGATTATCGTACATGTGATTATTGTACATGTGCCTAGTTTGTTTTTACTTTAAAAGGTTATTATGTTTGTTTATTACTAATTGGCCAGACAACTTGGAGGCTCTCTATCCTGTTGTTCTCTTGTTTCCTCCATGTTAACTTCCTTTCTAATAATTTTACACCCACACTTCCTTATATATACATGTATCTCAACCATTCACATACCCACTTATTCTTTATCTAACCATTCACACACCCACCTATTCTTTCATCTAACCATTCATTCACCCACCCTTCCTTCATTTGGTCAATATCATACATTCTTTCTCACACTACAGGCCTTACTGACCATCTTAACATGTAATAATGTAGAGGTACATGGAGGTACTATATTACAATCTGTTAGATGTTGTTATAATATATATCTGGCCAGTCGGAGTTCTATCAACCAGTCCACAGCTAAAGCTAGTCTTACCCAAATTATAAGTACTCTATTTCAAGCATTGGAGAACGATAAGGTAAAGAGACATACTTACATGTACACATGTACATTGTACCAATGGTTGTATTGGGTATGTCACACACATACTCACACACACACATAGTTACGCATAGTTACACATAGTTACACACACACACACAGACACATACAGACATACACACAGACACATATACACACACACAAACAGACTGACAGACACACAGATACACACACAATAATGCACACATAGACACAGACTCACAACACAGACACACAGAGATACAAACAGACAGATACATGCACAAACACACACACACAAATACGAACATGCACAGACATGGATATACACAGACACACACACATGCATACACACATGCATACACACAGACACACAATGTATACACACAAGCACACAATGCAGGCACACACACACAAATATGAACATGCACAGACATGGATATACACAGACACACACACATGCATACACACAGGCACACAACGTATACACACAAGCACACAATGCAGGCACACACACACACACACACAAATACGAACACACACAGACATGGATATACACAGACACACACACATGCATACACACAGACATACAATGTATACACACAAGCACACAATGCAGGCACACACACACACACAAATATGAACATGCACAGACATGGATATACACAGACACACACACATGCATACACACAGACACACAATGTATACACACAAGCACACAATGCAGGCACACACACACACACAAATATGAACATGCACAGACATGGATATACACACACACACACACATGCATACACACAGACACACAATGTATACACACAAGCACACAATGCAGGCACACACACACACACAAATACGAACATGCACAGACATGGATATACACAGACACACACACATGCATACACACAGACATAGACACAGACTCACAACATAGACACACAGAGATACAAACAGACAGATACATGCACAAACACACACACACAAATACGAACACACACAGACATGGATATACACAGACACACACACATGCATACACACAGACACACAATGTATACACACAAGCACACAATGCAGGCACACACACACACATGCATACACACAGACACACAATGTATACACACAAGCACACAATGCAGGCACACACACACACACACAAATATGAACATGCTCAGACATGGATATACACAGACACACACACATGCATACACACAGACATACAATGTATACACACAAGCACACAATGCAGGCACACACACACATGCATACACACAGACACACAATGTATACACACAAGCACACAATGCAGGCACACACACACACACACACAAACACAGACAGACGCACAGAGCATGCTTACTCAATGACATTTACATGTACACTTGGAAATAAATGGAAGGTACACTTTCATTCTCCTACTATCCAGTCTTGTTATGTACTCAAAGTATTTATTTCTAAATGCATCCTCTGTCCTTGTTATGTGTTGATATTTGTAGAATGCAGCTGCTACCCATGGTTTATACATTTATATGATGACATTTGTATCTCTTTCATTTTTTAGTCCCTTCAAGAAGCAGCCAGAGATCGCATGGCAACTTCTTTTCCTACTCCACCTCCAAGTCGATTAGGTTACCAATCAGAAACTTCCAGTCAGTCACATGACTTGTATAACGACAGACAAACGGACAAGTGGGCACAACAACAAGAGGAACGAAGGATAAGTCAACATGATCCTGTTCTTTATGGTGCTGCATCACGACTGGTTGAACAGGTTTTAGCTAAAGTGGTAGCTGAGGAATGTATGAGAATACCCTCTATTATTGAGGAGGTGTGTTGTATTGTTTAACTGTCATTAGTCTGTTTATCTATGCATATGTACATGTAGTACTGCATATGTCTTTCTATCTGTCTGTTTGTCCATCTGTCTGTTTGTCTATCTAATTGTACTAGGGTACTAGATTATGATGCTACATATAGTAGGTATAGAATGTGAGGGATCATATCTGTTTAACTACATGTACTAGGTATAGAATGTGAGGGATCATGTCTGTTTAACTACATGTACTAGGTATAGAATGTGTCTTATCTTCTTGTACTCAATTTTGTTTTTCCAGTCAACTACTGATGAACAACCAATGATAATATCTAATTCAATACCCAGTACAGGAGATGACACAGAATCTTTAACATCCTCAGTATCTGAAATGAGGGACCAAACACCTCAGCCTATTCTTTTGTCACCAGTAAGTAATTGTGTGTTTTAGTGTTCAATAAATCATTACTTCTTACTATAATGAATCTAGCAGGGTTTCATCCTGGATGTTTTGTGATACAACTGTATTGTGCATCACTGCCAAAAATATCACCATACAATACAGTATCATGATATTTGAAATAATAATTAAAATCCATATATACATGTACATGTACCCAGTAATGTAAATAAATGTTCTATTTGGTTGTAGTTATCACTAAATAATCATTTAAAGTTATGCACACTACCTTCAGTGTTTCCCCATGATACATACATGTATTAAGGGTGGAGGAGTGCATCAGTTGGTACATGATGTCTGGTCAACAATGTTTAATCATGGCGACGAAGTCCACAGAAAGACAGACGCTCTCCCTTCAGGAAACAACACGACCGCAGCTGGACTCGAACCACAGACCCTTAGATCAGGAGGCTCAAGCTCCAACCACTAAGCCATGCTGCCTTCGTCGCCAAGTTAACACCGTTAGGAGGGTTATTCCTAAATAAACTCCTCTATATATCAAATGTTTAATTAGTATTGTTTGTTAGTATAAACTTTAAAATTAAAGGGCGGGGAAACGCCATGTTACCACCCTTTGGGGGAAACACTACTACCTTGTTATAATTACTTTTAGGTATAAAATTAGACAAATTAGGTTTCAAAATAGCCTCTTTCAGTGTATCGATACACCCAAAAACCAATATTGTATCACGATATTGATATTTCGATATATCGATACGTATCACACATTAGGAATCACGAACTAATATTGTGTTTATGTAGTATGGTATGGTATAAGAATTATAGTAAGTGTATAGGAATTGTTAGAGTTATTGTTTAGAGTAGTGTAGCTATAGTACTGTCATTATATGAAGAAACAACCCTAAACACTTTTATTATTATTATTATTATTATTATTATTATTATTATTATTATTATTATGTGAGTACAGATGTATGTACATGTATACATTATATGTGTAATGTAGGGTTCAGGGGTCAAAGGTCAACTCCAGTTTCGTCATATACTTCAAAAAGATTGTTATTTAGTTTTTCGTACATTGTGTAAATTGTCCATGAAAGCTGTCTCTGTTGTTCATGACCCAAGGTGGGTGTGGTTTTATATCATGTGATATTTTACTTTCAATTGATCATTTTATCAATTTCTCAATTAAACTGTCATATCATTTCTAATGTAGTTATGGATGGATGGATGGATGGATGGATGGATGGATGGATGGATGGATGGATGGATGGATAGATGGATGAATGGATGGATGGATGGTTGAATGGATGGATGGATGGATGAATGGATGGTTGGATGGCTGGGTGGATGAACTGATAAAACATTTTGTAATGGAAGAAGATAGAAACATTATCATAATTTGATCCATCATTTCTCCTCACCCACTACTTCCTCCTTCTTCTCTTCCTCCTCCTCCTCCTCCTCATCCATTACTTCCTCCTTCTCCTACTCCTAATCCACTACTTCCTCCTCCTCTTCCTCCTTCTCCTCTTCCTCCTAATCCACTACTTTCTCCTTCTCCTCTTCCTCCTAATCCACTAATTTCTCCTCCTCATCCACTACTTCCTCCTTCTCCTCTTTCTCCTAATCCACTACTTCCTCCTCCTCCTACTCCTAAACCACTACTTCCTCCTCCTTTTCCTCCTTATCCACTACTTCCTCCTCCTCCTCCTCCTAATCCACTACTTCCTCCTTCTCCTCCTCCTCCTCCTCCTAATCCACTACTTCCTCCTTCTCTTCCTCCTCATCCACTACTTCCTCCTTCTCTTCCTACTCCTACTCCTAATCCACTACTTACTCCTTCTCCTCCAACTCCTAATCCACTGCTCCTTATCTACAGATCTCACGAGCTTCGTTCCAAAATTGTCAGTCTTGAACTTCTTCTCTCAATTCTTGAGAACTCTGGACCTGTATTTCGTACAGATGAGGTTTTTATTGGTGCTATAAAGCATCATTTGTGTGTAGCATTGTCTAAGAATGGAGTGTCAAGTGTACCTGAAGTATTTGATCTCTCTCTCTCCATCTTTCTTGCTCTTTTCTCTTCTTTTAAAGCACATTTGAAAATGCAAGTTGAGGTAAGATGAGATATGTTTCATTTCATTGAGACTGAATGACCATATGGACATATCTGTCCATAAACATATCCATCCATTCATACATCAATCCTTCATACATTTGTCCATCTGTTCATTCATTCATACGTGAAATAGTTTTTTAAAGTGTCCAGCAGAAGCATGTTGTGAATTTTGTCCATAAAACCAGCACTGTACTCATTTATTGCTTGAGATATAGAAGTAACCTACTAGACCACAACTGCTCTTGACAAAGAGCCAAAATGTCCGGAAAATGGCAAATTGTTTGAAGCTATTTTGAGCACTGTTACTTCCATCTTTCAATCCATTTATGCATTCACCTGTTCATGTAATCGTTCATTTTTACAGCTGTTCACTCTTCAGTTCATTTGTACAGTCTAGTGTCCATCTGGTCCAGATGAATAGATAATAATTTGAAGAATTTGATAAACTGCCAAGTACATGTATATACTGTACATATATTACATGTACATACATCATGATGTCATGTCAATAATGTGACGGTTCATGTATATATATATTACATGTACCTCATGATGTCACATGTACATGTACATCATGATGTCATGTCTATAAATGTGACAGTTCAGAATGCTGTATGTAAATTGTACACATGCATATATATGAGCAAATTCTACTGTCCTTCACACATCCTGCACATATGCACAATCATCCAACATATATATGTCCAACCTACATGTGTTCAGTTTTGAATCCCACTTGTGTAGTATCCTGCACATATGCACAATCATCCAACATATATATGTCCAACCTACATGTGTTCAGTTTTGAATCCCACTTGTGTCGTATCCTGCACATATGCACAATCATCCAACATATATATGTCCAACCTACATGTGTTCAGTTTTGAATCCCACTTGTGTCGTATCCTGCACATATGCACAATCATCCAACATATATATGTCCAACCTGCATGTGTTCAGTTTTGAATCCCACTTGTGTAGTATCCTGCACATATGCACAATCATCCAACATATATATGTCCAACCTACATGTGTTCAGTTTTGAATCCCACTTGTGTAGTATCCTGCACATATGCACAATCATCCAACATATATATGTCCAACCTACATGTGTTCAGTTTTGAATCCCACTTGTGTTGTATCCTGGACATGCACAATCATCCAACATATATATGTCCAACCTACATGTGTTCAGTTTTGAATCCCACTTGTGTCGTATCCTGCACATATGCACAATCATCCAACATATATATGTCCAACCTACATGTGTTCAGTTTTGAATCCCACTTGTGTCGTATCCTGCACATATGCACAATCATCCAACATATATATGTGCAACCTACATGTGTTCAGTTTTGAATCCCACTTGTGTCGTATCCTGCACATATGCACAATCATCCAACATATATATGTCCAACCTACATGTGTTCAGTTTTGAATCCCACTTGTGTCGTATCCTGCACATATGCACAATCATCCAACATATATATGTGCAACCCACATGTGTTCAGTTTTGAATCCCACTTGTGTCGTATCCTGCGCATATGCACAATCATCCAACATATATATGTGCAACCTACATGTGTTCAGTTTTGAATCCCACTTGTGTCGTATCCTGCACATATGCACAATCATCCAACATATATATGTGCAACCTACATGTGTTCAGTTTTGAATCCCACTTGTGTCGTATCCTGCACATATGCACAATCATCCAACATATATATGTGCAACCTGCATGTGTTCAGTTTTGAATCCCACTTGTGTCGTATCCTGCACATATGCACAATCATCCAACATATATATGTGCAACCTACATGTGTTCAGTTTTGAATCCCACTTGTGTCGTATCCTGCACATAGGCACAATCATCCAACATATATATGTCCAACCTACATGTGTTCAGTTTTGAATCCCACTTGTGTCGTATCCTGCACATATGCACAATCATCCAACATATATATGTGCAACCTACATGTGTTCAGTTTTGAATCCCACTTGTGTCGTATCCTGCGCATATGCACAATCATCCAACATATATATGTCCAACCTGCATGTGTTCAGTTTTGAAAGCAACTTATGTAGTATCCTGTGTCTGTACCTATTTGTGAGGAATGGTTTCAGTTCGTACTTTGAAAACAGAATTCCAAACTAAATTTAGGCATTTTGCTATCACCACATTTATTTACTCATTATATGTTGTTTCTGTTGATATCAGGTATTTTTCAAAGAAATATTTCTTAATATTCTTGAGACATCTACTAGTTCATTCAAACACAAGTGGCTGGTGTTACAAGCACTGACTAGAGTCTGTGGAGGTAATTCATATATGTATAATATATAGTATGCTAATAGATCCTATATACAAAATATATACAAAATATAGGACCTGAGTTTGTGTCTGAGGATGTGATCTAGCCCGAGCCTGCGAAGACTATATCACATTCGAGGACACAAAATAAGTGTCCTATATGCTGTATATAGGACCTATTAGCATACTATATACAATATATTGTATGATGGTGACATCTCCTGCATAGTGTGCACATGGAAGGTCTGTATATAATATATAGAACTCACCACATCAAAGGGATGATGTCACCATCATACTATATATATATATATACATGTGTATATATATATATACATGTATAATAGTTGTTTTAGTATTACATTTTTAGTTATAGCTTCTAAAAATTTTAGTTTATATTTACTAAAAGGGGTTTTAGATTTAGTTAACTTACTAAAAGTGTCCATTATTGGATAATTAGTTATAGCTATTGCAACAGACCTAATTTAGTTATAGATAACTAAAACAAATAACTATCAGTCATGCTCTTGCCTTGAATATCATGTGATCACCATATTGTTGACAGATGAGTTATTTCTAGTGTTGTACCTATACTAGGTTTTGCATATACATCAGATACCAGATGTTATAGACAACTAAAACTACCTATACCTATACCTACATTGTATACCACCTATGCCTATTCTGATACCTATACCGATACTGATAACTATACCTACATTGTATACCTATATCTATACCTATACCTGTACCTATATACCGATACCAATACCTATACCTATACCCATACCTGTACCTTACCTATATACCTATACCTATACATATACCGTCCTATACCTATATACCTATACCTATACCCATAACTATACCTATACCTATACCTATACCTATACCTATACCTATACCTATACCAGTACCTATACCAGTACCTATACCTATACCTATACCTATACCTATACCTATACCTATACCTATACCTATACCCATACCTATATACCGATACCGAGACCTATACCTGTGTTCACTCCTTTTTCTAGTATATGCTTGTGTGCATCATTACGTTTTAGCACTGCTCTAACCAATGTAAAGCATCTGTATCTGCCCTATACTACTTGCCTATACATGTACTATATTTAGCTATACCTTGAGTATAAGTACCTATACATTTACCTGAGTACAACACTTCATAGATCATGTGTAGTTAGAACACTTCTAGTCATTTTATATATTTAATACCGACTCTCATCTCTTCATCCATCTTTCTGTTTCTCTAGATTCTCAGAGTGTCATTGATATTTTTCTTAATTATGATTGTGATCTTTCTCTCTCAAACATATATGGCCGTCTTGTTAGTGATCTCAGTAAGATAGGGCAGGGTCGTCAAGCTGTGGAACTAGGGGCAACTCCACAACAAGAGATAATGATCAGAGCAAAGGTAAGCATAAAGACATTTTAGCTTTTTTGATAAAAGTCACATGTATGTACACACATATACATGTACTGTATATACACACATACTTACACACACACACACATGCTAATGTAGGGTTTGGAGTGTTTGGTGAGTATTCTCAAGTGTTTAGTAGAATGGAGTAGAGACTTGTATATTAATCCTACTACTACTGGACTGAATGCTATCTCACCCATTACTGGTAAGATACACAATGTATAACATTTATGTACAGAGTATTTCACAAACTTGAACAGAATGTACAGGTACAGGGTACTTTATAAACTTGAACAAAATTTATAAGCACAACAAACACTTTGGCACTGTAGATTGGGAAATTTCTATGGTAAACAATTTCATGGATTTTAATGTTCGCAGACCACATTAGTTCTAAAAAATATTGAAATATTAAAATTTTAAGTACATTAATCTTCGGAATGAAAGAGCTGTAAAATTTATTTAACAGTGAAGGCTTCCCAATCTACAGTATTTAGTATTTGCATTTATGACACAGCATTTTAGTTGCTTTAGTGGGTTCTTACATCCTCTTGTTTTATGTGACTACCATGAAAATTAAATTTCAGGTGGAGGAAGTGCTGTGGGGCCTTCAACAGATTTGGGAATTGAAGAACCTGACGGTCGTCAGACAGAAACCTCTAAGAAACCCACACAACATAGACGAGTAGCAAGCACAGTTCAAGTACCTCTAGAAGGGGAGGGAGAGGGTGAGAATAATGGAGGTGGATGGATGGCCACCGATAATCCAGAACAGTTTGAAATCCAGAAACTAAGAAAGGAGACAATGGAGGAAGGAGCCAAACTGTGAGTAGCAGACATTAGCTTATATTTCAGAATAATTTACTACGCTAGCATTTTTACTTGTTTTGACTTGTACTTGAGTAGTACATATACTTGTATGTGTACTTGTACATTTATATGTACAATCAATACTTGTACTTGAGTAGTACATGTACTTGTATGTGTACTTGTACATTTATATGTACAATCAGTACTTGTATTGACTTGTAGTACATGTACTTGAGTAGTACATGTACTTGTATGTGTACTTGTACATTTATAGTACTTGTATTGACTTGTTGTACATGTACTTGTATGTGTACTTACTACTTGTACATTTATATGTACAATCAATACTTGTATTGACTTGTAGTACATGTACTTTTATCTGTACAATCAGTACTTGTACTTGAGTAGTACATGTTTATAATCAGTACTTGTATTGACTTGTAGTACATGTACTTGTATGTGTACAATCAGTACTTGTATTGACTTGTAGTACATGTACTTGAGTAGTACGTGTACATGTACTTGTGTGTGTACAATCAGTACTTGTATTGACTTGTAGTCATTAACTTGAGTAGTACATGTACTTGTATGTGTACAATCAGTACTTGTAGTCCATGTACTTTTATCTGTACAATCAGTACTTGTACTTGAGTAGTACATGTTTATAATCAGTACTTGTATTGACTTGTAGTCCATGTACTTTTATCTGTACAATCAGTACTTGTACTTGAGTAGTACATGTTTATAATCAGTTGACTTGTAAGTGTACAATTAGTACTTTATTGACTTGTACTTGAGTAGTACATGTTTATAATCAGTTGACTTGTAAGTGTACAATTAGTACATGTACTTGTATGTGTACAATCAGTACTTGAGTAGTACATGTTTATAATCAGTTGACTTGTAAGTGTACAATTAGTACTTTATTGACTTGTACTTGAGTAGTACATGTACGTACATGTACATGTACTTTTATCTGTACAATCAGTACTTGTTTACATGTACATGACTTGAGTAGTACATGTACTCGTATGTATACAATCAGTAGTTGTACTTGTACTTATGCTCTCTTCTTTATCAGAATTACTGTCGATAGTAACAATCATTATTATTAGTACACCTATATATATAATATCAGTTACACAACTCATACTAATACTGCTACTGCTAATAATGTCATTCCATTAGGGTATTTCCATGAACCTTGAAATTGATATCTAGTAATGACTAATTAGAATACAATATCCTCAAGTGTATAGACTGTGTATCTATCAAAAGGAAGAGATTATTACTATTATTATGATGTATTTATAAACAAGTCAATTTGTATTTTTTATCAGTTATTAAATGTAACTGTTATGAAACCACACTGTTCAATAGTTCACTTTACATTTTACTGCAATTACATGTTTAAAGTAGTATGAGGGGAGGATCGATAAAGGTTGAGTTTACATATTATACATGAGCCTGATAGTGAGTACATTATATAAATGATACCATTATTGATCTGCCTGAGTACTACATGTACATTGAAACACACAATGTACTGGTCAAGTGTATTATATAAATGATACCATTATTGATCTACCTGAGTACTACATGTACATTGAAACACACAATGTACTGGTCAAGTGTATTATATAAATGATACCATTATTGATCTACCTGAGTACTACATGTATATTGAAACACACAATGCACTGGTCAAGTATATTATATAAATGATACCATTATTGATCTGCCTGAGTACTACATGTACATTGAAACACACAATGTACTGGTCAAGTGTATTATATAAATGATACCATTATTGATCTGCCTGAGTACTACATGTATATTGAAACACACAATGCACTGGTCAAGTGTATTATATAAATGATACCATTATTGATCTACCTGAGTACTACATGTACATTAATGTACTGGTCAAGTGTATTTGAAATGATTTATCATCAACCTACCACCGCTAATTAGTAAGGGTATATAAAATTAAAGTATGCGAGTAGCATGCGTGCAATAAGAGATTTACTGCTCAATCACATGATGCTTTTTCTGTAATCTGATTGGCTATATGGTATAATCAGCAATGACTACTGTTTAAATTTAAAGTTGCAATTATTAATGTTTAAATTTTCGATATTATTTTTTTTAGCTATTTTCTTGCCTCTTAATTAGATTTGCCAGTAAACCCAAGAAGGGTATCAAATTCCTCCAAGAGAAAGGACTATTAAATTCTAATCCAGAAGATGTTGCAAAGTTTTTCTTTGGTGATGACAGATTAGATAAGGTATATCTCTCTGAATAGTTAATATATACATGTATCTCTCTGTCTGTAAATCCCTATGATTGTCTGTTCATAATATGTCTATCTAAGTATATATCTGTCTGTCAGTTTGTCTGTAAATCTCTCTGATAGTCTGTCTGTTAGATTGGTTGTGTTTTGATGATAAAAGTCACAATGATGAACGGCATTTATAAATATATATATATATATATATAGTGTATGTAAGTGATGAGAAATGTAAACAATTGGTTGATCAAGTGCTTACATTTAAATGGTTACTATGGATACAAGAATTAGGTATCCTGGAAGAGCAACTAACTATTGCTTCTCATACATATCTAATGTAGTTGTGTTGTGTTATTCAAAATGGCTGCATGAATAAGCTAGCATGTAATCACACAATAATTAGAACATACAATGTATATGGTATGTACTAACTAGCCTATGTACTGCCATACATAATTAGAACATATATGGTACATACTATACTAGCCTATGTACTGCCATACATATGTATTCGATTATTATTTTCCTAATAGCCTATTTATAATTACTGGATAATGATTATATTGAAGATGTTGAACAGTGAAAATTTATTTTAAGGCAATTTTATCTTTTTCAAGTGCTCATCATATGTCTCTTTGTTATCTGTTTGTCTATTTGTCAAGCAGTATATCTTCATGTAATGCTATCTATAATTATACATATTTACTATCTTATAGACAGCCATTGGTGACTATATGGGAGAAGTAGATGAGTAAGTAAACTAGTTAATTAAATGGTAGTTGGTAGTTAATTAAGTAGATATTGATTACCTATATACCTAATTGAATAGCAGTTAGTTAAACAGTGCAATACTAGTTAATTAAACAGTAGTTAATTAAGTGGATGATTGATTACCTACATGTACCTAACTGAATAGCAGTTAATGACTAGTTAGTTAAATAGCACATTGCTAGTTAATTAAGCAGTAGTTAATTAAGTAGATGAATCACCTACCTAACTGAATAGCAGTTAGGGACTAGTTAGTTAAACAGCACATCACTAGTTAATTAGACAGTAGTTAATTAAGTAAAAAAATGTTATTAATTAAACAGCAAAAGTCAATTAATTACTAATTGAGTAGTTACATGTAATTAACTATTTCTATTATTACAGGTATAACAAGGCTACAATGTATGCCTACATTGATCTGTTTGATTTTAGTGAGATGCCGTTTGTTGCTGCACTGAGATTGCTTCTCTCTCGGTTTCGTCTTCCTGGAGAGGCTCAAAAGATTGATAGAATAATGGAGAAATTTGCTAGTAGATACTGTGAAACTAATGCAAGGTGTGTATGTCATTATGTAACTATACATGTACATGTATGGAATTATATATAATGAATGTTAATTCATGCATATCACATGACATTGAACCAATCGCTTTTTCGTATACTAGTCACCTGATTGCGTCTTAAACAACATATTACCCATAGGGATTAACAACTACTTAATTCACAGTATGTTAGGTATGTTAACGTGGCACTTGAGTGGGCCAATAAAGGACATGACTAGATAATGCACTTGGTTCACTCATGCATTATCTAATCTTAATCTTTATTAAGCTCCGCCCTCGTGCTACGTTAGAACACTTAACACAGGGTAACAAATGTTTTAAATATTGCTTAATTATTAGTAAGACATTATATAGATAAGTTAATTATGAAGAACCCTCCTAATGGTGTTATGTTAGCAATGAAGTCCACAGAAAACTAGTCTCAGTTTGATGGCCACTCTTTTTTTTAGGAGGCATCGTGGCTTAGTGGTTAGAGCTTGAGTCTCCTGATCAAATGGTCAGCGGTTTGAGTTCGGCTGTGGCCGTGTTGTTTCCTGGAAAGAGAGTGTCTGTGGACTTCATTGCTAGTAAGACATTGTGGCTTTTAGTTAAACTTTGTTAACTAAATTAAACTTCTACAGCAATAACTAAGGCATGTATGGATGTCAAAACTGAAAAACTACACGAATGGGATAGTACCTTAGCAACAAAATTAAACTAGCCACTTCCACATAACAACCCTACATAAGTATATCTACAGTAAAAAGGAAACACAAAGCTGCTTTGCTTATGTAAGGTCATTACAGGTGTACATGTGTGCATGTGTGTGATTTAATTTAGTTGCAAAGGTACCATCCCTATCAGTGCTTTTTCAGTTTTGACATGCCTAGATGTTCTTTCATACTAAAACAACATAGTGTGTTTGTAGGAAGTACTAATATAGGATTATGCTGATACACCTGGGAATGTCTATTTTATATCTACATTCTTGTATGACCTCACTTGTGTATCTTAGTTACAATATGTACAGTGTTCTACAGGATGCACAGGGGGGAGTCTGCGATAAATTATTTATCGCACATATACCGGGAAATATTATGAGTCGGATGTAGCATTGCCACAAGTCCGAAGGATGAGTGGCAATGCTACATCATAATGCTTACCGGTATTTGTGGACTAATGTAATTATTATTAATACATGAAAATGTGACTCTATTAAAATATTCTATTATATTATAATAAATTAATGTAAATCCATTAAATGATTATTACTATTATTACTATTATTTTCTATTTTTGCAGTTTGGGAATATTTGCTAGTGCTGATGCTGCCTATGTATTAGCTTATTCTATTATTATGTTAACTACTGATCTACACAGTACACAGGTACATCATATATGTACATGTACATGTAATAGTGTACCATACATAACACATTTACATGTACATGTAATAGTGTACCCTACATAACACATTTACATGTAAATGTAATAGTGTACCATACGTAGCACATTTACATGTACGTGTAATAGTGTACCCTACATAACACATTTACATGTACATGTAATATTGTACCATACATAACACATTTACATGTAGTGTACCATACATAGCACATTTACATGTACATGTAATAGTGTACCCTACATAACACATTTACATGATGACACTTGAGATGGAACATGTACATGTAATAGTGTACCGTACGTAGCACATTTACGTGTAAATGTAATAGTGTACCATACGTAGCACATTTACATGTACATGTAATAGTGTACCCTACATAACACATTTACATGATGACACTTGAGATGGAACATGTACATGTAATAGTACCCTACATAACATATTTACATGTAAATGTAATAGTGTACCATACGTAGCACATTTACATGTACATGTAATAGTGTACCATACTTAGCACATTTACATGTACATGTAATAGTGTACCATACATAACACATTTACATGTACATGTCTTTGTCATCCTCAATTTTTAAAATCATTTCTTTAGTCTTTACTTGAAGCTCTACCATCTTCTACAGGTAAAAACCAAGATGACAAAAGAGGACTATATTCGTATGAACAGAGGTATCAATGACAGTAAGGACCTTCCAAGAGAGTACTTAGAATCTATTTATGATGAGATTGCTAGTTCAGAGATTAAACTCAAAACTTCACTAGGAGAAGGGAGACAACCTATTAATAGATTAAGCATGGTTGGAGGTGAGTTTGTAAAAGACTACCATTAGTACACAGTTCAGTTTCAATAGAGAGTTGTTATTGGTGTTACCATGACAACAGGGATGAGCACCAGTGACTGAATTGCTCGCCACATTTTGTAGGCTTGTTTCTCACGAACATAGTAAATTACTACATTTTATTATAAGAATGTTTCGTCTAGCAAGTCTACCATAGTAAATACTGTGTTTTGTTTGTCAATCAATGTAGTAAATATTTACATTGAGCATGAGCTTTATTATATTTTCTATACTACAATCACAATGCCTAACTGAGATGAGTTTAAAAATAACTAAACATTCATAATTCATGAAATAATATTGTAGTATATGGTATGATGTAAGAATTATTGTAGGTATATAGGCATTGTTATGGTTATATCAGGATGTATATGTTCTCACTTAAGCATGACATTATTATATTCTACAGCATTAGAATTTACATAATAAATAACACAATTTAATTAAAATAGTCCCAAATATCTACATTTATACACCATCTCTACTGTCCTACTACTTCTTCTCACACCCTTTTTTACTCTTTCTCCCATCCTGTCTCCTCTCCCTCCCACCTTCTCATCTTCCATCCTCTCACCTGTCCCCTCTCCCATCCTCTCACCTGTCCCTTTTCCCATCCTCCCACCTATATCCCCTCTCCCATTCTCCCACCTATCTCCTCTCCTTTCCTCTCACCTGTCCCCTCTCCCATCCTCTCACCTGTTACCTCTCCCATCCTCCCACCTATCTCCTCTCCTTTCCTCTCACCTGTCCCCTCTCCCATCCTCTCACCTGTCACCTCTCCCATCCTCCCACCTATCTCTTCTCCTTTCCTCTCACATGTCCCCTCTCCATCCTTCCACTTGTCTCCTTTCTTGTCCCCTCTCCCATCATCCCACCTGTCCCCTCTACCCTCTACCCTCTCCCTTCCTTGTCTAATTAGTAAGCGAGAAGCAGAGACGTCAAGCTTACAAACAAGAAATGTCAGTAATGGCAGAGACAGCACAAGCTATTATGGAAGATATTAGTGATAAACAAGCACTATTCACTAGTGCCACACATGTAGATCATGTCAGACCAATGTTTAAGGTGAGGGGTTGCCTCTATAATTAAGAACCGTTTAGACCAATATTTATTCAGGGGTTGCCCCTATAATTAAGAACCTTTCAGACCAATATTTAGTCAGGGGGTGCCCCTATAATTACAAACCTTTTAGACCAATATTTAGTCAGGGGTTGCCCCTATAATTAAGAACCTTTTAGACCAATATTTAGTCACGGGTTGCCCCTATAATTAAGAACCTTTTAGACCAATATTTAGTCTGGGGGTGCCCCTATAATTAAGACCCTTTTAGACCAATATTTAGTCAGGGGGTGCCCTTACCTTTTAGACCAATATTGAGTCAGGGGTGCCCCTATAATCAAGACCAATGTTAAAGTTGGGATTGTACCTGTAAATTAACTAATTTCATGTTCATGAGCTGCACCAATAATAAATTTGGGGGTGTTCCTGTAATCAAGAGCCTTTAGACCAGTATTAGGCTGGAGGTCACCTTATTTATGAACCTAATGATAATACTGCTGTCTAGTCATAATGCCTCTTTCTAATCCTTAATTACACATACATACATATGTACACAACTACAGTACATGTTCATCCCATTTGTCATTTTACAACAAACCAAATATTCTTGTCTCTATGACTTCAAAGATCCTCTCAAAATTAGATAATGTGGTACCCTCTATTCTTCACTTGTCCACATAATATGCAGAGTTAAATTCATCTTCCTTTGTCCACCTTTTCTCCTCCATGTCTTCCTCTGGTACCCTCTCTCCTCTTCTCCATCTAACCTTTCTTTCATCCTCTCTGTCATCCCCTATTCATTTCTGTCACCCTCTCTCACCTCCTCTCTGTCATTCTCTCTATTTCTCATGTACATGTAGGTTGCATGGACTCCATTATTAGCAGCAATAAGTGTAGCGCTTAGAGATAGTGATGATCTTGAAATTGTCTCTTTGTGTCTGGATGGTTTCAGATGTGCCATTCGTGTGGCTTGTATATTTGGACTACATGTAAGTGAAGCTACATATATGATATTTGTAAAATTATCATAATAACTGTGTAAGTTGTCTGTCATACAATGTAGCTCAATGGTCAGAGTACTAGTGCTCTAACCTACAGGACCACTGGCTTCAGCCACTAGTGCTCTAACCTACAGGACCACTGGCTTCAGCCACCAATGCTTTAACTACTACAGGACCACTGACTTCAGCCACTAGTATAACAGACAACTACTAATTAATAATTATTATGATAATGTTTTGAACACTGATGGCTAAAAGCCAATGGTCCTGTAGGTTAGAACACTAGTGGCATTTTATTTTAGTTAACTAAAAGTTACAATGTCTTACCAAAAGGACTTATAGTTAACTAAATTACATGTGCATGTACCCTTCTCCCTTCTTCTACCTTTTGTTTTCTTGTCCCTTATCAATTCTCCTTCACTTCCATCCCATAGCTTGAAAGAGATGCATACATAAAGAGTCTAGCTAAATTTACAATGCTAACAACTTCCACTGGAATCACAGAGATGAAGGCTAAGAACATTGAAGTAATAAAGGCACTATGTAATGTAGCTTACACTGATGGAAACTACTTACAATCATCATGGATTGATGTAAGAATCATTAGGGATATTATTAGCAGGAGTTTGTTATTATTTGTAGTTACTTGGGGTGTAAGGTTTGGTTAGTGCTAATAGCAGTGGCTGCTAATAGCACTAACCAAACCTACATACAGTAGCGTGTCTAGACCTGAATACCAGGGGGGGGCCTAGCATTAGTGTAATGTGATATTATTAGCAGCTGTTTGTTAGTATTTGTAGTTACTTGGGGTGTGAGGTTTGGTTAGTGCTAATAGCAGTGGCTGCTAATAGCACTAACCAAACCTACATACAGTAGCGTGTCTAGACCTGAATACCAGGGGGAGCCTAGCATTAGTGTAATGTGATATTATTAGCAGCTGTTTGTTAGTATTTGTAGTTACTTGGGGTGTGAGGTTTGGTTAGTGCTAATAGCAGTGGCTGCTAATAGCACTAACCAAACCTACATACATACATACACGTACATACACACACACAGACACAAACAGACACATACACACACAGACACATTCACACACAGACACATACACACACACATACGTACATACATGCACGTACATACACACACACAGACACATACACATACACACGCACAGACACATACACACACACATACACACGCACACACTCATTCAGATACATGTACATATATATCAGATCAACCTGTTTTAAATTACATATTCACTGATCTTGCTTGATTTTTTACTTGATTCTGCTTAAAACTATTATATAACTGTTCTTGATATCATTTTGATTTCATTTGATTCTTCATACTATCCATTATAAGGATTCTCCCTCACTGATGTGATTCATAACTGATTTCATTCTATACCAGGTACTTCAATGCATATCACAATTAGAACTAGCACAACTGATTGGTACAGGAGTTAAAACACGTTATCTAACTAATGCACCCTCCACACCCAAGGGAACTCGATCAGGTGATACCATAGCTAGAGTGATGTCCATTGATGCCATTTTGAGTGGTAGTGATCCAAAGAAAATGGCTACTATTCAGGAACAAGTTGAAGGGACTAGTAATCAAAGTGTCGTCGTTGCTGTTGATAGGATATTTACTGGATCTACTAGACTGGATGGAAGTGCTATAGGTTAATTAATATACATGCATGTACTTATACATACTGTACATGTACATTGCCTAGCGCTAATGCATCACATGACTTTTAGCTTATCAATTTTGGTCTGACCATGGATGTACAATTACTATAGTAACTGTTGCTATGGAAATACAAAATCTACAAAATGAATATATAATTTCAGGATATATAGTGTTTCTATATGTGAAAGAGGAGTGTCAAAACATATCTAGCTTCATTGATCTGTTCTCGGCATCAGAAATGACTAGCACAATTTATTTTACATGTGTACCTTTGAAAGACCACTTTAGAAGGCTTTTTTAATCTCTACTCTGATCATGTATAATTATGCAACATATACAGTACGTGTATATTATCATGTGACCAATTGTTTGTAGTCACATGACACAAGTTACCTATGTAGCGGGATGTATATTCTTGAATATATGTATTGCTATTATATGTATTGCTATTATACATATTATACATATTGCTATTATACATATTATACATATTATACATATTATATGTATATTGCTATTATACATATTATACATATTATATGTATATTGCTATTATACATATTATACATATTATATGTATTGCTATTATACATATTATACATATTGCTATTATACATATTATACATATTATATGTATTGCTATTATACATATTATACATATTGCTATTATACATATTATACAATACATATTGCTATTATACATATTATACATATTATATGTATATTGCTATTATACATATTATACATATTATATGTATTGCTATTATATATACATGTTGAATATATATATATGTATATGTTTATACAATTTCTATTTCATAGTTGACTTTGTTGAAGCATTATGTGCTGTTAGTAATCAAGAATTAAGTAGCCCCGCCCATCCTCGTATGTTCAGTCTACAGAAAATTATTGAAATTTCCTATTATAACATGGGACGTATTCGTCTGGAAATGAGTCATATTTGGGCTGTTATTGGGGCCCATTTTAATACTGTGAGTTGTATCTCTTCTTACTCTCTCAGGATGTTCCTGTCTGTCTGTCTGTGTGTCTTTGTGTCTGTGTGTGTGTCTGTCTGTCTGTATGTATGATGTCTGTCTGTCTGTCTGTCTGGGTCTCTCTGGCTCTGTCTCTTTGTCTGTCTGTTCTCTCTGTCTTTCTCTACCTCTGTCACTGTCTGTGTCTCTGTCTCTGACTCTTCTCCTCCTCCTTTTCCTCCTCCTCCTCCTCCTCTCTTAATTCTCTCTTCCATATTTCTCTTTTTCTTTGTCTCTTTCCATATTTACTTTTTTTATCAATATTTTATTCCCTTTTCTTTCTTGTTTTTAGGTTGGTTGTCTACCTAATGATGAAGTGTCATTATTTGTAGTGGACTCTTTACGTCAACTTTCTATGAAATTTGTTGAGAAAGGCGAACTTGCAAACTTCAGGTTCCAAAAAGACTTCTTAAGACCATTTGAATATATCATGAAAAGAAATGAGTAAGTCTGTGTGTATACATGTACATGTACATGTACATGTGTATACATGTAGATGTACATGTGTGTATGTATACATGTATATGTGTGTACCAGTATACATGTACATGTGGGCATGTATACATGTACATGTATGTACCAGTATACATGTACATGTATATACCAGTATACATGTACATGTGTGTACTGGTGTAGAAACATTTGGCTGACTACCGGACATTTTGACCTATTTTCAACGCTCTTCCATATTTTTTGTATGTAGTTTAGTTTCAATTTACCAGACATTCACTAGATGTATCGGACAATGTCCTGCATGACTGGCTGTTTCACCACTGCACGTGTGTATACATGTACATGTGTACATGTACACGCATGTGTATATACATGTGTATGTAGTTGCCACTGTGTATTCATGTATGTACCAGAGTTGTTTTGGTATGACAATAATGACCACTTTTAGTTGTAGTTAAAAACAAATGAAAACAAACGTAGAACTATGAATATTACACTACCCTATCATTTGGGACTTTTCAATATAATTTCTGACAATTTTAGATATAGTTAAAGCAATTACCTGAAGGCAGAGAGATAGGCTTATCTTTTCCTCCCCTCCCCTTTCCTCCCCTCCCCTTTCCTCCCCTCCCCTCTCCTCCCCTCTCCTACCCTATATATCCTCTCCTCTTCTCCCTTCCCTCCCCTCCCTCCCCTCTCCCTCCCATCCCCCCTTTTCATCCCTTTAGTTCAGTAAGTATTAGAGATATGGTCGTCAGATGTGTTACACAAATCATTCAAGTCAAAGCTAGTAATATAGTCTCTGGTTGGAAAAATATCTTCTCAGTGTTTCTATTAGCAGCTGCTGATCTTGATCAAGGAATTGTCGAACTCTCCTTTGAAACTACTTGTATGATATCTCTGTCTTCATCTTCATCCACACATCCATTCAATGAATCCATCTATTCATCAATCTATCCATCTATCCACCCATACATTCATCCATCTATTCATTCATCTATCCAATATTAACCATCTATCCATCTATTTATCCATCTTTACATTTATTCATCCATCTAGCCATACATCCATCAATCTATCCATCCATCTATCCATCTATCCATCCATCTATCCATCCATCTATCCATCCATCTATCCATCCATCTATTCATGCATCCTTCCATTTATCCATCCATCTATCCATGCATCCATCCATTTATCCATCCATCTATTCATGCATCCATCCATTTATGCATCATCCATTTATCCATCCATCTATTCATGCATCCATCCATTTATTCATCCATCCATTTATGCATCCATCCATTTATTCATCCATCTATTTCAGCAACAATCTTTGAGAATCATTTTGAAGCAACTATAGATTCATTTCAAGATGCAATCAAATGTTTGGCTGAATTTGCTTGTAATGCCTCCTATCCTGATACTAGTATGGAAGCTATTAGGATCATCAGAATGTGCGCAAAACAGATTGCTGAAAACCCAGAGGTGTGTGTGTGTGTGTGTGTGTGTGTGTAAATGTATCTGTGTCTGTATGTCTGTGTGTCTGTGTTTGTGTCTGTCTGTGTGTCTGTCTGTGTGTGTTTGTGTGTCTGTGTGTCTGTGTGTCTCTGTGTGTCTGCATGTCTGTGTCCGTGAATGTGTGAAATGTATGTACGCTGCTAAAAAGTAGAACAGTTTTTTAGTATAAATTTACATTTTAGGTATTTCATGCACTTGAAGAAGGGGGAGGGGCTTATGATTCTGATAAGCTATGGATGAAAGCATGGTTTCCGGTGATGTTTGAATTATCAACTATTATTGCACGTTGTAAGCTTGATGTGAGAACTAGGTAAGATTGTAAGAATGTAAGAATGAATGGATGCATAGATGTATAGATAGATAGATCAATGATACATGGATGCATGGATACATGGGTGGATGAATGGATGGATGGATGAATGGATGGATGGATGGATGGATGGATGGATGGATGGATGGATGGATGGATGGATGGATGCATAGATGATGCATGGATACATGGGTGGATGGATGGATGGATTGATGAATGGATGGATGGATGGATGGATGCATAGATGATTAGATGGATAGATCAATGATACATGGATGCATGGATACATGGGTGGATGAATGGATGGATTGATGAATGGATGGATGGATGGATGGATGGATGGATTGATGAATCAATACTTGGATGAATGGATCGATACATAGATGATGAGTGGATGCATGGATTGATGCATAGGTGCATGGATAGACTCGTGAATGAATTACTGGTTAGATGGATTGATAGTGAACTTGATATATCAAAAAGTATAATTACTTCATTATATGTTCATACTTCATTCCCCAACCCCTCCCTCCCTCCCTCCCTCCCTCCCTCCCTCCCTCCCTCCCCTATTGGTAGAGGTTTAACAGTGATGTTTGAGATAATGAAAACATATGGGCACTTATACTTACAACATTGGTGGATTGATCTGTTTGGTGTGATTTTTAGATTGTTTGGAGAAATGAAATTACCTGATTCACCATCCGAGGTAGTTTGTGTGTTTGTATGTTTGAATGTACAATTATACTATAATAAATTATTTTATTGGTGTCACCGATAACCGGGTCAGTAATCGGTATCTCAACAATTGTTATTAGTATTGGTTATTTTTGACCAATGCAACTGAAATTATAGTACATTTCTAAGTTTGTGATATCGATTATGCTAAATATTCCAAAAGACATACTTTTCAAGCATGTGACAATCAAATAATACACAATGTCGAAGTGACAGCAAGCCTTTTTGATGATTAAATGGGAGGAATTTCCTGCATTAATTGACTTAATTACATGTACTTCCGTTGATTTTAATCTATTATCAATTGATTTGTAGTTAATGATAATTGATTTCAGAATCTCAGCCGATTCCCAGCCCTAGATTATATTGGTATATGTACAATCTCAGATTAATTGGTACATCAATATAATTTATGTACATGTATATGTGTATTGTATCATATATTTCTCTCATAGAAAGCTGAATGGATGACTACAACATGTAATCACGCACTGTATGCATTAATGGATGTATTCACACAGTTCTTTGAAATTCTGTCTCCTGTTCTTTTGAAAAATATTCTGTCACAACTACTCTGGTGTGTTCAACAAGGTGAGTCATATACAGTATGAGAGTGTGTCTGTGTCTGTGTCTGTCTGTGTCTGTGTGTCTGTCTGTGTGTCTGTCTGTGTATATGTGTGTGTGTCTGTGTGTGTCTGTGTCTGTGTATGTCTGTGTCTGTGTATGTCTGTATGTGTGTGTCTGTGTGTCTGTTTATGGGCGTCTGTGTCTGTGTATGACTGTGTGTCTGTATGTATGTGTATGTAACTATGTACATGTATCTGTGTGACGTATGTGTGTTTTATTGTGTATGTGTATGTAACTATGTACATGTATCTGTATGACGTATGTGTGTTTTATTGTGTATGTGTATGTAACTATGTACATGTATCTGTGTGACGTATGTGTGTTTTATTGTGTATGTGTATGTAACTATGTACATGTATCTGTGTGACGTATGTGTGTTTTATTGTGTATGTGTATGTAACTATGTACATGTATCTGTGTGACGTATGTGTGTTTTATTGTGTATGTGTATGTAACTATGTACATGTATCTGTGTGACGTATGTGTGTTTTATTGTGTATGTGTATGTAACTATGTACATGTATCTGTGTGACGTATGTGTGTTTTATTGTGTATGTGTATGTAGTAGTCAGGTGTTTGCTAAACTTTATAATTATATATAATTATATATATATATTTATATTATATATATATATATAATTATATACAATGTATATGTACATTGTAATTTACAACTATAAGTTTATACTGTTATTCCATATTTTCAGATAATGAACAATTGGCTCGTTCTGGAACTAACTGTCTTGAGAATCTGGCTATATCTGTTGGCCAACAGTTCACATCTGATGTATGGGACACGGTAGGTATTATTGTCTCCATAAATCTGTGTGATATACAGGTCTGAGTAGCAACACTCTATTGATATGTGACTGGCTAAACTATTCCTCTGTACTACTATACCAATGATGTTATAGCTACATTGTAATAAATAATAAATTGACTTTTGAACATTTATTTATTTCATATCATTAATTAAAGTACAGTAAAAGATAAAGCAACTGAATGTTGCGACCCTCCCTCCCCTAATTGTTGTAAATTTATACATGTATATATGCTATAGTTATGGGCGGGGTGTTTCATGAAACTTTTGACAGCTTTATAACTTTCAAAGTATACATGTTCAAAGATTCTAACTTGCTTTGTTGGAAAGAGGAGTCGTTAAGACAGCCAGTGATGTAGAACTTGCCCTTCGTTAGATGCAGGAAGACTGAAAGAAGCCACACCTAGCGGTTTTCTTGCCCTTTTTGATAGCTTCTAGTATAGTAAAGAACATATTAGTGAGTGCTCATTCTTGCCACTTTGTGCTAGTTGTACAGGTTGTAGTAGTTGTACTAGTTGGTTTTACTACATGTAGTTGTATGGGTTGTGCTAGTTGTACAGGTTGTAGTAGTTGTACTAGTTGGTTGTACTACATGTAGTTGTATGGGTTGTACTAGTTGTACAGGTTGTAGTAGTTGTATGGGTTGTATTGGTTTTACTAGGTTGTGTTAGTTGTCATAGTTGTACAGGTTGTGTTAGTTGTACTAGTTGTACAGGTTGTGTTATTGTACTACATTGTAGTTGTATGGGTTGTACTAGTTGTACTAGTAGTCAGGTTGTGTTAGTTGTACTAGTTATACAAGTTGTGTTATTGTACTAGTTGTACAGGTTGTGTTAGTTGTACTGGTTGTATGGGTTGTAATAGTTGTACTAGTAGTAGCAGTAGCAATCACGTTACTAGTTGTACAGGTTGTGTTAGTTGTACTAGTTATACAGGTTGTATTAGTTGTACTAGTTATACAAGTTGTGTTATTGTACTAGTTGTACAGGTTGTGTTAGTTGTACTGGTTGTATTAGTTGTACTAGTTGTACAGGTTGTACTGGTTGTACTAGTTGTACAGGTTGTACAGGTTGTACTAGTTGTACAGGTTGTACTGGTTGCACTAGTTGTACGGGTTGTTAGTCGTACTGGTTGTATTAGTTGTAATAGTTGTACAGGTTGTACTGGTTGTACTAGTTGTACTGGTTGTATTGGTTGTATTGGTTGTGTGTCCCCCACTAGACCAACTCCCGCAAGCTCAAATTCCATTGGGTCAATTCCCATGAATCTTAATGTATTAAATAATAGTACTTATCCTCAGTATTATATACCTATAGTATACTTATAGTACATATCACTGATATTAGCTACATGTACATGTATCTATAGATGCAACCTTTTATAATATTGCAATCTTGTGATACCAACCCAAATATATGTAGGCAAGCAGACACCATGTACATGTATCTATAGATGCAACCTTTTATAATATTGCAATCTTGTGATACCAACCCAAATATATGTAGGCAAGCAGACACCATATATGGTATAAACTCTAAGTAATGGGGAGTTAATAAACTATCAGAATAAGGATGTTATCACCACCCACCCACCACCTGGAGCCTAGCACATTGAAATTCAATACTCAGTGTTCTGCCCACGCTGGTGGGCACTGGTCGGGAATAGCCACCACTCAGCATGAATTAATCTGCACTCAGATGAATTAACCACTTCTCAGATAATACATGTATGCTACTGAGACATTATTAAGTATATACTGGATAAGGCGGCTCTAAATGCAAGTTCGAATCCAACCACCACTCTAAATATCCTGGGCAGAACACTAAATACTATATTAGTAGTTCTATCTGTCACATGTAGGTCACATGTAATTTAGTTGCTATGGTAGCATAGTCTACTAACTATGCACTCATATACATTCCTTCTTCTACAGATATGTGCATGTGTTTACAATATCTACAAAGCTACAGTACCAGAGGAGCTTCTCACATGGCAACCAGCAAATCGTTTACACTCCACACTTTCTCTTGGTTCCTCACACAGCTCACTTCACTCTGAAACTCTTCCTGTAGGACACATACCTCCACCTAATTTGGTAAGATGTGTGTGTCATAGCAGAATATATAATAACAGTTACATATTGAGTTGTCGGACCTAATATTTTTGTATGAATCACTATATTACATATACATATACATGTACATATACATGTACATGTACATATACATATACATGTACATGTACATGTACATGTAAAGTCATTACAACCTAATTTTGAGGTCATTGTCATGACAGCTGGTATGACATGCAAATAAATGTACACAGGTGTAGGAACTTGTGGAATGCACATGTAGAGGGATGAGCATATTATCATTCATGACATATGCTATAGACATAGTTTGTAGTGAAATTTAGGGGGGGGGGGGGGGGGGGTGGTCACGTGCCCCCTGTGTTCCTATACTTGTGATGTACATATGTATTTAAATAATATACTGTGGATAAGAACATTAGCTCGTGTATAAAACTGAATTTATTTCTAACTTATTAGGATCAGTCCAATGTTCCCACTCCATCTTCTCATATCCCCACCCCCACTAATGTTGATGGTAGTACCCCTAATAATCAAGAGATACATAACCTTCAGGAAGGTAGACAAGGAATCAGCAAAGAAGATAATCAAAATGGTAGGTCATAATCTGTCCTCCTCTCTTTCTTTGTTCCTTTACATTCACTCTCTGTTCATAAACCTCATCTTTATCCTTCCTCTCTTTCCTCTGCCATAATATTCTTCTTCTGCTGTCTTCTTTGTCACTATATATTTCATCTTTATCTCATAGAATCTGTGGATACGCCAGATACCACACCTGGACATCTCAATTTAGACTCAGTTAATGAGTCACTGTCTCTCCCTCCTGATATAGTAATATCAGACATTCTCACAAACCAAGAACAATCCACAGAGGACCAGTTGCTTGATCAGGACAAACCAGGTGTTCCTCCTCCCACTCACAGTGTTACACAAGATGATATTCATAAGATAGTCTCACATGACTCAGGAACCCAATCCCCTCATAAACCTGATCGGTCACATGACATGATCGATTCTAGCAACAAGAAAACAGTAAGAATTGATATATCCAGTCCAGTAGACAGACAGACAAAAATTAATTAAGTGATGGAACCATTTAATTAACTACTAATATTACTGAATTTTAAAGGTACCAAAAACCATGTTTCAATTTTCAACCTCTTCATCGGTGTGTTATGAATGTGATAGCTAGAATGCCATATTTTTAGTAGTTAAGCAGTTTATATTATAGTAAGATTGTAATACCAGTGAAACATCTCCTACCTGTTACTACAGGTGAATAGACAGACAGACTAGCAGACAGATAGACAGATAGATAGATAGATGAACAGACAGATAGATAGATAAAGAAACAGACAGGTAGACAGATAGATGAACAAACCGATATAGCACCAGTGGACATTATTTTAAACAAATGCATGGACAGGAAAATAGACAGACAGACAGACAGGATTACAATAGGTGTCTACAACACCTTATTATTCCATACTATATTAAAATAAACTATCCCCCTACGTAATTGTACTGTATTGTACTGTGTGTAAAATAGTGATAGACAAACATATATATATACATGTATATAATATATATATTATATATAATATATATATCTATATAATTATATATATTACATATAGTTATATATAATTAAATATATATTACATATAATTTAATATATATTATATATATGTACATTATAATTATATATGTAATGGAATATAGTGATTAGTAATAGTAATAGGTAATTTTAAAAAAACTGAGGTAATAGTAATAGACAGTCAAGCAATAGTATTAGTAATAGTAATATACAATCTCAATGTTGAGGTCATAGTAATAGTGATATTAATTATACTGATTTTTAAGGTAATAGTAACAGTAATAATTATATTACAATTGACCTCATGTCGGATATTATATTATTGTATGTGCATATGTACATGTATATCTACACACAAATGTTTATCCTCTCTTTAGTCATCTAGAAAAGGTACACCTTCGATATCCTCCTCTACAAAAATGGAGGATGGAACAAAGAAGAAGAAAGCAGCATCACAAAAGGGACACAAGGAGAAAGAAGAAAAAGGGCGGAGAAGACAAAGGAAAAAAGACAAGAAAGATAAATCAGGAAAGGAGTTCATAACTCAATCAATTGATGACACTCAGTCAGAGCTGTCTGTTAATAATCCTGACACAGATATGTCACAAGTTAGAGCAAGGACTCAGATATCAAAAGGTTCGTTTTATAATCTTACAATTCAAAACACGAGGTCTGTTTATTACAAACATGAGGTCTGTCGATTCAATGACTCACCACAACTGATTAGAAACGTTGTGAGAAATCAATCGTATTAATTGTTATGTTCTAACTTCTAAGTACAGTCTGTTCACATTCATGATGACCTCAAATTACAATGTGATGATGTAATATAGTGTATAGTTTAATGTCATAAGGTTAATACATGATTATACTGTAACTCAATAACTTATATGTAATATAGTGTATAGTTTAATGTCATAAGGTTAATACATGATTATACTGTAACTCAATAACGTATATGTAATATAGTGTATAGTTTAATGTCATAAGGTTAATACATGATTATACTGTAACTAAATAATGAAGTAATGAATTGAAATTTGAGATACAAAAAACAATGGGAAAGAAAGAAGATTGTCAAACTGAAGGTGAGCATTTTCCTGAGGTCAAGGTGAATGTGAATGACCATTTATAGTGTTTTTGTTAATAAGAGAGTAATGACCACTTTTATGTCCACATGTAGTAGATGAGTTTCTACTGTTGATTTATATTACATGTAGGTTTTTTAATAGGATTTTAGTTTTAGTAAAAAGTACCATACATGTACTTTCATTTCAGTTGTTGCAGTAGACCAGCAATTTAATTATAGTTAATCATAGTTAATACAGCAGGAAGGAGGATATCCTCCTCCCTTGTTTTCAGGCCAAATTTATTTCATTATGCAACAACATCTCAGCTACAAGACTTCTGTGGTCCCAGAAGCCACCTGAAGCAACCTCAGAAAGCCTAAATTTTAAAAGCAGTGTGCCTCACATGATCACAATTCTTTCCACTCCCTAACAAAAAACCCTGTTAAAAGTCTTGAAACCTTGATTAACTAAACCTCACAATGCCTCAGCTATAGTTATAGTAAGTAACACTGATCAAGTAGATACTTTATAATGGTACGATAATCCTTAATACACACATACATGTAATGTTTTATACTGAGTGTTTTTACTGCAACCAAAACCAATCAAAAACCTTATTTGAAGTATTGCCTCAGCTATAGTTATAGTAACACTGATCAAGTAGATACTTTATAATGGTACGATAATCCTTAATACACACATACATGTACATGTTTTATACTGAGTGTTTTTACTGCAACCAAAACCAATCAAAAACCTTATTTGAAGTATTGCCTCAGCTATAGTTATAGTAACACTGATCAAGTAGATACTTTATAATGGTACGATAATCCTTAATACACACATACATGTACATGTTTTATACTGAGTGTTTTTACTGCAACCAAAACCAATCAAAAACCTTATTTGAAGTATCACAGAATTGGAAAACATTTCACCTCAATTAAACAGAGAAATTGGCACATCATAATTATTGTCAGGAAATAAAATCAGATCTTTAAAGGAAATGATATAATAATTATATCATTACATGCAGTGTTGTAATTTCAGTTTGTGTCCTGTTTGTATTTACCACTAGCGTACCTCCAATAATCACAAGCAGTATAATCATGTATTAACCTTATGACATTAAACTATACATTATAGTACATATAAAGTCATCACATCATAATTTTGAGGACATAGTGAATGTGAATAGACTTTAGTGTATATGCAATAATCACAACCACCTTTCAAATAGTATTCCAATCCAGGCACAGTTCACAGGGAACTCATCTTTATGGCCATCAAATTTTGCTATTATTATGTAGCACATTTTTGTAACTATACTGTATGTACATGTATAATGATCTTAAAAATTACCAGCTGGTTAGCTTCCTGAACTGAAGATAGTAATCAATTATCTGACTATTGATTAACAAATAATTGTCCATTCTGTTGTTTGACAATTTTTACTTTGTTACTAAACCACATACATACATACATACACACACACACATGCATACATACACACACACATACACTCACACATGCACACATACACACACACACATCATGTACATGTACATGTGTAAGTTATTATAGTATTACTTCAAAAGATGCAATAACATCGTTTATCTATTTATGTACATGTATGTACAGTGTATGTACATGTACATGTATGTACATGTACATGCAGTGTATATTGTATGTACATGTATGTACAGTGTATGTACATGTACATACACTGTACATACATACAGTGTACATTGTATGTATATACAGTGTAATAGTGTATGTATGTACAGTGTATGTACATGTACTTACACTGTACATACATACAGTGTACATTGTATGTATATACAGTGTAATAGTGTATGTATGTACAGTGTATGTACGTGTACATACACTGTACATACAGTGTATGTACATGTACATACACTGTACATACAGTATATGTACATGTACATACACTGTACATACATACAGTGTACATTGTATGTATATACAGTGTAATAGTGTATGTATGTACCGTGTATGTACATGTACATACACTGTACATACATACAGTGTACATTGTATGTATGTACCGTGTATGTACATGTAAATGTATGTACAGTGTATGTATGTGTATATTTATGTGTATATGTAAACCGTGTGTCTATGTATCTATCTATTTATCTATTTATTTATTTCCTTCTCAGTTTATTCTCCAGAACAGACTCTTTTTAATTTCCTCATTATCAAATGTGTTGTACAATTGGAGCTCATTCAGGCTGTTGATAACTTCATCTTCTATCCAACAATCACAAGACAAGATGATCAGAACATCCTACATGCATCTGGAGTAAGTAAAAATAGGACTCAGCCTGTCTCATGAACAGGACTCAGTCCATCATATGTAAGAATAGGACTCAGCCTGTCTCATAAACAGAACTCGTCTTATTCTATTCATGTAGTAGACTGAATCTTATTCATGTAGACTGATCCCCATTCATGTAGCAGACTGAGACTTATTTATGTAGACTGATCCCCATTCATGTAGCAGACTGAGTACTATTCATGTTGACTGATCCCCATTCATGTAGCAGACTGAGTATTATTCATGTAGACTGATCCCCATTCATGTAGCAGACTGAGTATTATTCATGTAGACTGATCCCCATTCATGTAGCAGACTGAGTCTTATTCATGTAGACTGATCCCCATTCATGTAGCAGACTGAGCATTATTCATGTAGACTGATCCCCATTCATGTAGCAGACTGAGTCTTATTCATGTAGACTAAAGTCCTTATCTACATGAATGGAATTCAGTCTCTGCATGAATATAACATAGTCTGTTATAGAGCTCAATCTTAATATACATGTACATACTGTACATGAGTGTATGTGACTAATTAGGACTCAAAAGCACTTTATAATAATTCCATTTGAAATTAATTATTAAATTTTGTGTTCAATTTCCTACCATTTGTGTAAACAGATGTACATGTAGTACATCATAATTATTATTATACCAATTTGTTACTATACATAATAATGTTATTAACGGAAATAGAAACAGTGACGTTTGTAAACATGTGCTTAGCACACTAGACTTAAATATTTTTTTTTAATTTCAATGTATTTTTATACAGGTTATGTCAGTCAGTTATCCATTACCTCGTCCCCCATATTCTGATCGTGGGATGTTCCAATATCTCTCCACTTCTCAGCTATTAGTATTAGTAGAATGTTTAGAAGAGGCACACATGTTTGCTAGAAACTTCAATTCTAATCATACTCAGCGAATTATTTTGATGAAAGCTGGTGAGATCTTACTCTATCATATCATCAATCTGTCCATTGATCTATCCATTCATTGATCTATTCATTCATTCTTTCATTCATTCATACATCTTTTATTCATTCTGTTCATCCATCCATCTAGTTTTCCATTCATCCATCCATTCATCCATCTATTCATCCATCCATCCATCCATCCATCCATCCATCCATCCATCCATCCATCCATCATCCATTCATTCATTCATTCATCCATCCATCTATTTATTCTGTCCATTATCCATCCATCCATCCATCCACACATCCAGTTTTCCATCTATTCATTCATCCATCTATTCATCCATTCATGAACCCAATTCTTCTATGCTATATTGTTAATACAGGATTCCGAAGACGCACAAAACCTAATTTATTACGACAGGAAACAAGTAGTATCTTAACAATATTCAGGATACTGTACCACTTGTTAGAAGATGAAAACAGAATAGATGACTATCACAGAGTAGAAGAAAAATTATTGAGGTCATTAAATTGTTTATATGAATGTGAATATGTTGCCACATTGAAGAATAGTGTTACTTCCTATGAAGCTCAAAATTGGGAGGCTTTGATCATGTGACAGTAAACCTCTTGGGAGGAGGATCAATTATCTACTTACATACCTGTATATAGTTCAAATGCGTTTGGGAGGTGTTGAGCACACACTTGTTCACAGTACACCTCCAGGAGGGAGAATTAATTAACTACATACCTGTAATATGTCATAGAGGAACCTCATAATAGTCACCTGCAATCACCTAGTATATGTCTTATGTCATGAATTAACTCATGGTCACTTCCTATTACATTAAACAGCCAAACCATGTGATTCCAGTATGTGTAAATGATACATGCCCAGTCATGACTGTTTAATGAGCCTAAGAGAGGTGTTTAGTTATAGACCATTTGAACTCAGAGAGTATGACTGATGAGACACCTACATAGAGAATCTCGTTGAATGTTTTTTGGAGTTTTGTTTTTTGTTCATTTTAGCACTGACTGTAATTCAGTAAGACATTTTTCTAGTCACATTCAAAGTGTCCATCAGTCATGTTCCAAGAGGTGACAGTTTTATTATTATTATTATTATAATAACACACTCAGCAGCAGGGGAGGTAATGAGTAAGTTTACATAATGTAATACATGTATATGGTGATTGATCACCATATATTACATTAATGTAAACTTACTCATTAACAGTTTGTTGAAGAAAGGTGACCTAGATGCATGAAGTTTAAATATATATAAATAAGATAATTTATTTTTTAAAAAGTATCGCTATGATTGCTTTGTGGTGTCATCATTCAGTAATCATGGTTGCTTGATCTGAAACTCCATAGCCTGTTATAGTGATTATTTTCATTATCCATTCTTCTCAGTATTACTTTATAAAAGTTTTTGTAGAACTTTAAAAAAATATTTAAGCTAGAACAGCTGTTTGTTCCAGCTTCTACATACGCTACAAACAGCTTTCTTTCTGCTGGTCTGTATATAGAGCTAACTGGAGCATATGTGCCACACCCATTAATGAACTGAGCCTACCAGAATAATGCAACTCCCTTAACTATGTACACAACACATACGTAACAAAAACATATAATATAAACATTAAACCTCATGGAAAAACATTTCATTTATCTGTTGTTGAATGTTTCATTTAACAAACATACGATCAATCAGTAATTCTTTTCTCAATACAGTTTAGTGATAAGTGCTTTAGAATATTTTCTGTCTCTAACTTCTGAAAGTCATCGTATTTCATGGACTCCTGTTTTACTTCTGATGTTCACTCGTATGATCCAAATTACTACAGATGAAGTTAGTCAACTTTTTTTTATACTAGTCCCACTATTATCCAGTCAGTCTTTTATTCCGCCAACCCTTTCATCCATCCTTCGTTTCGTTCATCCATTTACTTGTCAATGAATCCATCCATTCCCCATCATTATACCTGTTAGTCTGTCCATCAATTCCATCTACCCATTTGTCCATTTATTCATCTATTCATTTGTCAAATGAATCTATCCATCGGTCTGTCCATCTATCCATTCATTCCCTATCATTATACTTGCTAGTCCATTAATGAGCTCCATCTGTCTGCCCGTTCATCATTGTCATATGCCTTTCTCACTTAGTTTAAACATCACATGGCCATCCATCCATCCATTCATCCATCCATCTATCCATCCATCCATCCATCCATCCATCCAACCATTCATCCATCCATTCATTTGTCAAATGAGTCCATCCATTGTTCTGTCCATTCATCCATCCATCCATCCATCCATCCATCCATCCATTTCCCATCATTATACCCGTTGGCCCATCGATCAGCCGTCCATTCATTCATTCATTCATTCATTCATCCATCCATCCATTATGCCTTTATCAATTACCACTTAGTTTAAACGTCACATGGCTGTCTCTTACCCACAAATGTGCGAGCTGGTTTCCCTTGAACTAAAATACGAAGTACGATGTCTTCTAAGAAGAGTGTTCAATAGAATTGGTTCTGAATATGACATTTGCCCAGTAGATCAAGCCTAGTATATGAAATGATTAGTCTTTAATTTATTTTATAACAATGTAATAATAATATAAATTGAGCTGGATGTCTGTATATCAGGATTTAGTTGTTATTGTTCTTTTTATGTTTTGTTTTATAATTGATCAAATAAGCTGAAAAGTGTCAACTATGCTGTTTTAATTTCTTGGCATGATTACTGTAAGACTAGTTATGGAAGGGTATTGGAAGACAGATCCATTGTTGATAGCCTCATTTTTATTAAACTCCTTATTTGCCAACTCTTAAATTAATACCGTGTCATTGTCACTAAGAAACCATGACAGCCTCGATTTGAAGTGGCCATGTCCTCAATCCTGCTGTCTAGGAGCGATTAAAATCTAAACTACATTTATTTTCACACAAGTAGGTATTAACATACATCTACATGTGTCAAGGACTAACTGCTGTAGATATGTGATATACATGTACATGTATACACACACATGTACAAAGGGGTGATCACTGTCAAAAGGGATGACAAGTTACAGTAATTGTAGGTCTTCTTTACCTAAATTTAATTCTAATTAACACTTCTTTGGTGGTCATTATTTTGTGATCAACATGTTTTTGTGTTTTGGAATACTTGGAAATTCTATAGTTATGTAATTAGCTATGAATATTAGATTGACCTGATAATAAATTCATTTTTACTGTGGAGTTAAAAAAATGATTGTAGTCACGTGACTTCAACAGCTGATTGATACAGTATATAGAATACATGTATAATACATATATTGTACATTTATACATACATTAATGACGTTTGTGCTAGAGGTCAAGTAACGACGAGCATAAAATGACACTTTACCAGTATTGAAGTCACAGTCGATTGTAGGAGACAATTTACCACTAGAAGTCAATTCGTGTAAGTGTATAAAATATTATAGAGTGTATATATATAATTACATATATATATAGATAATTATATGTCTCTATATATAATGATTATTATAGTAACTATTGTAAAAGTTGTAAATCGCTAGAGGAAAATTATAGTATAGTATTATGATAACTCAAGCATCAACAGCCTTACAATATCACAATTCTCGTTATACAATATATATATATATATATATATATATATATATAATATTTATGCATTCTCCTTAGGTATTATAATGATGGCAACTTTCAAATTATTCACTCTTATATCTGCCCTATTGTTGATCATCCTTTCTCCATCGGTTGATGGTGTAACTGTTAAGATAGAAGTCAGAAATTTTCCGTTCTTAAATCGAATATTTCTCGACTGTCTCGACACTGAGGATGCTAATTTAGAAACAAATAATATTGGACTAATACGTACATACACTTTAGATGGACAATTATTTACAGAAAATTTTACTGATTTTACTATCGAAGAATTGGGTGTGGTTAAATTTACTGTTACCCCAGAAACTGAAGGAAACTATTCTTGTGTTGATAAAGATACCAACACTACATCCAGTAACAGTGTGAAGATTGTAGGTAAGGAAAATTACAATTTAAAACTGGCCAACCTCATATTGATCCATACTAAGGACACTAATCTTAGGGTTGTTTCTTCATATAAGAAGTCACGAAATTATATTACACTTACATATATAGTCCCATATGGTATAAGAATTATGTTAGGTGTAATATAGCTACTATACTATCTTTATAATGAAGTGATGACCTATCTTTGCTTTGTGTATTGATCAACCTCTAAACAAAGGACACTCCCATTGTCTTTGTCCCAATATAATTTATTGTGTATTAAGTCTGAATAAGAGACACTTATTCTTTCCAAGGTGTCCTTTATGAAGAGTTTCATTTCACTGTAACTTGAATCCATTGAGTGTTATATGTAACCATAGACTACCATAAAAGGATGTGTTCATGATTCGACTTCATTAAAACTCATCTCTTCAGTAATCTTTTGCTTATGTGTTTGTGTATATGTATATATATATAATATACACAATGTTTTGAGGCATGGGCCAAATTGGCTTAATAATGGTTAGTGTTGTGCCATTGGGAATACATCTTGAGCCAATTAACAAACAGTTAATGCTGTTAGTGACAATATAATATTATTTAAAATTAACTGCACCACTGGCCCAAAGAGAGAACTGTGCAGTGCCAAATAAGAAGCTCTTTGGACCAATGGTTGTGCACTATATAAGCTTATCAAAAAACAGGACTACTTCTTGACTGTACTTGACTGTACTTTAAGTATAGCATGTACATTGTCAAGTCTTTATACCTAAATCTTGTTTCTTGAAAGACTGACTGTTCAGCATTGCATGATATTGGTGAAAGTTCAATCATGTACTTTTATTAAATCTTAATTAATGAGCTTGCCTTGTTTAAGTGTTATAAATTGTACATGTACTTGACTAATCTACTGAAGTATTTGTACTATCAGATATATCATACATACATACATACATACATACATATATACATACATACATACATACATACATACATACATACATATATACATACATACATACATACATACATGAAATCAATCGAGTAAAGTGTTAGAACTATGAAGTGCTCAGTGTTTGCTTTATTTCTTCTTATCGTTATTGTTTGTTGTACATGTATGTATGTTTGTGTGTATACTGTACGTATACATATAACAGACTATGAACACTGTGTACTGATGATACTCTGTGTATATATAGTAATTACACATTTAAAGATGCTGCACTCAGCAAGATCAGTCTTACGTAATCATTATGATGTGTTTGGGTAATGATATCTGCACATTCCTCTTCTCACATGATCATATCACATATCCTAAGGTCATGTTTATGACATGATCTTAGACACAGTAGAGCACATGAAAAGAAAGGCTGACAACAACAGCATGTGTAGATGCGACTAGCAGCCCTTATTTATGAAAGAAAGCTCGTGTAAATTGGTTAATTTTTAGGAAAATCAAGATTTCACAAACACAATCAATTTTGGGGTGGAAGGGAAGTGAATAGACACCTGAATAAGCTTTAGCTACCCAAGAGTTTAGTTAGTTGATAACCTATGTTTCAAATTGAAATGTAACTTCATTAACTATCACTCACATACATTGTAGTTGGAGAACAGGGTTACTATAATCATGTTGTGTGTCTAGACGACAACAGCTTGTGTGGATTCCCAGTTTACATGTAATTTCATTAATTCTTTCTCATGTACACGTAGGTGGGTTACTGTAATCATGTGGTGTGTCTATCATTACTTCAGTGATGATAACTCACAATAATAATAATAGCTATTATATTTATTAGGGATGTAATGTTTCTTTAAGAAAAACCATTGTTTTCATTAATTGTAGATATATTATCTTAATTGAGAATGTAGGGAGGGCTATTAAATTTAATGTGGTTTTAGTAACTAAATTAAATATCTAATTGATTACCCTACTGTAATAGCTACAGACCACTTTAATTAGTTATCTAAAACTGAAACCCTTTTAGTAAAAAAAAAAACTGTTTTAAATATGTAATTGTCGAATTGTCTACCCTGGCTGTAACTAGCTAAAATGAAAATAGGCTGCTCATGGCCACTTTTTATTTAACTAAAACTCTTTTAGTGAAAAGTGTATTAGATAATTAATTAGTTATAACATTTTAGTAAACTGGTCATATTATCCTTAAAACAGCACACTGTTGTCATAATTACACATTCAATGGTTTAAAATAATCTTAAACTGTTGATGTTTATAGTTGTAATATCGTTGAGACTTCACTGACCAGATATATTCAAAATAGAATGTAATTTAACTCACTACTTGTCTAAAGTAACTTTTACCATTTCTTATTGAAATAAGAAATAAAACATACCAACTGTAATCTTTATCATCGATATCAATGATTTAATAATGACACTTCATAGTACCTACATTATGCTACATATACCAGCTCATTATTATGATATTCATTCAATAAGTATTAAGTATACTGTTACATTTGGGGCCAGGTTGACTAATGTGGTGTCATAAACTCATTTGGAACTTTTTGGAGTAACTAGATCTGAATTAGCTCCAGCTTAAAGGCTTGAGTACTTAAGAACTACCTAGAAAAGGAAAGTGCTGTAAGCATTAGTACTGATACTAAGGTTAAGTTCTTTCGTGTGTCTATGAGCACTTCAAAGCATTCATTATAAGCTAGTTTTAATCTTTCCCTCTTTCCTGGATCTGATTTGATCTGACAGGTTCATTTTCACACTGCCTACCTCTACCTAGATGATCCGTATTAGTTAACCATGTGTGTGTATGTGTTATGTATCTGTACTGTAGAGTGTATAATATGTTCATTTACACAACCTACCTCTTACCTAGATGATCTGAGCATGTGTGTGTATGTGTTATGTTATGTATGACGTTGTATGTGTACTGTGTAGTGTAGTGTGCTATGTATGTGGCAAGTTCATGTACACACCACACTAAACTACCTACCTCTACCTAGATGATCTGTACATGTATGTGTTATGTATGTGTTATATATGTGTAGTGTAGTATGTATAGTCTTCCACTTGAATGGTACATGCAATAGTATTTTCATTTCAACCTTTTAAGGTCAACATATTATTATATTATCTTGGTTTGGATTAGTAAAGTAAACAGGTTGGCTTATCTGGTTTGACCTGTTGTAAGGGTCGGTCTTGAGGGTGCGCCTAATCTTTTGATTTTACCTCCCCTTTTTTTGATTACAACACCCATGATTATATTGTCTGCACTACAGACCATTACAAAATTGATTAAATTATTTCTTCATTATGTGTCCATTCATACAACCAACCATCCTCATTCACATTAATGTAATATAGTGTATAGTATAATGTCATAAGGTGAAATGATTATACTGTTACTCAATAATGAAACTATGGATTGAAATTTAACATACACACAAAAAGAATTACAAAAATTATGTGAAAATGAAAAAGATTGTTGATTAAATTTATCTGAGGTCAAAGTGAACATGAATGATCATTATTAATGTATCTATCTACATGTATTTGTCTATCTATCTATCTACATGTATCTATCTATCTATCTATCTATCTATCTATCTATCTATTTATTTATTCATCACACCTTTCATCTCTTCTCCCTAGCCTACCCATCAATTGATCCAAGCTACACACTCCCACAAGCATACAGAGCACAAGTAGGTACCTCATCTCCACCAATTCAATGCCCATTTCCTGTTGGAATCTTAAGTAATGAATATGAGGTAATTTGGTTTCGTGGTATCAAGAAACTGAACTCAAGTGACACAAAATATGAAATTCTATCAAATTTCTCACTAATAATTCATAATACTGATTTATCCGATACAAGTAGTGGATATTTCTGTCAGATTAATGTTAGAAATGAAAATGCTATAGGAAAATTAAATGAAGTGTTCACTCAGTATGGGCCTGACTCAAGCTTAACAATTTATGGTAAGTATATTGAATTATATGTATTTGTACATGTATATTCTAGGGCACTCAAGGAATGTACAGTATATATGCATACATTGTGTGCAGTCTTGCTTAGCCTGACCCAACCAACTACAAAAAAAAAGGGTCTGGTCAACCCACTAAACCCACTATTACTGGCTTCATCAAGTACCTGGCATAACTGTAGTAAGGATATTTATACAGCTGGCTTACTGGGAAAATATAGTTGTGAATATACTTATTTTGATCATGAATATTTTTAGCGGTTTGTCAAATAGCTTAGCACAGTGGGTTGACCAGACCCTCCCTTTGTAGTAGGTTGGGTCTAGCTATGCAAGACTACACTGAGTGTGCATGTACATGTTTATACTTGGAGACTGTACTGTATATATTTGTGTACATGTATATATACCGGGTGGTAACTATACAGTATATATGCATGTATAATTCAGACATGGGGTCAATTACAATGCAATGTAATATAATTATTAATATTACTATTACATTAAAAATCACTATATTACTTTTACTATTACTAATACATCCTAAGTTAATGTAATATATTACTATTACTAATACATCCTAAGTTAATGTAATATATTACTATTACTAATACATCCTAAGTTAATGTAATATATTACTATTACTAATACCTCCTAAGTTAATGTAATATATTACTATTACTATTACCTTAAAAATCAGTATAATATTATTACTATTACTTAAGATATATCTATTACCTCCTAAATCAATGTAATATATTACTATTACATTAAAAATCAGTATATTACTATTACCAGGAGCTTATGAGCACCGCGAAGCGACATGAAGGAATGTCAAATTGCACTAACCATCTGTTGTCGAATCACACTTTCAGCAAACTCCAAATATGGTCAAAAGGATGGGTTTAAGATAAGTGTTCCGAAGTGGGTGGGCAATTATTAGAATCTAGTCAAGAATTTGCCAAGAAAACAATGTCGAACGAATTCATGCAGAAGAACAGTCAAGCCACAGTCCTAAGCAGATTCATCGATTAGTAGAGATGAAATTGCGATCAAAAAAACCAATGCACAGATGTCTGGAGTGGAACATTTCAAATGGGACACTTCAAACTAACTGGAAGCCCGAAACCCAAGTTCTACAAACCAGGAAGAAACTCGAGAAGAAAGCTTGAATACAAGGCAGTTTCAAATCCTGCTCCAGGTAACAAACTAATCATCATGTGCTTATTTCATTAGAGATATTGTTGTCTAGCTTTGTTTCTTGGGCTTTGTCTATCGTCTTAACGAGTGTTTATACAGCTATTTGTGAAGTTTCGTCCAAAAATTCGCTAGTTCTCAAGAGATCTGATGGCCATGCTATCCCCATAATTTGGATATTCATTAGTACTACTGACTTCTTAGTGTTGATACGAATGGTGTGTTCCTGGCTGTGCAATAGGTTACTTAGTTGTTCTAAAGCCTTGCTGTTTGAGCAAAAGCTAGCGAGGGTTCTGCACTTTAGTGCATTCATCATATAAGGCAGTTTGCACAGGTATGATTCAATGGTTTGCAAAATATGCTGAAGTTTGATGCTCCTTTGTGCTGCTTCACGGCACTCATAAGCTCCTGCTATTACTAAATTACTTACTATAGCATTGAGGTTTCTTTGAACTTCTTTCATGTTTTAAACTGTCTATTACTATTACTAATACTATTACTTGACTGTCTATTACTATTATTGTTACTATTACCTCAATTGTTTAATTACCTATTACTATTACTATTACCTTGAAACATGTAATCTTTACTATTATCTATTACTATTATCCCATGTCTGATATACATGTATTAGAATTAAAATCTCATGATTTTAGGAGAGTGTGGGAAGCAAATCTAGGTCCCCCCTTCCTTCTATATGATACAATGTGTATATGAATGAGCATTCTAGTGAAACATATTATGGTCACAATAGATAAATTGTAAACACCTCACTCCATGTGCTCTAGGGTGCATACACATAATTATTTACAAAACACATCAAATACATGTAATGTAACCTCAAACAGCTGATTGTACAACTGTTATTGTATTCCATTCTTTGAACAATGAAGATGAAGTACTACAATACGCAAGTACACGTACATGTGTGTACATGTAGGTATACATGTGCATGTATATTCGGGTATAAACAGTACAATCTATCTAACTTACAGTTACATGTATCATGTATAAATGTACATGTTATATACATATACTTTACAGTACATTATTTACTATTGTACACAGCTGCAGTACATGTAACAGAGTGGGCATGTGTTTTTCAATTATACTTTCTCTCCACTAATTAAAAAGCTTGTATGAAACCTACATGTACATGTAGTCATATATGGAAGTGTACATAACTCTCATTTTCATTTTTCCATTGCCTCAGGTGTCTTTCTTTCTTTCTACATCTCCGATAACATCGTGTACATGTACATAATTATGTTTAAGTGTACATGTAGTCCTTTATGGAAGTGTACATATACATAATCATGTTTAAGTGTACATGTAGTCGTATATGGAAGTGTACATATACATGATATTATCAGGAAAGAAAGAAAGAAAGAAAGAAAGACACCTGAGGCATGTACATAATCATGTTTAAGTGTACATGTAGTCATATATGAAAGTGTATATGTACATGTACATATTCTTTAATATCTTCTGTAGCTGCTTTAATATCTTCTAACCCATTGTGGGGCTGATTGCCCTTTGTGGCTGGTTCTAACCCATTGTAGCTGTTGAATTTTCTAGGCCTTTGTGGCTACTTGTTTGTTTGTCTATTATGTTTTGACAAAAAGCATCCCTATGATTGCTTTGCTGTGGCTAGCACTCTGAGGGCACTAGTGTTGCTACCTTTCTGTTTACTCTGAATACTAGATCCTTGACGAAACTGAAGAACTCTTTGAAGGTTCTGACCTAAATCATTGTTGAATTCTTTCTTGTATCTGAAACTCAACAACCTATCATATAGTTATGTGATTTTCTTGCTTTTTAAAGATTATTGCATCAATTTAATAATGTCTCTTTATGGAGTTTTTACAACCTGCTTCTTCCATGCAGTTCCTACATTATCAGTAGCTTGAGTATGTGTTCTTTTGTATGCCATGCCCATCAATTGACCAAGCTGCCCAGATTGATGCAACTTCCTTAATAATGTATATAACAAATATATACATGTATAAGAAATATATAAATATAGATATTAACCCTTGTGGAAAGCAAACATAAGGATGGCCCTGCAGGCTATAAATAAACTGGAACTTCACAAGTACTAACAACGGGAGACTCTTAGATACTGTGAAATTTCCATTACAATTGTCCTTTCAATGTTCCTATAATATAAAACTGTTGTTTGGCCTTGTTGCCTAAGTGTATTCATTATTAATGTAAGGGTTAATACTAGCTGGACACTAATGACATCATATCTTCTTCATAAATAGCTAACTGTCTTGATGTTCCTCACTTTATACTACTCTTGAAGACTGCTGTAAAGCAGTTCCTACCCCATTATAACAAGAAGGTTTCATGATTATAGTGATCAGATTAACTTTACATTTTTGTTTGATGCAAGCTTAACCACTATTTTAATAGACTATATGTACATGCGTATCTGTGTTATTGAGAATTCCTTAAACAATGACTATCTTTCGTGATCCTTATCTTGTTGAATGCCTGGACTTTAAAGTTGTTTAAAAAGAAAAAATAGAAACACCACACAATGTTTTGGTTTACAGCTTTCTTCTATTGTAGTAGACTGAGTGCACAAATGTCACACACAATTATACCTTTGCAAACACAGCTTCTACATCATGCACCTGCAGTCATAAATATCATTAGCACTTTGTAGTTATGGTATGAATAATGTTCAAATAAATTCATGCACATAGTGACCTCCCACTCCCACATATACTGTATCATTATGTAATAAAGGAGATTGCGCACACATCATGTGAACTGTGCAGTGCCAAATAAGAAGCTCTTTGAGCCAATCATGTGCCATATGACCTTATCAAAAACTGTGGTTATAGATTGTATCACTTGTTAACTCACCAGGTCGAACTATTTAATCTACAGAGTCAACATGTAATATGCTTTCTAACATTGATAAATTCCACAGTGACAGTGATGCATGACACATGCACAACCTTCCATGTTGTTTCGCAGTATACTTGTGCTAGTTTGTTAGTATAGATATCCTTATATGAAGTGACAATCCAATTTAATACCTCATTGAATTAGTGAGGCAGATAATAAAATTAATAGATGTGAGAAGAATGTGCTGGCAGCCATTTCAACATGATTAAGAATTTTCTCAAAACTTCAAAGTAATCGTAATGACACTTTTCTCTCTGTTTACATTTGTCTGAGGTGACCTATATCTATTTTTATTAGGGCTGGGACGATTAATTGATTAATCAATCGATCATGAAAGATTATCGATTGTAAGTCTGTGATATCGATTATGCTATTTATTCCAGAAGACATGCTTTTTAAACATGCAACAGCAAATAATGTACAATATGGAGACGACAGGAAGCCTCATTGATCATCAAATGGAGTTTTCTGACTAAATTGGCCTAGTTACTTCCACTGATTTTAATGGATTATTAATCGATTTGAAGTTAGTGATAATCGATTTCAGAATCTCAGCTGATTCTAGCCTTAATTTTTATTAGTAACATACAAATATGGAATTTTACTGATATTGCAATTAATAAATCATTAACTGATACCAATCCAATATTACATCTATACCTTCTGGCATCTTATTCTCTCGATAATAAAAATGCAATAGTTATTTACAGCTTTTAATGACACTGTAATCGTAGAAAATGATTGACATTATTAGTATACATAATACGATATCAATTACATCACTCAAAAACTAATTGATAGTGATATTAATAATAGCAGATATTGATTACTAATATCAGTACATACTAATATGTGACTGAATGAGAAAAGAGGTCATTCAGTAAAAACACTTCCCTGTAATTGCTATCTATTCCACCATTTTGTACAGGAAGCCAACTAAATTTGATATCCAGAAATTGTTCCACATAATTTAGTTTCTGTTCTTATACAAATTGGCTGATGAATGTTCATTTAATCAATATTATTATTTACCAAATGACCTCTTTTATCATTCACCTTTTGTAACCCAATTATTATTTTATTTATCTCTATCTATCTATCTATCTATCTATATATAATTTCTTATATTTATATATATATATATATATATATATATGTGATGGTGACATCATCCCTTTGATGTGGTGAGTTCTATATATTGTATATAGACTTTCCATGTGCACATTATGCAGGAGATGTCACCATTATACAATATATTGTATATAGTATGGTAATAGGTCCTATATACTGCATATAGGATCCTTGTTTTGTGTCTTCGAATCACATCCTCGGACACAAACTCAGGTCCTATATTTTGTATATAGGACCTATTAGCATACTACAGTATATATATTACATATATATATGTATATATATATATATATATATATATATATATATATATATATATATATATCATCTATCTATCTATCTATCTATCTATCTAACTCTTTATATATCTATTTCAGGTGATTTTGATCTAGTACCTAAACTCCAAAATACAGCCGTACTACCTGGTAGCACTGCAATGTTCACTTGTACAGTAGAGAGTGCCCCTCAAGGATCAATTAGATGGCTAATGAATGGGAAAACACCCATTAATGACCGGTTTACCATACAGCCTGATGAGGTATGTTATATAGTAACTATATATAGGTTAGATACTGCATTCGAGGTTTCTATGTGCAATTGAACTACCGTGGAAACAGTTTATTTACTAAGGGCAGAGTCCAAAGTAATTAAACTGTTTTCATGGTAGCTCTATTGCATGTGGAAACCAAGCAATTTAGATTATAGTTATTATTTTGTTGGATAGAAGACATAACAAGAAAGCCATGTGGTACTCTTCTTTAGTTGCAGAAAGACAGCAAGGTGATTGATAGCGCGAGTGTTTTGCTTTCAAGAGCAACGCCCACATCTCGATTTTCTCAGCTATGTAACTTTTGGATTTCAAAAAGCTGAAGATTTTAGCTTACTTAGTTGGACAGAAGACCTTTTAAGAAGCTCGTAGATACTAAAACTATTCTTCATTTGTTGATAGAAAGCAGCTAGACGAGTGTTTTTACAAATGCAGTAGTCAGCGGTCAACACCCACACTTTAGTGACTTTCTCAGTCGATTGCTTGTAAAAATCAACAGATCCAGCCTTACATCAAATTATGTTTCTAGTTGTGTGAAATTCCTATAGCAACATCGCAACAGGTAATTATAGGTTTACTAATCAATTAAAAGGAGGTTTAATACGGGATTTAGAAACCTCTAATTGACCAATCAGATTGCAGCATTTTAATAATGATTTAAAAATTAGTAAGGATTTAAATTAACTAAACTTTAACTAAAAATTTTCAGTTCTAAACAAGCATTTATCTTAGATCATGCATGGTGAATGTGAAGGACATTTAGTATGTTTGTTATTTCAAGGCACAGAACAGAAGCTAGTTAATCAGTATATCCAGTATAATATTCAACTAAATAAGTCCTTGTAATTATTAACCTGATGTCAGTAGACACTGGTGTTATTTTTGTATGATAATAATGATCGCTTTTAGTTATAGTTTTAGACTTATAGATGTCTAGTTTCTAACAAAATGGTTATAGTTATAGTTAATTAACTAAAAGGGGTTTTAGTTTTAGTTAGCTGTTTAAAAGTGCCATTATTGTTTTAAGTAGTTATAGTTATTGCAATAGACTTGTAATTTAGTTATAGTTTAGTTAACTAAAAGCAGTGTTTCCCCTAAAGGATGGTACCATGACGCTCCCCCACCCTTTAGTCTTGCTGCCCCATCCTAAAGTTTATGCTGAAAAACACTGTTTTATAACACCATTTTGGATGCACTCCCCCACCCTTGATATTTACTGTCCGGGAAACACTGCTAAAAGTCATAATGCCTTACTGAACAGGTTTTAGTTATACATGTAGTTATATAACTACAAAACAACAGTTACACTAGTAGACAGACACTAGTTCAGTGTATTTACACATACACATCCATATTGAAAGTAATTTTATAGCATGTTAATCATTTATCATTGGGGATTCTAGTGGCCTGCTGGTTAAAGGGCATACCTGCAATCGAAAGGTTGCAGGTTCAAGCCCCACTAGGATCAGGCTTTTTCTCACCTATGAGTGTACTCAGCTCTACCTTCAAAATGAGGAGGTGTTTGTTTATCACTGCCCCCCCCTTCAAAGGGGATGTAAAACCGTTGGTCCCGAGGAGCTGGTTAATATTAGCAACTTGTGCTATTCTAGTTTCCTCGTTAAGCCACATCTGGTCAAAAACACTTGTAGAAAAAAATTAAAAATTTTTTTAAAATGTCCAAAGCATGGTACATGAGTTAATCAATATATTCCTTTATCTGGTAGTTCTAAATGCATCTTTTATTATTAACCTGATGTCAGTAGACTCTACAACCTATATATCCATCCATATTGCTTGTCGTGTTCAAAATATAAATGTGACTATAAAATGAGTTTATCATGTATACATGTTATTACCCTTGTCATAAAGTATAGGCGGAAGGGTATGGTAATCGTTTCATGTGTTTGTATGTCTGTTTGCAAATCTATGAAAATTGGTGACTTGAACGAGCTACTAACAGGCTTCAAATTATACAAAAAAGGGAGGAATTAAAATAACAAAAGGCTTTTGCTAAAAGTTCTAAAAGTTATGACAATTTATATAATTCATGGTTACTGATTTGAGAAGACTCCTAGAGACAACTGGACACATTTAAACATAACTACTACTCTTAATGGCTATCACTAGCAAAGCACAACATCAAACCAAACACAATTCATGTATTAATCACTATAACATCAAACACTAGTTTCTGCCATGAAAGTCAATTTCTACCTCTGCCTATTTCAAGTCCTGTGTTGTGCACATAATTCAACCATGCTACATGATAAGGGAGGTTGTTCTTATACTCTTTGAAGGAGTAAAGACTAAGATATAAGACATAATTATAGAATTAATATATAACAGATCTATGCTTTATTTTTAGCTCTGTTAGCCACTGATGTAATGAATACTGGTTTGTATAAGTCTGTCATTATCTGTGGAAAGATTTCAAATATTAAATTTATTATAATATGCATGCATGAAGCGAAGAAAAACACGGAATCTAATTTGGGGTTGAACCCAGGACCTTCTGATGAGTTTTCCTTTGTTTCTAATTCTCTCATGCCTGAATATCATAATGAATGCACTCGCAGTGCAGAACCCTCACTACAAGTGTGATTTGGGAAACAAGAAAGATTCAGTCACTACACCAAAAATATGATTGCAGACAATATTTGACTATTATTACAATTATTATACTGAGATTATATTATATTTGTGTGTGTGTGTTACAACTTACACTCAAATCCTACTAAGGGTACATAATTCTAACATAAGAAGCACAGTGTTAAAATCAAGAAGAAATTGTAAAACAGTTTGTGGCTTCAATCATGTGGATAAAATGAGCTAGAAATTGACAATCATGGCAGAAAGCTTAGAGCCAGCTTGAAGTTTTAGCAGCCACTACTTTAACTGCACTTTATTTCAAGTTGTGATTTAACAGCGATAGCCTTCAAGCAAGATGAGTTGTGTTTGCTTGTTTTCTTTTGCTACCAGAAGTCTTCATAAAGTTGTGAAACAGCAATCACAAGTTATAAAAATTGTCATAACTTTATAACCAAAAGGTTTTAGAAAAAGCCTGTCTTATTTTGATCCTTGTATACATGTAATTTCATGTCTTTTGGTAGTTTGATCGAAGTCTTAATGTTGTTAGTGATCTAGAAATTTTAGTAAAAGACAGACAGACAGACGTCTGTTGACTTGGTATGGTCTACTATATCCATATTGAAAGCACACTTCATGATGCTTGGCATGTTCAAAAATGCCCTAGTGCTAAAAGAAATGTCTTTAAATGGTGTATTCACAAATAGTTGCTTTTGTTCTAATTTCATACATATGTACATGTAATCATGTGTGTTTGATTCTAATAGTATAAGTCTACTATAGCTACCGTAAATCGGGTATTTTTCATCTGTTTTCAAAATACATAAAGGAAAAGTTCACTATTGGAAATATTCATATACTCCTGGCATGAATCGACTTTTGTATTTCAGAATTGGCAAGAGCTATAGCTCTTGGTGGTAGGTTGGCAGAAAGGTCCCCTCTTGGGTCAGGCAGCCCATCCTTTTCTTGGAAGTACTGTAAAATAGACATCACTGTACTCAGTGTACTGACGATCACGAAGAAGCAGCTGTTAGAATGTCACACGTGCAGTGACACGTGGCTTTGTTATGATTATTACGCAATTCACAAATTTCCACATAAAGAAAATTACGCAATCGATTAATGTTCATAATTCTTAAATTCGGAATCTACACAGCTATCCGAAAATTATAATCAGTTGAAATATACCCGATTTACGGTAACTAAAACTCTTCTAGTAAGCCTAATAAAAAATATTTATTCAATTCTCATTTACCACACCCACTCATTAGATTGAGTCCACCCCATCTTCTATCACTCTATCGAGTACTCTCGTTATCTCGGATGCTATCACTGAAGATACTAGTGAATTGGAGTGTGTAGCTTATGTTGATAATGGAGAAGAAATGTTGTTAAAATCTGAAAAAGCTACGTTTATTGTTATCGGTATGTGATCTAGACAATGTGTACATGTATAGACATAATGTCAAATACATCAGATATATTCAGTCTGCCAAAGATTCTATATTTGGATTTATGTAGATTATTAAGCCAGCATCTTTTTTTATTGTGTGTGGGTTGTTGCCTGTTGGTGTGTCCTGTTTATCTACTTTCATGATTTGACTGCCAAAAATGTATATTATTAATGAATAGTTAGTTCCTGGAAGTGTTGCAATAAACATCTGAATTGTGTAGTACAATAAGTGACTAGTATAATAATAGTGACTAGTATAATAATAGTGACTACTTTTATAGTTATAGTTACAATTATTAGCCTAGTTTCTCAAATCAGAGTCAGATCAGGAGTGGACTTAACGGACACTAATCATGCGTCTGTGTTTGTGTCTGTCTGTGTCTCTGTGTCTCTATGTTGTCTATGTCCTTGTCTGTGTGTTTATGTATGTCTGTGTGTGTGTATCTGTGTCTGTGTGTCTCTCTCTGTGTCTGTGTCTCTGTGTGTCTCTCTGTGTGTCTGTGTCCCTGTCTGTGTGTCTGTGTTTCTCTGTGTGTCTGTGTTTGTGTGTGTCTCTGTGTGTCTGTGTCTGTATGTTTGTGTGCTTGTGTGTATGTGTGTGTCTGTGTCTATATGTAAAACAGTCAATGAGACATGACTAAACAAAGTCAAACGAAATAAAAATATTGAAGTTATTCATAAAAGAGGTTTTTCTCTTTCTTTTTCAGATAATAATTTCATACCTATGTTGGAGTTCACATCTAATGGACGTCTAAACCTTTCTATTGTATTTCCTGGTGTCATTCTTGACATCTTTACACTTCATATTAGGTATGTTATTAGTAAATAATGGTCAGGGTTTCGTGTAGGGGTATGCTTAGTCCCTCCTATATTATACATAGGTAGGATTTAGTGTAGGGGTATGCTACTCCTTGGGAAAGTCTATTTTGTACTCATCTTTAATTTAGTTATACGTGTATATTTAACTCTTAACACTCTCAGTAATCCATAATTGATATTGACTCTTCCTTTCTTGGGGAATCCTGTGTACACATGTTATACCCCCACATTTACTATGCATATGTACATATACTTTTACTATGCATATACACATGTACATTTACTGTACGTGTACGTTTACTATGTACATGTACATGTACATGCATACTATAGGTTTCTCTGCAACAAATGAAAATACTCAAAATTTGTATCCAAATTTTGATTTTACTATTGTGATATTATTTACTGTTGTTCAAGTATGTATTAAATATCACAATAGTTAAAAATTCACTATCACTTGGCCCTAGTGTGTATGTATGTACATACATACATACACATACATACATACATACATACCAGAGTTTTTGATAACTTTTGAAGCCTGGGCCAAATTGGCTCAACAATGGTTAGCGTGTGTGCCATTGGGGAATACATTTTGAGCCAATTAACAAAGAGTTAATACTGTTAGTACAATATAATCATAATTAACTGCGCCATCTGGCCCAAAGGAAGAACTGTGCTGTGCCAAATAAGAAGCTCTTTGGGCCAATGGTGCGCCATGTGAGCTTATCAAAAACACTGATACATACATGCATACATACATACATACATACATACATACATACATACATACATACATACATACATACATACATACATACATACATGCATGCATGCATGCATGCATGCATGCATACATACATACATACATACATACATACATACATACATACATACATACATACATACATACATACATACATACATACATATAATTAACATTATTGTACTTTTTTATAAACTACAGATATATAAACACAGCAGATATTCATAATACTTATGAAAGTACTTTGACATTCATTGACTCATCTATTATTGATGATTATCAAGTCCCCATTGATCAAGTGCCTACATTTCTCTCATTCACTGTCCAAGTTGCTCTGGAGGTGTATGGAGTTATGGGGGAATATTCAGATGAATCTGAACTCATTTGTGAGTATAATTGATTTTAATTGATGTTGTTCCTCAACTAATTTGATCAAAATTGATTTTGAATGATTAATTTGGAGATTCCTCCTTTGCTCTTTTTTTCTTTCTTTTTATTTCATTTAATTGCTTACTTCTCTCCTTCTCTTACTTCTTTCCTTCTCTTACTTCTCTCCTTCTCTTACTCTTCTTCTTTCCTCTTTCTTCTCTATCCTTCCTCTACTTCCTCTCTTCACTTCTATTTCTTCATTCATCTAACAAACAACAGATTCACCTGATCCCTCCACAACAACCTCATCAACTACAGCAACAACAACAACAACAGTGACACCAAACACACAACCCAACACCTCAAACTGCTCCTGCACATCTCCTATCAGTTTATACATTGTAATAGGAATTCTTTGTGGATTATGTCTGCTATTGATTGTGCTTTTAATTATGTTATTTTGCTATTACTTTGTGGCCTCAAAAAACAAGCATCATGCAGCAGTACACGAACGGTCTTTGAGGACTCTCAGGGAAAATAATGGAATCCGTAATCATGATTATGGTAAGTGCTGTACAATGTAAATATCTCGGGGGTTCAGGTCTGATATTGCTGATACACACTGACAATGTATGCATATACATGTGTTTGTACATAATACATATACATATACATATAGCACCTGAAATTATTAAGTTTACGTACTATCACTGTACTACCATTGAGTACAGTGTACTTTGTGAGTGAACTACAACACTGTACATTGTACTTCAAATGTACTACACCATATTACACCTATGCTATCACATACAAATGTAAAGGGATTTACACATTACTATGATCATTGTACAAAGTAGTACTATAGTACTACTTAGAAGTACAGTTGACTTTCACCATATTAAAGTGTAGCTCCCATCATAATCTTAATAAAGTCAGGTACCACATATGCACACGTAAGTGGGGGTGCATATGTTTGTGAGGTAAAGCAAACCTCTAAATTTAATTGTGTCATTATACATGTAATTAGTTATATATAGTGTGGCCATTGACATCATACAGTTATGATCCCCAACAACTTATGATTCTGGCTTAATTAGCAATGGTTTGAGTTACATGTTCTTCATGTTGATAATTAATAAATATTAAGGAGAAATGATTTGTAGGAAATACTTGTACACCAGGGGTGTGGAAATAGTGAGCCAACTGCCAGACATTTTGGCCTATTTTCAATACCCTTGTCCTGCTTCCCATATACTTTGTATACAGCTCAGTTTCAATTTACCAGACATTCACTAAAGTCTGTTCACATTCATGATGTCCTCAAAATTAGGATGTAATGACTTTATATGTACTATAGTGTATAGTTTAATGTCTTAAGGTTAATACATGATTATACTGTAACTCAATGATGAAGCTATGGATTGCATTTTGACAGACACAAAAAAGAACAGGAAGGATAATTATATGAAAATGGTACAGGTAAAAAGATGGTTGGTCATTTCAAACTAAAGTTATGAGCATTTTGTGAGGACAAGGTGAATGTGAATGACCTTTAGTTTAAAATTTATCGGACAATGTCCTGCATGACCAACTGTTTCCACACCCCTGCATGTACACAATAGGGATTGTTCTCTTCCTAGTTTACTAAAGTTAGTGACAGAATCATTTTCTATGATAGCTCTTGTGTGGCATGTATGTAGACACTTTTATTAACTAAAAGTCAAATGCCTTACTAAAATGGGTTATAGTTATAGTTATAGTTAACTAAAACAACACTACATACATACACACATGCATCTTTAATCATCAGACACAGCATATGGTGATACTCAATTCAGAGGGAGCAGGGAAGGAATGCATTCCTCACCTAGTCACTCTTCACATAGCACTCGTGGTACTACATCACCTTCAACTACTAGTCACACACATACTCATTCCAGTAAGTGTTTAGAATAGTAGTAACTTGACAGTCTAGGACTAATAAGATTATCATTGCAAAAAATTAGAGACAGAAAATTTTCTTGTAGTAACAGCTTACAAAACATGAATCTAATGAGATTAAAAATATAATTGGTTCAAGTTACTACACTGTATAATCAATTTATCATCATTCATGAAGAGTCAATTGCACAGGTCAAGTGAGATGTTCTTGCTTTCATAACAGCCAATCAGATTCTTCCCGCAAGTCATTTTGCAGATGTGTAGTAATTTCATATTTAATACATGTGGGGTGCAATGACTTGGTGCTATATAATGTGTAATCACATGACCACTTTTCTGTGATCTGATTGGATAATGGCTATAGTGAACTAGAGAGGGTTTAGTTGGTGCATAGTGCATAGTAAAACTTTAATATGACCAAAGATATACTTAGAATTCATTTTACATATTAAGATTTACATAGTCCCACTTTCATGCGTGGGATTACACTAGCTTATATTGGCATGAGATGATAAACGTCAGAGTCATTTTAAGGATCATGTTACATTTTGGCTCCTTCATTGGGTGTGGTTTTCTGTTTGTAGTAACAAATGGTTTCTATTTATAATGTTCACATGTAATGATGTAAATTGCCTAAATTTTGATATACAGGCAGTACTGGACATAGTTTGAACACACATTCATATACACCAAGCAGACCATCTTCACAAGAAAGTTATACCACTTATGAAGGACATTCCGTAACTGGTAACAGCTAATCCCCATACACACACACACTCACATTATACTGCAATGTACATTTACATATGTATCAGGACTGGTTTATTTTGATAGATAGATAGATAGACAGACAGACAGACAGACAGACAGACACAGACAGACAGACAGATAGACAGACAGACAGACAGACAGATACATTTCAATTTTCATATTTTTTACTTAGCATCTCCTCCTCCAAAAACACATGTATATGAAAAAATAAAAGAGCCCGTACCATCTGTCAAGAAAGATTCAAATTTACCCACCCCAGAGAGGAGTACAGAGAAGAAAATACAGCAGGAAATATCAACAAGTACAATAGCTGTTGGTACTTCTCCTCCAAAAGAATTTTTTGTTGACTCATTAAACAATGGTAAGATGTCATTCTAGTATATAAATAATAACCACAGTTATAGTATGACTAGCTTCACAACATTTTAGTTAACTAAAAGAATAATTAGACTCATTAAAAGGATTTTAGTTTTAGTTAACAAACTAAAACATTAGCCAATTTTCATTTAAAGTTATTGCAGTAGACCTGTAATAATTTATAGTTTAGCAGTGTTCTGCCCAGGATATTTAGAGTGGTGGTTGGATTCTACATTGCATTTAGTGCTGTTTATCCAGTATATACTTAATAGTGTCTCAGTAGCCTATTTATGTATTATCTGAGAGGTGGTTAATTCATCTGAGAGGTGGTTATTCCCGACCAGTGTGGGCAGAACACTGGTTTAGTTGTAGTAAAAGTCATAATTTCTTACTAAAAGGATGTTTTCTGTTATAGTTAACTAAAACAACATTAGTACAATGTACTGTACTGTATAGTTATTACAATCAATATAAATTTAGCTATGTAAACTCAAATTATGAAAACGTTTATTATAACTATTACTAAAATTAATATCATTTTTTGTTAAATTTATACTCAATTATATAAAATGCCAGCCCATTAATTTTACCATGTATATGTACTATACCTACATATGATGTCATGGAAACATTTTTAGATTAGTATTTCTATGTAAACTGTTACTCACATCCTTAGAGGGATCCATAGGATCATTGTTATACAATTTTCTAACCAAAAATGGAGATATTAAATTGAAAAGGGAATTTTGTTCTCTCAATCATGTGTTACAGCACTCTACCAACTTTTGTTAGGTTTTATTTCTACAAATAATTATATTTGATATTTTTTTAACTACAGGAGACAGTAAGTCACCAAAATCAGGAAAGAAACTTACAGTTTCCATGACAACAACATCATGCCAAACAAATGGGACAGGAGAGTCAGATTATAAACCAAATAGTATCACACCTCTTTCTCCATCTCGTTCTGATCCCTTGTTAGAATCAAGCATGAAATCCACCACCTCAGATCATACACCTAATCCTGGGACACTACCAGGATTCAGTTCCAGTATAGCAATTCCTGTTTCATCTACTAAACGAGATCAGCAAACCTTAACCTCACCTTCGTTAGAAAACCGCAGCCCTTTAACCACAAGTGCACAAGAAAATCTACCCACTTACCAACAGTATGCATATGGTTCAACCACACCCCCTGTCCAGCGACAGCATAGAAAATCACAAGATGTTGACGTTGCGTATGAAAAGATACTTCAGGATTATGATATTATACAGGATTAAACACATATACACTTCACACACATGCATCGTAACAATAATTAGTACACATTTATATTATATGTATGTATGTTACCTTCAGCTTATTTCATACACTTAAAAAATATATTTTTTAGTCGGATTTATTCTCAGAGCTCAGTTTTGTTTATTATAAGTTGTTATGCATTTGACGTGCATGTTAAACCATCATTTATTATTATTACATACAAATGCACACATATCATTATTTTGTATCCTATTGTTTTGTTTTCATTATATTCATGCCTCTACTGTACCCTCTGCTTTTGTATTCATAACAATTTTTTTATTTTTCCAAATTCTCTGACGTAATTACAAACTCATGGAGACCCGCCCTTACAACTAACACTTACTTTCTTTTAATAACGCTAGTTGTATGGGTTCGAGGTATACTTCCGTCGTTTCCATTCTGCTACTGTCACTCATATCAATAGCACTTAGTGAAACAGTCTATGAGGTTTTTTTCAGTAGAGATGACGAAGAGGTGACGAATGCGTTCACTTTAATGTGTGTAAATACCTTGATCGGAACTCAACTTAGTAATGCTAAGTGGTTCTTTAATTCAACAGACTACAGCAGTAATTCCTGTACACAAGATGCAGTGATAAGTGGGGAATATCTTGTTCTCACACTAGTTCCTGAGTGTGAAGGGTATATACAATGCGGCACTGATACTATCTTGTCTCTTCCCAAACTTTTACTGAGTGAGTATATATATTGTGTGTGGTTGGGGGCGTACCTCATCGGCAGCAATGCCATGCAGGAGTAGTATTCCCAGAATGTTTTAAGGTGGTACAAAGGAGTGGGCGGATGCAGTTTCAAAATACAATATAGATACTAATTTTGTGTAAAACCAACCTTCATATTTTCTGGAGACTTTTATATCGTCCTGTAAGTGAGGAAATGTAGCTAAAATCTCCATTAATTTTTTCCAATCGCAATAAATACAGAACCACAAAAGCCATGCCCACCAAGTACAATGCAAACAAATGAAGCCGTTTTCTGAAAATTCATTTTGGTTTTATAGTTACAAGGGGCTGAATTCTGTAGCTTGTAAGTGAAACCATAAAATTTACCTTTTTAGCTGTAGGCACTATCAATCTTTCTCAGAGACTAACTACAGTTTCCCTGCCAGAGTGACCCCCCACCACTCCTAGTGCGGGTTGTTTCTGAAAATAAACGAAACTTTTAGGCCCCTATAATTAATTAATATACCCAGGTGGGTGTGGCTTTCAACAGATACAGATTTGATTTGATTTGATTTTTAATTTTATCCAAAAACAAGGAAAGGATGAGCACAGAGGTAATCCCATATTAAGTGCCTCCCAAAAAGTAAACAATACAAAATAACTATACATATACATATATAATGCAAAATAAATTAAGATACAGTAATTACATTAACTAGAATGAAATAAATTAAGTTAAAAAAAAATACAAACATGGGAAATAGTAATTATATTTGGAACCAGATAGAATGCAGCTACAACTTTCCAAGACTAGAAGAAACTCATTGGAGTTGCATCCTCCCTCTCCCTAGACTCCAACCTTAATAGAATTACATGAACATATATATTATGCAGCTATTCCAGTAATTCATGAAGTATTGCAGTTGATTCTCTTTCACTTCTTTACTGTTCATGCAGATAGTGTATTAAGATGAAGCATTACTTATCTGCATACTTAGTTGAATAGATCACCATGCAGAATTTGAAATTTAATCTCACTGTGTTAAATAAACAATGAACTAGTTATTTAGAATTTCCTCACAGCTTATCCAACTCCCTGGTACCAGACACCAATTTAGCACAGCAAGTACATTTCAGGTAGTGACTGCTATAACATCAAGCACTAGCTTTCTGCCATGACTGTCACTTTATAGCTCCATCTATATTTCTTTTCGTGCACATGATTGAAGCTACAAAACCGTGTGAGGGTTGTTTTAACTGCTTATGACTGGAGGACACACACATGTGGTGTACTGTCTGCAATTCATAATAATTGACTTGTTCTATAATCACACTTGTGGCAAGAGTTCTCCAATCATTACACAGTTATTTATAATTTCTTTCACAGCTTACCCAACCTACACACCAGACTACAATTCAACACAGCAAACTGTATACTTTCAGTCAGAAGAGAGTATTGTCATACCATGTGGTATAAGAGTCTCTGCTACTAGTAATTTCGAGGTTGAATGGACAAGGGTAGCTGATACGGCCATTCCTTTAATGAATGTGACTCTAGACTCCAAGTATGGATTAATATTGGAGAATGTTTCAGTTACAGATTCAGGTACAGTATAATAAATTGTTATGTGTTTATAATATTATATTAGAGAGTACGGTAAAAGAAGATGTAGGGATGTCAAAACCCAAAAAGCATGCAAACAAGGTTGGGAAGCTAACATAGGACCCAAAATTAAACAAACCACTTCCATATAACCCTACATAAGTACAGCTCTTTGTATTTTGTTTTATAGAGGTGTAAGTACTTATGTAGGGTTATATGGAAGTGGTTTGTTTAATTTTGGGTCCTATGTTAGCTTCGCAACCTTGTTTGCATGCTTTTTGGGTTTTGACATCCCTACATCTTCTTTCCCTTTTATTGAAAATGTTTTTTATTATTCTTTATATATATACTTCGAATAAACGCCCATCTTGTTTTAACGCTAGGCCCAAACGTCCACACAGTAATAAATGCCTAGGTGTTTCTTTAAGCAAATATGGTACATATACTTGTTTTGTTTTAACATTTTGAGAATCTATGGTAAAAAAAAACTAATTTCATGGATTTTGATTTTTGCAGACCATGTTAGTTTTAAATTAAAAATAGTGAAATGTTAAACTTTTGGGGACATCAATCTTCTGGATGGAAGCAGCAGTGAAATTTAGTTATAGCAAGGGCTAGTCTCGTCCCCAGACTGTCACACCCCACAACAAAAAACAGTCTGGTAACTTGGGCTAAGATTCCTGGCACAGTGATGTCAGTCTCTGTAGCATGATTGGCCACTGATGGATCAACTGACAGCTGACTAAGAGACCTTGCTAAACGAGAGATGATTCCGAATGAGAATGACAAAGCACAATCCACTTCTCAGTGAGACTAACTACCAACTATTTGAAGACGTGTGTTTCTGTCTGGAATATTTGTTCACATGTGGGGAGCAGGCCCCTCTAATTGTCGTTAACCTCACTAGAGGCCGCCCCTTTAATGTTAACTTTGTTTATAAAACTTAAAATGTGTTAAACATCATATAATTTATTATAATAATTAATTATTATTATTACTATTATTATTAATATTACTCTCTTGGTTGCATAGTTATTATCAGTATTATAACATTGTCATTCTTAGGTAGTGTATATATATGTCAGGTGTCTGCAGTAACTGGAGATGATCTTAATCCTAATATTCTGTATGATACCATAGAAGGAAGATCTACATTACTGAATGTCACAACATACAGTAAGTAAAATGTAACTGGAAATAATTATTATTTGTTTCAGTCTTAGTTTCTAATTCAAGTACTTCTTAAGCTCTTCAGTCCTCACACTAGCTTGTACATACATTCTGTATAATGCACAACTACAATCATAATTATATGGGTGACCCTTCAGACATGCTATTTATAAAATACATTTATTTAACTTTTTTTGGAAATATGTACTATATATACTGTGTTAGTTATACCATTGACTGAATGAGAAATTTGTATCGAGTGATATGACTTTATTGCCCATAATAGTATTCATGTTTCATAATTGCATAATTTGTTATAATCATTAGTCTAGATATAGTATCTATGTATTAATATTTGTTTTATTAATCATAGCATCTTTTTGTTTTCTCCCTTAGTCCAACCAAAGATTAGTGATGAACTTCAGATTATGCGACTTGAGAATGGAGGAGTACAGTTTATTTCATCAGCTGAAGCGAGTGGTGTTGGTGAGTACCGATGGTTTATAAACACCATTGAAATACGTGACTCTACTAATGTGAGAATAGATAATATGCCTCAAAAAGGAAACAATACGATCAGAGGAACACTGAAGTTTATTAATTTTAAACTTAACGATGGAGATGTAATAAAAGCTGTTATTAATAATACAAATATTTATGGACAGACTATGGAAGACTCCGATCGTGCTGTTTTGTTTACTATTTCACCATCTACATGTATTACTAGTACTACATGTATTACTACTAATGGTAAGTTCAATTCAAAGGATTATTATTGATATACAGATTTCATTAACAAAGTATATGTGACATAATTCGTTTGCCTATAAAATGATTTTGAGTTCAAATGCATACATTTCGCTCACCATTCTGCAGGAAGTCAATGAAATGTGTTATCCAGGAGCTATTTTTAAGCTTCTAGATATAGAATTTCGTTAACTTCCTGTACAAAATGGTGGAATGGCAATTGATTGAAGGTAAGCATTTGATCAAAGTTATTTTGTGGGAAAGTGTTTTTTTAATGAAAAACAGCTCACATGACTATGGATGAGAAAAGGTTCATTTGAAAACATCTTACTTGGAGTAATTATAGCTCAGTATATACACCTAATTTTTTATGTTCTTGTATGAAATGACTGAATGGTGAGTGTTTAATAGTGATTAAATTATTTTCTAGATAATCCATTTTCTCATCCATAGTCAAATAAACCATGTTTATAATACAGTGGAGGATTATAATTATATTAAAAATACTTTAGTAAAAGCCCCTTGTTGTGTTCTTCCTATTTCTCAAAATAGCCATCATAATCTCATGAATATTAGAGTTCAAAGTAATCCTTAGTCTTTGATGGCATTTTTGTACCATCTATTGGATTGTCTTAAGTAAAATTGTTTTAGAAAACTTTCGAAGCACATGGATGTTGATATGTATATGTAGGGAAAGAAGTATGCATTAGACTTATCAAGGTGCATAAAGTACATATTGTAAACTGTGTCTGTAAGGTATATAAAAAAGGATAAACAACAACTAGAAATGTGCATCCTGTTAGTAGTTACTAATTGAACATTGGCCCTCTACCATGTAAAATCATGTCTTAGCTATGTTTACAAAATTATATTTTCCTTGCAGAAGGAAATTCAATGCCTATGACTACAGTTACTGTAACAGTTGAATCTGATCCCAATAGTAATTTGTTCAAACCAGACACAACTCCAGGTGTGACTAACATTGTTCTCCTCATTATAGCTGTTATTTTCTTTCTGATAACCTTGTATCTTGCTTTAATAATTCTGGAACATCATTGCAAATGTACTAAAAACCAACCTGGGTCTATCGAACTTGATGAATATCCAAAGAATAATGATACAACTCAGGTATTTGATCAACCTCATCAACTTCCAGAGAATGATTTATTACAAATTCATGTGGGAAGCCAGACATTTCCAATTCCTAAGAATGATGTTTCTCTCACAGACCTTCTTGAAACATTTAATGAAATTATTTTGCTTACTGCTGATCATATTAAATTGGATGCTGATGCGAAACGAGCTATTATGAAATTAAGATTAATAATTAACCAGTGGGAAATTAAGGCAATGCAACAAAGAATTCGTATTGTTGAGTCTGATGATATACTACAAGATTCAACATCACTGCAATTGTTTGATTTAGTGCTACCAGCACTAAGTCAAGTGAATGAACTGTAAACTGTTCAATGAATAGTCTTAACTTGTTTTTTTGTGCACTATCTTTTTTAGTTAATTGCATTATTGTATGGCATTAGTTTATATAATAATTATTATTATTATTATTTTGATCCCAGTTAGTTACCTAACATCTAAAATGAACCCTGCATGTCTTACACAAGTACATTTCACATGGTATATACTGGTATATGTATTTTCAATATGTGTTTGTATGATCCAAAATATTGCATATGCCTACATGCATGCATATCTCAAAGAAGTAGCAGAATGATGGTATGAACAGGGTTGAAAAGAAATCAAAAGAAAGTGACGTAGGTGAGAAGAAATACGATGATACTCGGTAAGAGATAAATAAAGAAAAGTTGAGGTACACGATATAGTGGAGGAGATTGAAGACATGGATAAACTTCAAGAAGAAGAAAGATACTCAACAAGAAAAGAACAAAGAAGATACAAATAATCAAGAAATGAGTGAGAAGAGGAAAATGAATACATATTGAATGCTGAAAACAAGTACTTTACGAAAATTGAGTCATGTAGACAAGAAAGCACCACTTCTGTGTTCCATTCTTTCTGACAACCTATAAAATGAACATTATTTGTAGCAGTTTTGTTTACATGCAGCAGAAGAAAAAAAATAGACTTGTTTTACCTTGGTGATCGATCTCCTTGCATCCATCAGGCTTTTCTGCTAAGAAGGCTTTCACAACAGTACCAGATACACTTTTGATTATATTAACTGTATGCATAACTCTCTCTTAAGAATGGTATTCCTTCAGGCACAATAGCAATAAGATGAGTACTCTGTATTCCTCCTCTGATCTCTCAGTTTTCTCTATCTCATCCAAAGTATAAGCTATTTCCATTGCTCTAATCCTGGTTCTGCAATTATCAAGATGATCTCTCAACACATATGCCAGGTTAGTTTTGAAATGACAATGCTCAGACAGCTTGGACATGAATGTGGATACAGACTCTCCTGGTTGTCTGAATTCAGAAATTGAAACCATTGAACTATCTCAAAAGGAGGAGGACAGCAGTGATTTCTCATGACTGCCACCAAGTCATTCAAATAATGTATATAATTATATTTCTGATGGGTTGTGTGGAGCTACTAGATTCCTCTCGAGTTTTTATAGAATGCTGGACTGATCATTGAGATGATGATGATTGACTTCTTCCGTTGATTCTTAATTCCATTTGCTGCAAAATAATTGGAAAGCAGTACACATTAATTTGTTTCATCAAACCATAGATAGTATCTATGGTCAACCTCTGCTATCTTTCCATAATATAGGCTCCAAGTAATCCGCAACTTTGTTATAATCTTCAATAATTGACACTAGTCACAGTGATATCAAAAATTTCTCTTTTGTAATGAAAATAAAGATAATTTCTTATATACTAAAAATCCAGCTCCAAAAATATATACCATTTATAGTACAATAGAACAGAGACATATGTGTAGATTTAAAATGAAAAACACGAACATTGACTAATAAATATTACACATGAAAAATTAATAATCAGTACATTATGGTTATTTGTAATGAAAATTATAAAGTTATTACCCTGTACATTCATATATTTAACTCCATACTTAGTTTCTTTCTAACGTTCATTTGTATATCAGACTTAATAGTATCAGCTGCAACAACAAAAGGCCCACCTATTGTATAAAACACAGAAAAGAATTTTCTACAAGTTTGTTCAACCTGTTGTAAATCTTTTGCAAATGTGAATGTTGACAAGAAACAGTTAATGATTGTGTCAAATGATGGATTCTGTCCAATAAACAATGATATCACACCAGCTTGTAGCATTTCTGCAGCAACTCCTTTTATGCAATCTTCAAAGATGATACGAAGTGATCCATAGTTTCTCTGTATTTCATCTCTTATACACTGTATCACATAATTAGTATTGGCATTTGTTCTATCTGTGAACGTGAATAGTAGCAAACAACAATCTGTCTATTAATTATACTGTAATTATTCAGTTAATTAATACAATTTGTATTTACATTATTTACCTTCATCTGATGTGACAACAACAGTATCTTCTGAAACAACATGGTCTAACTGACGTCTTCCTTGTTGACTTGTGATTTCTGCACGATGAGCGTAAGTAATTAGGGTGAATAACATAATAACAGCATAACAATGTAAATTAATGAGATTTATTGTGTTCCATGAAATACATGTTTAAACTAAATGTATGCATAGAAGGCTAGCAATAAAGCACACAGCACTCCACAATATAGTATATAAAATATAATACAAAGGGCAAAATATTCATACCATCATTACTCATGCAGGCACAAGTAATTTACTATAGTTATAATAAATTATAAAATTAACTGAAACAGTAAGCAATACAACTAAAATTAATATTAATTATATACAATTCTACATCCATATTATTTGAAGTACTTGAGGTTGGAAAAATGTCACATTACATAATTATGTATCAAATAATTTTAAATCACACCTGATGTACTATTACTACTGGTGGAGTCCAGAAATCGATCAATACATATTTTCTTAGATCTGACATCATAAGGAGCAATACAAATCAAAGGAACAGTATAACTGAGGTGCTGCACAGTTTTTGGTGTTACTGTAGCCCACACTGTCACCAAACAGGATGGAGGAATAGGACAGTCATCACAACCAAAGCTGTCAGCATCTACTTTGGCAATCTGTGTTTAATTATTATTAATGTAACTTACTGAAACAGTGTAGTACAACAATTGCACTGATAACAGTGATAAGTAAATGTTTCTGTAGCAAAATATACAGTAACTAAGGCAGAGGGCTGCATAGTATTCAAACATTGGGTGCATGGGGTAATTTTGAGTTGGATCCAAATGAGGAAAGCCTTGAACAGAGAGACATATGCAAGCTATTCACTGACACAAAAATGTTTACAACAAAATTAATAGTGTATTATTTTACAAATGCAAAATTATTACTGAAAGTATGTTCATAGTTTAATGATCTGGATCAATTGGTAAGTTATGTAGTTGTTATCGTGATATTTGATGGAGACAGTTAATTATGTTATCAAGTCCATTTACCCAGCAGAAATATGGTTTGTCTGCTATGCATTATTATAATGTGGAAATGAGAGAAATTTCACACATTGACTCAGCGATGAATATATTTAAAGGCTTAAACAATTGTTACAGGTATTTCTTGAGACTGCGATTCAACCACCCACAGGTTTCAAACAACTGGCTTAACTCAATGTATAATTTTTTCATATATGCATTATAATTAAATGCATTATATAGTTATACATACAAAACTGTATGTTCAACAGTGACCGCATCTATTTCAAATTAGCAAGGAATCATTCTAATTACTTTGAATTCCATTAATCAGGCCTAGGAAACTATTATGACCTAAAGGAATGAATATAACAATCAGAAATTCTGTTCACTCAATTCCTGACCAGGATTCATAGGTAGTATAGGTAGTGGTATATCTATAGTTGGTTCTCATACATATAAATTAATCTCCAACACTTACTCTAAGAGGAATAGTTTGAGGGTCCAGTGACCATCCAATAAAGGATTTCTCCTGCTGTTCTGTCATGTTTAATTCAATATATCCATTAATTGGATCCTGGAAGCGAAATGTCATCATTGGTCCCATCTCTACATTTGAATGTTCAGCTTGCATATACTGAAATGAAAAGAACATTACATATCATTGTGCTGCAGTGAAGCCAGTTTATTATAACCTGTATAAAGACCTTGACATTTAGGACAACAATAAACTTCATCCACCATATGTTAGTTCCTTTTCTAATATAACAGACCTGTCCAGTGTATGTATTGTCCGGAACTTTGATAACTGAAATATTTATATAAAATAGTATTCAAAAATTGATTTTATCCTTAATTATAATAACATCTTACATTGTGCTTCAGTTATTCCAATGTTGGAAGCAGTACCAGTAATGTTATCATCCTCTTCCGTATCTGATGTATGAAACATATCTCCTGAAGTACTGTGCTTTGAAGAAATGTTATCATCATCATCTTGATAATGATCACCAACTACATCAAAATAACAAAATATAATGTATTATACCAAATATGATCATAGAACACAATAGGTCTACCAATTTACTAATGTAATAGAGTATGCATGTCTACTAACTGTATTTGCACTCCAGAAGCTCTAGACTAGGATAAGAAATGTTTGGTAAATCCACAACAATAGATGAGTATTTATTAACTTCTGATGTTGTACTTGTGATAACAGTACTTTCAGAAGAAATAGAAACATCACATACATTTTGACCTGTTGCTATTGGGAAGAGAATTAATAGTCATTCTTGTGTAACACTAATAATTGATTTACTGTTTGGTTGTACTTTAATGGCTCCGTTCTCATCCTGTTTGATTTGTGTTTCTTTTTCCATGTCATAATCACATGTGCTTTGATGGATGTGTTCTAAAAGATATAAAGTAGTATATAGCTGATATCATAATGGATATATTATTACGAACCACTTTCAGACTGATTGAATGCTGGTTGTATTTCAATACCAATACTACTATTGGTTACATTCCCATCAGTATTACCATCAAGAGTACTTGTATTATCATGAGCAGTAGGAACTGTATACAATCAAAAATTTCAATTATAAAAACTGTATAGAATTTGAAATTTACCATTTCCAGAATTGGACATATGCTCAGTATCACTATCACTACTAGTGCTAGTTGTATCATCTGATGGATCTTCTTCTACATTTGATGTATTACTTGAACCATCACCATCACATGTCTTCCCAGTACAGACCAAGCAAAACTTCTTGCGTGTTATTGTGCCATATTGGGAGTTGACATTGAACTTCCCTCCATTTATGAAGTGAAACTTGTATGGAAGAGCTGATTTATTTATAGGTGCTATCATAAAATGGAGATATTTAACTTGCTCTTCACTTTCCAGTAGCACACAATGCTGTAATTCTAATGTGACAGGTCGAAGAAGCTCATCAGCAAAAGAGATTGCATAAACAGCACTAACAAGCTGCGTGCCTTTTGGGAATTGAAATTTGCCCCCAACCAATGCTTTTACAGCACACTCACATGTCTGTGTTGGAAGAAGTGTTCCCTGCAAGAAGTGAATTTTAAGGCCAAAATCCTCCCATCCAAAAGATTGTGACCTGTCTCCTTCAATAATAAACTCTTTCTCTGCAGCAACATGCACACCAACAAGACGATCTACATAAATCAAGATGATAATTATGCTATATAATATCTAAAGTATGATTATTAAAATTAATTATCATAAGTTCATAACTAATAATGAAAGAGTTCAAAGCCATAGTCAGCTAATATAAAATTAAATATTTGCAGCTAACAATGCATATTCAACATTTAAGTAGGACAAACTTTTGACTTTACTATTTTGTGGGTTAAACTACATATGCTTCTCAGCCTTTCATATACTATCAGTTATAGCTATAGAATGAACTATTGCTGAAACATAATTTAAAGCATGAGGGTGGCAGCCTGTATGAGTGGATTATATACTGCATGTATGCATGTTCTACAATTGATACAATGTAGCCTACACGCAGTTAATTATACATATGCAATGAGTCTATAAGTGCATAATTATAATTTTTATGGCCCGTAGGACCATCCCTATGATTCCCACAGGTTCGAACTATATATATCTATATTCTTGTGTACCATACATGAGTATGCATTTTATACATAAGTTAAGGATGTTGTGTCATTCCATGAGGCTTGGTCAATTAAGATAATAACACGTAAAAGTACGCGCATTTGAGCCAAGAAATTGACAGAAATTCAGGAAGAATGTAAAACTCCAAATAATACTATTAGCTGTTGTATATAGCAGAGAAACAGTATAAAGATGATGCAAGAATCTTAAACAAATAAGTATAATAAGTTTCAGACATGAGGAAGTCATCATTTAGAACCTTGAAAGAGTACTTCGTTTCATCAGTGTACTTAGACTGCAGTTACACTTACTTCTTCAGGCCCCAGTTTTCAAGTACACACAAAAGTAGAGACACTAGTGCTATCAGCAGCGATAGTCATCCAATACAAAGCAATCATAGGGATACGTTCTTCTCAATATATCTTGTTACTAACCAGTAAGATGGACCAGATAATTGACTTGAACTTCTGCTTCTTTGTAGGTTTTAATCAGTTGAATTTCTTCAAAACTATCACTTAATTCATCAAACCTTTTATGATCTTCTATTTCAAATTGTGACTTTTTGTTTTGCAGCTGTTTTGTACATGAATCGACGTGTTCAATTTCTGACAAAAAAAACCAAAATGATATGAGCTACATGTACATCAAAATAACTAACTATTCTCCACTGTTTCAAACATGCCTTCCTTTCTTCTCAACTCAGTTTTGAGTGACTGATTTTCAGTAACAACTTCATTCACAAGAGACAGTAAATCTATTATATAATTATAATGATAATAATTACATCTCGTAAACTCTATAACTTCACAATATATCAAACCTTTATGTAAGTCACTTGTCTTTTCCTGTCTCTCCAAATCTATTCCATGTGGTTCATCATGTTTCTTCAAATAACTGCTTTTTATTACTTCCCCTGATTGTTCTTCTGTTGGTAGAAATTGCAATTGGATTGAAAAGTGGCAGTACATACTATCAGTAGTTGTATATGAATGTTCCAAAGCACAATTGTGTGAGACTATTGAAAGCACCACTGCCAATAGAAGTTTTGTTAATAAAACTAATTCTCGCACAATAGCTTGAACTTATCATCGCTCACAAGTGTATCAACTGAATGTAAATGATGCACACATTTCTGCAATCCATGTGTTCCAGTTTTAGTGAGAATGCATGCATGGTACAAAAATCAGATACAATTAATATTATATCTAAAACTTATCGGTGGCCATTTCATTGCTACGTATAATAAAACAAATACTTGTGTAATTTACAAGATGTTATCTTAGTTACAATGCTGATTTGTTTATTTTGAAGTTATAGAAGTCAAAAAATTACCACCTTTATAAATTATTGGTCTGTTTTTAGGTATACATTACACAATATTTCAAAAACAATTGTCTTATCTCACCACTGTGCATCTTCTTTCCAATTACTTCTACCTCACTCTTTTGGTAGCACTCAGTTATTGGGATCATCTCAATCTCTTCAGCTTTGTCTAAGAAGCAAATTGTTACAAATTAGTCATTCTCAGCAATGTATTAATGCATGCATGTGCATGTGATCCACTGGAGTTATATAATTGTGGCTGTACCTGATTGGTGTGTATTCTCCAAAACCTGAATTACATGTTGGTAGAGCGTTTGTGATTCCCTTAGTTGATATTGAGAAACTATAGAGATTGAGGAAGCTAACATAGTGATTATACTTTACTATGTTTGAAGTAAATTATTATAATTATAGTAAAATTACTTCAATGTTTATCACAAAATAATTATTAGTGATTGGAGGAGTGCATCAGTGGTATATGATGTTTGGTCAACAATGTTCAATCATTTTTATAAACAGTGATTTTCAGCATAAAGTGGGGAAGAGCCATGCATGGTACATGTACCACCCTTTGGGGGAAACTTGGTGATTATAAAGTTCAAGAAAAGTGGCCTTAAAGATGTGCATGGTCTCATTATACAAGTTGTCCTTAGGAGAGGTTCCACTCTATAACACTGTCTTTTGTACTTTACTATGCTTGCTTATGAAGTAAATTTAAGAGTGGCTAAAGGGAATTATTCTTTAGCGCATTATTATGTAACTCAATGATGGTTTCAGTAAACAAGCTTGTTAACGTTGAAAAAAGGTGGCTCAGTAGTCACTTTATTTATTGATCAACAATACAGTTAAAGATATTAACCTTTCTTCCATTTTTCTGCTGTCTGGTTTAGCTGTGACATATTTGATTCCAACGCTTTAACTTTCTCTTGACTCTGCTGCAGCTCATTATTCAATAAAGTTAACTGTTGATGTTGTTGACTGACAACCTGCTCTTTTACGGTTAGCTCTTGTTGACAACTGTCTCGATCTAACAAGCACAATAAATAATCAACCGTGTTTTATTATGTAAATATGTAGCTGAAAGAACACTATACATACATGAACAATAATTACGGTTGAGCCAATCTGAATATGAACGTACAATAACGCTTCAATTATAATGTAAATATTGTAGGGTTCTATATGATAACTTATGGGGCTCACAAGGTAAACACCCGGTTTTAAGTTTAAATTTCAGTTTTGAAGGCAATATGAATGTGGGACAGAGTCTCCACACTGCTGTTACCTGAAGGTTGATGTATAATATGAATTGAAGCAAGAAATGGTTTTGCCACCTTCGCAAATTATCAATTAATTAAGCTGTTTGAGCATGACACAACAGTAATACATTATTATGTAACTCAAGGATGGTTTCAGTAAACAAGAAGTGGGGGCTTGTTAACGTTGAAAAAAGGTGGCTCATTAGTCGCTTTATTTATTGATCAACAATACAGTTAAAGATATTAACCTTTCTTCCATTTTTCTGCTGTCTGGTTTTGCTGTGACATATTTGATTCCAACACTTTAACTTTCTCTTGACTCTGCTGCAGCTCATTATTCAATAATGTTAACTGTTGATGTTGTTGACTGACAACCTGCTCTTTTATGATTAGCTCTTGTTGACAACTGTCTCGATCTAACAAGCACAATAAATAATCAACCGTGTTTTATTATGTAAATATGTAGCTGAAGAACACTATACATACATGAACAATAATTACAGTTGAGCCAATCTGAATATGAACGTACAATAATGCTTCAATTATAATGTAAATATTGTAGGGTTCTATATGATAACTTATGGGGCTCACAAGGTAAACACCCGGTTTTAAATTTAAACTTCAGTTTTGAAGACAATATGAATGTGGGACAGAGTCTCCACACTGCTGTCACCTAAAGGTTGATGTATAATATGAATTGAAGCAAGAAATGGCTTTGCCACCTTCGCAAATTATCAATTATTTAAGCTGCTTGAGCATGACACAACAATAATACATCCATGTATAACTTCCTTCCTGTTTCTCCCTCAAAATAAAATTCATATGTAGAATCTTGTTATGGATTACCACCTACCTTGCTGTAACTTTTCCAGTTTATGTTTCATCTCTTGAAGTTTTTCATCCTTTTCCCGCAAGTTAACCTGTGATAACAATAACTCTCCTTCTTTTTGTTGCATGTTCCTTTTCAAGCTCTGTACTTCTTCATTTGTCTCCAAAGTGGGTTTCAACAATTCTGATTTCTATTTAACAAATTAAATATAAAATTAATGCTACATGTACATTGTATATCAAAAATTTTCTTGCAATAATACTACTGTACACACCAATTTTGTAGGTGGCTATACTGAGAGAACAGACAGAGATGCAGACAGAAACACAGACAGACACAGACAGAGTCATTTATGGGAGAACTCGAACAATGTCATCTATAATTCTGGGTTGACTGGATCAATGTTTGCCGCCAAAAGATTTATTATGATGGATAAAGCATTGCACCAAAGATACTATTGTAACAAAGAAATGAAACTGCACACAACATTTTGGCTTTTGTGTGCAGTTTCATTTCTTTTGTAACATTCATTCAGTCAACCAAATAATATAAGTCTCTCTGTCTTTATCTGACTTAGTGCCTGCCTCTCTGTCTCTGTCTGTCTCCATAATTCTGGGTTGCAAAATAGTCAACCAAATAATATACACAGATTAAAAGACAGAGATAATGACAGATAGATAGACAGACAGTGGAAAAGAGACAAAGAGAGACAGATACTTGGAGAGAGGAACACTCATACCAACACTCTCACATACACACTAGCCATCAAGAGTCATTTGGCTAATAATTATGCTTACAATCAGAAATGACTGAGTTATTATTAATATGACATACATGTAGCAATGAACTAAATCAAATTTTGGTAACGTACTTGTTGTTGGATTTGATCAAATGATGATTGAAGCTCTTTCTGAATGAATCTTTTATAAGTACCTCTACCTTCCCAGAGTCGTTGAAAAAGTCTTATATGATACTCGTCACTGTTAGCAAGTTGTTGAGGTCCCCATATGCTACCCACTGTCCAAGAAGTCTCATCATTATAAACTATAGGAATAGGAACTGTAACTATCACATATAAATTTAAGGATTAGGAAAAAATTTAAGAATTAGGAAATAAATACTCACATAAGTATGATCGACTTCTACTGATCGTGTGATAATTATATTAAAGTTGTAGAAGAGGAAGTGAAACAATTTCCACAGTAATTATAATGAAATAATAATCAACATAATGAATTGAAATCCTTTATCAAACTAGACTTTCAATATAATTTATACCAATAATTTAAACCAAGCACGATACAATGATCAGTTCATATCATATTTTATCACACTAGCTATCAGTTATATATCAGATTGATTCAACATGTATACTGTACGTAAACTACAAGAAAGTTATAATAATTATATCATCATTACATGTTCCACTGACCATTCATCATTAATTTATTAATACACACTATAATTATGTACATGTACATGTATTTAATATCATATTATAATTTATTATATAATTTATAATATCAGAGTGCTCAGTTTTCAATATCAATTCAAATGTGTTTGGCGGAACATTATCATACATACATGTAGTGCGAAGAATAATGAGTGTGTGTGGAAATGTGTATACTCACCAAGTTCAATAACATGTGTCTCATTGATTGGATCACTAAGCATACTTCTCCTTCCTCCAAACACAATAAGTAATACACTTGTAGGACTAATCACTAATGATGATAGAGAGTGGTAACATCTCTTAGTTACATCATCTGGTAAGTGTATCTGTAGAATTAAAATACATTGTTGTTTGACTCCATTATTACCAGAAAATCATAACACATGTCTGCAGTATTGTGATCATTATGTACATGTAAGGTGGATATTGCATGTTTGATTATCATTATTATAGGATGGTTTTAAGACAACTATCTAGTCAGATATACATGTATAGTAAATTAAAGAATGTTTGGAAGAATAAGGTCCTGATTCTAATATAATTATGTGTATGTAAAGAAGAACAACCACAAAATATTTGTTACATGAAACTCCAAATTGTGTTGCCATTTAAAATGAACTAACACAAATTCAGTAGCATAAAAATATTCTAATGTGTGTCACATGATCATCAGCTGACTGTATTAACTAAGGATCCAGCTGAATATTCAAATATTTGCAGTTTTATTTGGTATTCAAAAGTATTTGTGGCATCAATAATACAAGCCAAACTGCCTAAACACATGATATTATAAATAATAAACTAGTGGTAAACAAGTTTCTTGCTCTCTGTTACAGGATTTCTAGGCTTGTAGAGTACAGAACGAACTATATATAGATGCACTACGGCTGCAGTAATTATGTACAGCAATTAAAGTGGTGTGCTAATTTCACTAGCAATGAGTATTGACAAAAGTGTATGAAAACAAGCAAATCTTTCAATATTTGCTTGTTAAATCTGACCAAATTTTCAAAAAGAATAACAAGCAATTAAACAGAAGCATTTGATTAGAGGGAAAGTGTCCAATTAGGTCACAAATAATCAACCACTATTCATTAGAACTCAGTTTAGTAATAACAAATCTTTAATACCTTCTTGTGTTTGTTTTGAGTAGTATCGATAACCCAACATTCGTTCAGTGTCTTCCCCTTTGTACCCATTCCTCCTATTGTTATCACCTTCTCTTGAACACAACCACTAATTACAGTTGCTGCATGTCCCCTCCTCCCCACTGGATATTCTCCTACTGGTTTGTGTATTATCTCCCAATTCTGTACAAATATAATAACAGTTCATATAATGTGTATCGCTCACAAAACATGATCAATTAAAGATATAATACAAATTGTACAACTATTATACAATGCATTAGAAACAATAGTCACTAGTATAATCACATAGAATACTGAACTGTCTTATAATAAGCCATTTCTATACAATTAAATTTACGATTCAAATTTTATCAGTATTTCATAACAAGTGTAGTGATTATTAGTGTATGGAGAGGGGATGAGGGTTTCTGTAGATAAATGAATATATGATGTGTTAAGATACTGAAGAGATTAAATTTTTAATTTAAACGCAAGAGAGACTTGAAAAAATACGAATATTAGATACACAACTATAAACCAATTTTGATTGTTGGATTAATCATTATAATTATCAAAGGGGGAATACAAATGAATTAACATCATTGCGACAACAACTTTGATCCCCCATAATAGTAACATGAAGAAAAGAGGTATATCTTTATCACGAATTAAACAATGAAACAATCATCATCATACACTCACACTTCACTCCCATATTGTCACAATGATGCTATGAGATTACACCTACATGTAAGTAGATTATTATATCTGTAAAACAAGTATTTTCTCAATATTATACTTGATTAATGCTTTGTTGTTATTGTTGCTGTTATTAATGACTAGTCACATGTTATCAGTTTCATCACCATAGTATTGTATTAACTACAATTATTACACTCACTACTTGATATCCAGTAATTGTACCAATGTACATACAATCACTAAATAACGTAGCAGGATTAGTTCCTCCATAAAGTACCGCTCTATTACCAGATAATGATAAGAGAGTGAAGCCATAACACGGTGGTGGTCTACCAGCCACAAGTGGTGAAATCCAATGACCTAAAAGATAAAGTGATTATCATAGATATAATCAAGAAGTGTTGACTTAGTTTCACATATACACACCCTATAAATTAATTAATAAGTTAACATGTACATGTACTACAATGTATATATATATAGTAAGTTAGTAACACTAAATTCACTGTATATACATGTAGTACAATAGTATTGTATACCTGTGGTACCTACATGTACATGTTGTATAAACACTTCAAACTATAGATTGAATGATGGACAGAGTTCTCTTATTTGTGGATTAGTTTTACATTTACTATCATAATCAATGGACTCGCAGTGCAGAACCCAGTGTCATTTGGGAAACAAGAATGATTCAGTACTGCGAGAAAATAATTGTAGACAATACTTGACTGTATTAAATAATAATTATTACAATTATTATACTGAGATTATATTATATATGTGTGTATGCGTTACAACTCCAAGTCCTACTAAGAGTACATAATTCCTAGTATAAGAAGCATAGTGATAAAATCAATCAATCATGTGGATGAAATGAAATGGGCAGAGCTAGAAAGTAGAAATTGACATTCATAGCAGAAAGCTTAGAGCCAGCTCGAAGTTGTAGCAGCCACTACTTCAATTGTACTTCATTTCAAGCTGTCATTCAACAGGCATAGCCTTTAAACAAGATGAGTAGTGTTTGCATGTACTCATTTACTACCAGAAGTCTTCTGAAAGTGGTGAAACAGCAATCATAAGTTGTAAAAATTGTTGTAACTTTATAGCCAAAAGGTTTTAGAAAAAGCCTGTCTTTTATTTTGATCCTGGTAGCTTGATCAAAGTCTCAATGTTGTTAGTTGTCCAGAAATTTTGGTAAAAGACAGACAGACAGAAACCTCCGCTCGTAGAGTGGAAAAGGGAGGGGCTGGCTATGCAAGACTAACAGTAACCCTCTGCTCCGCCTATGTGGGCAAGGGTTAATAAACATCACTGTTAGTTCTAATGAGAATAGATCTGCTTATGTATTCATCATAAATATCAAAACTACAATCAAACGACACATTATAATTAATTACTATGAATCAACTTCACACCAAAATACTGAATACGATGATTGATAGTATATACTCACCAGTTGTAATATTAAAGAAATGTGTTTCATTGGTTCTATTATCAGCATATTGTGCACCAGGTTGTCTGTTAGGAGGCCTAGGTGACTTGTAATAATAACCTCCAACAAGTAATAGACATTCTTCCTTGTTATCTGTCTTGAATGATATGATACCACTGTAATATTTTTTAGCTGGTCCTCTTTCGTCAGTTGTAGGAAATAATTCAGTCCATACCATGTCTTCAACATTGATACTAGATAAGCTGTTGTGACAGCAATCACCATGTCCGCAATATCCACCGAAAAAATAGATTTTTTTCATAATAGTAGTTGATGAATAACCAGATACTCCTAGAGGAGGATTTCCTGATGTTATTTGTTTACTCCATAAACCTGTTTGTAGAGAACAGTGAATTAATATTATACATGTATCTTCACATTGTTCATTATAATTATATTATTATAATTTGATAACATTGGATCTACAAGAACAGTATAAATATCAATATAGTGTTATTACTAGCCATTACGGAGATTATAATTTTAATTAGCCATTAGTGAGTTTGATAATCATTGCATGTGCTCACTTTTCCAATCAAGAGCATTCTCAGTCTTAGAATTTATCAGTTAGGGATTCAAATCTGTTATCTGTTTACTAAATCATCATCTTTCCCTAAGTCCCCTTACACTTGCATAATGGATGAGGAAATATTAATAGTCATTACAATATTCATTCTTTATGATATTCATATCACCACACCTACGACTACCATATTCTCCCTAACAGCTTGTCAAGCAGTGCCTAAAATAGCATGTTAATACTAGTTAGCCAAAAAGCTACACTCCAAAAATTAATTGATTAAAATAAGTACAGTTTGCATGGAGTTTCAATATAGTTTGTCAATTGTCATATAGGATGTTGTGGCCACATGGATGATGTTACTACGATATAATTTTGGCTAGTATTAAATCTTTAGAGTGGCCAATATCTGAACTATCTGAACTATGTATTAATTTATAGTAAGTTAGTAACACTGACTGACTGACTGACAAATTATGCATACACATTCACGACATAGCATATCAATATGTTTAAATTATAGTCATAACATTGGTATTAAGTAGGGTTCTTCTTAAAACAACATTGTTTCGGTGTCAAGGATCAAAATTCAAATAATTAAACTTTACTATTAGTGTGTTCAGACCAGGGATGGGTAAAGCACATTAAAAGCACTTAAGCATTAGGTACAAGCACTCAAAATATGCTCCAGCACAAACATGAGCACTGAGAATTTAAAAGTAGCATAAGTTAAAAGTACGAGCATACGAGTTATGCTTATAAGCATAGCTTAAGCATAACTTAACTTAGTAATGAGGATGAGCAGTGACATAACTGACTAGTATAAATTTAAAATATGTCAACACCATTACAAGTATCAATTGTTCAAAGTGTTTGTCTGAGTGTGATGTAAATATTTCCCTGCTGTAATAAAAATCCTTTCGGAGGGTGGAACTCCCAGGACTTGACCAAGTTTATACATCCTCTAAAAACTCATGTGTTGTTAAGGAATTTAACATGCCTGTTTGGTTTTAGCATGCTTCCAGCATGAATGTTTCGCATGCTATACAGGCCTACAGCTTAAAGGGCTTGAGTGCAAAAAAAGTTAAGAATGGCTTAAAACTGCTCAGAAAGTGAGTGCTGTAAGCATCAGTACTGACACTAAGGCTTAAGTCTTTTCAAGTTTCTATAAGCACTTCAAAGCATTCATATTATACTATGCTTAAAGCTAGCTAGCCCCTTGAACTTGAAATGCTTTACCCAATCCCTCATTCAGACTTACCAGTTTCTATGTCAAATATATTGATGACTGATAAGAACAGTCTCTTCTCCTTACTATCATGAACACTAAGTAGACTATCTTGATCTCCTGCCCAACAGTACACTTTTCTTTCTATTATTTCTGTGGAATGTTTTCTTCTACTAGTTGGTTCATAATATACTGCAGAATAATTATTATGATAATTATCACAAGTTATTATTATTATGTAAACTCACCTTGTCCTGCATATCTAGTAGCCATTCTCAGCTACAGAGATGTTGTTTCGGTGACCATGGTAACAAATCAGTGGGTGTGCATTACTGCATAACTCAGTACTCGTACGTACGTACAGAGGATTTCAGTTCCGTTGACACAATTATTCCGTTCCGTAACCACACCCTCCATATAAAATTACGTTAACGCATATTATATGAAGGGTGTGGTTACGGAACGGTGTCGATGTCGATGTCGACATGTCGACTTCATTCGGAACTGAAATCCTCTGTACGTACGTACGTACGTACGTACATACGTATCGTCCCCAGCCGCACCCCCTTTAAACTCAGGATCTGCTGAAATGAGAGACAGCTCAAACAACTGCATATTTAACACTGGAATGCTACGTGTTTCGATGACTTCAAGGTCTTCTTCTAGGCTTCTGTCAGTAAATTCTTTGATACTGAGTCTATTAGAAGGGTAAGAGAAAAGTTTGTTGTATAATTTATTGTCTACATGATGTTTTGTGCTTCTGTAGTTAGTAGTTGTCGCTAGTGTATGAAAGTTTGGAGGCTAAGTTAAGAAGTAAAGAAAATATTAACTTAATTAAGTATCTTTTCACACACCCCCGATCATACATATGACAAAAACGTCATCATTCCCCGGCCTCTGCTAATGTATAATAACAGATAAAGCAAGATCAAAACATACTCGCTCACAATGTTCGTGTCATACTTTGTTGAGAATGACTCTGAGCAAAGTCTGCATGTCAAATTGTGTCTGTACTCTGTCATAAAACCAGTAGCAAAGAAACATATCAACAGCTATCATTAGACATTATGGTGCATAACAGTAGTCTGGGTACCTGTCCCTTCGGTTCACATTCACGATGTCCTCAAAATTATGATGTGATAGCTTCATATGTAATATAATGTATAGCTAAATGTCATAAGGTTAATACATGTAACTCTGTAATGAAGCAATGGATTGAAATTTGACATACGCAAAAAAGAACGGGAAGGACTATTATATGAAAATGGTACAGGTGAAAAGATTGTTAGTCATTCCAAACTAAAGTTATGAACATTTTTTGGAGCTCATCGTGAACATGAATGACCTTTAGTTAATAATTTTATTAATAACCTGATTATGTCACGTGATAGTTTTGCCACGGTTAAGTTTTGTGAGAGTTTCCATCCCATAATGCATACATCAGCAACATGACACTACCATTTTTGCTGACTCAATCGTCAGGATATACCAACGGTTTTTTTTTTTTTCTAACAAAAAACTGGACTGAAATTTTTCGGGGTATGAGGATAATGATGGTGATGAGTATTACTATTACTAGGCCTACACCACCTTGTAAGAAGTATACAACAGATGAGGTCATGATTAATCACCATCTGCCATTCTGCCTATGATGTGAAAATCCCGATTGTTCATGGGTACTTACTGATACTCAATAATAAAATGTAATATTGTTGAAATAGTAACTTTGTAAGGTCTGTCATGATAAAATGTCGTTAGGGACAAAATCTGAACAAAAAGCTCTAACATTTGCGAAAGGTGCTCCACATTATACGAGGGTCAACTACTATGTGACATGCCCATCATCTCATTATGGATCTCGTATTATAGGTCAACACTATCCTGGAAAGACTATTTTATGATAATGAAAATATTGCTGAATTATAAGTGTGTTGAAGACTGGAGACTAGCGATGCACTGATAATCAGACAGGTGATCAATTATTATCTTTTCTAGGTTAGTTTTGAGTAATACATACAACTGATATTGCAGTTACTATACTAATAAATTGGTACTGGAGATGGTCTTTGGTCTTGTATTATTATCAATACATCCTTTAATGCAATATGTCTGTATCACGACTTCACAAGAATAAACAAGGCTTTAACTGATTTTTATACCCCATTGCTAGGTGGATGCTAAGAATACATGTGCATGTGAAAAACATTCTTACTTGAATTTCAATTTTCCCCAACACTTGAGACCAACCACCTGTTTTTTAGCCATCTTGTGCAAGAAGCTAACATAATTTGGTATCCAGGTGGGGTGGAAACTTGCCTTCCAGAAGTAAAAGTTTTATTTGTTTTTCTTATAAGATGGCTGCAAAATGATGAATCGAATAATCCTTTTGGAAATAAATTGAAATCAAATGAATGAATGCACAGTCACATTATATTGTGGTACAATAATGCCACAACCATATGCAATATCTTTTGACCGTATAATATCATATGTCACAGTGTACTATTAATTTATTACAACATAATAATGAAATGAATGTACTCGCAGTTCAGAACCCTCACCACAAGTGTGATTGGAAAACAAGAATTATTTACGAAAAATAATTGCAAATAATACTATGTAATTAATTATACATAAATTATTCTGGGGTAGCATTTAAAATTTCTGCGTTACGTGGTGAATATATAAATCAGCGTATTTATAAATATGTCAATGTATTTATAAATACATAGATACATTTATATATACATTAATATATACTTTTTAGGCAGGATCATAATCAAGAAGATCATGCCTCTGATGCAGTAACGGTGGGGTCTAGATCGGTTTAAGGCTATGTTTTTTGGCAATTAGCGTGGAAATTCTCTTTTCAATAACTGTACCTGCTACCAGAAGTTGAGAAGATTAGCCATGTTCTATTTCTAAAATACGTAGGTATTATAATTATAAGAAAAAATTGCATATTATATAAAGGGTGTGACTTGTGAGATTTGAAGTTCTCTGCCTGGCGATAACTAGTTATGTCATATAAAACATTATTTACAACCATATGCATGTGTATCAAAAGCTCCCTACAAATAGCTCATAGGATGCTTTTATTTGAAGTACACCACTCAGTATAATTATTACTGTCTTGCTATGTTGACTGCAATACAATCGTGGATGGGATACAGCCTGGTTTTCATTTCCTAACTTGCATTATGTAATTTCTTAGTGAATATGTGACAGTATTTAGAAATTAAATTTATAATTACATGCATCAACAGTATATGCATAGTCTAACTTAGCCTGCTGGCATTGGCTCTGACTATATCTCCTAATTGTAATAATGAATATATTTATGCATAATAAATGTGTAAGGCAAAATATATTGCGCTGATTGATACCCAGCACCAGTTTTTGCTTTTGAAGTATAATAATACTGGAACTACACATTTATATGTGTATCAATACCTTGCAGAAAAATTTACTCGCCAAATAATTAGAATGTGAATATTTTTTTTATCTGTGGTTACGATATATTCATTATCAATATAAGAGTACTTAAATACTAGCTGGACACTAATGACGTCACATCTCCTTCATGATTAGCTAACTGTCTTGATGTTTTAACTTTATACCAACTATCAAAGGCTGCTATACAGCAGTTGAAATGTTTGGCTTTTTGTAATAAAATGATTTCATGACTATAGTCTGTTCACATTCACAATGTCCTCAGAATTATTATGTGATGACTTTATATGTAATATAATGTATAGTTTAATGTCATAAGGTTAATACATGATTATACTGTATTTCAATAATGAAGCAATGGATTGAAATTCGACATACACAAAAAAGAATGGGAAGGACTATTATATGAAAATGGTACAGGTGAAAAGATTGTTTGTCATTCCAAACTAAAGTTACGAACAATTTTCTGAGTTCATGGTGAATATGAATGACCTTTAGTATGTTCGTTGATTTCAAGGCACGGAACATTAAGAAGTGAGTTTAATCAATCAGGATATACTGTATAATCTTTAACTAAATAAGTCATCTATCTGACCTCAGTAGACTAGTGTTATCAGGATATACTGTATAATCTTTAACTAAATAAGTCATCTATCTGACCTCAGTAGACACTAGTGTTATCAAGATATACTGTATAATCTTTAACTAAATAAGTCATCTATCTGACCTCAGTAGACACTAGTGTTGTTTTTGTATGACATTAATGACTGCTTTTCGTTATAGTTATAGAGTATGTTAATTTATTTAATTAATATTAGGCTTACCAAATGGTTTTATTTGTACAAAAGGTGGCCTTTTTTGTTTTTGTTAGTTATAGTTATTGCTATAGACTTGTAATTTGGTCATAATTTATAAGTTACAATGGCTTACTAAAAAAGCTAGGGTTTCATACAGATTTTTTTTTGTTCGGAAGGGGAACAAATGTGAATGTGAATCACACTGCTTGTGTCCAGGAAATATTTAAACTTTAGGCCATCCGAGGTTGTGGCTTCTGGGATCCCAAAAGGCTTGTAGCTTATATAGATGTTTTAGCATGTTGAAATAAATTTTTGTTTGAAATCTAGGGTGGGGGATATCCCCAACCCTGAGGAGTTAACTAAAATAACACTAGTAGACATACATCCATATTGAAAGTACTTTATAGCATGCTCCAGGATGCTTGGCATGTTCAAAAATACCCTAGTGTTAATAGAAATGTCTTTAAATGGTGTATTCACAAATAGTTGCTAAATTCATACATGTGTACATGTAATCATGTGTGTTGGATTCTAATAGTATATTTCATATGTGTGTACATAATACATGTTTGATTCTCATAGTATGATATTTCATATGTGTGTACATAGTTTAATTACAGATCTACTGTAATAACTATAAATAAGTGAAACCCTTTTATTAAGCATCACTGAAAAGTCACAATGCCTCACTAAAAGGGAGTCCACCCCACCTTCTATCACTCTATCAATTATTCTTGTTATCTCAGATGCTATCCCTGATGATACTAGTGAATTGGAGTGTGTAGCTTATGTTGATAATGGAGAAGAAATGTTGTTAAAATCTGAGAAAGCTACGTTTATTGTTATCGGTATGTGATCTAGACAATATGTACATACACATGTATAGACATACATCAGATATTTCCTAGTTTGAATAAATGGTAAAGATTCTATATTTGGATTTATGTAGATTATTAAGCCAGCATCTTTTTTTATTGTGTGTGGGATGTTGGTGTGTCTACTCTGTGATTTGAAAGACTGCCAAAGTACTGTTCCTGGAAGTGTTAACACGTAGTATAATAATAGTGACTAGTATAATAATAGTGACTACTTTTATAGTTATAGTTACAATTATTTAGCCTAGTTTCTCAAATTAGAGTCAGATCAGGAGTGGACAAAACAAACACAAATCATGTGTCTGTGTGTTTTTGTCTGTCTGTCTGTTTGCGTCTGTGTGTGTCTCTGTGTCTCTATGTTGTATGTGTCCTTGTCTGTGTTTTTATGTATGTCTGTGTGTGTGTGTGTGTCTCTCTCTCTTTCTCTCTCTCTCTCTCTCTCTCTCTCTCTCTCTCTCTCTCTCTTTCTCTCTGTTGTCTATGTCCCTGTCTGTGTGTTATGCAGTACATCTTTGAGGACTACAAGGGAAGATAGCGAAATCCGTAATCATGATTATGGTAAGTGCTACAATGTACAATGTATGCTATACATGTGTTTGTACATAATACATATCCTTACAGTACCTGACATTATTAAGTTTACATACTATCACTGTACTACCATTGACTACAGTATACTTTGTGAGTGAACTACAACACTGTACACTGTACTTCAAATGTACTACACCATATTACACCTATGCTATCACATACAAATGTAAAGGGATTTACACATTACTATGATCATTGTACAAAGTAGTACTATAGTACTACGTAGAAGTACAGTTGACTTTTACCTTATTAAAGTGTAGCTCCCATTATGTAGTATGTACTGTATGTGCACACATGAGTGGGAGGGGGGGTGCATATGTTTGTGTGGCAAAGCAAACTCTAAATTTAATTATGTCATTATGATGATACATCAAAGAAACCACTAGTGCGATAAAGCATGGTGGGCTTTAGTTAACTAAAAGTCAAATGCCTTACTAAAATGGGTTATAGTTATAGTTATAGTTAACTAAAACAACACTACATACATACACACATGCATCTTTAATCATCAGACACAACATAGTGAGATGTTCTTGCTTTCACAGACAGCCAATCAGATTCTTCCCACAAGTCATTTAGTAATCACATGACCACTTTTCTGTGATCTGATTGGATAATGGCTATAGTGAACTAAAGAGGGTTTAGTTGGTGCATAGTGCATAGTAAAACTTTAATATGACCAAAGATATACTTAGAAATTCATTTTACATATTAATAAGATTTATATAGTCCCACTTTCATGCGTGGGATTACACTAGCTTATATTGGCATGAGATAATAAACGTCAGAGTCATTTAAGGATCATGTTACGTTTTGGCTCCTTCGTTGGGTGTGGTTTCTGTTTGTAGTAACAAATGGTTTCTATTTATAATGTTTACAGGTGTCTTTCTTTCTTTCTTTCTTTCTTTCTTTCTACATCTCCGATAACATCATGTAAATTGCCTATATTTTGATATACAGGCAGTACTGGACACAGTTTTAACACACATTCATATACACCAAGCAGACCATCTTCACAAGATAGTTATACCACTTATGAAGGACATTCCGTAACTGGTATGTACATTGACTGAGAGACAATCAGATAATCCCCATACACACACACTCACACTATACTGCGATGTATATACATTTACATATGTATCAGGACTGGTTTATTGTGATGGATGGATGGATGGATAGATGGATGGATGGATAGATGGATGGATGGATAGATGGATGGATGGATGGATGGATAGATGGATGGATGGATGGATGGATGGATGGATGGATGGATGGATGGATAGATGGATGGATGGATAGATGGATGGATAGATTGATGAATGGATGGATGGATGGATAGATGGATGAATGGATGGATGGATGGATAGATGGATGAATGGATGGATGGATGGATAGATGGATGGATAGATGGATGAATGGATGGATGGATGGATGGATGGATGGATGGATAGATGGATGAATGGATGGATAGATGGATGGATGGATGGATGGATAGATGATTTAAAGCTATTGCAGTAGACCTGTAATAATTTATAGTTTAGTTGTAGTAAAAGTCATAATTCCTTACTAAAAGGTTATAGTTAACTAAAACAACATTAGTACAATGTATCTAGTAATATAAATTTAGCTATGTAAACTCAATTATGAAAACGTTTTACTATAACTATTACTAAAATTATTATCATTTTTTGTTAAATTTATACTCAATTCTGTATAAATGACTATATAAAATGCCAGCCCATTAATTTTACCCTGTATATGTACTATACCTACATATGATGTCATGGAAACATTTTTAGATTAGTATTTTTATGTAAACTGTTACTCACATCCTCAGAGGGATCCATAGGATCATTGTTTATAACTAAAAATGGAGATAGTAAATTGAAAAGGGAATTTTATTCCCTCAGTTACCTGTTACTTGGTTACAGCAATTGCACTCTACGAAATGTTGTTAGGTTTTATTTCTACAAAAGTTCATGCTACATAGGAATTGATAATAAACATTAATTACTTGTTTACATATCTAGTTGCTGCATAAGAGGTCCTGTAATTTTGTTTGCAAACACCAAAGCATGGTTCTCACTAGTATAGTAGTGCTATAGAAGCCTCCCTGCTTTGGTGTTGGCAAAATAATAGCAATGTGCTGCACCCTTATGTATGTTACTAGCACCCTTCCTAGCTTAATGTTGCACCTTTCTTTTAATATTTTTTGAATCCAGCAATATAATAATGATGATAATGAGAATATCATGCTCTCTTAGTAATAATCAGTTGTAGTCATAGAAACATAATTATATTTGATAATCTCTTGACTACAGGAGACAGTAAGTCACCACAATCGGGAAAGAAACTTACAGTTTCCATGACAACAACATCGTCCCAAACAAATGGGACAGGAGAGTCAGATTATAAACCAAATAGTATCACGCCTCTTTCTCCATCTCGTTCTGATCCCTTGTTAGAATCAAGCATGAAATCCACCACCTCAGATCACACACCTAATTCTGGGACACAAACTGGATTCAGTTCCAGTATAGCAATTCCTGTTTCATCTAAACGAGATCAGCAAACCTTAACCTCACCTTCGTTAGAAAACCGCAGCCCTTTAACCCAAACCACAAGTGCACAAGCGAATCTACCCACTTACCAACAGTATGCATATGGTTCAACCACACCCCCTGTCCATCGACAGCATAGAAAATCACAAGATGTTGACCCTGAGTATGAAAGGATACTTCGGGATTATGATATTATAAAGTATTAAACACACGTATACACTCACACACATGCATCGTCACAATAAAATAAATACACATTTATATTATATGTATGTATGTTACCTTCAGCTTATTTCATACACTTAAAAAAAAAATTTTTTAGTTGGATTTATTCTCAGAGCTCAGTTTTGTTATTATTATAGGTCGTTATGCATTTGACGTGCATGTTTAACAATCATTTATTATTATTACATACAAATGCACACATATCATTATTTTGTATCTTATTGTTTTGTTATTCATGCCTCTACTGTACCCTTGTCTTTGTTTGTATTCAATAATTATTGTTTGACAACTATTTTTCCTCTGACGTACATGGAGACCCGCCTTACAACTATTATAACAAGTGTAAAAAAACGTCCCTATGATTGCTTTACAAATTTAAGTGAAGATTAAAGTATTCCTATGACTGCTTTGTGGTGTCCATCATTCAGTAATCATGCGGGCTAACTTTATGATGCCTGAAACACATCAGCCTATTATAGTTATTATTTTGATTATCTACACTGTTTACCTTTTGTAGAACTTAAAGAATATATTTCAAGTAGGATAGCTAGCTATTTGTTCCAGTTTCTACGTAAGCTACACAGTTTTCTTTCTGCTCTTAGCTGTATATAGCTTGATCGCGCGTTCTTTTACGCGCCACGCCCATTAATTGACCGAGCCCCCTGGAACCGGAATGATGTAACTTCCTTAACTACGTATACAACGCATAGTCATACTCGCGTAGGTGACACAAGAATCAAATATATATAATTAGGGCTAGGACGATTAATTGATTAATCGATCGATATTGAAGATTATCGATTACAAGTCTGTGATTTCGATTATTCCAGAAGACATACTTTTCAAGCATGTGACGGCAAATAATGTAGACTTTTTGATCATCAAATGGGAGGAGTTTCCTGTATTAATTGACTTAATTGGCCTAATTACTTCCACTGATTTTAATCGATTATCAATCGATTTGAAGTAAGTGATAATCGATTTCAGAATCTCAGCTGATTCCCAGCCCTAATATATATAGTTCGAACCCGTGGGAAAGCAATCATTTTAATTAAAACGCTAGTTTTAATGGATTCCGCTGTTTCGATTCTGCTACTGTCGCTGATATCAGCAGCAGTTAGTGCAACAGGTTATCGAGTTATTTTCAGTAGAGATGACGATGTGGTGAGGAATACGTTCACTCTAAGGTGTCAGAATACCACGACCGGACTTGGACTTAGTAATGCTAAGTGGTTCTTTAATTCAACAGACTACAGCAGTAATCCCTGTACACATGATGCATTGATAAGTGGAGACGAGCTAGTTCTCACCCTTGTTCCTGAGTGTGAAGGGTATATACAATGCGGCACTGATACTATCTTGTCACTTCCCAGACTTTTACTGAGTGAGTTTGAGATTATATATAGTGTATGTGGTTAGGGGGCACCTTATTGGCAGCATGCCATGAAAGAGCTTCCAATTGTAATATTCCCAGAATGTTTTCATTATTATACAGTATTCTTCACTCATCTGCACACATAGTTCAATAGGTCACCATGCAGAATTTGAAATTTAATCTCACTGTGTTAAATAAACAGTTATTTCCTTCACAGCTTATCCAACACCCATACCAGACACCAGTTTAGCACAGCAAACTGTATACATTCAGACAGGAGAGAGTATTGTCATACCGTGTGGTATAAGAGTTTCTGCTACTGGTAATTTTGAGGCTGAATGGACAAAGGGAGGTGGTACGATAATGAATATGACTCTTGACTCCAAGTATGGATTAATATTGGAGAACATTCCAGTTACAGATTCAGGTACAGTATAATAAATATAGTTATACTTATATACTTGTTTTGTTTTAACTACAATTTTGAGAAAGTACAGTAAAAAAAACTCTTCTGGATGGAAGCAGCAGTGAAATTTAAAATTTCACAGTCTATGGCACAGTACTACCATGTTGTCGTAGCAACGTATAGAACGTGTAAACTTATTAGTAACTGATCAAAATGAGTGTACACATAGTACATGATATAAAAACCATGGTTAGATCGTCAATTCTGCAAAAATATGCCCAGTTGATCTTTACCTTAGTTATAGCTAGGGCTAAAGTCTTATCCTCAGACTGTCAACCCCCACAGCAAAAACTGGTAACTTGGGCCAACATTCCTGCCGGCACAGTGATGTGATAATCAGGTGACTGAGTGTCACCTGATTTACTCCACCTACTTATATCACAAATATTGGAATCTTTGTTTAATTCAAGTTTGTGTGGTGAATCACGGTCTCCAGAAAATGCTGGGTAAAAGGCTGGTATTCAGGATGCTTCACAGCCTTTGTTACAGCTTATTTTCGATATGAGTGTTTAAATATTATGAAGTCATATATGAGATCAATTAACTGAGCAATCTCATTGACCAATTGGATATTACAAGGTTCAGGTGATAAACATCATTGTTCCCGGAATGTTGGCCCAAGTTACCAGACTGTTTTTCACTGTGGATGACAGTCTGGGGATGAGACTAAGCCAGGGTATACATTTGTGAGTACCGGTATATTAGTATATAACATTTTTTTTCATGTTACAACAAATTTTCCAGTTACTCAGATTACATTTTTTTGATTCATTTTTTATCATCACACCCGGCTCCCTTCACAAATGTAATGGCCAAACATGCTTTTAGAATTTCATAATTGCTTTGCAGCTGGTCCCTTTTCAGAAGCTGAGACATCACCAAAAAATGGGGGGGGGGGGGGGGGGGGGGGAGCTAAATGTTGACATTATAGTAATACAAAAATGTATTAATAGCTGAATTACAGTGTTCACAACAAAATTCTAGTTAAAATACTTTGTTATATCATGTCTCTGTAAAATTCTTTGCTACATTAAATCAAGGTCATCTGTATACTCTATATGTACTAATAAGCAATTGGCATTTTGTCATCGAAAACCGTAGGAATGTGTGTAATACTGTATATATAACCGTTTGAGAGCAGAAATGATCTCTTATTAGAAGTGGATAAAGTAATGGGCAAAGATAGGTATAAACGACTTAACTGGTGAAGTCATTCAGGACTCAGCCCCCCACTTCTAAAAAATAGGGGGGGGGCTTGACTCCCGCCTCTCCCCCACCCCCCCATTTCTCCGCCACTGCTTTTGAATTACGAACAGAAACATTATAGTGTAAAGGTTTCTACTAGATTTATTAAACTGAGGGCTCTTTAGACCAGAATGTGATCAACAATACATTACAATTAATAAACAGTTTTCTGAACTCACAAGACAAGCCCATAGCTTCTGGCACTTCTGGTTGAGCAGTACCCCACCAACTGCTATAATATTTATCAACCTCATTTTGAGCATTCTGATTGGTCCGATTGCTAAATGCATGGTAGAATTATAATTATTTTGTACATAATGTATTATTATTATTATTATTATTAATATTACTATCTTGGTTGCATAGTTATTATCAGTATTATATTTTATTTAACATTGTCATTCTTAGGTAGTGTATATATCTGTAAGGTGTCTGCAGTAACTGGAGATGATCTTAATCCTAGTAATAATTTCTATCATATTATACCTGGAAGATCAACATTACTGGATGTCACAACATACAGTAAGTAAAATGTAACTGGAAATAATCATTATTTGTTTCAGTCTTAGTTTCTAAGTCAAGTACTTCTTAAGCTCTTCAGTCCTCACACTAGTTCGTACATACATTCTGTATAATGCACAACTACAATCATAATTATATAGATGACCCTTCAGACATGCTATTTATAATTCATAGTACTGTAATAAATACACTAACACTAATCCTTATTATCCTTGTTAACTGTTTCAGTACTCATGATTATAAAAAAATGTTACTGCAAATTTAAAACACATTTATCAATTTAAAAAAAATATGTACTATACCTGTGTTATACAATTGACTGAATGAGAAATATGTATAAGGATAAATTCATAAAATAATTTGTATCAAGAGATATGACTTTATTACTCATGAATCAATAGCTAGCTAATTGGTCACTAACAAATTAAAATTCTTGTTTGCCATATAATAGTATTCATAATTTATTAATTAGAATTTAAACAATCACTTTTTTGGCTTTTTTTCCCTTAGTCCAACCAAAGATTAGTGACGAGCTTCAGATTATACGAAGTGAGAATGGAGTAAAATTTATATCATCAGCTGTAGCAAGTGGTGTTGATGAGTGCCGATGGCTTAAAAACAACATTGAAATACGTGAATCTAGTAATGTGACAATAGTCAATACAAAACTAGGAAACAATATGATCAGAGGAACAGTGGAGTTTAATAGTTTTAATGAACTTAATGATAGAGATATAATAAAAGCTGTTATTAATAATACAAATATTCGTGGAGAGACTATGGAAGACTCTGATCGTGCTGTTTTGTTTACTGTTCCACCATCTACATGTATTACTACTAATGGTAAGTTAAATTCAAGGATTATTATTGATATACAGATTTCATTAACAAAGTATATGTGACCTAATTTCATTTGCCCATAAAATGATTTTACAATAATAATTATATAGTATATTTTACAACTAAATTTGGTATCCAGTAAGAGTAATTGTAACTCAGTATATATATGACTGAATGGTCAATGTTTAATAGTAAACTGGTGATTAAATTATTTTCTAGATGATCCATTTTCTCATCCATAATCACATATAACAATATTTATAATACAGCGGAGGATTATAGAATACTTTAGTAAAAGCTCCTTATTGTTTTCTTCCAATTTCCCCAAAAAGCCATCATAATTTTATGAATATTATATGTTAGAGTTCAATCAATATCAAAGTAATCCTTAGTCTTTGATGGCATTTTTTACAACACTCAAGAAAGCCATAGATTCCAAAATAGAAGGTAGCACTTAAATTTTGGTTTGATTTGGTTTGATTTGGTTAGCATGTTTTGTTAGCAGTATAGCTTCAATTGTTACTGGTTGTCTCATGTTAAAATGTGGTGGAAAACTTTCAAAACACATATATGTTCATATGTAGGGAAGTATCAATTAGACTTATCAAGGTGTACAAAATACATATTGTAAACTGTGTCTCTAAGGAATAAAGAAGGAGAAAAAACAACTCAAGATATTTTATTTTCAGTTTTTGTGTCCTGTTAGTAGTTACTGAAACTTACTATTGAACATTGGCCCCCTACCATGTAAAATCATGTCTTAGCTATGTTTACAAAATTATATTTTCCTTGCAGAAGGAACGTCAATGACTATGAGTACTACAATGACTATGAGTACTACGGTGACTATGAGTACAACGGTGACTACAACAGTTGAATCTGATCCAATTGGTAATCTGTTCAAACCAAGCACAACTTCAGGTGTGGCTAACATCGTTATTCTTTTTATAGCTGTTGTTTTCATTCTGATAATCTTATTTCTTGCTTTAATAACATTTATTCTTAAATGCAAGAATAATGATATATTACGAATTCATGTGGGAAACAAGACATTTAAAATTCCGAAGAATGATGTTCCTCTCACAGACCTTCTTTTCAAATTTAACCTCATTATTTCATGTACTGCTGAACATATTACATTAGATGACAATGCGAAACGAACTATTCAGGAATTAAGACTACTAATTAATAAATGGGAAATTAAGGAAATGCAACCAAAACAAGATGATATAGATTCACCATCACAGTCATTGTTTGATTTATTGTTACCAGCTTTGAAGAAACTGCAGATCAATGAATAGGCTTAACTTCTTTTTTTTTTTAGCTAAGTATAATTGTATGGCATTAGTTTATATAATAAAATATAAACACTTTATACTACATCTTTTTAGAAATGTTAATAGCCAATAAATGTGTTTCACTGTTTGATATATTTGTAAAAGCATTGATGATCACTTGTTTTCTTTGATTTATATATAACAAGATTGAATATCTATAATACATGTATAGGTATATATTTTCAACAAAATGTACATGTATTTCCAAAACAACTGATTTCTATAATTATATAGGTACATGTACTTACACATGTCTATTCACATGTACATGTACATTCCACATGCTCATGGTACATTGCATAACCATACATACATAGTACTAATTCTGCATGCTGTATATATACATGCTATACAAGTATATGTACTATTTATATAGTTTTGTTTTAGACACTAATATGTACATAGGATAATATGATTCTTGCTTAGTGTATGTACGTACATATATTTTCAATTTTAACTTGAATATAAAATAGTTTGTAACTTTTAGCAACCATGCCATACCTGTACAATAGCTAAAGTTGAATATATAACTCTGCAATTGTATGCCATACCTGTACAATAGCTAAAGTTGAATATATAAGTCTGCAATTGTATTCTTGGAAACCTCTATAGTAGTCGTGGAAACCTCTTCAGACATTAATATTCTATGTAATCTGTTACTCATCCTTACCTATAGGGGATCTGTTGTTAATACAATAATATGGAAGTATCAGTAATGGTGGAATTTTAATTGAAGGGGAATTATATTATCCCTGCTAGACTTTCAATATTACTTTTTCCTGTAATAACAATTACTATTTTGGGCTCTGTGGTTAAGGCAAGTGTGACCTACTTCTGTCAGGTTTTGTTCTACAAAAGTTCATTTTATATATAATAACTATGTATAATATTATAGTACATTATTAACACACATGCTTCCTCACAGTAACAGTATTCATTATTGTATGTATGTATGTTGCCTTCAGCTACGTAAGTAAATTTAAAAATTTATTGTTATGCTGTATGTTAAAAAAGCAATCAACTCATTATAATTGTAAAACGTACAGATCATCTTATTTTTTTGATATCTTATTTTATGTCTTGTTATTCATGCCTATTGATGTGTATTCGTTGAAAGCCCGTGCTAATATTTTCTCTGATGTAGTAATTAATTATTAAATTAATAATTAATTAGATCTAAACAGCGAAGGGGGAAAACCATCTACCAGCAAAAGATTCCTGTTATACAGTATTTTTTAGCTACAAAAGACACTTCCCCAGCATGTGTTTACCGTGCTAGCAAGCGTGTTGTAATGGAGTATACTTTTTCATTTCGATTCTACTGCTGTCACTCATATTAGCAACTTTTAGAAACAAGTTATAAGTTGATAGAGATGAGAACATAGTGAATACATTAACATTGAAATAAGGCGGCTGCATAATAATGTAATAATTTTAATTGCTTGTAGGTGGCAACAGTCGATATGGTGACTGTGTAAACAGATGGAATGAAGCATCAAGAAAGAAAGCTATCAAGTTTCAGATTCCCTAAAGATAAAAAACGAAGAGCAGCACCTATAGTGAAGTTGAGATAACCCCCAAGCTTGCAAATGTTCATGTCCATGTTGAACGTGTCATTGGCACAGTGAATCAACAATTTGAAATACTTTCAGCAACTGGTGTCTGAAATACTTTCAGCAACTGGTGTCTTACCTAAAGAGTTTATAGAAGTTCAAGAAGATGGAAGTGCACCTTTAGACAGGATTGTACATGTGTGTTGTGGACTATATACATAATTTATGTGAAGGCATTGTGCCATTCCATTTAGTATTAATATTGTGTGTTATTGGGACAAATGAGGTGGTGACATGGCACATTGGACAGATCCATTTCCCAGATGGAGATTCTGACATCTGAAGACATTCCATGTGAAACCAGTGAATGTTACAACCTATATTATCACATTTAATCATCTCTCCTCATCGATCTTGTTTGCAGTAGCACCATGTTCCATTGTCCTCTTCTACTACATATTGCAACTGCATTATGTTTCTATATATAAAGAGGTCTTTTTGGGTCCACAACACAAAATCACAGAAGGCATACTTTTTACATACAGATGGAGCTGGCACTGGTAATAGTAGCTATCTGTCTCTTCACATGCATTTCACCAGTAGTTGATGATTCTAGGCAACATGTTATCCCAGCTTCAACACCTTCAACTATTGTTGAATCTCTCTCCCACACCATGAACATTTAATCTCAACTACATCAACACCACAGCACTCACATTCAACAATACTATCTCATGATTCACCATTAAAAGAATTCTCTGTTTGAAAATATAAAGCCACTTGGTTGAATTTTGAGACATTTATGGTTGGCCATCCTGCTTGTTTTATAGGCCTGCATGTATGCCATCTTTTTCATGTTTATATCCATGTTCAAGTCTGATTGGCTCTAACATTCATAGTCTCTGGATAGCCGATCTGTTTGACAAGTGACAGAAAGATTTTGAAGGTTGATTTTGCAGACCCGGTGGATTGTTGAACTTGTAATGCAGCCTGCCCTGTATACTTGAACCACTGTCTATTTACTGACAGTCCACCAGTAAGTTGAGCCAGTCTATGTTGATTTTCGTCTGTAACAGATGTTATTTGATACTCTGCTGACTTGGTGTTAAGTTCATCATAGTCAAACCTTTAACCCAAAGTACAGCGAATCTACCCACTTACCAACATATGGTTCAACCACACCCCCTGTCCAGCGACAGCATAGAAAATCACAAAATGTTGACCCTGAGTATGATCTGGATTATGATATTATAAAGTATTAAACACATGTGCACTCACACATAATTAGTACATATTTATATTATATATCTGTTACCTTCAGCTTATTTAAACCCCGTGGAAAGCAATCATAGGGATGGCTCTACGGGCCATAAAAATATTTTTTTCAGTCGGATTTATTCTCACAGCTCAGTTTTGTTCGTTATGCATTGACATGCACGTTAAACAATCAAATTACTATTTTGTATCTGGTATTCATGCTTTGTTTTTCCTCTGACGTAATAATTACAAACTCGTCGAGACCCGCCTTAGAACCACTGCAGCTTTAAAACAGCTAGTGTAATGGATTCGAGGTATAATTCTGTCGTTTCGATTTTGCTACTGTCGTTCATATCAATAACAGTTAGTGAAACAGGTTATCAGGTTATTTTCAGTAGAGAAGACGAAGTGGTGACGAATACGTTCACTCTAAAGTGTCAGAATACCTCGACCGGACTTGGACTTAGTAATGCTAAGTGGTTCTTCAATTCAACAGACTACAGTAGTAATCCCTGTACACAAGATGCAATGATAAGTGGAGGTATGATGGACGAGCTAGTTCTCACTCTTGTTCCTGAGTGCGAAGGGTATATGCAATGTGGCACTGATACTGTTTTGTCTCCTTCCAAACTTTTACTGAGTGAGTTCTTGTGTGTGGTTAGGGGGTACCTCATCGGCAGCAATACCATGGAGGAGCTTCCAATTGTAGTATTCCCAGAATTGTCTTATTGTATTTAATACAGTTACATGAACATGCATGTGATATATTCCTCGATAGTCTGGTAAATCATAAATTATTGCAGTTGGATTCACTTTCACTTCTTTGCTGTTCTTGCAGATAGTTATAGTGTATTGAGATGAAGCATCACTTATCTGCATACTTAGTTCAATAGGTCACCATGCAGAATTTGAAATATAATCTCAATAAACAATGAAACAGTTATTTATAATTTCCTTCACAGCTTATCCAACACCCATACCAGACACCAATTTAGCACAGCAAACTGTGTACCTTCAGACAGGAGAGAGTATTGTCATACCATGTGGTATAAGAGTTTCTGCTACTGGTAATTTTGAGGCTGAATGGACAAAGGAAGGTGGTACGATAATGAATGTGACTCTTGACTCAAAGTATGGATTAATATTGGAGAACGTTCCAGTTACAGATTCAGGTACAGTATAATAAATATAGTTATAATTATATACTTGTTTTGTTTTAACTACAATTTTGAGAAAGTACAGTAAAAAAAATTAATCTAATTTTTGCAGACCATGTGATGGAAAGTATTGCAAGTTCTAAATTTTAAAAAGGTGAATGTTAAACTTTCAGGGACATTTTCTGGATGGAAGCAGCAGTGAAATTTAATATTTCACAGTCTATACGTACATGTACTACCATGTTGTCATGACAACATATAGAACGTGTAAAATTATTAGTAACTGATCAAAATGAGTGTACACATATTACATGATATAAAAACCATGGTTAGATGGTCAATTCTATAAAAATATGCCCAGTTGATCTTTACCTTAGTTATAGCAAGGGCTAAAGTCTTATCACCAAACTGTCATCCCCCACAGCGAAAAACAGTCTGGTAACTTGGGCCAACATTCCTGCCGGCACAGTGATGGGATAATCACGTGACTGAGTGTCACCTGATTTACTCCACCTACTTATATCACAAATATAACTTTTTTTTCATGTTACAACAAATTTTCCAGTTACTCAGATTACATTTTTTTGATTCATTTTGTATCATCACACCCGGCTCCCTTCACAAATGGAATGCCCAAACATGCTTTTAGAATTTCATAATTGCTTTGCAGCTGGTCCCTTTTCAGAAGCTGAGACATCACCAAAAATGTTGACATTATAGTAATACAAAAATGTATTAATAGCTGAATTACAGTGTTCACAACAAAATTCTAGTTAAAGTACTTCATTGTATCATGTTTCTGTAAAAATTCTTTGCTATATTAAATCAAGGTCATCTGTATACTCTTTGTGTAGCTATATGTACTAAAAAGCATTTGCATTTTGTCATTGAAAACGGTAGGAACGTGTATATATAGCCGTCTGAGAGCAGAAAATGATCTCTTAGAAGTGGATGAAGTAATGGGCAAAGTTAGGTATAAACAAATTAACTGGTGAAGTGATTCAGGACACAGCCCCCAACTTATAAAAATAGGGGGGGGGGGGCTCAAGCCCCCTCCTGCCTCCTCCCTATTTCTCAGCCGCTGCTTTTGAGTTATGAACAGACACAATTGGTTTCTACTAGATTTATTAAACTGAGGGCTCTTTAGACTAGATTGCGATCAACAATACAATACTGAACTCACAAGACAAGCCCATAGCTCCTGGCACTTCTGGTTGAGCAGTAGCTATAGCCCCACCAACTGCTATAATATTTATCAACCTCATTTTGAGCATTATGATTGGTCCATTGCTAAATGCATGGTAGAATTATAATTATTTTGTACATAATTTATTATTATTATTATTATTAATATTACTATCTTAGTTGCTTATCAGTACATGTGTAATATATTTTATTTAACATTGTCATTCTTAGGTATTGTATATTGTAAGGTGTCTGCAGTAACTGGAGATAATCTTAATCCTAGTGATGACTTCTATCATACTATATATGGAAGAACAACATTACTGGTTGTCACAACATACAGTAAGTAAAATGTAACTGGAAATAATCATTATTTGTTTCAGTCTTAGTTTCTAATTCAAGTACTTCTTAAGCTCTTCAGTCCTTACACTAGCTTGTACATACATTCTGTATGTCCCAGATAATTAATTGTCTATATAATTATATAATGCACAACTACAATCATAATTATATAGACGACCCTTCAGATATAATTCATAGTACTGTAGTAAATACACTAACACTAATCCTCATTAACCTTGTTAACTGTTTTTATTATTAAAAAAATGTTACTGCGAATTTAAAATACTTTTATTTAACAATTTTTTTAATTAATTGAAATATATACTATACCTGTGTTATATAATTGACTGAATGAGTATATGGATAAATTCATAAAATAATTCGTATCGAGTGATATGACTTTTTTACTCATGAATGAATCAATAGCTAGCTACTTGGTCACTAACAAAATTCATGTTTGCCATAATAGTATTCATATTTCACAATTGCCCATTAGTCTAGATATAGTATCTATATATGTATTAAATATTTGTTTTATTTAAACAATCACTTTTTTGGCTTTTTTTCCCTTAGTCCAACCAAAGATTATTGATGAACTTCAGATTATACGAAGTGGGAATAGAATAAAATTTATATCATCAGCTGTAGCGAGTGATGTTGATGAGTACCAATGGCTTAAAAACAACATTGAAATACGTGATTCTATTAATGTAACAATAGATAATATACCTCAAGAAAACAATGTGATTGAAGGAACACTGGAGTTTAATAGTTTTAATGAACTTAATGATGGAGATGTAATAAAAGCTGTTATTAATAATACAAATATTTATGGACAGACTATGGAAGACTCTGATCGTGCTGTTTTGTTTACTGTTCCACCATCTACATGTATTACTACTAATGGTAAGTTCAACTCAAAGGATTATTATTGATATACAGATTTCATCAATAAAGTATATATAACGTGATTTCACTTTCTCATAAAATGAATGCTTACATTTCACTCACCATTCAGCAAGACGTTAATGAAATTTGTAATCCAGGAGCTTATTATTATATAGAATTTCATTGAATTTCTGAGTGCACCAAATGACGGAATGGTGAATGATTGAAGGGTTATTCCTTGTTCATCAACTCCCGTTTCTTAATCCCATTTCACCTACTTTAAGCCAAAAAGTGGTGTTTAGGCTACTTGAAATGATTTATAAAAATTTCTATTGTTTAATATTTACAATAAAAAAATACTATTTTAAAACTTCATAAAGGGTTGATGAAATTTTATAAAGTAAGTGAAAGTAATTTCATTGATGGTAAGTATTTGATCAAAGATATTTTAGTGGGAAAGTGCCTGCTTTAAAAAAGGGACAGTGTACTAACCGCATCGCTGGATCACCCTATAATTACACCCCAAATTAATTTTCAAGGAAAATGTGTGAGCGGATAATAAATACTTTTTTTACCTCTTTAACTCTCCCATTTTATAAAACTAGAGATTTTAACTTCCTTTGCTGTAAAGAAGAGTTGTGCAGAAAGCAGAAAGGTGTAAAATGTATGCTTTGCTATCACCAGTACTAGTAAGATAGCAAGGCGAGTGCTTAGTAGTCCAAAGGGCAATCCCAAACTTTTACTTACCTTTATAACCTCCATATTTGACACTACACAGACTTCTAACTTACTTAGTTAGACAGAAGATCTTATAACAAAGTCATAGATACCAAAATTGTGCTTCATTAGTCGGAGGAAAGGGATCAAGTGAAATACATGGACCGACAGTAGCTACAAACATTTATTTGCAGCCGCTTTACCACTCTAGGAGCCCTTGCAACATGTGACCACTCTAGGGACCTTTGGGATGTATGACCCCTTTAGGGGCCCTTGGAATGTATAACCACTGTAGGCGCCCTTGTCATTAGGTAAACCTCTCGTACAGTCCTAGATCTTTTCATAAAAGGTCACCTTCTCGTACAGGTGGTTATATTAGCGCATGTGCACACATATTAATTGTAGCTGTGTCCATAATAATTTTTTTGTGAGCTAACGTGCTCTCAAAAATTGGCGATCCGGGTGATCCAAGTGAACCGGTTTGCACACTGTCCCTTTTAAAAATTAGGTCACATGACTACATATAGATGAGAAAAAGGGTCATTTGGAAAAAAATAATTTGATTTATTAGATACTTACTTTACTATATTTAACAACTAAATTTGGTATCTATGAAGATTAATTTTTACTCAGTATATATACTTATGTATGAAATGGCTAAATGGTGAGTGTTTAATAGTAAACGAGTGATTAAATTATTTTCTAGATAATCCATTTCTCATCCACAGTCACAACTATGTTTATAATACAATGGAGGATTATAATTATATTAAAAATACTTTAGTAAAAGCTCCTTACTGTGTTCTTCCTATTTCTCTATAATGTTCATCACAATCTCATGAATATTATTATGTTAGAGTTCAATCAATATCAAAGTAATCCTTAAAGTTTGATGTTATTTTTAGATAGTATCAATCAGACTTATCAAAGTGCATATTGTAAACTGTGTCTTTAAGGAATAAAGGGGAAGAAACACAATTCAAGATACATGTGTATTATAATTTCAATTTGTGTGTTCTGTTAGTAGTTATTATTGAACATTGGCCCCCTACCATGTAAAATCTATGTTTACAAAATTATATTTCCTTGCAGAAGGAACTTCAATGACTATGAGTAATACAGTTACTGTAACAGTTGAATGTGATCCCATTAGTAATCCGTTCAAACCAGGCACAACTCCAGGCATGACTAACATCATTCTCCTTGTTATAACTGTTGTGCTAATAATCTTATTCCTTGTTTTCCTAATTCTGAAACATCATTACAAATGTATTAATAAGCAACCTAGGTCTATCGAATCTGATAATGGTAAAACTAATCAAACTAGTCAACATCCAGAGAGTAACGAAACACCGAGACCTGATCACAATAATCAACATTCAGAGATTGATGATACAACTTCGAGATCTGATCAAACTAGTCAACATCCAGAGATTAACAATACAACTCCGAGATCTAAACCACATAATCAACATTCAGAGAATGATATATTGCAAATTCATGTGGGAAGCCAGACATTTGAAATTCCTAAGAATGATGTTTCTCTCACAGACCTTCTTAAAAAATTTAATGCCATTATTTTGCTTGCTGACCTTCATATTGATAAATCGAATACTGAAGTGAAAGACGTTATTGTGCAATTAAGATTGACAATTACCGAATGGGAAAAAAATGCTAAGTTAGTCAAGACTGATGAACAAAATGTTACTAAAGATAATATACAACTTGATTCAAGATCTACATGGTTTGATGAAATGCTACCAGCTTTAATGAACCTGATAAATGAATAGTCTTAACATCTTTTTTAGTTAAGTATAACTATTGTATGGCATTAGTTTATAATTATAATAAAACTTAGAAACTTTTTACTGTACCTTTTTAGAATTGCCAATAACTGTGTTTGCCATACTTGATATATTTGTGATCGCTTGTTTTCTTTGATCTATATATAATATATGTACAGTGTATATTTTTAACATGATGTACATGTATTTATAAAACAACTGATTTCTATAAAAATTATATAGGTACATGTACTTACACATGTCTATTTACCGCTATATAGGTACATGTATTTTTAATATATATTTATAATTATAATTGTGTCATTATGATAATGCAAACCACTAGTGCTACAAATCAGATAAAGCACGGTGAGGTTTAGTTACGTATATTACAGTGGTTTTAGTTATATCCCTGTGGTTTATTTAATGTGTGGCTAATTAGTAGTCTACAGTTGTTATGGTTATGAACCTAAACAGTGATAGATTAGATAATATATATATATCCAGTTTAAAGCATTTGACCCTTGGGCCTCATGCTCACAGTCAGGATATAACTAATACATAAAATAGTTTGTAACTTTGAGCAGTTTAAACAGCCATACCTGTACAGTAGCTGAACTTGAATATAAGTCAGCAATTGTATTCTTGGAAACCTCTATAGTAATCACCTGTAGTCGTGGAAACCTCTTCAGATTATTAATATTCTATGAAATCTGTTACTCATCCTTACCTCATAGGGATCTGTTGTTAATACAATGATATGGAAGTATCAGTAATGGTGGAATTTTAATTGAAGGGGAATTACATTTTCGACTTTCAATATTACTTTTCTTGTAATAACAATTACCAATTTTGGGCTTTGTGGTTAAGGCAAGTGTGACCTACTTTTGTCAGGTTTTACAAAAGTTCATGTTATAGTAATAATTATGTAGTACATTATTAACACACAGCTTCCTTACAGTAACAGTTTCATATTGTATGTATGTTCAGCTTACATACACAAAAAATTGTATAGTTGGATTTTATTCTCTTGAGCTCAATTTTGTTTTATTTATACATATATAAATTTTAAAACTTATTGTTATGCTGTGTGATAAGAAACCAAACTCATTATAATTATAATACATAACAAGTGTATATAGAGAAAAAAACATCCCTATATTTGCTTTGTGATGACTATGTATTAAGCATTGCTGATGGCACTAGTGTCTCTACCTTTCTGTGTACTCCTGGGGCCTGAAGACGTAAGTGTAAGCCTAATTGCAGTCTAAATACACAGATGTCTGATGAACTGACTGAGGTACTCCTTCAAGGTTCTAAATGATGACTTCCTCGTGTCTGAAACTCAACAACTTATCATACTTACTTGTTAAAGATTCTTGCATAATATCTATACTGTTTCTCTGCTATATACAACAGTTATTAGCAGTTTTACATCCTTTCTGAATCTTCCTGGCTGGTCTGTAGCTCAAACGCGCGTTCTTTTACGCGCCACGCCCATTAATTGACCGAGCCCCCGGGAATGACGCAACTTCCTTAACTACGTATACAACGAATAGTCGCGCAAGTGACACAAGAATATATATATATATATATATATATATATATATATATATATACATTAAACCCCGTGGAAAGCAATTATAGGGATGGCCCTACGGGCCATAAAAACGTACAGATCATCTTATTATTTTTATGGCCCGTAGGGCCATCCCTATGATTGCTTTCCCACGGGTTCGAACTATATATAATACAAGAATAATAAAAAACATTTTCAATAAAAATGAAAGAAGATGTAGGGATGTCAAAACCCAAAAAGCAACCAAACAAGGTTGGGAAGCTAACTTAGGACCCAAAATTAAACAAACCACTTCCATATAACCCTACATAAGTGCTTACACCTCTGTACAAAGAGCTGTAATTATGTAGGGTTATATGTAGAGGTCTGGTAGTTGCATTTTATATAATAAATACCTTAGATACCGTTTTCGCGGTTAATACGTGTGTTAATAATCCCTCGAAAGCCCATAGCAACCTTGCGCTACGCGCTCGGTTGCTATATGGCTTCCTCAGGATTATAAACACACGTATGAACCGCGAAAACGGTATTTCTATTATTCTTGTGTCACCATAGATAATAGAGTAAAGGGATTGGAAACTGCGTTCGCGGACGAAACATTTTTATATTGTTGTTATGGAACACTATGCGAGTTGGGATTTCGCGGCGTTGCTAAGCTAATTATGTACAGTTAACGCAATAGAGAAACAAGAGAGAAATTGAACAACAGTATACATCACTTACCTTCTTTCAAAGTGGACTAACTTTATCTTCTAAGTATAAAGGTTAGCCCATAAGTAACACACTACGTAGTACTACAACACAAACGAGTTTCAAGGATGAATTCGGTATTCCTCTGGGATAAGTGGGCGTTGAAAATCACGGCATTTGCAATTTAAGATTTCTCAATCGAAATAGTTTTCTATGCTATCAATAAAATATAAAAACAATGTTATTTGCCAACTTCATATAATGGTTACACATTTGCACTAACACTGCCTACCCAGAAGTAATTATACCCTCCTTTCTGTGAAAAGGTTTTGTACCTTTAACAGTCTAACAATACATAAACTTGAACTGAAACATGTCATGATAAAATATCATTTAAAGATACATATAACAGTGCTATAAATATCTTTGTGGAAGTAATGTTACAAGAACAAAAGAACAAATGATCACAAGTCAGAGGACTTCCGCACAGATGATCTGTACAACATAATTTTATAATATTGTAAACACAGCCTCTACAGGTATCATGGGTCGAAAGTCTTGTCTTAGTCATAACAGATATTACTATGAAAAGAAAAGTTCACAAGATTTAACTGTATCAGTCCCTCTACAAAAACTAACAAATCCAATTGGTAAAAATACAAATGGTATAAATATAATCTATTACATTTATACTTGTAGATGAGAGCCTGATTGTATCACTGCCACTAAGAAACATTACACTTCCAAATGGTAAATATACAAAACATTATTGTAAACTGTCAATGTCAGCTTTTTTTCTTTGCAGACGTATGGCTACGTAATAGTTCACTTGCAGTACTACAAGAAAATGTATTTTCTCGCCTGCCTGAATCCTGGGTAAAAGTGAACAGTAATTCTAGTGAACTAACCTTTTGCTACATCGTGAACACCAGTCTAACCACTCCAGTTATCAAATACACACTTACCATAAAACAAGATTTTTCATGCACACTCTCCGTTTTAACCAAAATAGTACAACTACCTTATTTAATCCCATCACACATTTATACTCCAGAAAGTCTTCTCCATGTAATGGGAAACCTTACAACTATGAATATATGTAATGGTAATAATGACCAACATTTCCAACAGCTTGCTAAGAAAAGGGAAGGAAAGTTCACTGATAGAACAGGTAAACAAAACAAATAGAGTATACATAAATAATTATTATAATTGATCTTTACATAGGGAATGTAGTGGCAAACTTGGAGTCCACACCAACACCTACAATTAGACACACCCAGTGTAAAATGATTACAAAGTACATGTATGAAAGGTGTGAAATGTGTGAAAATTACCGTAAAACCCTGTTTGCGATTTCTTCCAAAGAGAAGACAAAAGCTAGCACTACCAACGTTTTTTACACACCTGCATCAAGGTGTAATTATCGTTATTTGTCAACATACCAAAAAGATGATCTCTTACGAACTATGAAGACATCAAATAAGGAAGCTCATGTAAAAATTTCTAAACTTGAGGAAGAACTCAGAAAGTTGTCACTAGATCATGGTATTAGCGTAAATGATGATCTCAAGAGTGACCTTTCCCGATCATTGAGCAACAGCATAATCACATCCTGTCTACATATGAGAAAGGATCATTCCAACGAGTGTTCTGGGAACAACAGATGAAATTTGCTAGATCTTCTAATGGGATACGCTGGCATCCACTCATGATTAAATGGTGCCTATATTTAAGGCATCAGTCATCTGGTGCATATGAGTTACTTAGAAAGTCTGGGTGTATACAGTTACCATCACAACGGACCCTGAGAGACTACACACATTATTTCAACAACACTCCCGGGTTTTCGGTCGAGATAGATCAACTGCTAATGTCAGAGGCCACCTATCATAATTTAGAAGAATTTGAAAAGTGTGTATGTATAGTAGGGGACGAGATGAAAATAAGAGAAGGGTTAGTGTACGACAAGAATAACGGGGAGTTGATAGGTTTTACCAACTTAGGTGATATTAATGAACACCTACAACAACTAGAGAGTGATCTTGATGATGGAAAGTCACATCCTCCTTTTTGGCCAGTAGCGTTTTTGTAGTAATGGTAAGAGGTTTATATATGAAAACAAGTCAGTCTGGTGGTCTAACAACTCAACCAAAGCTGAGATATGAACATGTATATTTAAACAATTTTTCAAAAATGAGGTTAGATTTGGCATCACAGGTAATAAACTATAATTTTATTAATGTGATGTCATAAATGTATTACTAGGTCCTAAGCAGTACTGTAGCTAATGGACTTAAAGTTACAATCCTACATAAGTATACACAACTAGAGTAAAGGCAAAACACAAAGAAGTGATACTTATGTACGGTTGTTATGTAGAAGTGGTATTTCATTTTGTTGCCAAAGCCATCTTGTTCCTGTGCTTTTTCAGTTTTGATATATATCCCTACATACTCTTTCATTTTTAAAAATGTTTTTTATTATTCTTGTTCTACTTAGCACTGTGTACTGATCTTATTATAACAACTTACATAATGACATCTCATGAATAAAATAGTGAGAATGCTAATTGAATAAAAAATTAATTGAAATGTGTGTTATTGACAACTGGCATGTATGTCTGTATGTACTTTTAAAATAGAAATGAGAAATACAACAGATAGAATCATTAATTTGCATGAAGAGCAACACGTACTTATGAATTCAGTGAAAATGATCCTCCCATTCATGTATTTGAGTATAATTAAATGAAATACAACTAACATGTATGACTATTTTAAAATAAAGATTAGAAATGCTTATACAATTATCTGATGCAGAATTTTATTTTTTTAAACATTGTATCACTTTAATCATCAGTTCAACCAAAGATTACAAGCGAACTTGACAATATGTGACATGAGAATGGAGGAGTACAAGTTTATGTCATTAGCTGAAGCGAGTGGTGTTGATGAGTCTGATGGCTTAAAAATGACGTTGAAATACGTGAATCTACTAATGTGACAATAGTCAATACAAACCTAGGAAACAATATGATCAGAGGAACACTGGAGTTTAATAATTTTAATGAACTTAACGATGAAGATATAATAAAAGCTGTTATTAATAATACAAATATTCATGGAGAGACTATGGAAGACTCTGATCGTGCTGTTTTGTTTACTATTTCACCATCTACATGTATTGCTAGTACTACATGTATTGCTACTAATGGTAAGTTCAATTCAAGGATTATTATTGATATACAGATTTCATCAACAATGTATATGTGATCTAATTTTACTTTCCCATAATAAGATCAAATGCATACATTTCGCTCGCCATTCTGCAGGAAGTCAATGAAATGTGTTACCCAGGAGCTATTTTTAAGCTTCTAGATATAGAATTTCATTAACTTCCTATACAAAATGGTGGAACAGCGATTAATTGAAGGTAAGCATTTGATCAAAGTTATTTTGTGGGAAAGTGTCCTTTTTTAATGATAAAAACAGGTCACATGACTATGGATGAGAAAAGGTCCATTTGAAAAAATAATAGATTAAGCACTCACTACTAAATTTGGTATCCAGGAAAATCAACTATTACTCAGTATGTATAATATATATACCTAATGTTTGTGTTCTTGTATGAAATGACTGAATGGTCAATTTTTAATAGTAAATGGGTGATTAAATTATTATTTTCTAGATGATCAATTTTCTCATCCATAGTAAAATAAACTATGCACAGTGGAGAATTATAATTATATTAAAAATACTTTAGTAAAGGGTTCTTCCACTTCCAAAATAGCCATCACAATCTCATGAATATTATTATGTTACAGTTCAATCAATATTAAAGTAATCCTTAGTCTTTGCTGGCATTTTTGGACAACACTCAGGAAAGCCATAGATTCCAAAATCAAGTTTCGTTGCAATAGAATGCAGTTTTTATATTTAGGCTTTGTATATAGCTTCACTTTTTGTACCATTTATTGGATTTTTATTGTTTTAGAAAACTTTCAAAGCACATGGATGTTGATATGTATATGTAGGGAAGTATGCATCAGACTTATCAAGGTGCATAAAGTACATATTATAAACTGTGTCTCTAAGGAATAAAGAAGGAGAAACAACAACTTGAGATATATTAATTTTAGTTTGTGTGTCCTGTTAGTAGTTACTATTGAACATTGGCCCCTACCATGTAAAATCATATCTTAGCTAGGTTTACAATATTATATTTTCCTTGCAGAAGAAACTTCAATGACTATGAGTACTACGGTTACTACAACAGTTGAATCTGATCCCATTGGTAATCCGTTCAATCCAAGCACAACTCCAGGGGTGGCTAACATCATTCTCCTTGTTATAGCTTTTGTTTTCTTTCTGATAACCTTGTGTCTTGCTTTAAAAATTCTGAAACATCATTACAAGTCTACTAATAACCAACCTAGGTCTATCAAACTTAATGAATATCCAAAGAAAAATGGTACAACTCAGGTATCTGATCAACCTAATCAACATCCCGATACAACGCAGGTATCTCATCAACCTAATCAACATCCTGAGAATGATCTATTACAAATTCATGTGGGAAAGCAGACATTTCCAATTCCTAAGAATGATGTTTCTCTCACAGACCTTCTTGAAACATTTAATGAAATTATTTTGCTTACTGCTGATCATATTAAATTGGATGCTGATGCGAAACGAGCTATTATGAAATTAAGATTAATAATTAACCAGTGGGAAATTAAGGCAATGCAACAAAGAATTCGTATTGTTGAGTCTGATGATATACTACAAGATTCAATATCACTGCAATTGTTTGATTTAGTGCTACCAGCACTAAGTCAAGTGAATGAACTGTAAACTGTTCAATGAATAGTCTTAACTTGTTTTTTGTGCACTATCTTTTTTAGTACGGCATTAGTTTATATAATAATAATCATTATTATTTTGAACCCAGTTAGTTACTTAACATCTTAAATGAACCCTGCATGTCTTACACATGTACATTTCACATGCTATATACTGGTACATGTATTTTCAATATGTGTTTGTATTTAATGTACATGATCCAAAATATTGCATATGCCTACAGTATATCTCAAAGAAGGAGTAGAATTATGGTTTGAACAGGGATGAAAAGAAAGCAGAAGAAAGCAAAAGAAAGTGATTGATGTAGGTGAGAAGGAAGACGATGATACTTGGAAAGAAATGAATAAAGAAAAGTTGAGGTGCACAATATAGTGGAGGAGATTGGAGACATGGGTAAACTTTGAGAAGAAGAGAAGATAGAAAGTACAGGAGAGAAATGGTAGAAAATGATGAACTAGAGATGGAAGATACTCAAGAAGAAAAGAACAAAGATACGAATAATCAAGAAATGAGTGAGAAAAAGAAAGTGAATACATATTAAATGCTGAAAAGCAATTGCTTATGAAAATTGAGTCATGTAGACAAGAAAGCACCACTTCTGTGTTCCTTTCTTTATGACAACCTATAGAATGAACATTATTTGTAGCAGTTTTGTTTACATCCATGTTACATGCAACAGTAGAAGAAAAAAAAAACGGGCTTGTTTTACCATCAGGCTTTTCTGCCAAGAAGCTTTGGAACAGTACCAGATACAATTTTGGTTACAATAACTGTATACATAACTCTCCCTTAAGGATGGTATTCCTTCAGGCATAACAGCAAGCACTTGTTATTTATTGTGCCTCACATCTGTTCTCAGAAATATCTGTAAAATGGAATTATGATACACATACATGTAGGTATATCCATTGCTAATTACTGAGCATTCATGTCTTACATCATATACATGAAGTCCTTGGCTAAACTGCATGTTTTACATCATATACATGAAGTCCTTGGCTAAACTGCATGTCTTACATCATATACATGAAGTCCTTGGCTAAACTGCATGTCTTACATCATATACATGAAGTCCTTGGCTAAGCTGCATCACTGGAGCTAGTTCCATCATTCTGGACTGAAAATGTTTAAAAACTTCATCATGAAGGTATCCCATACCTGCTGCCTTTGCAACCTGCATGAGGAAGGTGTTATAATATATATATAATATTTAATGTAATTATAATAGAATTATAGGTGTGTTGTGTTTAGCCTGAGCGCACCATCATGTGAAAAATAGTTGTATATTATGTAATACAATTCTAATTAAAACTAATATATTTCTGTCATACTAATATGATTTTTGTTAACCAGTAAGACAAACCTTTTATGATCTTGTATTTCAAATTGTGACTTTTTGTTTTGCATCTGTCTTGTACGTGCAGCAACAATGTGTTCAATTTCTGACAAAGCAAAACAAGATGATATAACTAACTATTCTCCACTTTTCAAGCGTTTCTTCCTTTCTTCTTATCTCAGTTTTGAATGACTTATTTTCAGTAACAATTTCATTCACAAGCGATAGTTATAATGATAATTACATCATTGTCCTCTGAATTGAAATGACTTGCAGTAAAATTTCCTTCTGCAAGAAGGTGAGGTGATAAAACGAAGTCCATGCTAGTTTTAAATCCACTTGATCTTTTGGGTAAGAACTGATCCACACTCATGCAAAAGCACAGAATGATAGTCCAAATGAGGTAGGACTAATGCCTGGTATAGCCTTGATCTTAACTCAATGGGCAAAGTCTTAAGCAGTTGTACAAAGAGAAATGGAATTGTAGCATAATTTCTACATACCACAACAATTGAATTCCACATTCTGTTGACTAAAAAAGGGCAGTTACAAAAATTCAACCCAAATTCATATGATTAAACTAAAATTCCAGAATGATCAGTTCATGATCTTTAATGTTTGTATCCTGGGAAGCCATAACATCAAAGGAATTTACTACAGTGTATATAAGGAAGAAAGGTCAATCACGGGTTAAAACGTATACACTGTATATTTGATTATCATTATAGGCAAAAAGATGGTTTTAAGACCACTATCTTGTCAGATATATAGTAAATTAAAGAATGTTTGGAAAAATATAATTATGTGTATGTAAAGAAGAACAACCACAAAATATTTGTTACATGAAACTCCAAATTGTGTTGCCATTTAAAATCAACAAACACAAATTCAGAAGCATAAAGATATTCTAATATGTGTCACATGATCATCAGCTGATTGTTTTGATTAAGGATCCAGTTGAATTTTCAAATACTTGCAGTATTCAAAGGTATTTTGTAGCATCTAATAATACAAGCCAAACTGCCTAAACACAAATAATAAACTAGTGGTGAACAAGTTTCTTTGCTCTCTGTTACAGGGTTTCTAGGCTTGTAGAGTACAGAACGGACTAGATGCACTACGGCTGCAGTAATTATGTACAGCAATTAAAGTGGTGTGCTAATTTCACTAGCAATGAGTATTGATAAAAGTGTATGAAAACAAGCAAATCTTTCAATATTCGCTTGTTAAATCTGACCAAATTTTCAAAAAGAATAACAAGCAATTAAACAGAAGCATTTGATTAGAGGGAAAGTGTCTAATTAGGTCACAAATAATCAACCACTATTCATTAGAACTTTAGTAATAACAAATCTTTAATACCTTCTTGTGTTTGTTTTGAGTAGTATCGATAACCCAACATTCGTTCAGTGTCTTCCCCTTTGTACCCATTCCTCCAATTGTTATCACCTTCTCTTGAACACAACCACTAATTACAGTTGCTGATGTCCCCTCCTCCCCACTGGATATTCTCCTACTGGTTTGTGTATTATCTCCCAATTCTGTATAACGTGTATCGCTCATAAAACATGATCAATTAAAGATATAACAAGAATAATAAAAAACATTTTCAATAAAAATGAAAGAAGATGTAGGGATGTCAAAACCCAAAAAGCAAGCAAACAAGGTTGGGAAGCTAACTTAGGACCCAAAATTAAACAAACCACTTCCATATAACCCTACATAAGTGCTTACACCTCTGTACAAAGAGCTGTAATTATGTAGGGTTATATGGAAGTGGTTTGTTTAATTTTGGGTCCTAAGTTAGCTTCCCAACCTTGTTTGCTTGCTTTTTGGGTTTTGACATCCCTACATCTTCTTTCATTTTTATTGAAAATGTTTTTTATTATTCTTGTTTTCATTGATTTTTTTCTAAACGATGTGAATGTTTTTTTGTAGATTGCAGAAATACTATATATATATCATTATGAAATCATGCAATCAAAAATGCATTAAAATTTGTTCATCAATGAAGGTCAGTCTTTTGTTTATGTATTGATTATCATTCTCTTTCACTTACAGATGATGTATATTCTCTATTCACTTACATCACTGTCTGCAGTCCTACAAGAAGTAGTGTCAGTCACTGTGTCAACCATTCAGTATTCCAATGCTTATCATAGTATACAATATTATTATACAATTGCTTTAATATTAATAATTATTATATTCATTATTAGTATTTGCTCACAAACTCACAAATGTTATTACAATGCCAAACACTTCCACCTTTTCAGCTTCCATGTTAAGAGTATACAAATGCGCATGCGTAATTAAATTCCACTTAGGAAAATGGCGTCCAATTCCAGATCAAATCTTTGTAGTCGTTGAGACTGTCTTCTTTCATAGTATCTGAAGATATCATCTCGATACTTTACGACCAGAATTTTACTATAAATGCGACGGGAATGGTGCTAGAATCATCGTGATAGGTCAACAAACAAAAAAATGATTTGTCTGGAAAATAATAATATTAATAATAATAATAATATGATGAAGATTTTGCCAGTTTTGCCACTCGCCGGTTCTCTACCTTAACAATAATCTTCGGCCATCTAGAAGGTATTGGTAGTCATAAAAACACTAGATATAAACAGGCATGTGTGTATAGAAACTTATGTGTATATATTACCAGAGATTTCAGCTCATCACTTGCAATTGAAATGCATGGGCGGCCATTTTTTTTCCGTGCCATCCCTACATAGAGAGTACTACCGTACTCTCTGATACTAATAATTGTACAACTATTATACAATGCATTAGAAACAATAGTCACTAGTATAATCACATAGAATACTGAACTGTCTGATAATAAGCCATTTCTATACAATTAAATTTATGATTTAAATTTTATCAGCATTTCATAACATGTGTAGTGATTATTAGTGTATGGAGAGGGGATGAGGGTTTCTGTATGTAAATGAACATATGATGTGTATGACTTAAGATACTGAAGAGATTAAATTTAATTATCAAGGGGGGGAGGGGGGGGGGAATAAAAATGAATTAACATCATTGTGAACCAACGTTTGATCCCCCATAATAGTAACATGATGAAAAGAAGTGTCTTTATCACTAATTAAACAATGAAACAATCATCATCATACACTCACACTTCACTCCCATATTGTCACAATGATGCTATGAGATTACACCTACATGTAAGTAGATTATTATATCTGTAAAACAAGTATTTTCTCAATATTATACTTGATTAATGCTTTGTTGTTATTGTTGCTGTTGTTAATGACTAGTCACATGTTATCAGTTTCATCACTATAGTATTGTATTAACTACAATTATTACACTCACTACTTGATATCCAGCAATTGTATCAATGTACATACAATCACTGAATAACGTAGCAGGATTAGTTCCTCCATAAAGACTGAACCGCTAGATAATGATAAGAGAGTGAAGCCATAACACGGTGGTGGTCTACCAGCCACAAGTGGTGAAATCCAATGACCTAAAAGATAAAGTGATTATCATAGATATAATAAAGAAGTGTTGACTTAGTGTCACATACCGGTATACAATACTTGACTGTATTAAATAATAATTATTACAATTATTATACTGAGATTATATTATATATGTGTGTATGCGTTACAACTCCAAGTCCTACTAAGAGTACATAATTCCTAGTATAAGAAGCATAGTGATAAAATCAATCAATCACGTGGATGAAATGAAATGGGCAGAGCTAGAAAGTAGAAATTGACATTTATAGAAAGCTTAGAGCCAGCTCGAAGTTGTAGCAGCCACTACTTCAATTGTACTTCATTTCAAGCTGTCATTCAACAGGCATAGCCTTCAAACAAGATGTGTTGTGTTTGCATGTACTCATTCTACCAGAAGTCTTCTGAAAGTGGTGAAACAGCAATCATGAGTTGTAAAAATTGTTGTAACTTTATAGCCAAAAGGTTTTAGAAAAAGCCTGTCTTTTATTTTGATCCTGGTAGCTTGATCAAAGTCTCAATGTTGTTAGTTGTCCAGAAATTTTAGTAAAAGACAGACAGACAGAAAACCTGATTACAGTAACATAGCCAACCCCTCCCTTTTCCGCTCGTAGAGTGGAAAAGGGAGGGGCTGGCTATGCAAGACTAACAGTAACCCTCTGCTCCGCCTATGTGGGCAAGGGTTAATAAACATCACTGTTAGTTCTAATGAGAATAGATCTGATTATGTATTCATCATAAATATCAAAACTACAATCAAACAACACATTATAATTAATTATTATGAATCAACTTCACACAAAAATACTGAATACGATGATTGATAGTATATACTCACCAGTTGTAATATTAAAGAAATGTGTTTCATTGGTTCTATTATCAGCATATTGTTGTCTGTTCTAAAGGAGTCCTAGGTGACTTGTAATAATAAGTTAATAACTTCCAACAAGTAACTGTCTTGAATGATATGATACCACTATAATATTTTTTTAGCTGGTCCTCTTTCGTCAGTTGTAGGAAATAATTCAGTCCATATCATATCTTCAACATTGATACTAGATAAGCTGTTGTGACAGCAATCACCATGTCCGCAATATCCACCGAAAAAATAGATTTTTTTCATAATAGTAGTTGATGAATAACCAGATACTCCTAGAGGAGGATTTCCTGATGTTATTTGTTTACTCCATAAACCTGTTTGTAGAGAACAGTGAATTAATATTATACATGTATCTTCACATTGTTCATTATAATTATATTATTATAATTTGGTAACATTGGATCTACAAGAACAGTATTGGAAATGTTTTTTTATTATTCTTGTCGTTATTGCTAGCCATTACGGAGATTATAAGTGTAATTAGCCATTAGTGAGTTTGATAATCGTTGCATGTGCTCACTTTCCCAATCCAGAGCATTCCCAGTCTTAGAATTTATCAGTTAGGAATTCAAATCTGTATACTTATTCATCATCCTCTCCTTACAATTGCATAATAGATGAGGAAATATTATTGTGAATTAATACTCATTACGATATTCATTCTTTATGATTCATACCACTACACCCACGACTACCATATTCTCCCTAACAGCTTGTCAAGCAGTGTCTAAAATAGCATGTTAATACTAGCTAGCCAAAAAGCTACACTCCAAAAATTAAATGCTTAAAATAAGTACAGTTTGCATGGAATAGCATGAATTTCAATTTAGTCTGTCAATTGTCATAGAGGATGTTGTGGCCACATGCATGATGTTACTACGACATAATTTTGGCTAGTATTAAATCTTTAGAGTGGCCAATATCTGAACTATCTGAACTTGTATTAATTCATAGTAAGTTAGTAACACTAACTGACTGACTGACAAATTATGCATACACATTCACGACTTAGCATATCAATGTGTTTAAATTAAAATTCAGATTTAAAACTAATGTACAACAATTAAATAATTAAACTTTACTATTAGTGTATTCAGACCAGGGATGGGTAAAGCACGTTAAAAGCACTTAAGCATTAGGTACAAGCACTCAAAATATGCTCCAGCACAAACATGAGCACTGAGAATTTAAAAGTAGCATAAGTTAAAAGTACGAGCATACGAGTTATGCTTATAAGCATAGCTTAAGCATAACTTAACTTAGTAATGAGAATAAACAGTGACATAACTGACTAGTAAAAGTGAATATTATATGTCAACACCATTGCAAATACAAAGTGTTTGTCTGAGTGTGATGTGAATATTTCCCTGCTGTATTAAAAAAATCTCTCTGAGGCTGGAAATCCCAGGACTTTAAGACCAAGTTTATATATTCTCATATGTTGTTTTGAATTAATCATGCCTGTTTGGTTTTAGCATGCTTCCAGCATGAATGTTTCACATGCTATACATGCCTACAGCTTAAAGGGCTTGAGTGCAAAAAGAGTTAAGAATGGCTTAAAACTGCTCAGAAAGTGAAAGTTTCTATAAGCACTTCAAAGCATTCATATCATACTATGCTTAAAGCTAGCTAGCCCCTTGAACTTGAAATGCTTTACCCCATCCCTCATTCAGACTTACCAGTTTCTATGTCAAATATATTGATGACTGATAAAAACAGTCTCTTCTCCTTACTATCATGAACACTAAGTAGACTATCTTGATCTCCTGCCCAACAGTATACTTTTCTTTCTATTATTTCTGTGGAATGTTTTCTTCTACTAGTTGGTTCATAATAAACTGTAGAATAATTATTATGATAATTATCAGAGTTTATTTATTATTATTATGTAAACTCACATTGTCCTGCATATCTAGTAGCCATTCTCAGCTACAGAGATGTGCACACCTATGGTGTGCGCAGTGCATATAAACGCTATAAATGCTCGTACGTACGTAGGTATCCTCCCCAGCCGCACCCCCTTTAATTAAACTCAAGCTCATGATAGACAGTTCAAAACAACTGCATATGGGATGTTATACGTGTTTCGATGACTTCAAGATCTTCTTCTAGGCTTCTGTCAGTAAATTCTTTGATACTGAGTCTATTAGCTAGAAGGGTAAGAGAAAAGTTTGTTGTATAATTTATTGTCTACATGATGTTTTGTGCTTCTGCCAATGTCAGTAGTTAGTGGTTGTTGTTGCTAGTGTATGAAAGTTTGGAAACTAAGTTAAGAAGTATATACAGAAAATATGTATAATCTTATATTAAGTATCTTTGCACACACCCCCGATCCTGCATGACAAAGACTTCATGCCCCAGCCACTGCTAAATGTTGTTAATTAACAGATAAAACAAGATCAAAACATACTCGCTCACAATTTTCGTGTCATACTTTGTTGAGAATGACTCTGAGCAAAGTCTGCATGTCAAATTGTGTCTGTACTCTGTCATAAAACCAGTAGCAAAGAAACATATCAACAGCTATCATCAGACATTACGGTGGATAACAGTAGTCTGGGTACCCGTCCCTTAGGTTGAGGAGCGAAGGGGCAGGTACCCTTACTTGAAATAATTTTATTAATAACCTCATTATGTCACATGATAGTTTTGTCATGGTTAAGTTTTGTGATGAGAGTTTCCATCCCATAACGCAAATTCAGCAACATGACACTACCGTTTTTGCTGACTCGATCGCCAGGACATAATTTTTCAACTGAGGATCGTTTTTTTTTTTTCGCAAAAAAACTGGACTGAAATTTTTTAAGGTGTGAAGGTAATGATGATGATGATGATGATGATGAGTATTAGTATTACTAGGCTTACATCACCTTAACCCTAACGATAAGAGACCCTATGGTTTGGCAAATATCTGCTAAAATATGGAGATATTCATGAGGATGCTACATTTACACTCTATGTTTCTCCTCCTATGGCATGCTGTTGGGATACAACAAACTGATTTATATATATACAGTGTTCTGCCCACACTGGTCAGCACTGGAGTAACCACCACTCTGCATGAATTAACCACCACTCAGATGAGTTAACCAAATAATACATATATAGGCGATTGTGATAGTAATTAAGTATATACTGGGTAAACAGCATTAGAATCCAACCACCACTCTAATAAATATCCTGGGCAGAACACTGTATATATAATATTATATTATATATATTATACTATTTCATATGAGACTATATAGGGTTAGGCGGGGCAATTTTGTCAGGAGAGTAATTTAAGATTTCTTTGGCACCGTTTCAGTCTAAGATGGACTTAGATAATATTTATTGCATTTATGACTAATGGTAGGTGCTAGTTGATTTATTATAGCAGGGCAGTAGAACAACAAAGTAGTTTATCCTTGGTACTGCCTGTGGTGCTTCTGGAATTGCCCCACCTTACCTTACTTGTAAGAAGTATACAACAGATGTAGTCATAAATCACCACATCTGCTGAAAATCCCGATTGTTCATGGGTACAAAATTTCTGATATTACTTTGTTTGGTACTGATACTCAATAATAAAATGTAGGATTGTTGAGATAGTAACAGAACATAGCTTTGTAAGGTCTGTCATGATAAAATGTCGTTGGGGTCAAAATCTGACTAAAAGCTCTAACATTTATAAAGGGTGCTCCACATTATCTTTTCTAGGTTAGTTTTGAGTGATACATATAACTGATATTGCAGTTAGTATACTAAAGATCATTCACGTTCACCATGTCCTCAGAAAAATGTTCATAACTTTATTTTAGAATGACCAACAATCTTTTTACCTGCACCATTTTCATATAATAGTCCTTCCTGTTCTTATTTGTGTATAATCAAATTTCATTGTGAATGTGAACAGTCTATAATAAATCGGTACTGGAGATGGTCTATGGTTGTGTATTATTAACTGATTTTTATACCCCATTGCTAGGTGGATGCTAAGAATACATGTGCGTGTGAAAAACATTCTTACTTGAATTTCAATTTTCCCCAACACTTGAGACCAACCACCTGTTTTTCAGCCATCTTGTGCAATAAGCTAACATAATTTGGTATCTAGGTGGGGTGGAAACTTGCCTTTAAGAAGTAAAATTTTTATTTATTTTTCTTATAAGATGGCTGCAAAATGATGAATCGAATAATTGTTTTGGAAACAAATTGAAATCAATTGAGAATGCACGGTCACATTATATTGTGGTACAATAATGCCACAACCATATGCAATATCTTTTGACCGTATAATATCATATGTCACAGTGTACTATTAATTTATTACAACATAATAATGAAATGAATGTACTCGCAGTTCAGAACCCTCACCACAAGTGTGATTGGAAAACAAAAATTATTTACAAAAAATAATTGCAAATAATACTATGTAATTAATTATACATAAATTATTCTGGGGTAGCATTTAAAATATCTGCATTATGTGGAGAATATATAAATCAGTATATTTATAAATATGTCAATGTATTTATAAATACATAGATACTTTTATATATACATTAATATATACTTTTTAGGCAGCATCATAATCAAGAAGATCGTGCCTCTGATGCAGTAATGGTGGGATCTAGATCAGTTTAAGGCTATGTTTTTTGGCAATTAGTGTGGAAATTCTCTTTTCAATAACTGTACCTGCTACCAGAAGTTGAGAAGATTAGCCATGTTCTATTTCTAAAATACGTAGGTATTATAATTATAAGAAAAAAAATTGCATATTATATAAAGGGTGTGACTTGTGAGATTTGAAGTTCTCTGCCTGGCAATAACTAGTTATGTCATATAAAACATTATTTACTACCATGTGTATCAATAGCTCCCTACAAATAGCTCATAGGATGAAGTACACCATTCAGTACAGTTATTACTGTCTTGCTACGTTGACTGCAATACAATGGTGGATGGGATACAGCCTGGTTTTCATTTCCTAACTTGCATTACATAATACCTCATTCTGTAATTTCTTAGTGAATATGTGACAGTATTTAGAAATTAAATTTATAATTACATGCATCAACAGTATATGCATAGTCTAACTTAGAAAGTGAAGTCATAAGAATTTGGAGGTGCCTTGTATGTTTCGATGGACATTGGCTATGCAATCCTCATATCACTGCCCTAATCCATGCAGTTACAATGTCTGCCAACACATTGCCTGCTGAGATTGGCTCTGACTATATCTCTAAATTGTAATAATGAATATATTTATGCATAATAAATGTGTAAGGTAAAATATATTGCGCTGATTGATACCCAGCACCAGTTTTTGCTTTTGAAGTATAATAATACTGGAACTACACATTTATATGTGTATCAATACCTTGCAGAAAAATTTACTCGCCAAATAATTAGAATGTGAATATTTTTTTTATCTGTGGTTACGATATATTCATTATCTATATAAGAGTACTTAATTACTAGCTGGACACTAATGGCGTCACATCTTCTTCATGATTAGCTAACTGTCTTGATGTTTTAACTTTATACCAACTATCGAAGGCTGCTATACAGCAGTTGAAATGTTTGGCTTTTTGTAATAAAATGATTTCATGACTATAGTCTGTTCACATTCACGATGTCCTCAGAATTATTATGTGATGACTTTATATGTAATATAATGTATAGTTTAATGTCATAATGGATTGAAATTCGACATACACAAAAAAGAACGGGAAGGACTATTATATGAAAATGGTACAAGTGAAAAGATTGTTAGTAATTCCAAACTAAAGTTATGAACAATTTTCTGAGGTCATGGTGAATGTGAATGACCTTTAGTGATTAATTACACTGTTGACTTAAAAAGAATAAGCGCCATTTAAAAAAAAAAACTGAAAGTCTTGCATAAAATGTGACACACCTTTGCAAACACAGCTTCTACATCAAGCCATAAATATCATTAACCCTTTTTGTAGTGAATGATGTTTAAATAAATTAGTGGACATACTCCCACATCAACTCAATTAAGAGGACGTTGTGTATGTGCCACTGCAGTGACTGCATATCATTGGAATTTGATTAATATTATAGGGTAGAGTCAGCATGTATTTAGCAGTATACAAAATGGTGAATTTAATTACTGTTTAAATGTAAGCATTTGATCAAAATTATATTTTTATCAAATGATCTCTTTCTTATCTGTAACCTTTTCATTGTTCTATTTATTCACCAACTTATCATATATCTCACATTTTACAAAAATCCGTTTTAGTAAAACTTTAAATTACCTAAATTTTAACTAAATTACAGTTCTTGATCATTCAAAACTAAAGTTGTGAACATTTTTCTGAGCTCATGGTGAATATGAATGACCTTTAGTGTGTTCGTTGATTTCAAGGCACGGAACATTAAGAAGTGAGTTTAATCAATCAGGATATACTGTATAATCTTTAACCATCTATCTGACCTCAGTAAACACTAGTGTTATCAGGATATACTGTATAATCTTTAACCATCTATCTGACCTCAGTAAACACTAGTGTTATCAGGATATACTGTATAATCTTTAACCATCTATCTGACCTCAGTAGACACTAGTGTTATCAGGATATACTGTATAATCTTTAACTAAATAAGTCATCTATCTGACCTCAGTAGACACTAGTGTTATCAGGATATACTGTATAATCTTTAACTAAATAAGTCATCTATCTGACCTCAGTAGACACTAGTGTTATCAGGATATACTGTGTAATCTTTAACCATCTATCTGACCTCAGTAGACACTAGTGTTGTTTTTGTATGACATTAATGACTGCTTTTCGTTATAGTTATAGTATGTCTGCTTTCTCACAATTTAGGTATAGTTAATTAATATTAGGCTTTCCAAATGGTACAAAAGGTGGCCATTTTTTGTTTTTGTTAGTTATAGTTATTGCTATAGACTTGTAATTTGGTCATAGTTTGGTTAACTATAAGCTAGGGTTTCATACAGGATTTTGTTGTTCTGGAGGGAAAAAAATGAATCATGTGAATCACACTGCTATTGTCCAGGAAATTTTTAAACTTTAGGCCATCTGAGGTCGTGGCTTCTGGGATCCCAAAAAGCTTGTAGCTTATATAGATGTTCTAGCATGTTGAAATAAATTTTGGTTTGAAATCTAGTGTGGGGGATATCCCCAACCCTGAGGGGTTAACTAAAATAACACTGGTAGACACTAGAGAGACACTACTATAATATATGTACATAATTATACATCCATATTGAAAGTACTTTTAGCATGCTCCAGGATGCTTGGTATGTTCAAAAAATACCCTAGTGTTAAAAGAAATGTCTTTAAATGGTGAATACCGTATTCACAAATAGTTACTTTTGTTCTAATTTCATACATATGTACATGTAATCATGTGTGTTTGATTCTAATAGTATATTATTTCATATATGTGTGTACATAGTTTAATTACAGATCTACTGTAATAACTATAAATAAGTGAAACCCTTTTATTAAGCATTACTGAAAAGTCACAATGGCTCACTAAAAGGGAGTCCACCCCATCTTCTATTACTCTATCAAGTACTCTCTTTATCTCAGATGCTATCCCTGAAGATACTAGTGAATTGGAGTGTGTAGCATATGTTGATAATGAAGAAGAAATGTTGTTAAAATCTGAAAAAGCTACGTTTATTGTTATCGGTATGTGATCTAGACAATATGTACATACACATGTATAGACATACGTACATCAGATATTTCCTAGTTTGAATGAATGGCAAAGATTCTATATTTGGATTTATGTAGATTATTAAGTCAACTGTAAGGGTCTTTTTTTATTGTGTGTGGAATGTTGGTGTGTCTACTCTGTGATTTGAAAGACTGCCAAAAAATGTATAGTACTGTTCCTGGAAGTGTTAACACATAGTATAATAATAGTGACTAGTATAATAATAGTGACTACTTTTATAGTTATAGTTACATTATATAGCCTAGTTTCTCAAATCAGAGTCAGATCAGGAGTGGACAAAACGGGCACAAATCATGTATCTATGTTTGTGTCTGTCTTTCTGTGTGTCTGTCTTTGTCTCTGTGTCTTTATGTTGTCTGTGTCTCTATGTTGTCTGTGTCTCTATGCTGTCTGTGTCTCTGTGTCTCTGTGTCTCTGTGCCCTTGTCTGTGTTTTTATGTATGTCTGTGTGTGTGTGTATCTGCGTATCTGTGCCTGTGTGTCTCTCTGTGTCTCTGTGTCTGTGTGTGTGTCTGTATGTCTGTGTCTCTATGTTGTCTATGTTCCTGTTTGTGTGTTATGCAGAAGTACATGAACAATCTTTGAGGACTACAAGGGAAAATAGTGAAATCCGTAATCATGATTATGGGTAAGTACTACAATGTACAATGTGTGCATATACATGTGTTTGTACATAATACATATCCTTACAGTACCTGACATTATTAAGTTTACATACTATCACTGTACTACCATTGACTACAGTATACTGTATGAGTGAACTACAACACTGTACACTGTACTTCAAATGTACTACACCATATTACACCTATGCTATCACATACAAATGTAAAGGGATTTACACATTACTATGATCATTGTACAAAGTAGTACTATAGTACTACGTAGAAGTACAGTTGACTTTCACCTTATTAAAGTGTAGCTCCCATCATGTACTGTATGTGCACACATGAGTGGGAGGGGGGGAGGGGTGCATATGTTTGTGTAGCAAAGCAAACTCTAAATTTAATTTGTGTCATGATAACACATCAAAAAACAACTAGTGCGATAAAGCATGGTGGGGTTTAGTTAGCTAAAAGTCAAATGCCTTACTAACATGGGTTTTAGTTATAGTTAACTAAAACAAAACTACATACATACACACATGCATCTTTAATCTTTAATCATCAGACACAGCATATGGTGTTACTCAATTCGGAGGCAGCAGGGAAGGAATGCATTCCTCACCTAGTCACTCTTCACATAGCACTCGTGGTACTACATCACCTTCAACTACTAGTCACACACATACTCATTCCAGTAAGTGTTTAGAATAGTAGTAACTTGAAAGTCTAGGACTAATAAGATTATCATTGCAAAAAATTAGAGACAGAAAATTTTCTTGTAGTAACAGCTTACAAAACATTAATCTAATGAGATTAAAAATATAATTGGTTCAAGTTACTAGTTACTACACTGTATAATCAATTTATCATCATTCATGAAGAGTCAATTGCACAGGTCAAGTGAGATGTTCTTGCTTTCACAACAGCCAATCAGATTATTTCCACAAGTCATTTAATAATTATTGTAGATGTGTAATAATTTCATATTTAATACACATGTGCAATGACTTGGTGCTATATAATGTGTAATTACATGACCACTTTTCTGTGATCTGATTGGATAATGGCTATAGTGAACTAGAGAGAGTTTAGTTGGTGCATAGTGCATAGTAAAACTTTAATATGACCAAAGATATTCTTTGAAATTATTAAGACTATCCCACTTGCATGTGTGGGATTACACTAGCTTATATTGGCATGAGATAATAAACGTCAGAGTCATTTTAAGGATCATGTTACATTTTGGCTCCTTCATTGGGTGTGGTTTTCTGTTTGTAGTAACAAATGGTTTCTATTTATAATGATTACATGTAAATTGCCTAAACTTTCATATACAGGCAGTACTGGACATAGTTTAAACACACATTCATATACACCAAGCAGACCATCTTCACAAGAAACTTATACCACTTATGAAGGACATTCCGTAACTGGTATGTACATTGACTGAGAGACAATCAGATAAACCCCATACACACAATCACACTATACTGCAACATATGTGTACATATGTATCAGGACTGGCTTATTGTGATAGATAGATAGATAGATAGGTATATAGATAGATAGATATATAGATAGATAGATAGATAGATAGATAGATAGATAGATAGATAGATAGATAGACCGACAGACAGACAGACAGACAGACAGACAGACAGACAGACAGACAGATAGATAGATAGACAGATAAGACAGACAGACAGACAGATAGACAGACAGACAGATACTTTTCAATGTTCATATTTTTTACTTAGCATCTCCTCCTCCAAAAACACATGTATATGAAAAAAATAAAGAGCCCGTACCATTTGTCAAGAAAGAGTCAAATTTACCCACCCCAGAGAGGAGTACAGAGAAGAAAATACAGCAGGAAATGTCAACAAGTACAATAGCTGTTGGTACTTCTCCTCCAAAAGAATTTTTTGTTGACTCATTAAACAATGGTAAGACGTCGTTTTAGTATAAAAATAATGACCTTAGTTATAGTATGACTAGTATCACAACATTTTAGTTAACTAAAAGAATAATTAGGCTCACTAAATGAATTCTCTTTTTAGTTAACAAATTAAAACATTAGCTAATTTTCGTTATTGCAGTAGACCTGTAATAATTTATAATTTAGTTGTAGTAAAAGTCATAATTCCCTACTAAAAGGTTATAGTTAACTAAAACAACATTAGTACAATGTACTGTACTGTATAGTTATTACAATCAATTTAAATTTAGCTATGTAAACTCAAATTATGAAAATGTTTTACTATAACTATTACTAAAATTATTATCATTGTTTGTTAAATTTATACTCAATTATATAAAATGCTAGCCCATTAATTTTACCATGTATATGTACTATACCTACATGTACATATGTTGTCATGGAAACATTTTTAGATTAGTATTTCTATGTAAACTGTTACTCACATCCTGAGGGGGATCCATAGGATCATTGTTTATACAATTTTCTAACCAAAAATGGAGATATTAAATTGAAAAGGGAATTTTGTTCCCTCAGTTACCTGTTACTTGGTTACAGCAATTGCACTCTACCAACTTTTGTCAGGTTTTGTTTCTATAAACGTTTGTACTACATAGGAATTAATAATAAACATTAATTACTTGTTTACATATCTAGTTGCTGCATAAGATGTCCTGTAATTTTGTTTGCAAACACCAAAGCATGATTATCACTGCTTTGGTGTTGGCAAAATAACAGCAAGGTGCTGCACCCTTATGTATGTTACTAGCACCCTTCCTATATAGCTCAATGACTATCACTGTTGCACCTAATAATAGAAAAATATTGTAACCAGATATATTGAGACAAAAGTATCCCTATAATTGCTTTATGATAACTATATATCAATCATTGCTGATGGCACTAGTGTCTCTCTACCTTTCTGTGTACTCGAAAACTGGGGCATGAAGAAGTATTAGAGTCTAACTGTAGTCTAAGTACACACAAAAACTAAGTTATTGAAGTGCTCTCTCAGAGGTTCTAAATGATAACATGCTCATGTCTGAAACTCAACAACTTACAATTGTATTATACTTACTTGTTAAAGATTCCTGTATCATCTTTATACTTTTCTCTGCTGTATACAACTCGAGCCTGCGTTCTTTTATGTACCACGCCCATTAACTGACAGAGCCCCCCGGAATGACGCAACTTTCGTAACTATGTATACAATGCATACTCGCCAAGTGACACAACCATATATATATATATATATGTATAGTTCGAACCCGTGGGAAACCAATTATAGGAATGGCCTTATAGGCCATAAAAAGTACTTAAGCAATGAATCCAGCAATATAATAACGATGATAATAATAATATCATGTTCTTTTAGTAATAATCAATTGTAGTCATAGAAACATAATTATATTTGATATTATTTTTTTAACTACAGGAGACAGTAAGTCACCAAAATCGGGAAAGAAACTTACAGTTTCCATCACAACAATATCATGCCAAACAAATGGGACAGGAGAGTCAGATTATAAACCAAATAGTATCACGCCTCTTTCTCCATCTCGTTCTGATCCCTTGTTAGAATCAAGCATGAAATCCACCACCTCAGATCATACACCTAATCCTGGGACACGAACAGGATTCAGTTCCAGTATTGCAATTCCTGTTTCATCTAAACGAGATCAGCAACCCTTAACCTCACCTTCGTTAGAAAACCGCAGCCCTTTAACCACAAGTGCACAAGCAAACCTACCCACTTACCAACAGTATGCATATGGTTCAACCACACCCCCTGTCCAGCGACAGCATAGAAAATCACAAGATGTTGACCCTGAGTATGAAAGGATACTTCTGGATTATGATATTATAAAGTATTAAACACACATGTACACTCACACACATGCATCGTCACAATAATTAGTACACATTTATATTATATGTATGTATGTTACTTTCAGCTTATTCCATACACTTACAAAATATATTTTTTAGTCGGATTTATTCACAGAGCTCAGTTTTGTTATTTATAATTATTATAATTATTGTAAGTCGTTATGCATTGACATGTACGTTAAACAATCGATTATTATTTTTACATACAAATGCACACATATCATTATTTTGTATCTTATTGTTTTTTTATTCATGCCTCTACTGTACCCTTGTCTTTGTTTGTATAATTATTATTGTTTGACCTCTGACGTACATGGAGACCCGCCTTACAACTATAATAATTATTATAAAAATGCTGCATTTTTAATAATTAAAACGCTAGTTGTAATGGATTCTGTTGTTTCGATTCTGCTACTGTCGCTGATATCAGCAGCAGTTAGTGAAACAGGTTATCAGGTTATTTTCAGTAGAAATGACGATGTGGTGACGAATACGTTCACTCTAAGATGTCTGAATACCACGACCGGAGTTGGACTTAGTAATGCTAAGTGGTTCTTTAAAATACTTTGTAACTTTGAGCAGTTTAAACAGACATACTTGTACAGTAGCTGAAGTAGAAAATTATGTCTGCAATTATATTCTTTGGAAACCTTTATAGTAATCACCGGATTATTAACATTCTATGTAATCTGTTACTCATCCTTACCTCATAGGGGATCTGTTGTTAATAGTAATGGTGGAATTTTAATTGAAGGGGAAATACATTTTCCCTGCTAGACTTCTTTCCTGTAATAACAATTACCAATTTTGGGCTTTGTGGTTAAGGCAACTTTTGTACAAAAGTTCATGTTATAGTAATAATTATGTAGTACATTATTAACACACAGCTTCCTCACAGTAACAGTTTCATATTGTATGTATGTTCAGCTTACATACACAAAAAAATTGTATAGTTGGATTTTATTCTCTGAGCTCAATTTGGTTTTATTTATATGTATATAAATTTTAAAACCTATTGTTATGCTGTGTGTTAAGAAACCAATTAACTCATTATAATTATCATACATAAGAACGTACAGATCATTTTTTTGTATGTAGGCTTTGTTTTGGGAAAACCCATTCTCTCTCGAAAGTAATAATTAATTTCAAATCAATTAGAGCGAGGGGGGAAACCCATATATTTGTTTTAGCTACAAAAGACACTTGCCCAGCATGTGTTTACTGTGCTAGCAAACGAGTTGTAATGGGTTCGAAACATACTTTTTTAGTTTCGATTCTGCTGCTGTCACTTATATTAGCAACCGTTAGTGAAACAAGTTACAAAGTTACCATTGAAAGAGATGATGAGGACGTAGTGAATAAATTAATTTTAAACTGTCAGAATTCCACGAGCGGACTTGGACTTAGTGATCCTAAGTGGTTATTTAATGGAACAGACTACAGCAGCAATCCCTGTACACAAAATGCAACGACAAGTGGAAGTATGTTAGTTATCACACTTGATCCCGAGTGTGAAGGATATATGCTGTGTGGTACTACAACTATTTTGTCTCCTCCAAGACGTTTACTAAGTGAGTTTACAATAATTGTCACTTCCATCATACCATCTGCACCATAGGAGCCCTATATTTGGTGAAATCACTTGCACATTCAACCCCTGTTCAAAATTTCACTTAAATTAATATAATGTGTGATTGTACACTTGCATGCATTGGTTAGCCTTCCTATCCCTGTGATCTGCACACAAATAGGTCAGAATTTCAGGAAATATAATCTCACTAGCCTCCACATGTTGCAACCAACTGGTGGAACAAACAACCAAGAGATTCATAATTAATAATAGTACATTACATACTGTATCTGGTACAGTAAATCTTGCACAACAGAAATCCAATAAGTGTCCAACCATGATACTTTGTTCTGGGTATATAGTATTTAATCAGTATTAATTTATTACCATGCTGTAACCAACTGGTGGAACAATCAACCACAAGATGGTAACTGTGTAAACTAATTAATTCATAATTAATAATAATATCTACAGTGAAACCTCCCTTAACAGACACTCCTTGTAACGGACACCTCGTTTTTAATGGACGCAACCAATGCACGGATTGAACTGACTGCTATTGTTGTACCTTACTAACCTCCTTGGAACGGACTCTCTATTTAACGGATAACGGACAACGCTCGATTCCCATCAATACAGTTAACACGTGAACAGTACTTCCATTTAACGGATGTAGGGCGTTGCCACTTGCCACTGACAACAATACTTTCAAACGCTCATCATAATACTTTCTTGTTACTAACGAAGAGTGATTTTGGTATCTATGGCTTTCTCAGAAGGTCTTCTGGCAAACTAAGTAAGTTAAAACTCAGTCTTGTTCAAAATGTAGAACTTATTCAGGCGAGTATAAAAGTGGGCGTTACTCATAGACTGCTAAACTTTGAAGCACTCGCCTAAATACCTTCCTGGTGATGATGAAAAATAAATTTTACATATGTGGATTTCTTAATACATCTTCTCTGAAGCAATTCTGAGTCTTATAAAGTCTTAAGTTTGCGTTACCAGTGCCTGAACTGGAGAACCTCCTTGTAAAGGACACCTCTGTATAAAGGACAAAGTAAGAATCCCCAAACTGTCCGTTAAATGGAGGTTCCAGTGGAACCTCCATTTAACGGACAGTTTTCCATGCCATCCCTAATACAGTGGAACCGTTCCACTGTATTAGGGATGGCATGGAAAAAAAATGGCCGCCCATACATTTCAATTGCAAGTGATGAGCTGAAATCTCTGCTAAAATTATAGAGACAAGTCTTAATAAACACATACCTTTTTATATTGAGTGTTTTTATGACTAACAACATCTTCTAGACAGTTGGAGATCATCTTTAAGGTAGAGAACCGGCAAGTAGCAAAACTGGCAAAATCTTCATCATATCATTAATATTATTATTATTTTCCAGACATAATTACGCATGTGCATTTGTGTACTCGGAACATGGAAGCTGAAAAGGAGAAAGTGCTTGTTGCTATAAGCGTAGTAATAACATTTGTGAGCAAACACATTCTTATAATAATGAATATAATATTAAAGCCATTGTATAATAATATTATGTACTATGATAAGCAATGGAATACTGAATAGTTGACAGTGATTTCTTGTAGACAGTGCTGTAAGTAAAATAGAGAATAGACATTATCTGTAAGTGAAAAAAATGTTAATGCATAAATAATTGATATATTCAAAAGACTCACCTTCATTGATGAACAAATTTTAATAAATTTATGATTGTATGATTTCATATGATATATATATATATAACTTACACCAGTATTTCTGCTATACGTACAAAAAAGGTTCACATCATTCAATAAAATGAAAGAAGATGTAGGGATGTCAAAGCCCAAAAAGCATGCGAAGAATTTTGAGAGGCTAACATAGGAACCAAAATTAAACAAACCACTTCCATATGACCCTACATAAGTAGAGCTCTTAGTATTTGCTTTATAGAGGTTTAAGTACTTATGTAGGATTATATGGAAGTGGTTTGTTTAATTTTGATTTTAATTTTTAATTTAATTTTAATTTCTTTCACAGCTTACCCAACCCACACACCAAACTTCAGTTCAGCACAGCAAACTGTAAACCTTCAGACAGGAGAGAGTATTGTCATACCATGTGATGTAAGAGTCTCTGCTACTGGTAATTTCGAGGTTGAATGGACAAGGGTAGCTGGCACGGTCATTCCTTTAATGAATGTGACTCTGGACTCCATGTATGGATTAATATTGGAGAACATTCCAGTTACAGATTCAGGTACAGTATAATAAATAACTATAAATAACAATTATTTAAAAAGACGAGCCAAAAGGGTTAAGAACAGGCCTACAATACAAAGTACACAATTAATTAACTAAAACCTACACAACTAGGTGAATGCAGGCATTAAAAGGCGAGCATAAGGTTATAACATAAATTGTCTCAGGATCTTCAGCTTGTGTTGGTATTCTTGCTTCTCTCCTTCTAGACTTGTCATTCAATGCACTAGGGTCTCTACTGCTCTTTGCCTATTTACTCTCATTTTGTCAGCTTCCAGTCTCCCTGCTTGATCATCTGGGGTCACTAATGTTCTTCGCCTCCTTGATCTTAATTGATCACCTTCCAGTCGCGCTTGGTGTTGTTCTGCAGTCTCCCTAGTCCTCCTGCATGCAGCTCTATATATCTCTTGCTAATTCTCTCTGTCTTGATGTCATGTTCCACGTGTTTGTTGAATAATTTTTTTATTGTTGAATATATACAGTATACGTAAATAAATAATATAGAAAATTTACGGTATGCGTGACAGACAGACAATCGCTACTCTACACATTAGGTTAGGCCCACTTATGCTCGCCAATTAAAACTAAGAAGTTTAGTCTACATATAAATTATAAATGATTATGTATAATAATTATAATTTTTCTTAAATTCATAATAATAATAATAAAAACAAATTGTATTTAAGTATTATATTCCCATTGCCATTCTTAGGTAGTGCATATATCTGTAAAGTGTCTGCAGTAACTACTGGAGATGATCTTGATTCTAATATTCTGTATAATACCATACAAGGAAGATCAACATTACTGGATGTCACAACTTACAGTGAGTGAAATGTAACTGGAAATAATCTTAATTTGTTTCAGTCTTTCTTCTAATTCAAGTACTTCTTAAGCTCTTCAGTCCTCACACTAGCTTGTACATACATTCTGTATGTCCTAGACAATTAACTAATTGAACCCTATATATAAATGCATCAACTAAAGTCTGTTCACATTTATGATGACCTCAAAATTGAGTTGTAAATGACTTTATATGTACTATAGTGTATAGTTTAATGTCATAAGGTTAATATGTACTATAGTGTATAGTTTAATGTCATAAGGTTAATACACGATTATACTGTAACTCAATAATGAACTTGAGCTATGGATTGAAATTTGACGTATACAAAAAAAAACAGGAAGGATAATTATATAAAAATGGTATAGGTATTGGTCATTCCAAACTAAAGTTACGAACACGGTCCAGTGGCGGATCAAGGGGCGTGGAGTTTCTTTGGTTTCCGTGGAAACGCTTTTCAAATTTTAAAATTCAAGTTGAAACAAGATATATAGAGTAAAAAGTATCCCTATGATTGCTTTATGGTGTCCAGCATTCAGTAATCTTTTTTAACTTACGTATACAATGCATACTCGCACAAGTGGACACAAGAATATATATATATATATATATACATATTTATATATATATAGTTCGAACCCGTAGGAAAGCAATCATAGGGATGGCCCTATGGGCCAAAAAAATTGTATTTTGAGAAACGTTCGTGTGCCACGCCCACCAGCATGTTGTAATAACAAACAGTAGTAGGAGCATTGCTTCTAAGAGAAGATAGTAAAAGTGGTAAGTACATAAATAAACTATACACCTCCAATTATACTACATGTGTACTTCAGTAATGATGTTGCTAAGTAACTGAATCTGATTGCCAACAGCAGTAGTGGTCAGGACTGCATTGAAGTCTGGTTATTTCAGTCTGGTTATAAATCTGATGCTTGTGTTTCATCAAACATTTAGTATAATAGCATTATAGCGCTAAGTTATTAACTTATAGTAAGTTTGCATACCTTTCCTAACTTTCCCGATATGACACTAGTCTAGCGTAGCCACCCCCCTCCCACTCTAAACGAAGCGAGAAAGGTCCAGCAGAACTCCATTGTTATAGTCGTCTAGTGGAACTACCGGATTTCCGGTAGTTTCACTTATTTCAAGTATGTAACACTAGTAGTTGCTTCACAGCTGGAGAGTATTTGTTATTGAAGGATAGGCAGATGGAAACAGTAAAAGCTTTTGTGTGTATTTTTATGCTTACCCACGCTATAGCAGCTCTGGCTACATTTTTGACAGACAAACAATCTTTCTTCGCTAAGTATAGAATTCATACTTCGTTCAGAGTCTGTTTCAAAAAATTAGCCTTTTAGAACTTCCCTGACCTTTACTGCAGCTCTTCCATTCAACAGCTTCCTTTTAAATTTGGGCTAATCTCGCTATCGCACAAACAGTGATTCTCCATTTTAGTAATACCTTTTCACACACCCACTTAACATAAGTACTTTCAGTAACGTCACTGGACCACTTTAACAATGGAGTTCTATCAGACCCTGCCTGCTTCGTTTAGAGTGGAAGGGGCTGGCTACATGACCAGGCTACTTAGTGCCTGAAAGAGGAAGTTGTAATTAGAAAATCATTTAACACACCCTCATGAATAATTAATGAGCACAAAATTTCGTGCACTGCTACAATCATTAATTGACGGAGCCCCAAAAATGACATAACTTCTTTAACTACAATGTAACAAACATATGAATAAAAAATTAACTCTCATAGAAAGCAATCAAAGGGATTAGCCATAATATCCTAAGGCTTATGACTTGAGAAGATTTCTCATGTTTGAGAAATCCATTTGTAATCAAATATCTGCTTAATATTTGTAAAAGAGCTTCTTATTTGGCACTGCACAGATATCTCTTTGGGCCAGATGTTGCAGTTAATTATAATTATATATATCCACTAACAGCATTATTATTGGCTCAAAATGTATTCCCAATGGTGCACACACTAACCGTTGTTGAGCTTCAAAAAGTATCAAAAACTCAGTTGAGAAGATTTCTCCTGTTTGAGAGCTCCATTTGTTTTTTGTAGTATTTACTTATTATTTGTGGACATTACCACATCATTAATTGATTAAGCCTCCAGAGTGACGTAACCTGTTGGCTATGTACACAACGCATACGTGACAACCTTACTTACTGAAAAGCAGTTGTAAGGATGGCCAGCCCTTTGAGCAATACATATTCTACATACCACTGTGTACTGATCTTATTATAACAACTTACAAATAATTCATAAGTAACTACTCATGAATAGAATAGTGAAATAAAAAATTAATTGAAATGTGTGTTATTGACAACTGGCATTGACAACTGCATGTATGTACTTTTAAAATAGAAATGAGAAATACAACAGATAGATTCATTAATTTGCATGAAATGCAACATGTACTTATGAATTCAGTGAAAATGGTCCTCTCATTCATGTAATACACTTTGAGTATAATTAAATGAAATATGTATGATACCTAGGTTCTACAACTAACATGTATGACTATTTTAAAATAGAGATTAGAAATACTTATACAATTATCTGATGCAGAATTTTATTTTTAAAACATTGTATCACTTTTATCATTTTTCCTCAGCTCAACCAAGGATTACAAGCAAACTTGACATTATGCGACTTGACAATGGAGGAGTACGGTTTATATCATCAGCTGAAGCGAGTGGTGTTGATGAGTACCGATGGCTTAAAAATAATGTTGAAATACGTGAATCTACTAATGTGACAGTCCATACAAAAGTAGAAAACAATATGATCAGAGGAACACTGGAGTTTAATAGTTTTAATGAACTTAACGATGGAGATATAATAAAAGCTGTTATTAATAATACAAATATTCGTGGAGAGACTATGGAAGACTCTGATCGTGCTGTTTTATTTACTATTTCACCATCTACATGTATTACTACTAATGGTAAGTTCAATTCAAGGATTATTATTAATATGCAGGTTTCATTAACAAAATATGTAATACAAAAAAAGTAAAGGAGTATATTATACTCCTCTGCTATGACGTGCCTTTATGAATATAAAGGTTTGTTATAGTGTTCTTCCTATTTCTTGATAGACTTTTAAATTAATAGAAATGGTCACCATTATTTTAGCCCTAATTGTGTCAGTGTGTGTGTGTGTCTGTGTCTGTGTGTCAGTGTGCTGGTAGTTGGTCAGTCAATATGTTGGGAACGTGACAAATTACATTAGCACTAAGCGCACTGTATATACAGTCATTACAAAATGGCTAAAGTACAAATCATAAACCCTGTATAATAATTGAATGGAATAATGAACAAATGTTCTATAATTTATATAATATATAACATACTTTAGTTTAGATATGTAGCCCATCTGTCTATCTTAACTTGTACAAATTAACAGAAGTAATGAACAAATGGTCTATTAGTTATATGTAGTACTTTAGTTTAGATATGTAGCCCATCTGTCTATCTGAACTTGTACAAATTAACAGAAGTAATGAACAAATGGTCTATTAGTTATATGTAGTACTTAAGTTTAGATATGTAGCCCATCTGTCTATCTTAACTTGTACAAAATAACAGAAGTAATGAACAAATGGTCTATTAGTTATATGTAGTACTTTAGTTTAGGTATGTAGCCCATCTGTCTATCTTAACTTGTACAAAATAAGCATTTGGGAGTGTTTATCAGTGGTTCACATTGAGATTGTATCTCTTGTCTTACTGATGGATGTACTAGAGAAATCTCAAGTCCAAAGCTACATCAGATACAATTGACTAATATCTTAAAACTGGTAGTGATAACAACATGTCTAGATCATGCAATTCAGGAGACCATAATGAAAAAATACCAGAAGCGAAGTAGGAGCGTCAAATGACCATGCACTTGATTGAAATGGCTGATAGAGCTGTCAGGAGTTGTGTTACTATTTTTAAACTAATTGTTATTCATTATTATTAATAAAATTTAGGACCACACGTGAATTGGCATATGCATGGCTGAAAATATGCCATGTTGTAGTCCTTGTATGGCTACTCTTCGAGCAAATGGTCACCCTTTTGAATGATGCTAGTGTAAATGAGTATCATATCCACAATGTACTGTACCAACAGCACACATTCAACATGAAATCTTTCCTTTCTTGATATATTTCAAGGTCCTGTCCTGTTGCCATATTTTATATAAATATCTTCAAAATATCTTTGTATTCAACCTTTTCCATCTTCTGGATCATATTTCTACTTTCAGCGACAGAGAGCTTCGTCTTGCCTGTGTACTTAGCAGCCATGCCAACTCACGTGTGGTCCCACCCAAATAATTATAATTAATCTTTTCAACAATAATGAATAATAATTAGTTTAAAATAGTAACACAACTCCTGACAGCTCTATTAGGTGTTTCAATCAAGTACGTGGTCATTTCATGCTCCTACCTCTTTTCCACTATTTTTCGCTCCTGTGCAATTTGGTACTCTAACAGTAAATCAATTAAGTGCTTAAATACTTCAGAAACCTAATACAGCACTACTGATATCAATGGTTTTTAGATAGTATGCTAAAGTCCCAAGTATATTGCAACTAGTGCATGTGTACAGCATTGTGTGTGAGTGTGTGTGTGAGTGTGTGTGTATATATATGAGTGTGTGCCTGTAGTCTCTATATACCGTAGATTGGGAAATTTTTGTCCTGAAAAAATTTTTGTCGATCACCTTCAATGACGAAAATTAAACAAGCGAAATATTTTCTTCGACAAATAATTAGAGTAAGTTTATTCACACATGTACGTACGTGTCAGCGAGTAGTGTCCAGTGCTAGCTACTGTTTGAGAAGATGGCTCTACTACAATATATGAACCCTGTTGATTGTCTTCCAGATCCCAAGGGACCACTCACGTCTTCTATATCTGCCCAGGCGATAGTAGAGTCTTTGATTACCGCTACAGCATACATGTCTGTTGCATTACCATGCTCCCATTGACACTCCAGCTCCTCTCCAACAACTGCATCCCAAAGCTCTCTGTATATGTGATACCCTCTGACACAGGACTCCTTCTGAAACATCTCCATACTCTTTTGACAAGTAACTCTTCGTGAAACGTGGGAAGAAAAATTGAAATATTTACGCATAATTACAATTACGTTTACATACGTATGTAAAATTTCGCCTTACACTAATCATAGCGACAAAAATAAAGCCACGTGAAAATTTAACTGGCGAAAAATTTTACCAGCGAAAATTTCCCAATCTACGGTATACAATAATTATACACAATTATGTCTGTTTTGTGTGTTTCTAACTTTCTGTATAATATGCATGTGTGTGTGTACATTATGCCTCATATAAGTGGTATAGCACTAGAATATAACACTATAGGATAGTTTGTAAATTGTTTGGTTTTCTCAACATCAATATTGTTTATTTTTGTATTCGTTATTTTAAACTTTTCTCTACAATTATACACACTGTTTGTGTAGTCTGTAAGTCTGTTTATATTCAATTTGGATATAATTACTATATGTAGTATAGTGTGTAGTTTAATGTCATAAGGTTAATACATGATTATACTGTATCTTAATAATGAAGCAATAGATTGAAATTTAACATATGCAAAAAAAAAATAAAATGGGAGGGATAATTATGTGAAGATGGTGAAGATAAAATGATTTTTAGTCCTTCCCAGCTAAAGTTATGAAAATTGGTGAACGTGAATGACCTATTAGTTTATTAAGTTCTGTTTATTTCCACACTAAAATTATCCTCTATGCCAAATCTTTAGTGGTACAAACAACAAAATATAGCGAAAAAAGTATTCCTTGTGGTGTCCCAGCATTCAGTAATCATGGTCGACTTTATCATGCTTGAAACACAACAGCCTATTATAGTTATTATTTTGATTATCTACTCCTTACCTTTCAAAGGAATTTGTCGAACTTTAGCAATATATTTCAGGTAGAATAGCTAGCTATTAGTTCCAGTTTCTATGTAAGCTTTCTTTATGCTGGTCTGCAGAGCTTTAGCACACCCATTAGTTGACCAAGCCCCCTGGAATGACGCAACTTTCTTAACTACGTATACAACACATACTCACTTAAGTGAAACAAGAATATAAATAAAAATATATATATAATATAAATATACATTGAACCCATGGGGAAGCAATCATAGGGATGGCCCTACGGGCAATAAAAACTAATAAATTATAACAATTTTAACTAAATGCTGAATTCTATGAATAAGGCTGAAAGAGGAAAATGCTGGTAGTCTCCGGGATTCAATGTGAGGCGAGGTCAGCAAAGTATTAACAATTTTAACTATTCAACATAATAGCGTTCAATGAATACTGGTTTTCGTATTTGAATATTTGCTTACCTTGGATAATGAACATTCGAATGTTCACTTAATTACTTATACTGTACAGGGAGTTTAATTTGCGAAGGAAAATTGGTGAATTTCAAAAATTCGCCAAATTAAAGTACGATTAAAAATTAAGTACTGTAAACCTGTCACTACTGTTACTTGACTGCTACACAAGGTAGAGTTTCTCCAACCACAGTATCCCTATGGTGTGGTAGATGTGGTATCCTCTCACAGCACTTTCTAACCTTCATTCACATTTATTTTGACCTCATAACTGTTCTTGACTTTAATTTAGAATGACCAATAATATGCTTCACCATTTTCATATACTTATCCTTCCTGTTCTTTTTATGTATGTGAAATTTCAATCTATTACTTCAAAGTATAATCTTAATGGCATTAAATTATATTACATGTACATATGAAGTTGTCACATCGTAGTACTGAGATCATTGTGAATGTGAACAGACTTTACATGTGTATATAAATATGATGTTTTGCCTGTGTTACAAAATTATATTTTCTTTGCAGGTGGAACATCAATGTCTACTAGTACTGTAACTGAACCTATTACTGTACCTTTCACAGCAGACACAACTCCAGGCATGCTTAACATTATTCTCGCTTCTATAATTTCTGTTTTAATATTTACAATCATTGTTGGTTTCATTATTGCGATTTTTTGCTTTGTTCATTTTACAAAACCATCAAGGAAAGGTGATGATGAATCCGAATCTGATGATGAATTAGTGGTTGTTATAGGAGAGAATACAATTAGAATCAAAAAGAATAATCTTGGTCTCGCTGAACTTCTTAGAATATTCGATGATATGATTTCAAGTACTCAACGTAGTGTTGGTCCATTAGATAACAATATATCTCTAAAAATTGCTGAATTAAAAGTTATCTTTAGCAACTGGCAAATTGAGACACTGACTTCTCCAGAACCACCACATGAAGTTCAGTTAGATGATGCAATAGTACCTGATGTAATAGTACCTGATGCACAAAACAGGCAGATCTTTTGTCTTAGAGAATCACTACCTCTCAAACATGATGAGATACAATCTGTACCATCATCTACTGAAACCAGCTCAACTGATGTGTTTGATATACTGCTACCAGCTGTTAGCGAACTACTGAGATCACAGTCTCAAACTCAATGAATACTCTATATCTTGTTTCATTACGCTTTTTTAATTGCATAAGTTTTTAATTTCGTTTTCAGTGTAATATTATATAGCTAGTTTATTATAATAATTTTTATTTGTTTAAATGTAAAGAATTTGGAGTGACTAGACAACACTAGAACCCAGTAGAATGTATTAGCTATTGTTTGTGTGTTATATAATATGTATATGTATATATGATACATGTGGTATTTGTTATTTAATTATTATAGTGCTAAATAACTCAATCACTTGTGAAAATGTTTTTTATTAGCAAGGGAAAATTAGCATTCAGGAAATGTAGATATTAATAACATTCATTTTGTTATTGTATAAACATCACAGGCTATGAATATTCAATCAGAAGAATAGGGAATCATTATGATATCATCAATGAATAATGTGATTAACCTCATTAATATGGGTGAGCAGATGACCGAAATCTCCCTGGTTTTGAAGGACTGGACTATCTTAAAAATCATAGCTAAAGCTAATAGAATATACTACCAAGCTCTCATATTGGCTATACATACATGTACCTCACATCCCCTCAAGTTACCTCACCCCCAACATTATGCAGCTGAATACATGATACATACATGCACACTCCTCTAGTAATCTCTCATCAAGGTAGCCTGTTTTGTCTACACAAAATTAATAATTTAAAATTTGCAGATGTGATCATGATAATTATGAATTTGTTATTTGAAGAGCTATTTCTCTCTGATCAGAAATCATTCAGTCAGTTCAGTTTCAGTTACTATAGATTGGAGAGTAACTGAATCTTGTTCATTCATGAGGTGTAGATACAATTATAATTTATATTCCACATACAGAGTTTTACAAACATGCTTTTAGGTCACAGGTATGGGATTTGTACTAGTGTTGTTTTAGCTATAACTATAACTAAAACCCCCTAAACCCTAAACCATTTTTAGTAAGGCATTATGACTTTTATATAACTAAATTACAGGTCTACTGTAATAACTATAGCTAACTAAAATGAAAATTGGTCAATAATGGGCACTTTAAGTTAGTTAACTAAAACTAAAACCCTTTTAGTAAGCCCATACACTAGGCAACATTGTTGCCAGCAACATGAGGCAACAGTACTAGTGTTGCTGCAACAATGTTCCCCAGTGTATGTTTAAATGTTGCCTGTTGCAGGCAAAAAGCAACATGTTGCCAGAAATAGATCAGGTTCCTATTTCTGGCCAGAAAGATCAAAGGAATATATAGGCTACCATAGATCTACACTGGGCAACATTTCAGCAACACAGTTGTCTTGTGTTGCTGGAAACAATGTTCCCTATTTAACAGGCTTTAGTCAATTAAACTATAACGAAATGAGAAACTAGGCATATTATAAAAGTACTAGTACACATTATTCTCAAACTAAAACAACACTAATTTGTACTCTGTGTAGTATAATGGATTCCCTAAGGATTTGCCCTCTGGTAGGGAATTCCTGGTTAGAATACACCACACCTATGTATGATAAAAACACTATGTTGAAGCCATACACTATAACAATTTGTAATTATCTGTATCCCTGTGCAGAGGTAGCTTATACCACCTGTGAAAAAGTTGATCAAGAGTAAAGCCCGAGTCTCAAAGGTGGTATAAACCCATAAGCCTACCTCTAGATCTGATTTCTCTACATTAAACAAATGAAGTAACCTTCTTAGGTAAACTGTAAACAACTTGAAGCTTGTATGAGCATAAAACACCCATAGTTACCATCAAAGGTTACCATGACAATCACCAACACACCATATTGTATAAATGATGTACATATAAACAAGTACAATGTACCATGTGCCCATGTAACATACATACACATATATATATATATATATATATATATATATATCATCTATATACGTAGATCCTCTTCCCAAAAGATGCAGAAAAGAACAGTTTTCATATAATAATATATATATATGGTAAACATGCATCTGAGGTGTGAAACTGAGTCTTGCAACACAAAACTTAACTCAAGTCACCAGACCCCCTTTTCGTCCAAATATGTAGGGGGGTCTGGAAACAAGACTAACAGCCAATATACATTTTCATTTTCTCTCTTCAAGATGATTTGAATATTTAATGAAAGGATCGATGCTTTATTACCAAGTAGGACTGACACACACAAACACATAATCATCTCATCTGTTCATAACGACAATAAGAAAGAGAAGATTTGACTAAGTTTGTGATTTCACAAGATTTATGGTTAAACCATAAACCCAGATACTTTTTAACTTCAAACTCTAGCTAAAAACATATTCTATAGGTAATATTTTTGAATACCACGATTCTATAAACTCTGAAGTCAGTGAGTTACAATACAATCATGTATTAGCCTTATGACATTAAACTATACACTATATACTATAAAATCATCACATCCTAATTAGAGGTCATCAGGAATGTGAACAGATTACATCCTTACATTTCCAAAGTCAGTATACAAACACATGTACTTCTTTAGGAGATACCACTTTTTCAACATGACCTCTATATACCTATTGAACAGAGACATTGGTCAAATGTTAAAAACCTCTAAACACATATCACTGTCCATCAGAGAACTGGGGAGCACATATATAGTTGACTCTTATGAGGATTGTATGATCCTGGAAGAGGTGGTGTCAGAATATAGATTATCACAGCTCATGTAATAATGGGACTTACATCACAATTCATTAATTGTTGCCGGATGCTGTAAAAGAGCTGGACATTTCAATATTATTCATCCTACAGCTGACATTTAAATCATACAAAAGGTTACAGTATTGTTGTTGTTGATTTGATATTAATGTAAGAATACTTGCATACATACAAATGAAGGAAATCTGTGGTCATTATATATTTAATAATTGACATGCTAATAAGGAAAAGATAAAGTGTTGCATATAACTTTTGCTAGGATCTCGGGATGTAAATAAATTATATCTATAATAATATATATATTATATATATATTATACTTATATATATTATATATACTATTGTTGATGTGATATCCATGTTAGATACTGGCATACTTACAACTGAAGGAAATCTGTGGTTTAATTGACATATTTGTGAGCTAATAAGGAAAAGATGAAGTGTTAAATATAACTTTTGCTAGGATCTCGGGATGCAATTAAATTATATTATATATAATATTTATATTATATAATATATACATTATAAATTTATATATTGTTGATGTGATATCCATGTAAAAATACTTGTATACTTACAACTGAAGGAAATCTGTGGTTACCATGTGTTTACCATGTGTTTAATTGACATATTTGTGACAGCTGTACAGAATTTAATTTACTAGAATTTTGGTATGTAATTAAAAAGTATATTTTATATTGTGCATGGACATCAATACATTATAATATATACATAAATTATAAATGCACTTTATTCATTAGCAAATTAATATCATCAATATACATATAGTGACCACATATTTCCTTCATTTGTACATGGACATCACATCAACAATAACATATAATTATATTACTATATATATATATATATATATATAATTATATATAATTTATATATATATAATTATATACACAACTGCTAAACAATATTACTTGCTAGGATCTTGGTATGTAATTAAACAATATATATATATATATATATATATATATATAGGTTATATCACAGCATGAGTGCTATATCAGATTTATAGAAATCGAGGTTTTTATAAATCTGATATAGCACGAGTGGCTGTGATATAACCAATTATATCACGAAAGACAAAACCTTTGTTGATGTCTGATGCTTCTCCTACCTTTTTGTTTGCACTTTGGAGAAGGTAAGCGTTGTTTTCTTGTATTCTGTTTTGACGGCAGGTGCTATATCTGCTGACCGCAGTGCTATATCTGACCATAGGGTGCTATATCTTATATATATCCCTGAGGTTTACTTTGATGTTTTGCCGTATCGGGATATATATATATATATATATATATATTAACATGCATGGACTGTTTGATGTGGTTAGGCCCATAGGATCTGTCAAGGCAAATATTGTGTGGAGAAGGTTTATGTGCATATGAGCAATGTTTGGGTTAATATAATTAAAGAAAAAACATTTTCAATAAAAATGATAGAATGATGTGAAAACCCAAAACGTATGTGAACAAGGTCGGGATGGGTAACAGCAGGAACAAAATTAAACAAACCAATTCCATATAACCCTACAAAAGTACACATGTCACTTAACAGTAAAATACAGTGTAGCTGTGTACTTATGTAGGGCTATATGGAATTGGTTTGTTTAATTTTGTTCCTGCTGTTACCCATTTCATGGTGTGGAGGATTAATGAATATAATTATTTTGTTACTGTATAATACTTCCATATTTGGAAGTTTACAACATTAATAGTGGAATATTTCCCTGTAGTTTAGACACTGAGATATATGCCACTGATAACTAACGTAGTTATATATGTATAATATAATATAAATTATTATTATTTTGAAATTAATATAGATCTCCTATGGGGAATCTGTTGTCTCACTGAAGGGCTTCTGTTTCAGTAATCTACTATAAAATGATAAGCATCACGGAACACTTTACAGTTGCTGTATACTTCAATTGTGAATTCAATAACTTGAAGCTGTGCAGTTTATTTGCTGATTTGATGGTCTCATATTTGGTTACTGTAGGTACAGAAAACTGTTGACGTATTAAGCAATTGAAAGCAAAAACAAGATAAGAACTGCAGAGATATGTCATTTCAGTGTTTGGCTGTAGTATTATTATCTTTAGTATCTTTGAGTTGTTCTCAACCACCATATCTTGTAAGTATATCTCGAACAGGTCCATTTGAAAATAATATAATTCTAAGGTGTCAAGCTGCAGCAACAGGACTAACAGTCTCAGGAGCTGTATTTACAAGAAATGGAGCTCTATTTCATCAAGACGAAGAATGTCTACAAAACATTGCTACTGATTCTAATAATGGAATTTTGAATCTAAATTTGACAGCAAATTGTGAAGGATACTATCAGTGTGGTGAAGCGGGCAATGGCAACAGATTTGAGTTATCTGGATCTACAATTGTATATGGTAAGTATTGTTATGATGTAATTATACCTATTTATGTATGGGCTAATACATGGTAAAGTAAGGTCATTCACATTCACCTTTGTCCTTAGAAAAGTGTTCATAACTTTAGTTTGAAATGACCAAAAATCTCTTTTCTACAGACTTTAGTAACACACAATAGTTAAAAAATGGTGGTATGTTCAAATCAGGACTCTTGTGGTGAAAAATTAAAATAACTCACACACTCATAATTGAATAATCATTATCATTTTCCGTAGCCATACATAGAGTCCTTGAGATAAATGCCAATGAAATTAAATTAAAGATCCAATTGTACATCGTTCATCAAAATAGACAACCCACCATGTTTTTAATGTCATGTTGGTACTATAACCAGAGTTCATTTTCATTTCTGTAATAATATTTAGCATATCCCGAACGAACTACATCTATTAATAGAATTGAAGTTACAGCAAGTGTTGGAGATGATGTTACACTACTCTGTCCAGTACAAGTTTCGGCTCTGAATCAATTCACAGTAATTTGGAAGAGGACTAAACAAGATACTGAAACCTTACAGCTCCCTATCAATGACGATTATAGTCTTACACTACCAAATGTGACTACAAGTGATTCTGGGAACTATTTCTGTAGAGTATCTGCAAATGAATTGTCGAATTTTATTCTTTCTGCTGTGATTGGATATATAATTGATCTTACAGTAACAGTACCACATGGTTAGTATGATGTACAGTACGCTATAAATTAGTATTGTATTTGTTATACAATAAATTAAGACTAAAACGAGGAGTAAAAATATTTGTCAACAATACTAATATTACTAATATATTTGGCTTCTAGTTACTGTAATAATAGTATGCTTCAACACAACTCTATGTTTAGTGTATCATTTTCAATCCCTGCACGATTTCATGGCTAAAGATGTCCTTATCATAAGAATACAGTTGAGTTGGCTTTAACAATAACTAAAAGTCATTCATGCTCACCTTGTCCTCAGAAAAAATATTCATAACATTAGTTTGGAATGACCAACAATCTTTTTACCTGCACCATTTTCATATAATTATCCTTCCCATTCTTTTTTGTGTATGTCAAATTTCAATCCATTGCTTCATTATTGAGTTACAGCATAATCCTTATGACATTAAACTACACACTATGTTACATATAAAGTCATCATATCCTAATTTTGAGGTCATTGTGAATGTGAAGTGAGTTTAACAGTACTAGTACAATAACATTTGTGAGCACTAAAGCTACTATAATGATAACTGTAACTAAAATACCAACTCAACACTTTTATGACACTCCAGTATGAATGTGTAATTGGTTGTGTGTGTGTGTGCTTGTGTGCATGTATTTCATGTAACATGTACAAGTATATGATATCCAATCTTTATTTGCAGTTTCTCCAGAATTGATTAGTAATATAACATATTCAAAAGGCACCAATAATCGAAACCTATTTCGTGTCACAGCTAGAGGAACACTACCTTTGACTTTTCTGTGGTATCTAAATAATAAGGTTCTGGAAGGATCTATAGAACGAGAGTTGTCTCTTAGTAACAATGGATTTATAGTAGTGGAAAACAGTGAGATTGAGCTGCAGGAACTACCCAGAGAGAATTCTGAATTGACTGTAGTGATACTCAATAGAAATAGTAGGCAACAAGTCTTTTCAGAATCGCTGACATCATTTATACTGAGTTTCTCTACCGAAGAGGACAACGAAAGTGAAGAGAATAATAATAATAACGATGATAATAGTAATGATAATAATAATGATGATAATGATGATGAGTACTATGATGAAGGAATAGATAATCAGGATGAATCAAACAAAGGTACATTTGCATACTGCAAGTTTGCTCATAAATCATGCATTTGTGTACATGCAAATATTGTGACTATCATATAATTTATACATGTATATATTTATTGCTGATTGTGGTGATAAATAGCCAATCAGATCTCTCAAAACTAGTAGCACTTTTATTGCGCACTCTATTAGCGTAGTACGTATTTAAAAGTTCACATGATTGGCAATAAATCAATCATAACATACTTACTTGGTTTTACATACTTTATAGCCCAATAATTGTGTTACAAATTATATAATTATTTTTTTACATTGTGTATCAATTTATCCACATAGAAGATCCAAGCTGTGTAAGTGAAACGACAGTCTCGGATTCTTTCGTTATCATAGTTTGCATTTTGAGTTCATTAGTAGCTGTGTTACTAATCATCATAACTGTTCCGGTGGTTATTATATGCGTATGCTATTCAAAAATTAAACAAAAATATTGTTCTAGATGTGGATGTAGTGATCCTCATGGCCAACGGCTACTTTCTGCAAGCAGTATTAACACTCAACCTGACAGTATTGTACCATACACCGAATCTCCAAAGCACTGTAGAAGCCTTACTCCATTTCCTCTTGATCCAGATCAATGCCCTAATCCTGTATGTGCAATACTTCTTCAAGTAGCATATATGTACTGGAATCACGAGCCATCAGAATCAAGTTTAATGAGATCTTTGCACCATGTACTTGCAGATGTCCTTGAAGACAGATATACACTTGCTACATCACATCCTGAAACTATTTCAACCATAAAACAACTTCGTGACAAGGTTACTAAGTTTGGAGATGATTTACGAGACAGAAAACTCCTAAGAAGGCAATACACTCGTCAATCAACAGTGACAACGACTGTTAGCTCAGATAGTAACATACAGATGCAAATAATGAATGATACAGTGGACGAAACAGACGATGATGATCAGGTTGATGGAGCTTGTGAGAACAGTAAAGTGATCTCCGATATAAGGGAGATGCTGGATAAGTGGCTTGATAATGCTAGAAAGCATGTGCAGGAGAAGGAGAAGGAGAAGGAATCAGATTAGATTATTGAGCCAGATGATGACTGACACTACTATTGAACATTTTTGAAATTTTGATTGAGTATAAGCTCATTTTTATATTTTTAACCCCTTTCAACCCTTTTTTTTAAGTGTGTAAAATAATTAATTATGGATATAACAGTTCTATTGTTTACAATTTTTTTTGTGTTTTACTCAATATTGGAGATCACAGGCGCTCAACCTCAAGAGATAAGAAGTGCTGGACTCACTCTACCTGCGCTATTCAGTAAATACTATGGTCACGAGGTAGGAGATCGATAGTCTCCTCGACCAATGTAACTATAATTTCCTTATTCTCCACAGGAGGTAGATTTTGTTCGTTATCACATGAGAAGAACAACAGCCTCCATAATAATTCACTGTGCATTTCCTTTTCTTTATACACTTGGATTACAACTAGTATATCCTCAGTCCAATGTAGTATGTTATAATTATATATAATTATATATGTAATAATTATAGGTACATGTATATAGTATGCTAATAGGTCCTATATACAAAATATAGGACCTGAGTCTTGTGTCCGAGGATGTGATATAGCCCAAGCCTGTGAAGGCTATATCACATCCGAGGACACAAAATGAGGGTCCTATATGCAGTGTATAGGACCTGTTAGCATACTATATACAATATATTGTATGATGGTGACATCTCCTGCATAGTGTGCACATGGAAGGTCAATATATAGAACTCACCACATCAAAGGGATGATGTCACCATCATACTATATATATATATATAATTATATATATATAATTAGGTAAGGTTGGGTAATTCCGTTAAAAAATGAATGTGGGAAGCACCACAGGCAGTACTAGGGATAAACTACTTTGTGATTTTACTGCCTGCTATAATAAAAGACTATAATTATAGCACCTACTGTTAGTCATTGCATCAATTTGAATTTCCAAAATTACCCTCTGACGAATTGTCCCAATTTACCCTATGGCTGTTAGTACAGGGTGCAGTTTTATATAAATAGAAAACTTTCAGAAGCTGTGGGTGTCAACAGACATAGCCATACAAGTATAGAAGCATTTTGATCAGATGCTTATGCTCCCCATCAGCTGTTTCACACAAGAAGCCTTGGTATCAAGATCAATCATTAGGCATCAGAACTTCAGTGGCTTCCTGTACAAAATAGCTGATTAGTAAGTGTAATGAGTGTTTGGTGTTCGATTAAAAACTGCTTCCTCTATTTAAAAAATAATAATTTTCTTAAATACGTACAGTTTAGTTATGTGTCTCGGATGAAACAAACTTACTGCCAAGCTGATCCCAAAGATATGGTTGCTGTGGTAATCTGTAATAGCAGAGCAAATATTTAATCCTGCAGATGTACTAAAGGTCATTCACACATGCCTTGACCTCAGAAAAAATTCCATAACTTTAGTTTGGAATGACCTACAATCTTTTTACCTTCACTATTTCATATAATTATACTTCCCGTTCTTTTTTTGTGTGTCAAATTGCAATCCATTGCTTGGAGATAATATGAAACTCTGATCATAAATACATAAATTTGATCAAATCTTTCTGAATATTCAGTACAGGAATTCATTGTAATTCAGTATTCAAGAAGCCGAATTGATCTTCTGAGATACCTAAGTTCATTACATCCTATGCCGAAGTTTCAGGTTGCTTGAAAACTATGCAGTTACTACCAAAAGGATTGACCAATCAAATTTGCAAGTTAACAAATCAATTCAACGAAATTTGAGCAATCGCGTGATTTAGTAGATTTGATTGGTCATTCTAGTCTGGTGATCAGGACGAGACTAACATCAAGCACAGTACACAACAGCTAAATAGTGGACATTAAGCATTTGACTGAAATGAATTTAGCACATGTAGTAATAAATTATAATTGAATAAGTAATGAGATTCTATCCCTATCAAAACTTTTAGTACTACATGTTTTATTACATCAAGATTATTTATAATACTTATTTTTCTTACATACAAGTTTGTTCCATGGGAAGCTCCACCCACAATAAAGAGACTACTCATACTGTCATTAGTGATTATGTTATTGGGTGTGACAGTAGGTGTTGTTTTCTCCAGAAATGATTGGAAACGTCATCCTCTAGCCAAGATACTTACCAAATATGGTCATGACTGGAGAGCTGTGGCTTCATTAATTAATGCAGAGTTCAGAGATATTGACAAGTTTATATCAGGTATGTGTGTGACAGACTGTAAACAGGAAAGGTTTGTCAATAGAAATCCTGAAAGTCTTTGCACAGGTAGTGAGGTAATATGATCTAATATATTTAATTATATAAAGTATATAATTAATTTAATTAATTGGATTAATAGTCAAGTGTATTTTAATAATCTGGTAAAAAACATTATCATGTACATGTATTTACCATTTCATTAAACACACAAGATGAACTTGTTATGTAACTACATAGTGATGAATTCATTGCTGAACACAAAATTACAAATTCCTCAGGCTGGTGGTCAGAACAGAATGTAATTGCACATGATGTGAAACATAATAATGATAGCTAATTGTACAAGATTGCTTGCTTTCTCTCATTACTATAGATTAGTTAGATGGTAAATGTTTGTTTTGTTAGTTATTTTTGCTTTCTCTCATTTATAATTTGTTATTGAATAGTGACTTCTTGAAATAAATGCCCTGCCTAGCAAGTGTTTGATAGAAATTATCTTGCTTCCCAAATTGTCCATTTTAGAACTACAGTTACACTTTTATAGCAATAGACCAGTTGCATTTTGTTTAGTTATACGTCTTAGATAAAACAAACTTACTGACAAGCTAATCCCAAAAATATGGTTGCTGTGGTAACCTGTAATCAAATATTTAATCCTGCAGATGTACTAAAGGTCATTCATGCTTGCCTTTTAGAACTACAGTTTTGGAAGCAAGATAGTTTCAATCAAAAGATTTCTGTTAAACATTTGCCATGTATTTCGTAAGACAAAGCATGTGTGGAATGATAATTAGTCTTATAATAACCACTCATATCCAAACTCCAGAGTCCTCAATGAAAGAATGTATAAGTTTCCTCATGGGTCGCTAAACTATTATATTATTATTCTGATTCTGTCATTTAATTATTCTACTGTCTTACTATGCCCACTATATTTGTAGGTCTTCTGCTTATTTTTGTGAGTATCTTTACCCTATAATGTGCCAAGAAATCTGTTTTACGGGAAGATCAATCATTAGATACCAAATTTCAGTGGTTTCTTGTACAAATTGGGAGAAACCCAAAACTCTATTTTTATTTTACAGTTACTGGAACAAAGAAACTAGTCATTACTGATACATGGATAATATATTGCGGAGTACATACTATAAAGATAGCAAGACAAAGTGATGCATCATTAAAGTACGTTGGACATATATACAGTGTTCAGGATATTTAGAGTGGTGGTGGTTGGATTCTACATTACATTTAGTGCTGTTTATCCAGTTTATACTTAATTCTGTCTCAGTAGCCTATATATGTATTATCTTTGTGGTGGTTAATTCATGCCAAGAAGTGGTTATTCCTGACCAGTGTTGGCAGAACACTGTATATATATATATATATATATATATATATATATATAATACAGGTGTATATGTTACCATATTTACAAAAATTGACCATTGGAATGAAATTTGGTATCCAGGAATTAGACTTCTTCAAATTTCAGTGGTTTCCAGTACAAACTTAATATTTGTTTCCTCCACATGGTTAATGTTCACTGATCACATATAATTAGATATATTATCAGTTTCTCATAATAATGTTATCAGTATGAAATTGTAAATTGTAATGTTTGCCACTATCCTCACACACACACACACACACACACACACACACACACACACACACACACACACACACACACACACACAGTGTTCTCGCCAGGATTTTCATATTCACGCTTTTAAATAAACAATGAATATATAAACATGATTTATCTTCAAAGTTGAGTTTACTTGATTGTTTAAACAATGTGGTTTGTAGGTTGGATGTTAATATTTCATGGTAATTAAGTATAAGTATAACAATGCTTGGTGGTGCAAAATTGACAATTGAACTGTAATATTGGTGGTGCAACACCACCACAAGAAGGCCTAACGAGAACACTGATGGACATGAGTTATTACATTTTGTGCGGAGGTAAGGAAAGGGGGTACGCATGTCATTATGTCACCTAATAGGAGGGTGCATTACTACTATAAGGGGGAACTGTACCGCTTTATACATTGCTAGTGAGATCTCTGCATACACACAGTATCGATTCCTCAGATGAACATAGACTAGAAGCTGAGGGAACACAAACACAATTTCTTTCAGTTAAGGTAATGTTCAACTACCTTGACCAATATTTTAATATTCTTCTCTTTTATTTATCATAGATTTCAAGTAGTGGACCCCATAATACTTCTTTTAGTGAGTATTCATGTATGTTCTTTGTAGATATTCACTTATTAAGCACATGATGTTTGCAATAAAGGACCACATTCATCACAAACTTTCACCCACCTTAAGCTTCGAATAATTAATTTACCCTTTTGATACCTTCAAAATCAAAATCGGAAACTTGAATTGTAATCCTGAATCATTTTCTATATATCATGTAATCATCAAATTTTGTGGGAGAAAACCACAAGTCTAAAATCAGAAATTACAACATACAATGGAGTAATGGAAATCTCAAGTTTTGGGAACTGATTAGTGAGATGCTTGCAAAACATCACGTATTCCCTGTCATACTAAAGGTGATGAAATGCTTCACAATCTGAAGACTTCCCTTGACCCTTAGTAACTTAATTACTTGATCATCAGAACGCTTGAAGTTTTAAGTCTACTTCTAATTGCGTCCTAATTTTAATGATTTTAGTGACTAACCTACTAATCACTAAAATTAGTACATGCTAAAAATTAATATATTTTCGTGATCATTTTATAAGGCATATTAGGTAGATGTGGCTCAGAAATTCATTAAAATTAATGCATGCTGAATCCAAGCATTTAAAAATTTAGTGAATGCAATTAATAGCAGGCTTAAGATACATGTATCCATAATAATTAATTGTTTAGGTGGTAGCCATTTTTGTTTGAAATTGTGAGTGTTGTTTAGTTATACCTGTAGCTAAAACCCTTTAGTAAGCCACTGTCACTTTTAGTTACTGTAATTACAGTCAATTTACAGAAATAACTATGATTAAACTAAACAATGTATAATTTATATAGATTAACGCTTGCAGAGCAATCAGTATAGGTGTCCATACATGTCAATATTAATTTTAATGACTATTGAATTTGTATTGATTTTAATTTAATGATAAACATTTTCATATTTCAGTCACTCCCATCAACAAGTCCTAGTTTGACGGACACTCTTTTTTTTTAAGGAGGTAGTGTGGCATAGTGGTTAGAGCTTGAGCCTCTTGATCGAATGGTCAGTAGTTTAAGTTCAGCTACAGTCATGTTTTTCCTGGAAAGAAAGTGTCTGTTTTTCTGTGGACTTCATTGCTCAAATTTGTTTTTGTTTCGTATAATTATAAATCTTGAAATACAATTTGTAATTATAATCTTTATGCAGAGGTCAGATTAAAAGCACATGATTACTCCAGTTTGAGGGAGAAGCTGACTTCACCAATCAGAGTAGCTAGGCAGGTTGTAATCCACCAGAGCCTGAGTGATCGTTTCTTACAAGCATTTGATGAACAAGTAACTGCTAATGGTCTCTATAGACTGCCAGTGGGGAGTCCAGTAAGTTAGAGATAAACTATAATTTGGCATAGCCATACCCTTTAGTTTGCATGAAGGGTGTGGCTATGCCAGACTAAATAAACTTATATATATATATATATATAATATATATATATATATATTGGGACTAGAACATGACAAAATAGAGCATCAGTATTATCAGGGGCTTATGAGCGCTGCGAAGTGGTGCAAGGAGCATCAAACTTCAGAATATTTTGCAAACCATCTGTTGTTGAATCACACCTGTGCAAACTGCCTTATATGGTAAACCTCTGTAAACTGCGTAAGTGATTTAAGTAGGCATGATAAGAATAGATGCTACCAAACTCTGTAACAAAAGTGCCAAAGTACTGTCAGTGTGTTCATTCTACAGTGTGTACAAAAGGACTATTAATAGACAACAACAAAAGCAATATCTCTGATAAAATAAGCACATGATGATTAGTTTGTTACCTGGAGTAGGATTTGAAACCGCCTTGTATTCAGGCTTTCTTCTCGAGTTTCTTCTTGGCTTGTAGCTTTTCGGGTTTCCAGTTAGTTGAAATGTTCCATTCCAGAAATCTGCAGATTGGTTCTTTTGATTGCAATTTCATCTCTACTAAACTACGAATCTGCTTAGGACTGTGGCTTGACTGTTCTTTTGCACAACATTATTTTCTTGACTGTGATTCTAATAATTGCCCACCCACTTCGGAACACTTATCTTAAACCCATCCTTTTGACCATATTTGGAATTTTGCTGAAAGTGTGATTTGACAACAGAGCAGTTTGACGCTCCTTAGCGCTGCTTCATGGTGCTAAGGAGCATCTGATATTAGCAATATAGGAGTTTACTGATATTCCATAAACTGATATTGACCTGCTGATAACCAATACTGATCTGATATTGTATCTACCTTCAATAAAAATGAGCATTTTCATGATTACAAATGTTATAATATCATTATTAGTACACAAAGTTAACCAATACCAATACTAGAAATAATGGCTGATACCAATTATTGATCCAATTATTGGTGCATCACTAATCTATATACCACTCATGAAATTTGAGTGCCTTTTCAAAAGCCCACAGAACAAGAAATAATTACAGTATCCCTATGATTGTTTTGTGATTATCTATAGACTTCAGTGCTGCATACAGAAAATGAAGCTAGGGGGGGCAATATGAGACTTTTGAGAACGTAGGGGGGGCAACGATGTTACCATGTGCCGTAAGCACATATTGGCAAACTAAGGGACTTTGTGTGACATTTTGGGAAACACTTGTGTATTTTTCTGTAACAGTTGAAATTTCTGGCCATGTATTTCCTGATTAACTACTCTAGAGTCATTCTGTATGATGAAAACTACAGCAATGTCAGCACACAGTTCAGCATTGCACCATTTAACACTTAGACTATACAGATATAACATGAAAGAGATCAAAATCAGTAATCATTAATGATTTTGCTTCAAAAAATCTCACATGTAATACAATGTAACATGTAGTATTTACTTTTACGTCACACTCATGAAAGTCTAGGGGGGGGGCGAATGTCCCCCCCCTGCTCCCCCCCTAAATGCAGCCCTGATAGTGTAAAATGGCAATACATGGCAAGACATGCTCAAAACTGACAGTCCTAGTTGTATATTTAAATAATAAAAAGACATTTTAAAAATGAAAGAGCATTTAGAGATATCAAACCGTAAAAGCACAGAAACAAGATTGGGATAGTACTTTAGCAACCAAATTAAACTAACCACTTCCACATAACAACCCTATAGCTAGAATATACAAGCAAAACACAAAGAAACTATACTTATGTAGGTTTGTTATGTGGAAGTGGTTAGTTTAAGTTCAATAAAAGTAAGAGCAGTTGAAAGGGAACCACAATTAAGTATTTTTGTACACCTTGTCAATTTAATGAAAATTGGGAGTTTTACTGCTCTACTCTATGGACTTCCTTTAAATGATACTGTAACGAACAAGACACAGACACACACACACACACAAAGATAACGTTCTTTCTCAATTTGTTATTATAGCAAAGTGTATATCAAAAAATTACTGGTATTTTTTTCTAGCCTCTAGAGCCATGCTTAGGATGTTCACAAAAAATGCCGGAAGTGAAACTACAAAAAACTTGTGGTTCTGAGCAGGTATGCTATCATGTATTATACAGTGTTGTGTTTTAGTTAACTATAACTATAACTAAAGCCCTTTTTAGTAGGGTTGCACCTATACTTGTATAGGGATCTGAATAGGTGCCTATATTGAAGATATAGGCAGAGTATCGGTATAGGCAACTGCATTGCCTATACATTGCCTATACAGCTTACATATTTTTCAGGCTTTGCAGATTACAATATTGACAAACTGCACAAGTACAATCTGAAGATGTGTGCAACCAAGGCTGAATACGCCTGTAACTACATGTACAATGTACTTTGGGCTGAATGTATAGCACACAAACAATAGAATAATTAACATTATACCATGTGTGAACAGTTGTAAACTAGATAAATATAACTATATATTTCACACAGACAATATCAGATAGGATCTGCATATAGGCAAATTGCTGTATAGGTGCAACACTACCTTTCAGTAAAGCATTGTGACTTTATCTAAACTATAATTAAATTACAAGTGTACTGTAATAACTATAACTAACTAAAATTAAAATTAGCCAATAATGAGCACTTGTAGTAAAACTAAAATCCTTTTTGTAAACCTAATATTATTTCAGTTATAACTAAACTGATAAACTAGGCATAACTAAAAGTGGTCATTATTATCATACTGAAACAACACTATCAATATTGAAATTAATAAGACAATAATTATATCTATTCCATAGGAGGGCGAGTGTAGAACATGTGAATGTAGACCAATGTGGTGTCTGTCTTGCATGGGGAAATGGTTTGCAAGTAGGCAAGACCAAACTCGTCCAAACACTTGGATGGCTTCAACTGCTACATGTCCGTTGTGTAGGCAAAGGTTTTGCATGTTGGACATTTTACGTATTGAATAGTGAATTGACGGTAACTCTTTTTTTTGGTTTATCAATACATCAATGTTCTGATCATAATTATTTATAAAAATCAGTGAAGTCACTGTGTAATTGGAAAACTAAATCTAAAATTAACTTTAAAAGTGAAATTTGATGGTGCAAGTCTTGTAGGTGAGAACAATTTTAGAGTTTTCAAGGTGTCGTGAGGGAAAGACAAAAGGCAGGAAAAAAAGGAATATAATATATACTTCCAATTGGAACTGATTACCTCGCACTTAAAGGACACTCCTTTTTTAAACTGCTCTCATGACTTGTGGAGATGACTACAAAGCAAAATGTATAGACCTAAAATGTACAGATAGACTTATTAAAAGCAACTGGAACTGCAGTACCGTTAGTGAATCTATGATGGATGGTGGAATGTTGAGTTACAGTATAATCATGTATTAACCTTATGACATTAAACTATACACTATAGTACATATACGTTATTGAGTTACAGTATAATCATGTATTAACCTTATGACATTAAACTATACACTATAGTACATATACGTTATTGAGTTACAGTATAATCATGTATTAACCTTATGACATTAGACTATACACTATATTACATATAAAGTCATCACATCATAATTTTGAGGTCATGAATGTGAACAGAATTTAGAAACTAATGGATTGATGGTTAATAATTATTAAAATTTGTGAAAGAACATTGGTAGTTCACAATCATTCACTCAAAACATACTTTACATGTAGCAGTTGGGCAGGTCAGTAATGGCATTGTTTAAATAATCCACTTTCCCCAAGTACTCATCACTTTAATATCAAGTACATGTATTCATAATAACTCCAGTGACTATAATAATTATTACTGATAAACTAAGTGACAATAAATATTATAATATTAATAATTGAAAATTAATAATTTTGATGTTCTAAATTGTTTTATTTTTCAATGTTTAATGTCCATTGTTTTTGTTTCAATAGTTTAATCATTTTATTCAGTGAAGGAGAATGAGAGATAGTTCTACAAGAACCGATCATAATTAGTTTATGTTTGGCGCGAGTTAAAGCAACATTAATCCTCTGCCAATCCATTAGTAGACTACCAACCTGGATGAAGGAAAACCATCTACATGCATGGTACTATAGATACCTCACTTGTGTTAATCTACAACTGTACAACACTTCAGAATAATAAGTTATTTTAGCATCATTTTCATATAATGTTTCCTTTGTATACATGTATTACCCTTAGTATAATTATGTAGCTAGAATGTATTTTGATAGTAAAATCTTTATTGCCTCAAGAGCACTGGAGTTCCACTTATTACTTGACTTGGTAAAATCTTAAATCTGTTTATATAATCGACACAATTATAAATTTCTAGATGTGTATACTGTATAGTTTAATGGCATTATGGTGACCATTGGTGACTGGTGACTTGACTTAATCATCAGATGTGTATAGTTTAATGGCGTAATGGTGACCACTGGTGACTGGTGACTGACTTAATCATCAGATGTGTATAGTTTAATGGTGTAATGGTGAGCACTGGTCACAGGTGACTGACTTACTCATCAGATGTATATATGATGAGTGAGTCAGTCACCTGTGACCAGTGCTCACCATAATGCCATTAAACTAAATCTGTATAGTTTAATGGCATTATGGTGAGCACTGGTCACAGGTGACTGACTAGTTCATCAGATGTGTATACATGTAGTTTAATGGCATAATGGTGAGCACTGGTGATTGGTGACTGACTCACTCATCAGATGTGTATAGTTTAATGGCATAATGGTGAGCACTGGTCACTGGTGACTGACTCACTCATCAGATGTGTATAGTTTAATGGCATAATGGTGAGCACTGGTCACTGGTGACTGACTCACTCATCAGATATGTATAGTTTAATGGCATAATGGTGAGCACTGGTCACTGGTGACTGACTCACTCATCAGATGTGTATAGTTTAATGGCATAATGGTGAGCACTGGTCACTGGTGACTGACTCACTCATCAGATGTGTATAGTTTAATGGCATAATGGTGAGCACTGGTCACTGGTGACTGACTCACTCATCAGATGTTGTAGGCTTATTTTCCACACTGGTAATACATTTCTTTTTCAAATATATATTTCCAGTGTTTCATATAATGATGTTATCATAATTGGGAAGATTTGAAGAAGTCATACTATGCATGTCATAACCCAATGGGATGGGAGATCTCAGATTGTTTTGGAGCCTTTCGGGGAACCCAAAGGTTCTCATGCAACTGAAGAACAGTTAGTTAATATTCAGTGTGGGTTGTACATACATATCAACTGACCTTTCCTTCAGTGTTGCTCCTTACAAATGACAGAATAACACATTTCTTATCTCTTCCTTGACATTTATCAACTGTCAATACTTCAATAGATTTGAAATCACCACCAGAAGTGTCAGTGTCGGCAGGTAGTAAGCAATCCTGAATCCGAGTCTTCAGAAGTTTGAGAATGAGTCTTTGTTGATGTCTATATTGTGTTATAATCAGGATATCTTTAGACTTTACTCCATACTATGGATCATAGGATGTGATGATAGATATTTCAATAGATATATTATGGGATAGAAGGAGCTCACTTTTGTTAGTGTATGAAGAATAGAAATGATAGTGTTAGCTTCAAAAGAATTATATATATAAGTGTGATTATCACTCTGCTCTTCTAGGTTATCGCCATACTAAAGTGAATTTGATAGAGAAACACAATAGAAAAGTATTGAATGTTAACACAATATTAACACATTTATGATCTTTAAGACTATGGTTGCATTTACCTGGTCTGTATCAAGAAAACAAACTGGATTAGATGGGTTAATAGACTTCTTCAACCAATCGGATTTCAATTCTACTTCAGCAACATTCCATAGTGGCACATGCAATGTTGCCATGGCAACTTCTTCAGAGCTACATTCTAGACGTTGTTCATAAATGAGAGTATTGGAGAGTTCCATAATATCTCTAATTAGATACTAAAAAGTATGTGTGTCATAGTAGATAGTTTATACCTGTTCATTCTGTACTGCTTAGTTAAACAAGTTAAAGATGATGGTTGACTCTTGGAAAGACGTTTGAACAGACTCTCATCATACCCTCCAGCTCTGTGATATTGATAGTAACATACATGCAGATGAGTAATGTGACATAATGACATATTGTGATGTGCGATTGATACTACATAACATATACCCTAGAGTGATATAAGTATTGAATCAAGTGAGTGGGTGGTAAGTCATCATAGTTGAGCAGCTACTGTATCATCAACATTGTATGTCATGCTTGCTCCAGTCCTGACTATAATTGTTATTAGCTCAATTCTACTTAATTTTGCAACACTTACTATCCCATTTGTATCTATGCGTTTTATTTAAGATAGAATCCTAAAAATTTGAAATTCACATACATGTAGCTTTTTGGAGGAGTCTTATACATCTACATGTATATATATTATATTATACATCTACATGTACATTAGACTACTGCTGCCACTACAATGACATCATCATAAATGTACATGCAGTTGTGTCACATCCTTGGACACAAAACTCAGGTCCTATATTTTGTATATAGGACCTGTTAGCATACTATATATAATTATATATATATATATATATATATATATATATATATATATAATATATATATCCTGATATGGTGAAAATCAAACAAGATATAGCACCCTGTGGTCAGATATATTACCTGACAATGCTTACATTCTCCAAAGTGAAGATAGAAAGGTAGGAGAAGCAACAGACTTCAACAAAGGTTTTGTCTTTTAGGAAATATATTAATTTATAACATGCCTACTTGTGCTATATCAGATTTATAATCACCTCGCCCTTGGGCCAATGGCTGGGGATTATAAATGTGATATAGCACTTGTAGGCATGTTATAGCTATTACATAAATCTACACAATGTCTCCTACTAACCTAGCAATTGATGACTTGACTAAAGGAGGCAACTGATAGTGATCTCCAACTAATAAAAACACTCGAGCTTGTCGTAATGGTCCCAAAGATAGAGGTAGAGGAATCTGACTAGCTTCATCCATAATACAGTAGTCAAAACAACGATGAGAGAAGATTGCGTGGTTCATACTGTGACAGGTAGTAGCTATAACTGACTATTGAGAGAGAGAGAGAGAGAGAGAGAGAGGGAGAGAGAGAGAGAGAGAGAGAGAGAGAGAAAGAGAGAGAGAGAGTGTGTGTGAATAGTGAAGTATTACTGTACGTACTAATTATGAATACTTTTGTTGCAATCAACTTTCTTTCTATCATCACAAACAAGATCACTAACAATAATCTGTTCTTGTCTTATAGTAAGTAATATTCCTGTCCCCACAAATTAAATATAACTATAATTAAAAATAACAAAGAGCACACATAATGATATAGTCTCCCTTACAAACAACCTGCAGAGAACTTTGTGTATACATAATATACTTGTATACAATACCTTGCTATCATATAGAGCTTTCAGTTCACTGACACTCTCTATTCCCTTAGTTAATTCTTGAACTGTATGAGGTACAATCAAAGGATGTACTCGGCCTTTCGATCCTACTCTCAAGAACTCAACTCCACAGTGATGTAACTTAATTAATATATTATCAACAGCAGAGTTTGTGAGAGAGGTAAGTAAAACACTGTGTCCCATAGCAACTAGAATCTGTACAAGGTGGGTGATGGTTAATGTCTTGCCAGTACCTGGCATTCCAAGAATGAGAACATAATCTTGAGACAGTAGTACCTTTATGGAAAGAGATGATGGGATGAATAGATGAGTTAATATATGGATAGATTATAGATAGCAATTTCTAGATAGAAATGGAAAGTGGAGAAAATAGAATTGATGGATTGATAGAACCAGGAGCTTATTAGTGACAAAGCTGTGAAGGAGCGTCCAATTATAATACTTTTTAAGTTACCAAACTGTCTAACTGTTTTGTTATATAATAGAACATGTACATGCCCACATAAACTTCCTAATATGGTAAGTATTCTAAAAAAAAAAGCCTGGGTCTACATAGTTGGATACTCTTTCTGTCTTTCGTTATCTTCAACAATGATAAACAATGATAAACTCCTGATGAATACTAAAACAAACTTTCTCAATTGCTTTCTTCTGATTAGCATTAAGTGTACTAATAATATCTTTATAGTCCTTTAATCTATTGGAACTGGAAGACATCTTGAAATTAGGAATCTTCAAATCTATTATCATCTCTCTCAACCTGTAATCTCTACAAAATAGGAGATCATAAAATTGGATATAGAATCATGACTGATTAAGGAGTGCATTTTAATTATCTAAGCACATAAATCACCAGTTTGAAAAACTACCGAGTGTTTGCAGTTCATATACATGCACACGCACATTGGTGTTGTTTTAGTTAACTACATGTATAGCTAAAACTAAAACCAATTTTATTAAGGCATTTTGACTTTTAGTTAACTAAACTAAAACTAAATTACAGGTCTACTGTAATAACTATAACTAACTAAAATGAAAGCTGGCCAATAACGGGCACTTTAGTTAGTTAACTAAAGCTAACCCTTTTAGTAAGTAATTAAACTACAACTATAAACTATGAGAAACTAGGCATACTATAACTATAACTAAAAGTAGTCACAACACTAATGTACATGTACATGTACATGTAGGATTTGAACTTCGTGGGTTAAGAAGTCACAGTGTTGAACTGGTACTTGTTTGCTTCAATGAAGCTACTTAATAGTTTGGCAAACATCTTGGAGGAGGCCCTGGACTCCCTCCTGTGTACATCTACGTAATTACATACATAATTTAAAAGACGTTTCTGATAGAGATCAAAAACCCGAGTACAGTGGAACCTCTTTATAAAAGTGTCTTTTAATTGAAGGTACTTACTTAGAGGTCACAAATATAGGACAATACAAGTATCCTTAATATGGAGGTGTCCTTAATTCATAGTGTCCTTTATCAGAGGCTATACTACATACAAGTTAATACTAATAATAGCTGATTAATCAACAAACCTTTCTCCATCAGATGAACACAATTCTGCAAGGTTTACTAAACCTTCAGCACTTCCTCCTCTGCTGTTACTATCAACACAGTACAGAACTGTTTGATGTGAGGATGTCTTACAGGAAACAGGTCTAGACAAGAAGAACAGTAAACAACATCATTAAACGATGAAGTGATGGATAAAGCTAGTACTCCTTTAGCAAATGTTTGGTGCTCCAAGCCTCCAGCCCTCTAAGAGCACTGGAGAATGATTCATTCTCAATTCTGTTCCTATTATACAATGTTAAATGATTTGATCAAATCAACTATGTTTAAATGAACACTCTTTGGTTGATTTGTAGAGGAAGTCACTGAACTAAGTACCTAAGAAACCTAACAATTGGTCTTCCTAGATAACATATTTTATTGACTATCTTGTAGATAATGGCTGAATAGTGAACACTAAAATGCAAGCGTTTGATAAATATTATCTCAATATCATTAACTTTGCAAACACAGTCATATACAGTATACTAATCAACGATACATATAAAATAATGGATTGCTATACGTACTTGTCCAAAGTTATTGTTAGTGAGTGAGTTGTCATAGAACTGATGTAACCCATAGCAACAGCCCAACCACGTCCATCTTGTTGGCTGACAATGACCCAATCATAAAGAGTGATGATAGAATGTGGAATACTAAGAAAAGTGAAGAATAGATTTAAATTGGATAGCTCAAATACTACAATAACTACCTATTTAGTTCTATCTACTTCTGCTTTGTATCATTTATACTAAACGGATGATATTTATCTTAAGGTTGGAGGTAAACACAGTGTACTGCAGATTAAAGGTATTAGTTAGGTTGAATGCTAGGAGTATGTAGACTGAAGAGGTTAGCTAAGGATATGTATATTGAAGGTATTAGCTAGGGGTATGTAGACTGAAGAGATTAGCTAAGGGTATGTATATTGAAGGTATTAGGTAGGTGTATGTAGACTGAAGAGGTTAGCTAAGGGTATGTATATTGAAGGTATTAGGTAGGAGTATGTAGACTGAAGAGGTTAGCTAAGGGTATGTATATTGAAGGTATTAGGTAGGAGTATGTAGACTGAAGAGATTAGCTAAGGGTATGTATATTGAAGGTATTAGCTAGGGGTATGTAGGCTGAAGAGATTAGCTGGGGAAAGTATGCTGGAGAGATTATCTATGTATAACAACTACTGTACATATGTACATGTATATGACTGACTCTAGAACAAACTATATTAGTCTGGGTTCACAAATGTTATCATAACATCATTCTCTTTATAATTAACCTTTTCTTTCCTTCTCTTGAAAACTCTTGTTCAATTTGAAAACCACTTGTTCCTCCATGTTCATGTGATGACGGACATGGAATAAGATCACTAATACAAGTACCTTCTTCCTCTCTTAAACAAATGATATAAAATAATCATCATCTCTTCTCTAAGTTTAAACTACATTGTACATTTACATGTATATATGGTAACTTTATACTAGTCAGTGATTAGTCTAGACAGTCAGTCAGTGATTAGTCTAGATAGTCAGTGAGTGATTAGTCTAGACAGTCAGTCAGTGATTAGTCTAGACAGTCAGTCAGTGATTAGTCTAGACAGGCAGTCAGTGATTAGTCTAGACAGTCAGTCAGTGATTAGTCTAGACAGTCAGTCAGTGATTAGTCTAGACAGTCAGTCAGTGATTAGTCTAGACAGGCAGTAAGTAATTAGTCTAGACAGTCAGTCAGTAATTAGTCTAGACAGTCAGTCAGTGATTAGTCTAGACAGGCAGTCAGTAATTAGTCTAGACAGGTAGTCAGTAATTAGTCTAGACAGTCAGTCAGTGATTAGTCTAGACAGGCAGTCAGTAATTAGTTTAGACAGGTAGTCAGTAATTAGTCTATTTATTCGATATTTAAAAGTTTGTGTGGGAGAATGCCTTAAATATCATAAAATATGATGACAAATGGAGAATACAGTGAGGTACTGAAGTTTGTTTTTTCTGAATGGGCTGAAACTTGTAATGGAGTTAGATAATGATGCCCTTGCTAGATTTACAAGTTGATCAGAAATATTGTTTGTACATGTACATGTATTTGGAGTTAACAATTTATTCATCTGATGAACTTATAAGTAAAGGCATGTGCTGCTATATACATGTATATGTATACATGTATATGTACTGAGTTTTTGGACCATTCAGGAAAATAGTTTTCCTGAATGGTCCAAAACTTGTGATAGAGTTAGGTAATGAACTAATGATGTTCTTGTTACATTTACATGTTCTTTTCAATCATAAACATCAACATCGTGGTAAGCAAATTATTCATCTATTAATTCATGTGGATACTGAGTACTGAGCTATTTTTAGACATGCCATCCTTTACTCTTCAAAGATTGTCACTTTCATCTTTCTTACCTCTCCTTCACTGTCTTTCTCCACATCTTTCCTTCTTTCATCTCTGTTACTTGTGAGTAAGTCATCTCTTCAATTACCAATTGGTACCAGTGACGATAAAACTCTTGATGGGATGTAGTCATGTGACTAATATTAATAGGAAACAGCTCCTTTAGTCCACTGCTTTCAACAGAACCCCCTTCAAACACTCTGAGGAACAGAAAAGACTTACACGTAAGGTTCAATTTAATGCAATGTAATATATTACTATTACTTAAGCATTTTACTATATTACAACAAGAATTTTAAAAAATTCAATAAAAATGCAAGATGTAGGGATGTCAAAACCCAAGAAGTATGTTTTTAATTAATCAGCAGTGAGGGAATTCCTATAAGTATTACAAATGTCACATGACAGAGAACAAGGTCGAGATACCGTAAATCGGGAATATTTCGTCTCTAAAATATTAATTATTTTTCGTATGTATAAATTTTCGTACGTGCGTACATTATTATTTACGAATATCGTTTATTTCCAAATACCCGTTCATTTTCGAATTTTTAAATTTCGTACGCATACTGTTATACGAAAATTTTTATAGTACAAAATTTTCCCGAATTACGGTAGTAATAACAATTAATATAGGACCCAAAATTAAACAAACCACTTCCATATAGTCAACCCCACATACATGTAAGTACCTTTATATATACATGATATTATCAGGAAAGAAAGAAAGAAAGAAAGAAAGAAAGAAAGAAAGACACCTGAGGCAATGGAAAAATGAAAAAATGAGAGTTGCCTCATGTACAGTTGTACACCACTATAAAGCAAAAGACAAAAAGCTGATGGAATCTCCCAGTGCTTATAAACTTGGGGGTGGGAAATCCCTGGCCTTCCCCCTCTGTATGAAACCCTGGTGTTGGTGTGTGCTTGTGCATGATACATGTACACCATTCAAAATATCATTAATATCATGATTATAATTATACAAATGTATCCAGTGTCTTAAACAAGCGCATCTATATTAATGTACATGTATATATACATGTATACATGCAGGTGTCTATATTAACATATTATAGTCAAGTGTATCAGCAACAGGCAAGAAATATCAGCAGATTAATGTCGAGGCATTACATGTACTTCACCAACAATAGTATCAAAAAAAATATTGCCGTTTGTAATATTTGTACAAACAACATATACAGAGAAAAAAGTATCCCTATTGTGTATGATGTACTATGATCCATTGGCATTGGTATAAGTTCCTTAGTATCTGCATATCCATTTAATTGTCCACAAATGTTTCACATCACATATTCATGGTACTTATTGTATGGTTTATTGTTTTGTTACAATACACACTGGGCATTTTCATGACATACAATTACTATTACATGCATATAGGTATGTATATAAGATATAAGCATGGACTATGAATATAGCAGTAATGATAGCTAACATGTACATGTGTATATATTACAACATGTACGTATTACTAGCAATATATAATCTTATTTATTTGCAAGGGGACAATGAATATTACAATAATTGTAAATCGGAATAATAGACAACACAATCCTAATGTTTACAATTTAAGAACAAAAAAATATGCTATCAGTATAATTACATTGGGACTATGAATATTACAATATCATAATAGCCAACATATATATATTACAACTGTATACTTATAAACAGCATAAGCAATATATTATCTATATTATATTTACTTGCAGGGGGACTATGAATATCACAATACATGTAGTATAATTATTGCAACAATGTGTATCCTTTTATTTACTATATGTGATAATGTGATGATACTGTAAGTGTTGCTAATATGTAGTATAATACTTGTACTATAATATTATATATATATATATAGATATATAGATTAGAAAGCCCCAATGGGATTTATAATACACTATACTATAATATGACATTATCTTCACCATAAATACATACAGTAGTACTAGATTGGCACAATAGTATCAAAAAAAATATTGCCGTTTGTAATATTTGTACAAACAACATATACAGAGAAAAAAGTATCCCTATTGTGTATGATGTACTATGATCCATTGGCATTGGTATAAGTTCCTTAGTATCTGCATATCCATTTAATTGTCCACAAATGTTTCACATCACATATTCATGAACTATATGCTACATGCACACATAATATTGGTATCAGTAAAAGTACATTTGACACTTCTAACTGATATAGATGAAAATACAGATAAAACACAAAATGCTATTATGCATATAACTAACTTGTGATATATAGTACACTCCTTTAACAGTGGACAGTGTTTACAAGTACGAGGCTCCTTCAACATTTCTGGCAGTGTCACATGATCCCAATGGTTTCCATGGTAACGAGCCAAATGGTTTCTTGCCATTATGAGAGCTGTTATAAAAAATTGATTTGTTCAACTACATGTACATGTACATGTTAAATTACCTCTGATTTCATTGGTCGCTGCAGGAATTGGTTGGGTGTGGTCTTCTTTCATATAATACAGTAATCCATTAGGAGCAGACTTCTGATAACGATCATTTAACATCAAACAATAAAGCATGACCTAATGGATCAAAGAAACTGAAGATAGTACATTCTGTATATAACATCTAGTAACACTTGAATGTACTCATAGACATCTGAAGGCTAATCTGGGACATACCTACACATGTATAGTATGTCCCAGTAACATTCATAACTACAGACTGACATACATGTATAACATACATATTAGACTACTGTACACAACATACATGTATAACATACATATTAGACTACTGTACACGACATACATGTATAACATACATATTAGACTACTGTACACAGGGGTGTGGAAATAGTGAGCCAACTGCCAGACATTTTGACCTATTTTCATCACTCTTGTCTTGCTCCCCCATCAGAGTTTTTGATAACTTTTGAAGCCTGGGCCAAATTGGCTCAACAAAAGTTAGTGTGTGTGCCATTGGGAATACATCTTGAGCCAATGAACTAAGAGTTAATGCTGTTAGTGACAATATAATAATAATTAAATGCGCCACTGGCCCAAAGAGAGAACTGTACAGTGCCAAATAATAGGCTCTTTAGGCCAATGGTGTGCCATATGAGCTTATCAAAAACACTGCTCCCATATACTTTGTATACAGCTCAGTTTCAATTTACTGGACATTCACTAGTTTTACCAGACAATGTCCTGCATGACTGGCTGTTTCCACACCACTGACTATACACATGTACATGTACATGTATATAACTAACCTGAGCTCTGTGTTCAATGGAGCCCACCTTACAATACATTTTACCAGTTTTCAATTCCAAAGGAGTTATATAATCTTCCGAGACACAATCTCTACTAGTTACCTATTTATAAGATGATAACAAGTAATATTGAAATTATGGGGTTTTCAATAGTGATGCACCAATATACGATTACCAATATCCTAAATGACTTCAGCTAAATGTATTTACCAATAACAATATTGCATGTAACTTCTACTACTATAGTATCTGATTCCTTCAATTATGTACCTTCTCAATTGAGGGTATACAAAATCTACTGTTATAGGAAATGACATTATAGTACAATTACAATATCAATTTTTCAAGCTATTGCGGCTATTTTGTAAGTCATTGTGGTTTTAATATTATTTTGTGTGGCTGTACATGTGTTGTGCTGTGTGTTGTTACTTTGTGCGAGCTTGCTGAGCACATGGTTTCACATGTACATCACACAAAACTAATTAATAGTAATGATAGTTGACAGATCACCAATCTCATCATCAGTGCATCACTAATCTCCAGTCTCCTTCAATATTTCTATTCACAATTACACATAAATTGTACATACCTTCAAATTGACTGTTGCATCAATTTTACCCTTTAAACCGAATCTAAAATTATAAACCAATAATAACTTATAATTATATGTACATGTACATGTAATAATATGTACATGTAATAACATGTACATGTTATTTTACTAAACCAGAGTGGCTGCATTAATATTTTCTAAGCCCTTTGTGGCTGTATTTTATGAATTTTATAAGCCATTGTGGCTGCTTGTTTGTTTGTTTGTTTATCCTTTCTACGTCTATTGCTAGCATGCTGGCACATGAATTTGCATGTAGATTTGTAGATGACAACTGATTTACAATTGTATTGCTATTTGGAAATGGGGTCAATTGAAATATTGATTGCTCAATATCATGAGTTAATATAGGAAGGGATTGTTATGTAGGACTATAAATGATCTAATAGCCACACAGATTTCATCCACTTTATTGCAATCCAAAAATGTTGCTAATTTTAAACATTTACTGATTATTTTGCTCAGGTGTACTCAATTCAAATGAATTACAAATGAGGTATGGTACAAGATAATCAGGGTGGCAAGTGATGCTCCATTGTTTTTAGAGCACATCAACAGCGCTAAATAACAAAAGACAAACCTAGGACACCAGATATTTTCCTCAATATCTAACACTTGTGGTATTGATGTGTGAACCATCTCTGACTTGAGCGAAGGAAGCCTGCAAATACAATATTCTAATAAACCCAATAATATTAACAATTAATGGATGATAAAAGAACCAATAATTTGTTGTATTTATGAGTAGAAGTGATGAGATGGAGAGAAATAGAATAGAAGCAGTACAAGGAAAGGTCATTTCCGTTCACTGTGACCTCAGAAAAATGATCAGCAATCTTTTTACCCTTAATATTTTTATATAATTATCATACAATTATACTACCCCTTTTTGTGAGTGTCAAATTTCAATCTATTGGTAGTTACAGTAATTATAATTATTAAAGACATCACATCCTAATTTGTTCATAGTGAAGTGAACAGATTTTAGTATACCTGTATATAATACTGTTGTAGTTCTCCTAAAGTACAGTACAACTACATAGACAAATATTGTAGATCATATGAATAATGATTCACTACTGTACATCAAACCTCTTAATTTCCATTTTTCCTCTACTGACACTAGTATCAGGATGTAAGTATTCCACACACCATTTCAGAATGGACGGTACATAATCATTTAATGTCTTCAACACACGCTCCTCAGATAGCTCAAGAGCATACCTTCATATAAAATGAATATTATAAATGAACACATACATGTAACTTGTATTATAATGTTACTGACATTTGATCCAGTACTGTTGTGTTATGTACAAGCTTAGGTATCTCAGAGTAGATGAAGGCTTCAGTAATCTGTGTACATCTCTGAGCAGCTAGCAAAGTCTGGAAAAAATAAAAATAAAAAAATAGAAAAATTATATATATATAATATATATGTACCTGTACATAGATACATGATACATCAACTTTATCTACAGTACAGAAAGACACACACACACACGTCTGTCTGACCCCATCTAACCATCATCATGCATGCATCCAGTATCTAAATTTTACATGTATCTATCTATCTACACATATGGTCTGTCTATGTACATGTATCTACTCATCAGTCCATCCATCTGTCTGTTCATCCATTTATTGTCCATTTATGCATCTTTCTACATGTACTATATTACATTTAATATCTATTCAACATTAATAATATTTATCTATCCAACTGCAGGCTTAACAGTATCCATACATCAGTGCAACATGAGTGAGACATGAGTGAGACATGAGTGAGACATGAGTGAGACATCAGTGCCACATCAGTGAGACATCAGTGCCACATCAGTGAGACATCAGTGAGACATCAGTGCCTCATCAGTGAGACATCAGTGAGACATCAGTGCCACATCAGTGAGACATCAGTGCCTCATCAGTGAGACATCAGTGCCTCATCAGTGAGACATCAGTGCCACATCAGAGCCCCATCAGTGACACATCAGTGACACATCGGTGACATATCAGTGACACATTAGTGACATATTAGTGCCACAGAGCAGTATCAATATCAATTAATAAAATTGTTCACCTTCTCAAACAAATTGTGTAGTAGCTGTCCATATAAGAGATGTTCATTTTCTTGTGAACGTCCTCTAAACAATTCACTTAATACAGCTCTGAGCATGTAAAGGAATGAATACACACAGATTATAATTTATATACTAAACACAGTATGTAGATTGACAATTGACATATAAATGAGTATACAATGTAGTACTACTCTCTACATGATGGCCTGGAAAAGAATTGTTTTCAGTATCTCCAGTACATGTGAAAGAAGGATTTCACAGGATGAAGTAATGGATTACCATACACTCACTAGTTTTGCTGTAACTAAGACCCATTTTAGTATCATGTACATGTGTAAGTTAATTAAACTACATCAGGCTTTTGTTTAGAAAATTTATCTTTGGGGGACGACATACAAGGTTATCATGGTGTGCATATTGGCAAAAAAATTCCAAGGGGAGGGGTCAAGATTTATTATAGTATCACTGAAGAAAACAGCTGAATTGATATCGAAATGTCTGGTTTTATTCAAATAAGTTGACTGGAGAATTGAATAACATTATGTTTACAGTTAATACATTCAATCATTCAGGATTGTATACTAATGAATATAACTAACAAATGCAAATCAACCAATAATTAGCAATATTAGATAGCTACATGAAACTGATGATTATTTTAAGAAATTAATTGTGCATAATTAAACGTGGTCATTGATGTCACACAGACACGCATACAGCCATACACTAGGGCTGACCAATAGTGACGATAGTCCGATTATCGTTATTGTCAGCACTATTATTGCAATAGTGATAGTAGAAATTTTCTATCACAATAGTAAACACATGGGATTACACATGATCACCACACCCTCATTGCCACATGTGTAAACTCTAATAAAAAGAAGTTCTTTGTAGAATCATAGGTTGTTAATATAAAAAGAAAATCAAATATTCTGGAAATACTTCCAATATGAGATTCTAGCATTGTCGCCCTACTGCTATGTCAAGATTACAGACTCTTAGCAGTAGTAGTAAACAGAAATATACTGAATCAAGAGCTCTCCCTTGCTGAGGCTTTTGAATCCCACACTCCTATGTGAAGAAACTAACAAGTTGAAAGGAAATGTGTTTATTATGCATTACCATTTTAGATCCATCACTATCACAAGAGTATTCACTGTCATTGAAGTCATTACTAACTATCGTGATAGTATACAATTTCACTATCGCCTAGCCTTTGTATACACACAATGATATACATGTATTACAATTACAAACCTTCTTGTACAGTTGATACCACTGCTAGCTATAGTTGTACAGCTGATAAGATAATCAGGATTAATTATTATACATCCACCTGTTCTGTTACTAATTACGAAACATTCTTTGTTCTGGGTGTGGTCAGGATTGGTGGTTTGGTATGGAAATCCTGCCACCAAATGAATAGTGTCACCTGATCTGACATCTGTTTGAATCCTAATATACAAAAAAAATCACACTATCAGATGTACATGTACATGACTACATGTACATGTATAGTTATGAATGTACAGTTGTAATGAAAGCACAGAAGTGCAATAGTAATGTACTCAGCATTATAAAAGCTAGGAGCTCTTTATAGTGCTGAAGTCAACTTTGTTAGATTTCAGTGATCTAAGTTCATAAAAGGTTGTTCTTTATACAGAAATTATGCAAATAGACATGTACACAAGTTATTATATAGTTATGTACATATACATATAATACATGTACACAAGTCATCATAGTTATGTACATATACATATAATACATGTACACAAGTCATTATATAGTTATGTACATATACACATAATACACGTGTGCAAATCATTATAGTGTACACAAGTCAGAGGAAGAAATATATTCTACAATATACAATGTACTGTTCTTACCACTCATCTCTGAGAATACATGTCACTTTTCTATTTGTACATTCTTCTGATAAATGCAATACAATCTCTTGAGACCTACAGTGTATAAAGATTGAACAGACACAATGTCTTGTTTTAGTTAACTATTAAAACCTCTTTTAGCAAGCCGTTGTGACTGTTTAACTGCATATTAACTATATAACAGTAATTTTGTATATGAAAATCATGATTTTCAAGTTTTACTAAATACTTAAGATCATTTGCACTGCTCATTTATCAGCTATCTTGTGCAAGAAGCAAACAAAATTTGGTATCTAGATTAGATTTATTGGTTTTTCTGAAAAGCATCAATTGAACGTACTACTTTGGAATAAAAATTGAAAATTAAACAATACTGATTCTCGCATGTCCATTCACTTTTAAAATACTAAAGGTCATTCACGTTCACCATGGCCAAAGAAAAATGTTCATAACTGTAGTTTGGAATGACCAACAATCTTTTTACCTACACCATTTTCGTTTAATTGTCCTTTCCGTTCTTTTTTGTGTATGTCAAAATCAATCCATAGCTTCATCATTGAGTTATAGTATAATCATGTATTAACCTTATGACATTAAACTATACACTATTATTACATATAAAGTCCTTACAACCAAATTTTGAGGTCATCATGAACGTGAATAGGCTTTAGACTAATGCAATAACTACATGTATAACTAACTAATGGACACTTTTAGATAGTTAATTAAAACTACAGGTTGTGAGTTTCAGACATAAGAAAGTAAGCACACCACAAAACAATCATAGGGATACTTTACCTCCATATACAGTGGAACCTCTCTATTGTGGACAGCATTGGGACAAATATAAGTATCCTGATTACAGGGGTGTCCTCCTTTCAGGGATGAATTTATATTATAAAGCACAGTTACTTTACCTCCATATACAGTGGAACCTCTCTATTGTGGGCAGGATTGGGACAAATATAAGTATCCTGATTACAGGGGTGTCCTCATTTCAGGGATGAATTTATATTATAAAGCACAGTTTAGGACATTTGTAAGTGTCCTTAATACAGGGGTGTCCTCAATAGAGGGCTTTCACTGTATCCTGTTTGAATGATGTTAGGTATCTAATATTTTAATACATACCATCCATTTGGTTGTCCAGATGTACAGTCTTGTATGAAACACTTTACAACCTGAAACCTTCTTGGTATGCACGATAAAAATTCACTAGTTTGCTTGTAACAATCATGTGACAGTGGAAAAACATCTGATTGGTCAGAATCATCCTCAATATCTGATAACCTCAAATCTTTTAAAAACGCCATTTCTTCCTCATCCCCACTACTTTTTAATTCTCCCACTTCTATAAAATGCTTATCACTTCTTTTAATTTCATCAAACTCATTCTTTTCTGTCGCTATGTTCTTACGAATGTAGCCAACCTTTTCAACAAGGCCTTTATCATTTTCTTCGGTAAATAAAGTTCTCCTTGTTTTCTTAAAACCAGGACTAGTGTAGGTATTCTTTGCATGAACAGATATAGAATCTCGTGTATGATCAGATTCACAAGAGCTAAACAGCTCAGGTGTTTGTTCCAATGAAGGAGACACAAACTGTTTGCTCTCTAAGGATGTTGAAGGAAGAAGCAAAGATAATTTTTTGGGTGTGGTTTTGTTTGGAATATCCAGTGTTTGTTGCCCAATAGATAATTTATTAGGAGTTCCTTTGAGAGGTGTGGTTTTTCTACCCTTTTTAATCCTACTAGCAGGACTACATGAACTTTTCTTTCTTTTCAAACTCTTTCGCTTTCTTTGCTTGGTTGCCATTGGAGATACTTCATTGTTAATCTCACTTTCTTCATCGTTGTTAATGGACGTACATGTTATCTTGGAAGTATCCAAGGATATATGGTGAGAAGTAGAGTTAGTAAGAGTGAGGGAGTTTGTAAGACGAGTTTGTGAAGATGATATTGGCTTTCGAAATGGAATACTGCCTTCTGGTAATTTCTTGAAAAAACTTGTCAAACACGTTTGGTCTTCTTTTGACTTACCAACCTGTGAATTGGCATATAAGATTTATAATATAATTTAATGTATTAATGAAATACCTTGGTTTTTCGTTTAGCATGTGATAGTCTTTTTGGCTTGTATTTCAACATTATGCGCACAAAACGTTCCCGCCACCACTGCCCATATCCACGGAAACTCGCACTACGCATGCGCGTGTACTGCTAGCTACGCGTGCGTACCGCGATATTCATTATTCTGCCAAAAGTACTCAGGCTGTCAAAGAAACTTTTTTTCCTGCTATCTTACATTTTACTATAAGAAGTGAAGTTACGTCAATGATGGTTCATTCTGAAGTGATACTTCCACGAATAAACAAACTCGATAATTGCAAGAAGATAAGGAAACAGGTTTCTTGCAAGCATCCGACCACCGGTTTCAGTAATGGCATATCACCGACTATTCCAACTTGTTCTTCCTCCCTTTATCACTTGAAGTCTGCACAATTTAAACTCCCTGAAGTTTGTGACAATGAAAAGAAAGCACTAGAAAGAAAATCTATGGGTGAAGTAAATTCAAATTCCTTCAACAAGGAAAAGAAAGCACTTGAAAGAAAATCTGCGGGTAAAGTAAATTCAAAATCCTCCAACAAGGAGTTGAAGAGTAGAAGCAAAGGATTCATCAGTGCTAAGTCTGCGAACTCAGTCAACAAATGCACTTCAGCTGGCTTACCAACTTTGAAATCAAAGGGTTTAATACATTCTAAACTTTTAGAACCAAAGTATTATGCTAAAAATATAATAGTATCCCAACAAGTTAACTTGGTCTGTAAAGGGAGCAACACTACAAAAACTAATCCAAAAGGCAGCAAAGACATTACAGGAGAAGGAGCCACAAACCACTCCTCTACCGACTCCATTTGCACAGATCCATCTGCACTGAAACTCAAACTACCATCAAATATTCATCGACTACAATCTGGAGCAGACTGTTGCTCTGTCATCAATCTACGAATCCCTCTTCCAAATCTAGCCAATGGCAAACATTCCCTCGATTGCCAGGAATCCACAGGTGAAGCCAAGCCACGGCAAAGAAGAAAATCTTCAATTTGTACTAATGTTAGAGGAAGCTCAAATGATGCAATGCAAGTGAAGTGTAATGCTTGGGAGAAAAACAATCATTGCGAAGAAGTGAAGGGCAAAACTATTAATCCTATCAACATTAACAATGATATAGCAGTTGCACTAGAAAAATTAAGTAAGTAAACATGTAAAATTATTATTTTACTGTGATGTCATTGTATATACATAGTTGCCTCAAGTGAATCTACATTAATGGACAGAAAGTTAGTTATAATTAGGAGGAACAAATATTTCTCTACAAAGTCATTTTATTATAATTATTACATGTTGTTATTCACTTACATAGCAACTCCTATTCTGTTGATGCACGAACCAAAAAGCACCTGAGTATTGTGGATTTTCACAAACAGTCCTCTGAATTCTCAACACATAATCCTCTCTACCAACCTCCTCAATCTTCAAGTAGCAACAGTTCAGATTCATCTGATGTACCTTCCATACGTTGTTCTCCAAGAATCTCTCACCGCGTTTCTCTACCAATGGGTTTTGTTGCTGGCATGAGCACACAATCTGATTCTCCTCATTTGTCAGTGAAAGACTGTATTTTCAACCTTTCAAAACAAAACAGTGGTAATTCCATCAGTAATTATTGTTATACACACACCAACACAGTTAATACACACGTGCATATATCATAATAGTCTGCATTATAACTATGATACTTAGGTAGCGCTCTAAGTGGAGAGGGTCATCACTGGAAGCAGCTTCCTCCTCCCCCTATGGCAAGCCGCCTCTCTCTAATCCGCCGCAATAGTAATGGAAACACTGGAACTAAAAATTTGATTAATAGTCTTCAGGGAACTCCTCAAAGTCTGCATCACTCTACAAGTAATTGCACAGCTGGATTAATTGTTGAGGGAGCAGCTGAGAAAGTTGAGAAGAAAATGACAGAGCTTCCACCTTTGGTCAAGAATGGTAAGTTCTAAGTTGTAGGAATATTGAAATTTGAAATCTATTACAGTGGAAAACTCTTTTGATAATAAATATACATATAATATAGGTTCTCCTTCTTTGCACACTAAAACTCTAAACGAAAGTGACAACTCATTGCAAATTAATCCTGCAAGGTTATACACAAATGAAACCCCAAGAACTCTGAAAGGGCACATACAAAAAGAAAAAAAACCTGAACGAATGAGCATCTCACTAAGTATGATGACAAAATACAATTGTGTTCAGTTTAACTTATACTTTGTATATATACGTTCTTGTTGTAGGTGAATATTCCTACTCAGACCCTTTGTCAGGGGGAGCATATGGCTTTCAAAGAAGAATCAGTGAACTCCAAGAATACGAGCATGGAACAATTAGGTGAACAACATGTTTTTTTTGTTTGAGTACACAGATAGTAAGCTTAGAGAGCATCTGTACATATACATATTATACGTACATCAGTAACATGTGATGAATGTAGTCTGCTTCCTGGTGCATATAACTTTTATAAGTGAATTAATTAAAACATTTGTATGTATGTCGTGTGCTAACATCCTCTCTGATCTGATGATAATAGGGCCTTGTAACTAATATACTATCCTACTATGGTAACTGTGTGATGTGTTACAAAATGTAGGTGTCACACATTATATAAGTTGGTAATGTGCCCCTCCTAACACCATGGTTAGCATGCAACTATTATGGATCTACATTTTACAGGAAAGAGAGAAAAAATTCAAAAAAGCAACACAAAACTCATTGAAGAGATAACGAGTCTGAATATTGAATGGATAATAATAATAATTCTATGCACTTATAATCACAGCACATTGAATTTTAGTTTCATAATTATACAATAATAATAATTGATAATACAATTTATTGGATAATAATAGTATATAATATTTTGATGATATAATTACATATTATTGGATATGGTTTGTAATAAATACAGCACAAAGAAAGAAATGAAAATTCGTACTTAGCAACAGGAAAAAAAGTAGTATTGTTCGATTATTATTCAAATCACCTTTCAATCATTTTCTTCATCTCTTTCATTGTTATCTCTCAGCTTCTGACTACTATTATCTGTTTCTGTAATTTCTTCCTCTGGTTTAGTTTCCTCTTCGCCATTCTCGCTTTTTCTTGTATCGTCTTCAGAATATTCTTCATTTTCCAAATCCTTTTCTTTTTCAAAATGGTCATTGAGGTCACTATCATCCAGACACAATGACTTGGGTTCTTTTAGTTTAGAGACAAGAGCATCACGAATATTAACCACTGTAAAACAATAACAGAATTGATGTCACCAAAAGAAATGAAATTGTACTTATTATGAGGACATTTTGAAATAGCCATCTCTAATTAAATTTTAATTGAGAATATGTTGAATATTCATAACAGAATATGGAAATAATAATCTACTCTACAGAAACATAGAACATTGGTTATTGTATGGCATTGTGCATTATAACTGTCATTCATAGTTTTTGATAACTTTTGAAGCTTGGGCCAAATTGGCTCGAAAATGCTTAGTGTGTGCACCATTGAGAATACATCTTGAGCCAATTAACTAAGAGTTAATGCCAATATAATCATAAATAACTGCGCCACTGGCCCAAAGAGAGATTCGTGCAGTGCCAAATAAGAAGCTCTATGGGCCAATGGTGCGCCATATGAGCTTATAACAAGTGTATATAGAGAAAAAAAACATCCCTGTGATTGCTTTACAAATTTAAGTGAAGATAAAAGTATCCCTATGACTGCTTTGTGGTGTCCAGCATTCAGTAATCATGGCTGACTTTATCAAGCATGAAAAAAAACAGCTTATTATAGTTATTATTTCTCCTGACCTTTCAAAGGACCTTGTAGAACTTCAGGAATATATTTCAGGCAGAATAGCTAGCTATTAGTTCCAGTTTCTACGTAAGCTACAGCTTTCTTTCTGCTGGTCTGTAGAGCTCGAGTGCGCATTCTTTTACGCGCCACACCCATTAATTGACCAAGCCCCCGGGAATGACGCAACTTCCTTAACTACGTATACAACGCATACTCACGCAAGTGGACACAAGAATATATATATATATATATATATATCCGTGAAAAGCAATCATAGAGATGGCCCTACGGGCCATAAAAAACACTGCAGTGTCATTATAGAATTACACAAATAATTTTTACTAACCTGTATCATTTTCTGACTGATTTGTAATAAGATTGACCACAAAACAACCAGGTTGTTCACCGACAGGAGCAATTATCTCAGCTGTAAGTGATTTCTCTTCTGCACTGAGTTCCCAAAAATAATCAATGCAGCTTTCCGGCCATTCTAATTCCCATGCTTCATCCTGGAACCCATGCTGAGGTACAAGATCTGTTTCCAGAAGGTGAGGTAATTGGCAAGTAATTAGTAGTGGTGGAGAGAGAGATGCCAAATGAGGAGAAAGGAGTTTTAGTCGGGTGAGGGGTAGTTCTTCATTAGTTCCACAATCAACATATTTCACAATAACGGAAAGAATTTTGTTGCTTTCAACAACTTCAGCTCTTTGCCAGGAATCATATTTTCTGGAAAAGGCAAGCAGAGGCAAGCCTGGAACAAGTTCAAATTCTTCAATTGCCATTCTTTTGTCTTCGATAGCATATGCTTCAGCACTGATTGCATCAGAAATTGACTCAATCATTTCTTCATTGATAACTCGACAATGAATATAATCCAGACTATCACAATGTTGTGGAACAACTTTTACCTGGTCACCTGATTTGAATGTCTGTCTCAAGTAGTTGGTTGCTATGGTAATACCCGCCTCAGTAGTGGCAACTGAAACTGTAGAATTGGTTTCAATGTCATCTACTTTATTCTCTTCTTGGAGTGCCTCAACATTCTGTTCTTGTTCGTTTAATATCTCCAAACTAGTGGTAGAATCATCTTGCTTCTGTTCTTCTACAGTTTTAGGTTCTAAAGCAATTTCCTGACCAGACTCAGACTCATTCTGTGAGAGATTATGGGAATCAGACTGAAGACCAGACACAATATCGGTAGTGTCTTTGTCGTTATGCAAATCAGTCAGCAAAATGGCTTCTTCCTGGGTTCTATCATCACTTTCATTTCGTAGCTCTGTGATCATCTTCACAATAACATCATTAATACACACACCTCGTGCTACAAGCTTCACATCGTAACAGCCACTTTCATTGATGCCCATTATTTCCATCATTACAGGGTCATCCCCAGTACAACTCAATATTTTATCAACCAAGACCCCAACAAAATGATCAGAAACATCATGGTCTTCAGGTAAACCAAACAAACCACATTTGAATGCCAAAGGTGAATGGGTAACTAATTGCGGGTCCAGACACCTGAGTCTATCAAACGAAACAGTATCTACATTGCCAAAATCAACAAATTCAATTTCATACGATTCAGACTCAGGTATCACATTAATCACTTTAGCACGATAGAACTGGTCATCTTTGGTGTACTGTGCACACACCAACTCACCAGCAACTGGAGGATTGGTGATAGCATATTTCTCACTTGTAGCACTATTGTACAGCTGATTCAGAATGCTAGTAATGGCCTCTAACGTGTCAGAGTCTGCAGACAGCTGACACACAAAATCAAAGGGATTGAAGATATCAGCTAAATAGGCTTCATATTTAGACCCCACGTGAAGGTTTTTGGTAACAGGTAAGGGTGAAGGTTTAGTAAGGAGGTTCTGTATGTCATTTGTTTCTTCAAGTTGAATGTTGATCTCGTCATTATCTACAATCTCCTCTTTATTTTCTTCTGTGACTTCATTAATTTCCTCTAGCTTTTCTTCTGTCATTTCATTTTCATTCACTTGATTATTTTCTTCCATTTCTTCTAACCTCACTTGATTAATTCCTTCTACGTTTTCTTCTGTCAAATCATTACACTCTTCATTAAGTTCATCTTCTACTCCCTTTTCTTCTATCACTTCATTACGTTCCTCTTCTACTTCCTTTTCTTCTGTCACTTTGTTATGTTCATCTTCTACTTCCTTTTCTAATGTCACTCCATTACGTTCTTCTTCATCTTCTACTTCATTTTCTTCTGACACTTCATTATATTCCTCTTCTACTTCCTTTTCTTCTGTCACTTCATTATGTTCCTCTTCGAGTTCCTTTTCTTCTATCACTTCATTATGTTCCTCTTCGACTTCCTTTTCTTCTGTCACTTCAGTACATTCCTCTTCTACTTCCTTCAGCTTTTTGTCTGTGATTTCATCTTTCATGTCCTCTAGTTTTTCTTCTGTTGTTATAATATTTTCTCCAGTCATTTCATCACTCTGTCTTTTGAAGTCCTTGATATTTTCTTCTTCCTGGTTCTCTCTCGTCAACTCATCAACTGTTATTTCATTCTCATGCTTCTTCTGATCAATATCTCCATTTTCATTTTCTTGTACCTTGCTGTCATCTTCTCCATCCTTCTTCTCTTTCACGGATAACACATTTTTCTTATCTATTCCAACATGAGCTGCTACAACTCCAGCTTCACATTCTTCTTGGAGGTGCTCTAACACTTTCTGAGATATATCATAACCAGTCTCAACATCATGTAGGGTTACTGTAGCAGACATACCATGACCACCAGCCACAACAACAGATGCCTTCATCTCGCGTTCCTCAACTAACTCATCTATGATCTGCTTATATTCGTCAGGCCAGTTTTCTCTAATAGGTACCTGTGCCAGTGAACATGGTATAGCTTGTACTGGCAATTCCAGAAAGTTTCCTGAGCACATTATCATCTTCTGTGCGGATACTACTTCAGTGTTACCATAATCAATAAACTGTACTTCTAGTAAACTATCAGGTAGCACGTTCTTTACAAGTGCTCGATACCACATTTGGTCAGCATCATATTGAGCTAATACAAAGTCGCCAGGATGATAATTCTCTTGAATAAGCTTGTCAGCAAAATCAGAGCAATATTGATTAATTTCAGCTGATAAGGAGTCTAACTCTCTTTTACAATCAATGCGCTGAATATACAACAGAGAAGGATCTTGAACAAAGACAACTAAAACATTGACAACTTCATCACTTGCTAGGGAGAGTTTGCAAGGGGCATGGATAAGTGGTTCTCCTATTGTTGCACTTTCACCTTCAGATTCTTCCAAGTCTGTCGTTGGAGTTTTAGAACCTTTTAAAGCAGATAAACCACCTCCTGGAAGATCCTCCAAAGTGTCTGAGGTGTTTTGAACGAGGTTTGTAATGTCATCACTGCTTTCAGAAATGTGGATCAAAGTCGACGGTGTGGTTTGATTAGAAGCTATACTCATTCCCATTCCCATATCATTGAGCTGTACCCGTAGAAATGATAGATCAACTTGTTTCAAAGTATTAGCTGCTAAATGTACATCCACAATGTATTTGAGCGAGGAAGAAAATGAATTAATTGTTAGCATGTACTGATCTTCTTCATGAACAACTTCCACAAATGATTCAATAATTTCAGGACTCCAAGACTGACTAATGCTAGAAATGTTTACAGCTGAACAATGCAGGGCCTGGGCCGGTATTGGTAAAAATTGAGGAGGCAAGGGGGCAATTTGTTCGGGTTTTAGTCGTGCCATATTTCCATAGTCAACATATCGCACTAAAATCTGACTAACAGCCACATCGATATCTGCAATCTCTGCACGATACCAGTCATTGGGAGATGCATAGCGAGCCAAGCATGACTGATTAATATTTAGTGTTTTCAGTGATATAGGGGCGTTGATGGGATGCTCTGTCATATATGTTGCAATATCTGTCATTAGATCATCTAAATCACTAGCCAACTCAAGAGGTTGGCAATAGAAGCTATCTGGAGTGTTGACACAGGTGACAAACACATCTAGTTTCTCACCAGGAGAATAATGAAGTATTGGGAAAGTAGGTGTGGTCTCTGATGACTGTGATATCATGAGAGAAAAGGCAGACAATGATGTAAAAATATCATTGATATTCAGGCCAATTTCATTATGTAGTTGTACATACCAGACCTGTTTTGGTAGCTGTTCACATAAAGTCACACGAAATGACTCTTCTTCAAAATTCAGAGAGAAGAAGCTCTCTAACTGCTCTTCTGTAAACTGCCCACTACTTGACTGAAGGAGAGAACATTGGAATGCTTGACATGGGAGAGACAGAAACTGGGGATCTATACCTGCGACTTTATTCAATGGTAAAACTTCTTGGTTTCCGTAATCTATGAAGTGAACAGTGATTTGCTCATTCTCAATATCCAAAATCTTGGCGCGATACCAAGTGTTGTTTTCACTGTACTGTGCAACACAGTACATCTCAACTTCAAGTTTTACTTGTGGACAGTGGTCAGTATAGTAATCAGCAAGTAGTGCCATTAGTTCTTCCAAAGCACTGTTCCCATCAGCTAACTGACACCAAAAATTACTGGGAGACTCTGTATAAACAATGTATACCTCATGTTGTCCACCAACATCTAAGTGTAAGGTAGGGACAATCACGGAAGAATGAGGACGTGGAACAGGAGATTTACTTGGCTCGGAACAAACAACTCTCACTTCCCAAACACTATCATTTGAGATTTTCCTAACAAATTGTAAATCAATTGGATCTTCCGAGTCCATCAATGGAATATTAGACCCTGGTTCCAGGATACAGGGAATAGCTAGTTGAGGTAGGCTTTGAAACCCTTTTTTCAAAATACAGATTCGTTTAAGCGGAAGAACATCGGAGTTCCCATAATCTACAAAAAACACTGGTATGCCTTGAGAACTTGGAGGTCCTTCAACTACTGCTCTGTACCACCGGTCATCTTCAGAAAACTGGGCACAACAGGTATCTCCAGTATTAGGGTCAGGCAAATGTGTGAGAGGTGGTATATATGATTGTGATAAGTTCTCAGTGAGAGTAAAAAGCTCACCTGTTTGTTCAGCAGGCTGGACCCAAAAGGTATCACTCTTCTCATCAATATATGAAATATAGATAGAATGAATCTCTTTCTCTCTGATCTTAAAAGGGGCCAAGACAGAAGAACGCTCAGACGATTTAGTTGTTGAAGATGATACTATCGAATCATCTGAGATCTGTCTATCCCTTGATGTTGCCATGATAACAGGATTGGATGATGCTACTGAAGACAAGCTAGAGGATTTTGTGGAAATAGGGGTAAGGTAAGAGGGTTGAGCTTGTCCTTGTTTAACCATTTCTTCGGTTAAATTTGTTCCACTTTCAATAATAGCTTCAGAGACTACGAGATAGAACTCTCCTATCTCTTTCAGCTTCATCATTACTAAACTGTCACCAACTAATTCGGAAAAAAGCTGAAAACTTTCATCGCTCCATTCACTATCAATAGGTTGAATGGAAGCTAGCCTGCACTGGACCCCTTGGGCAGCTAGCGTTGCAAATTTTGGATTAAGGGGTCTGATGTTTGTAAATGATACCAATTCTGAATTCCCGAAGTCGATAAAGCATACATTAGCTTGCTGAGATGATTGGAATATTTCTAGTATTTGCACTCTGTACCACTGAGAGTCTTCTGAATACAGAGCTGCAGCAAACTCACCCCCTATTGGTGTTTGGGTGTTTTTAGGTGAAGGTAAATTTTTGTAGTGGTCACTAAGATCACTCATTAATTTATCCATCTCAGTAGCACTGTCTGCAGGCTGACAGTAAAACAAAACTGGTGATTCGATATAAACAATATAACCAGCAAAACCAGTTTGACAAGTCAATTTTGGGATATGAGATGATATCTTGAGACTAGACTTCGTTTTAACTAAATCAGAATTTGTGGATGTATTCAAAGGAGTTTTACCAACAGACGGAGAGTTCTTTCTTCCAGACGAAACTGCAGAGGAAGAAGATGAAGAAGTAGAATGTCTACTTCTGGAAGATGGCGGTTTATAAAGACCAACTGTTGTTGCCCATTGCATCACATCTCGTCCATCCTCAATTATAGTCAAATCGACAATATGTTTACCAGACTTGTCGTTCTTCAAGACTTTCATAACACATTCCACTTCCAGTAGTTCGTCTTGCAGAACTTTAGCAGCACCAGGTGAAGGTTTCTGATCTTCGGTCCCATCAAGCTGACATCGGATAGCTTGAGCAGGGATGTTATAAAGCGCATGTGCTAATGTTCGCATTCTTGATAAAGGTAAAACCTCTTGGTTTCCAAAATCAATGTAGACGACACTAATTTGTTTATCAGTGGATAAAATCTTTGCACGATACCAGTTATCATCAAGAGTGAACTGGCCAAGCACATATCGACCTTTTCTCACATCAGCTGAAGATATTGGCTTAGGTTGTGTTGCAATGTACTTATTTATATCAGCTATAATTTTATCTAGCTTTGTTTGGTTTTCGAGAACTTGACAGATTATCTGACATTTTGGTGTAATTTCTGTAATCACAACCTCCACTTCTCGTCTTACTGGTATGATTTCACTCGGGATTTTCCCCCCGGATCTGGATGGTGTCTGAGGAGGAGTGGAAGTAGTGGATGAGGAAGTGGTGAGGGATGAAGGAGTGAAACTTTGTGGAGTTGATACACCTGAAATCTTTTTGCCTGTGTTATTTTCAGACCGTTGTGTCTGCAGCTTTGATGTTACTCCAGGAACTACTAAACCTGCTTCGATCAACAGGTCAGACAGGTTTTGAGATCGAACATTGATGCTCACTTCATAAAAATCATCCATAATTTGATTCATAAACAATACTTGAACTTCCTGTTCTAAAATAGCCTCTTGCATGTTATAAATACAATCATTCGACCAATCACATGATGGTGTAGCACCTGTTGCCATAGTAATACCAGACAGTGAACATTTAATGGCTTGAGCTGGAAGAGCAGTAAATCTCGTAGAAAGTGAAAACAAGTCTTTTACAGGGACTACGTCTACGTTTCCATAGTCTAAGTAGAATACAGCAGCATTTTGGTTGTCTAACTTTGTTACAATACCCCGATAATATGACCCATCGGTATATGGAACACAACAGTGTATACCCACATAGGGAGAGTGGATAGGAAATCCTTTCCTTTGTTCACTATAATACACGTATAGGTCATTCATAAGTGATTCCAGTTGCTCTGCTTGAAGTAAAGGTTGTAGATAGAATTCAGATGGGCTATTAACATATGAAACAAATGCTGCCATTAACGAGGAAAGAGGTGGCTTAAATGTTTGTATTAAAGGTGTGTCGGATGATTGACGTGAGCGAGAACTATTTCTACTTCTTGGGAGTAAGTCTAATCCATTTCTTTGAGGACTGGGTCTATTTCCAACTGGACTCATTGCTTTCTGTAAATTTGGGCTTTGTTCTCTACTGAGGTACCCTACTTGTAAACTATCATGTTTCTGACTCTCAACAGTGTCTCCTCTGAAAGGTTTAGGCTCGGGATTTAATCCAGTATTTTGATATTGTGAGCCAATGTGAGAGAGAATCTTAGCAATTGAGGTATTGGTTTCTGGATCATATAGCTTACAAGGAACGATAGGAGTCACTGAGCTCGGATTGGACAACAAAAATTCTGATTCCAGTTTCTTGTCAAGGTAATCTTGTTCAAATTTGTCCACTAGCTCTGGACTAGCTAGTGATGGTGCAAACCCATCAAGTGAACACAAAATGGCTTGATTTGGAAAAGCTAAAAATTCTTCTGCTAGCTCACAAAGGGCATCTAATGAAACTGCCTCGGTGTTACCATAATCCACAAACAATACTTCTGCTGCATTATCTGGTAGAATCTTTATCACTTGTGCTCTGTACCACTGCTGGTCTTGGCTAAATAAAGCAGCACAACAGCTTCCAACAACTGGTTTCACCAGTGTTGGTCGTGGCTGTGATTGATAATGTATGTTCATTTGTGACACTAGCTGGTGAACGATGTTGTAATTGTCACTAAGCTGACAGGCAAATTTAGTCAGTGCTTCAATAAAACAGACACAGACAGACACTCTCTGATCTGTTGGAACTTTGAGTATAGGAATGCTTACAATCGAATCAGACTCACTGGGAGGAGTGGGTTTAACTTCTTTTAAATTTTCCAGAATATTTTTTCCATCCTTAAAAATTTTGACTAAATGTAAACCTCCATCTCCTTCTTCTTCGTCGACTCTTTTCCTTACCACACACTCCAAGCTTTGATCGGCTGTTATATGAGAGAAAACATTAATAATGCCTTCATCTGTACTTCTCGATAATGGAAAACCATCTAGGCAACATTTAACAGCTTGAGCTGGTAACTGCAAAAATGAGGGAGGAATCGATTTTAACAGATGCATATTTACCTTCTCCGTGTTACCATAATCGACAAAGATCACGCCCCATTCATTTAAGGGTTCTTCCGGAGGTATCATAGCAGCTCTGTACCACTCTTTATCAAAGCTATATTGGGCCAGTACAGGTAACCCTGGACGAGCATATGGAATCGGTTGTGCTTCTGGTGAATTACAATATTCACCTATCAGCTTCATCAAGACAGTTAAAGCATCAAATTGGTCTGACAACTGGGTATAAAATAAGTTTAGAGAATCTATAGATGTTATGTACACCTCTGATTTTACTCCTATGGGGACAGAGACATATTGGTAAGAAGGATGTATCATCTTCTTGCGTTGCACAGCTTCAGTAGATGGTTCGTCTTTGACAACAGTTTCTGATGTATTATCAGATTCATCGGTAGTATTTATAGCAAATTGCTCAGCAATAAGCACCTCCCCTAAATCAGACCCCATTTGAACATCTTTAAGTCGTACAGATGGATAGCCATTTTGATCAATTGCCACTACATCACACAACAGCTCCTGGTCTGTGTAAAGTTCTTCAAAACGCGCAATAGCTTCCGATGACCATATTCCAGCTGGACAAGTGATACCAGACATAGAGAAGCTAATGGCTTGAGCATGTGTGTTTAAGAATTCAGGAGGAAGGACATGTAATTCCGAGAAGGGTATTGACTCTATATTCCCAAAATCAACAAATAATATATCAGCTGCTCCAGCAGCTGTATCAACATCTTCTACAACTCCCCTACACCACAAACCATCTTGTGAAAATATAACACAGCATGGCTCACCAATTGGAGGAACCGTCTTTTGGGGGTCTTCTACAACAAGTTTAGTCACTTGTTTCGTCATGTGATCTTGTAAGTGTGCAACCATAGTTTCGATTTCAGTAGTATGGTCAGCTAATTGACACCAGACAACATCTGGAGACTCGGCATATGAAATATATACTCTATACTTTTGATTCACTTCAAGTTCAAGGTAATGATATTCATTAGCAGATGTGTCATTTATGAGAGGAGGGGGAACAGAAGGGTCTGGAAAATTTGACGAAGTGATTTGGGGTTTCTGCAATTCTAGGTGTGTACCTAATCCCATAGCAACCAGCTCCTGAGCAACAGTATAATCATCTTCAGTGTCATCCCAATAAAGTGAAGTAGAGTAACAAGGGATATTTTGTGTAATGAACCTACTGTCCGGATTAGTAATTTCTCCATGAAAAACAGCAGGTATCTCTTGATTTAGTACATTTTCTCTTAGTGCCTGGACTGTTTCTTCATTCCATTTTCCTTCGTTTGGTAAGAAATCAGCTAACTGACAACACACTGCTTGATAAGGGGTTCTGAAATAATCAGTTACGGGTGGAAAAAGCCGTACAAGGGGGATATTACATTCTGTATTACCATAATCCACATAATAGACAGTACAATTAGTCTCTGAATCAGGCTTGAGATAAAGAGCTCGATACCATACTCCATCAGCGGATTGTGCAAAGCATTGAGTTCCAGGAGAGGGAAAAAATCCCTGACCCAATTTTTGATTACTCGCAACAAGCTGGCTTATCTCGTTTGATACTTTATCGAGATTGTATGCATCTTGTATATCCAGCTGCACAAAGAAACAGCCATTAGAAGTAACTTCAGTTACGACTACTTTCTGACGTTTCAGCAATGAAACTGGCTGAGTCATGGCAGTTTGCTACATGTAACTAAAGAAAAGACACAAAAAATGATAAATTCATCATTAAAACGCATCAGTTGGGTATTCTCATTGTTACACTTACATGAAACTATTATCTATTATGTATGCAGAGTAAAAAAAATGAATGCATTGACAGTACAGAACCCTCGCCACAAGTGTGATTGGGAAACAAGAACATTTACTGACAAGAAATAATCACAGTCAATATTTGACTATAATAATTATTGTAATGTTGAGATTATAATATATATAAATGTGTGTACATTGTACAACGTACATTCAAGTCCTATGGAAGCACAGTGTGCAGAAAATGGGTTTGTGGCTTCGATCACGTGCATGAAATGAAAGGAAATAGGTGGAACTAGAAAGTGACTATGATGGCAGAAAGCTTAGAGCCAGCTCGATGTTGTAGCAGCCATTGCTTTGATTTCAAGCTGTGATTAGACAGCGATAGCCTTCAAACAAGATGAGTTATGTTTCCATGTACTTGTTTGCAACCAGAGGTCTTCTGAAAGTGGGAAAACGGCAATTGTGAGTTGTATAAATTGTCATAACTTTATAACCGAAAGGTTTTAGAAAAGCCTGTCTTTTATTTTGATCCTTGTATAATTTCAAGTTTGTTAGTAGCTCGATCAAAGTTCCAATGTTGCTAGTTGTTCAGACATTTTGGTAAGACACAAACGCATGCACACACAGACAGATAGAAAACCTGATTACAGTAACTCTCTGCTCCGCCTATGCGGTGAGGGTTAATAACAGCTGTATATTGAAGCCACTAAATGCAATTTCAGTTGGTCATTCTCAAAATTAGGCTGGGGAAACTAATTTATCTCATGTACAATAATTATATGTAATAATGTAATCATTAATATTAGTAAAGAAAGAGGTCACTTCTCCACCAATACTACATGTTTAAAGGTCACTTCAAATAATTTTTATAAATGGAAAATTTGTCCAGCCATATGGAGGCCAAACTAGGTTTTTGTATGGAAAATGGCGGACTATATGTTTTGTATGTTGCATGAATTATAGCCTCTCCTTTTGCCAGACATCTCATTTATGAGGAAGAGTCTGGTTTCATTAGTTATGAAATATAAAAATAACTACACTGTATAATACACCTATCAGATTACAGCTGAATGAAACATCGACAACAAATGAAATAATACTTGTCATAATCTTGTGCAAGAAAACTGTACATCTTTGAGAACTGTATCCATACTAATGCAAACAGGCTCTTCCTCATAGGGATGGATCTCCAACAAGTCTAACCATTGTTTAATAGTGACAAAAAAAACATCCTCTCGGGAATGTACTCCTGGGAAGTTAGTGTTACGCATAGTGGCACTGAGCAAAAGGGAAATATATTTAGAAGGGTGCAAAGCATGCCAGAGAATTTCATTAGCTGTCAAGCAAGAAGCAGGTAATAATCTCAAAAGGTCAGTTTTGAGACATTAATTAGGAAGTATAGGTTAGAATCTTGGTGTTATGATTAAAGTGCAACTGCTTAACCTTTGATGGGGGGTGGGGTGGGTGGTTTATAACTCGCTTATTCCCTGTGGTTGTTTGTGTTTTCAGTGGGAACCCACTACAGTATTGTCATACATAGTTGAATGAGAAATACAGCATTACTTCTCACACATTGTGGTTTGTAAATATCTCATACTTGGGTAATATTATATACACAATGTCATAATTAGGTTGGTCTCAAGTTATATATTGTAAAACAGTATTGTAATTTTATATGTACACATGTATTATAGACACTACAAAGTGACATTTAACGCACCACTTTAGTAAATTCAGCTCTCTTCCATGGGGTTACTCGAGCATGCGCATCACATGTACAAGTCACACCCATACCACGTGTCATATATGTATGCATATGGATTCTGCCATTTCGTAATGCATACAAGTTGATACAATAAATTATTAGTGTGCATATTAAGCCACACATACTAGATTTAAAGCTAATGATCACACAAGTGGATATAATTAAAATAATAATTATATATATATATTATGTATTCTAATTATAATCTTGACGAATGATTTATTAACTTATTACTTATAATTCTGCTTATCAGTTTGATGGAGATATGTAAGGGTATATAGTTTATATACTTAAATTTCAATACAAAAATATTATTCATTAACATGTTTCAATTCATTCAGTTTTTTTTCATATGCTTGTTTCAATTCATCATCAACCACAAGACCTTTTTCACTGATTTCAGTCCACAACATTGTGACTATCTTCATGTCTCTAGCTGATTGTATTCTACACATAACACAAAATGCATTTAAACAGACATTTCAAAATTAGTCATTGTTTTAATTGCAAGACTTGCCTTTTGGTATAAATGAATGAATCCATCTTTGTTGATGACATGAGTTTGCAGCTTTCTTTTGCACACAAGTCAAATATCTAAAAGTGATACAAGTATGTAATAAATGTATGTGTAACAATTTATTTGTATATGTGCAGTCAACACATATACTAGTGAAATACAAAGCATTAATTGTGGGGCAAGCCTGAGGGAGTTTTGTTGTGTGGCTGAAATAGCACATTTGTTTGCTACAAAGAACATACATGTACCTTCAGCTCCAAAGTGTATTCATGTTGTTACGAAAAAAAGAGAGATAATAGAGACTGATTTGAACCAGTAAAAAACAGAAGAAAAAAAAAGACAATCAAGCAGGATTTGATCCAGGGTGTAAATAAATGAACATACACTAAAAGATAACTGAGTGGGATTCGAACCAAGACAGCTCCAAATCAATAATGAACAGTTGCATGACTACACTAAATGAGGCTCGCTCAGGTTCGCCCCATTATTATATGTAAGACATAGTAATGTGCATGATTAATGAAGTACTTTGTGTTTTTTCAAATTCTGCAAAAATTCTGATCCAGTGTGTTTCTCAATATCCTCTAATGGAACTTGATAATCAGTCAAGGGAACATCTTTAATAGGTTTGTTAGGTATTTCAAAACAACCTTATGAAATGAAACAAGATATATTGAGAAAAAACATCCCTATGGGATACGTAGAAACTGGAACTAATAGCTAGCTATTCTGCCTGAAATATATTCCTAAAGTTCTCCAAGGTCCTTTGAAAGGTCAGGAAAGTAGATAATCAAAATAATAACTATAATCAAGGCCTTGATTCGAGCCCCCACCCCGAGTGCTATATATTTCCTGTACAGCATGAGCAAAACAGTGGTTTATTAACTGTTTTAGAGAGAGAAAGGTGGCTACCAAGGAGAATTTTACTATGAAATGATTGTTTTACAAATGTGGGTGTAGATAAAAGTATACCTATGACTGCTTTGTGGTGTCCAGCATTCAGTAATCATGGCTGACTTTATCAAGCATGAAAGACAACAGCTTATTATAGTTATTATTTTGATTATCTACTTTCCTGACCTTTCAAAGGACATTGGAGAACTTTAGGAATATATTTCAGGCAGAATAGCTAGCTATTAGTTCCAGTTTCTACGTAAGCTACTTGGCTTTCTTTCTGCTGGTTTCTAGAGCTCGAGCGCGCATTCTTTTACGCGCCACACCCATTAATTGACCGAGCCCCCGGGAATGACGCAACTTCCTTAACTACGTATACAACGCATACTCGCGCAAGTGACACAAACATATATATATATATATATATATATATATATAGTTCGAACCCGTGGGAAAGCAATCATAGGGATGGCCCTACGGGCCATAAAAATCATATAAATACAGTTTTAACTACATGCAAAATGCAGAATGACATGTTTATAGTAGCCATGGTAAACTCACCAAGCAATGGAGCATTTCCAGAATTTTCTGCAAGAATGATCTTGAACAAATGTGTAGGTACACTCACATGTCCATTTCCAATAACCTACATAATTACATTGTATGTAGCTGGTGAATTATTGATTAAAACACAACTATTTATTACTTGGTATTGTACATATCTTTTTCCATCTTTCTTCTCCTCTGGAAGAAACAGAGGTCCACTTATCACACGTACTTCATCATATTCTTTAGCAAGATTTCTACAGTATATTTCAAGTCTATTCCAATAACTAGTATTGGGAAATGTGAAGAGCAATAAACATATAACTATGTAGTATGTATTGTGTACAATTATTGTCCATGTACACTCAGGCTTTACCACAAACTAAACTCTTATCAGACAAGTTACTCAAATAATAATTTTAAACACAGGCAAGGAAACATGATAATATAGTGTTGAATGTTTGCTTTTTGGCCCACAATGCTACCACCATCCCTATGATTGTTTTCCAAGGAGGAAAATGTATGTAATCATAAATGTGTTTTATATACATGCAGGCTTTCACACAGGGTGGGGAGGGATTTTCCCCTCCCTGAATTTCAGGCTAAATTTATTTCAACGTGCAACAACATCTCAGCATACAACCTTTTAGACACCAGAAGCTACCTCAGAAAGCCTAAATTTATATCTAATAAGGATATGCATCATTCTGGGAGGCTTGATCAGCTAATGTGTTGGGCATAGAAGAATGTGCACATACCCGAGCTACAGTCTATATACAGACCAGCTGGAAGAATGTAATTACTACTTCACTTAATGTACTGCAAAGGTTATAAAAGAACATGGAGAGAGAAAAAGGTATGTAAGACACATGAAGATGAAATCATAGGGATATATTGTGTGTACATTGTCTATTTTTTACTTGCAGTTGTTGTTTAAGTCTTGTGGTACAATATTTGTGAGAAAGAATGTGTCATCCATACTCTTCTGGCAGTGTTTATAGTTTCCAGCAGCAGCCATATGGCCTCGACTCCATCCACTATCCCAGTAATCATCATTAGACGCATTGAACGCAGTTGGAAGAGTAGGATCAGGCTGAGTGTGTAGAAAAATGAGAATGTATGCTTGTATATTTGTACATATGAATAGGCAATGGCTGGGTAAAGGGGAAAATTGACAAAGAATAGTTCATACAGATTACAGAGCATTGCCAGATTAGCCACATTAATTTTACAGATGTAGCAGTGAGAGCCAAATGTTTATCATGTTTAAAAGCACACATTCGACTCCAGAGCAAAAAAACTGCTATCAAGTGAAAGACGTAGTAAAATTAATAGAAGAACCTTTATTTGGTAAGTAGAGTAAGGAAACAAATAGTTGTTGAATTTAAGAAAGTTTTTGATGACAAAACAATAAGTGATTCTTGGAATAACATAGTACCTTGAAAGTGGATTTTTTACGGTTAGCAGTTTTTTCTTTTTTCATTTCTTCTCTCGTCATCCTTTCCATTACCCACAATGGTATCTTTGATCTCCTGTCATATGCCAAAACATGTGATTCATATGCATGTGTGGAGATACAAGAATCAGGTTTTCCATACCTTTTGGAAATGAAAAATGATACATAATTATAACACTGAGTTTAGGCAAAAGAATTGGGGCTATTCCAGTTGATAAGGATACACCTCCATAGAAGAGGGAAATCTGACAAATATTTACTTAGGAAAACCCACTTGGACATACTCAACTTTGACAAAAGATGCTATTGTTAATGGTCTCTGAAACCCTCAAGACAAATCATATTCTGGGTTCCCAAGTTAAAACCCCAACTATTCCATTAATGCTCTTTACACAGCTATTAATTAACTTGTTACCTGGAATATTCCCACCTTCAATTCAATAATCATGTATTACAAATAATATAATACTTGACATTTGAATCTGGCAGAGAACCAATCACCATGTACCAAGTGTGCACAGTGGACCTCGCTGTTGACAAGATCATAAGCTGGCTAAATGTATCTGATGTAGTAATATTCCCAGACTCACTTAAGGTAATCATAGATGGATCTCCAAAATCCTTCAAACCTCTTTATGGTGAAGTAGAACTCACACTAGACTACCAAACTGACATTGAAAAGGTCTCTTGTTACTTTTAACGGAGGAAATTACACTAGAGATAGTCAATTTTGCTATGTCTTCCACTTGAAAATTCTCCAAAACCCTTAAAACCATGCCCTCCAAACTTAGAGAGCAAAAGCAACAAAGTAGAATGCACAAAATGACACTTGCATTTCTGCTTAAAGGCTGAGTTATAATCAGCAGATTTGGAATGGGTTTGGTTTCTGTAAACATTTATACCATAACTAATGTGAACAATTATTTCATCAAGAAGACATTTCTAAGTCATCACTTTTCTATGATCACCTCAACATTTATTTATGGTGGGAGTCTGGGAACAAGATTATATCAGTAGTGGATCTAGGGAGGCGGAGACAGCACACGCCCACCTAAATTGCACACATGCACATGCTAATGACTGTTTGATGGCAAAAAACAAATATATATATACATAGTATATGTAATTTATATATATAGTTAAGGAGCTGGTATAACAATAATAACTCTCAGATTGCCATTTTTAGGTGTCCAAAATCAAAATTTTCCTTGAGGCACATGCTTCCAGACCCCACCCCGTACATGAACCTCTACCGCACTCCCTAATCTCAAATCGCCTCTGTATATTATACAAACTTGAATAAGCTTTCTTCCAAGTTCTTTTCTTCTAGTTTTATATTTTCAGGTACTTCATTCCTCGATTTTAAACTCCAAACACCTCCTGCTAAACCTGTAAGTACACCAATAGAGAAAGCAACTACCCTTTTCGTCATGTGGTTATGGGCTGGAAGTAATCATCACCATGGTAACTAGTAAATAGAACACGCCCACCTTCATCTGTTCAAAATCAATTCTGCTATGCCTCGTTTGAGTGTAGAGTTATTGTGTAGATGCACTGGACATGCGAACAAAAGAAGAAAAGATGAAAGTCAAGAGCAATTTTTAGCAAGAGTTACACACCTTTATTGTTCAGAGAAGAACATTGAATACATTGTAAGTATATATATATATTATATATATATATATATATATATATATATATATATATATATATATATATATATATATATATATATATATATATATATATATAATATTATATATATATATATATATATATATATATATATATATATATATATATATATACACATCATAGTGAGGTGTGGCCTGGAGATCAGGAAAAGTGTGTATACAAAACTCATAAATTTCTGCAGTGAAGAAAGTGATATCATTTGTCGTAATAACTTCACTGTTGTCCACTCACAATCATATCAATAGCATCATAATTATATGTGTAGTTGAGTGCTTGACTCCAATTTCTCTAGTCTTGGAACACATGAACAAAACATCCAGCCCCACCCTAAGCCATTGAAGTGCAGAACAAATCTGGTATATGTACTTTTTCTGACACTCCATCTACACAAAGGTCAGGCCATGCCTGACTATATCTGTCACTGTATGCAAGTGTGTGTTTTGTCTGTGTTTGTATGTGTGATTAATAATTCTTTGTCTCTCAATGTCAGGAAAACCTTCATTTATGTCGCAGGCTTTCAGTACTTTATCTTTACGAAAACCAGATTAATCAGATAGAGAGATTAGATCACAATTCACTCCTTACTCATGTGTACCTACAAAACAACTGTATCCAGAGAATGGAGAATCTAAATCACTTAAACAGATTAACTAAATTGTGAGTTTAGAAATACAATTTATTTATGTCAGTGATTGCTCTATACCATATGTAGTTTGGGAAGTTTTCATGGTGATGAAAAACATATTATGATATGCAGACATGAGACAATTAGAAACTGAAAAAGGTAGAAACCTGAAAACAGCTAGGCAGGGTTCTATCTAGAGATTTTGGTTTGGAGTGTTTTTTGGTTGACGACACCCATTTTCCCTCCTTCAAAACAATTGTTCTGTAGAAAGTAGTACTATAATTATCTGAAGTTTTGGGAGAGAAGCTGAGCTGTTTGGGAGGGAAGCTTTCACTCCCCCCTCCCGGGTAGACTGAACCCCTGCTAGGTTTGAAGTTAGTTTTAAGATCAGTATAATCCTTGCATAGCTATTGATTTGAGAGCATTTATGTAATATATATGTATATATGTATATACTATTATACTTAGTATGTACACACGTTTGTGTACTGTATATGTATGTATGTATGCCTGTACATGTGAGAGATTTGAAACAGCTAGCTACATGTAGCTTTGTATAATCCTACACTCCTCTGTCATCAAGGAGTCCAATGGCTCAGATGGTTAAGAGTGCCTGACTAGATATTAGGAGGTCCCGAGTTCTATCCCCAGTCACATTCTTCAATTTTCTTTTGTTTCTACTTCTTCATGCCTGCATATCATAATAACACTTTGCACAAGCCTTAAGTAATAATTTATACCTTGTGTCTCAATGAAGATCCTTTGTTGAGTTTAATAATATTTAATTTTAGTGAAATGTTAAACTTTCAAGCAGATCAATTTTTCATAGATAAGAAGCAGCAACGAAATTTTATCACAATAAAAATGTCTTGATCTATGGTATTATATAACTCCCCTTTCTTAGAGATTTGGGACACTATAAGCTTATTACATACTCTGTATGTACAGGCCTACATACAGTACATACACATGCATAGTTGCATACATACTAAATATATACATACATGATACACTAAATAACTATGCAAGTACATGTATCTCAATGTTTTGTCAATATATCTATCTATTTATCCTTTATTAAACTCTATTTACCCATTATCCATCCATCAGCCCATTCTTCTATCAGCTCATTTATCACTATCATCTCTTCCATCTATAATCTATATACATCTATCTATCTATTTATCCAGTCGACTATAAATTCAATTCTCATTATACAGGTATCTTAGTCACAATAATATAAGTGTTGTTGAAGGTTTGGAAGGACTAACACAGTTAACGGAACTTCACATTGCTCACCAAAATTTACCAGTGGGAGAGAAACTTCTCTTTGATCCAAGATCCATGAAAGCAATAGCAGTGAGTAATTAATACTTTCTGATTTAAAGATTTCCATTCTCTCTTGTTGTTTTTTGCTTTGTTTCATTATCTTATATTCTATTTGATTCTGAAGAGCTGGTAGTTGTCATAGCTCAGTGGTCAGAACACTGCCTGTAGTGGTGTGGGCCTGGGTTCAATTCCTAATGTCTGCCAGCTATTCACTTTCCTCTTTAGCCTCGTCCATCAGAATTAATTTAGTGTTGTACCTATACTGGCATAAATAAATGTATAGGTGCCTATATCTAAGGTATAGGCAAGTAATATAGGGCTGATACTTACAGACCAAGGTTTTAAACTTTATAGTACTATTTTACTGTAGTATATAACATTCAGAATCATGAGTTATTTCCATTTTCTCTAGTAGTTTGTAAGTTTCATTTTCTAATAGAAATGGCTAGAGCAGTGCTAAAAAGGAGCAATGCACATACACATATACTAGATATAGTTGCCTATAATATCTGGTATCTGATATATACCCAAAACCTAGTATAGGTGCTGAAATGTAGAGTACAGATGCAACAATATTTATTGTTTTATTTATTAGAATACTCTGATAGTGCTGAATGTTTCAGGAAATATGTTGGATACATTAGAAGACCTGGTTTGTCTAAATGAATTACAGCAACTCTTAGCAAGTGAAAATGATATCACTAGAATGAAGGTACAAATAATATGTCAAATACGTACACTATTCCCTGAACTGTACACGCTGAATTCAAATCTCCGTTTGATGAAGTTTTGTTTCTTAATTTTCAAAATATTAATTTGATGGCATAAAGTAACTATTGTATGTATTGTTAATTATTAAGGATTACACTGGTGCTTTCTGTTCATCACATCCTTAACCTTTATGCAATGTTGTTTTATAATTTAGTTATGATTTAGTTCATAACCTATACTTTATAAAAGGTTCAGAAGGATCACTAGAAACCATCTCACACTAAAGGCTCTAATACATTCATTAATATTTGTAATCAAAGCACATTAAAACAATGCTGCACTGATATTAATTAATTATTAGTTATTTACATCTTCCATTGTAGAGTTTATCAAAAGTGCTCTCAAGATTTCCAAAATTATGGAAGCTGGACTTAGCTGGGAATCCAATAACGTCAAAACAGAAGTATCGTGATAGAGTTGTTACTATGTGTTATCAATTAGGTAAATCAAGGGAGACTTTAATAAGTCTTTTCATGCTCATTATGACTCAAAATTAGATTGTGATGACTATATAATTATCATAATTATGTATATAAATTATGGTCTAATTATACTAGGACATCATCATACACACAATTTGTAGTCTTGTTCCCAGACTGCCACACCCTACAGGTGAAAAACAGTTTGGAAGTCCAAGCGTCAAATGTCTTTTCGACTCAAAAAGGACATTCGTTACAATGAACGTTCTTTTGAGTTGAAATGTTCCTTTTATCAGAATTGAAGTATTATTAAAGTTCAATAAACCTCACAACTTGTATCTACCAAGATGATAATAAATACAATGTATCTATGATATTATTGATAAATATTCCTCTGTTCACATAATTATATACCTTTGTTTATTTAAATTTACAATTCTGATTCCTTTTGTTCAAATTCAGAGGTCACACTAAAATGGGTATTCGTGTATGTTAATTTATAATTATGAGGTTTGTTGTTTTGCAGAGATGCTGGATGGTCGTGAGATAAGTGAAATGGAAAGACAGTTTCTTTTCAGTTGGAAAGCCATGAGAAAAGCTCGTCAAAAACAAATGCAGGAAATTAGAACTGGGCAATTTGAGGTATGACCTTTGACCATATACCATAATTATGAGGTATGACTTTTGACCATATAGCATAATTATGAATTTCCAGAACTAAAAACAAGTGTATATAGAGAAAAAAACATCCCTATATTTGCTTTGTGATGTCTATGTATTAAGCATTGCTGATGGCACTAGTGTCTCTACCTTTCTGTGTACTTGAAAGCTGGGGCCTGTGTAAGCCTGATTGCAGTCTAAATACACAGATCTTTGATGAACTGACTGAAGTACTCCTTCAAGGTTCTAAATGATGACTTTCTCGTCTCTGAAACTCAACAACTTATCATACTTACTTGTTAAAGATTCTTGCATAATATTTATACTGTTTCTCTGCTATATACAACAGTTATTAGCAGTTTTACATCCTTTCTGTAGCTTTCTGGCTGGTGTGTAGCTCAACTTCCTTAACTACGTATACAACGTATAGTCGCGCAAGTGACAAAAAATATATATATATATAATTATATATAGATTCATGGAAAGCAATTATAGGGATGGCCCTACGGGCCATAATATGTACAAAATGATCATCATTATTTGCATTATAATTTTAAAATATATTTTATATGTATAGTGCTTGTTTTAGTTATCTATAACTATAATTAAAACCCCTTTTAGTGATGCATTTTGACTATAACTAACTAACATGAAAATTTGCCAAAATGGCCACATTTAGTTACTAAAATCCTTTAAGAAACTAGCTATAACTAAAAGTAGTGAGTTATTTTTGCAATACTAATTGGTACATTATTGTAGTAATTGTAACTAATAGTTAATTTAACTACTTCTTTTCTTTTCAGTTGTTAGAAACTCCTAGTCTCCCTCTACATGTACCAGCCACAATCCCACCCCTTCCAGCAAGACCACCAATCAGATTTCATCAAAGACGGAAACAGCAAATGGAGAAACAAACAAACAGACACGACTCTGAGCTACGTCTTCCACCCATTCCAGAAGTCGGTAGATCTAGAGTGAACATGACTGCATTTCATAAACCAAGTTTAGGATTGTATAATAATAGTATTATTAATGTGAATCCAATTCTTTGACTTCAAAATAAATTGTGTTGATACTTATATAGACTGCATATGTATATAATTAATGTGAATCCAATTCTTTGATTTCAAAATAAATTGTGTTAATACTTATATAGACAACTGTATATATAATAATTATATATATATATATATTATATATAATTACTTGGATTTTGTTAATTTTTATACTCAATCATCTATAATAATATATAATTCTTACATAATTATTGTTGTATAATAATTATTGAATAAACTTTTTAATATTTAAGCTCTGTGTTTAATGACAGGTGAGTGATATATATAATTATAGATGTTTTTATAAAATTTTGTAAATTGTGTGGGCTTTTGTGGGTGGGTCATTAGATGGAACAATTGCACAATGGCTCAGAAGGACAGGTTAGAAAATAGTAACTATCACATGTACTTAAATTTAAATGGAGTGTCTTCATCGCATTCTAGTTTCAAAAATGTGTTTCTTTCTATACTTTATATATAATTACTTACAATTTGTATATGAGATTTAATATATATATATACATACATAAGTTAAGCGTGTGAATTGTGTTCCAGCAGGGTATGGATCACTTGTAGGGTTTTGCTTCATATAAAACATACTATGCTAAATATAATTATATACAATATAAAAATCCCAACCCAAACTGAGATAGTACCATTACTACCATATATACTCTAATTAAAGGGTCTATTTAGTAGTTACCCTGCTGTATAAACATGCTTATTAAAATGTGACCAGCTCTGCAAAAACCGGTCTTATGAATCAAGATTTCTAAATTGATTTTTTTGTCTTAGAGCATTAAATTAGCTCTTCAATGATATATTCCAATCATGTAAAAGTCGGAGCGGAGCTACAACAAGCGATTAAACCATTGTAGTCACATTTGTGATGGTTTTTATATAATAAAACTGTGATCTCAATATTAATGGTGCACACACTTACAATTTTTGAGCTAATTTGGCCCATGCTTCAAAACAAATCAAAAACTCTACTATGTAATAAACCACATGTGCTTAATTAATGACCAGTGGTTTATTCAATGAGGCGTGGCTTATGTTAATATGCTTCTTAACACTAAATAATATAATCATTCATACTTATTCTTAATACTTCATTAGATTTGAACCTCATGATGACTTGAGTAAAATTTGCTCTGAGTTATGGAGTCTAGATGAAAATCGTCTCACTCCTGGACAAGATTATGCTATAGATTTGCAAGGAGGTTTGTATGTTCTCATTGTAATAAATTATTCCAACTCCTCATTAATATGCCCAAATGACCGTGGAATTGAAAGTCAATCATTTGTGAAATAAGAATTTTGTCAAATGCTTACATTTAAGGGTCCCATTTTGAACAGGAAACTATAACTAACTTTAGAATTTAGGTAGAACATTAGTTGCTCTTCCTGGATACCAGATTTTGTTGGCTCCCTGTACAAAATCACTGAATAATGAGTATTTAAATATCAGTGTTTGACAAATGACTGATTTGACAAATAACTGATTTTCGTATCCACAGTTACAAATTATAATTATAGTATTGGGGTAACAAGATACATGAAAAAAAATGTATCCCTATAATTGCTTTGTGGTTAGTGTCCAGCATTTAGTAATCATGGCTGAATTTCTCATGCCTGAAACTATTAGAGTTATGGTTTGATTGTCTACTCTTCTTACTTTTTTTTAAGTTTCTTGTAGAACTTAAGGAATATATTTTAGCTAAAACAACTATTTTATATGTAAACTACAAGTATTGTCAATCAGCTTACATCCTGCAAGTCTGCACTCTGTAGAGCTCAAACGTGCGTCCTATTACGTGCCACGTCCATTAAACTTCCTAAACTACATATACAATGTGTGTGTTATTGTCACACAAGAACATCAGAGAGTACGATAGTACTCTCTGTGTAGGGATGAAAAAACTATGGTTAATATTAGTCACTTCAAAACACAATCCATAGTTAAATATGTATTGCATCTGACATATATGGGTAGCATCAATTGAAATTATTACTGAGTTCAATTATCTCTAAATCTGTTTAATAAATGTATTCCTGAATTTATACGCTCACAGTTATTGAAACCAGGAGCCACTGGCCTTAGCCACCAGTGCTCTGACCACTGAACTATTTATAACAGACAACCAACAGCCCTTCATAATCCTTCAGATACCTTAAGCCTACTATTAATTGTGTCCATTAAATTTAGCGATTTTTCAACTCTTACATTTAGAACGCATTAATTTTATGCAGTTTCTGAGCAATGCCTAATATGCCTAATAAACATTATTAATGAAATATATTTTTTAGCGTTTACTAATTTTAGCGATTATTACTAAAATTAGTACACACAATTAAAAGTAGACGTAAGGTATATACTTTTTCACTTTTCTCATTAAGCCTCATCCGTCACAATCAATATTTATTTTCCAGCTGAGGCAAGATTCGTAACAAATTAATTTCCATTTATAATTAATTTATTAGGTACAAAGTCATACTGGAGAGAGGACAAAGCAAAAGATCCTTTGTTTACATTTGTGAATCCTTCTGTCTTCCAGAAACCTACATTCAAGAGATTTATTAGTCTGTTAGACAACTATGAAACCAGCACTGGTTAGTAATACCTATAACAGGTGTAGGAAGGTTTTTGACATTGGGGGGTGCACATGCATGCACTAGTACAATGGTGGCTGGATATGATGTCCCTCTCGACCATTAACAATATGATCAGTTTTAATGGTCAGAGAGTGCCCAAAATATGCTTATGATGAGAAAATCAGTCACTTAGAAATAATAATTTTGATTAAATGCTTTTGTAAAGGAAGCCAACTAAATTTGATATCCAGGAATTTCTCTACCTAGATACCAAATCAGTTTCCACTCTGTACAAGCAAAATGGCTAAATAGAAAACTAAGTGTTTGATTAAAATTGTTACTTTAATTCTGAATGGCTTGAGACTTAAATCTAAATACATTTTTAACAAAAACTTATGAAACTCTAACTATTGTATAGATACCACTCCTATATTCTTGGTATGGATGTGTCGTTTGTTCAGAAGGTAATGTACTGTTGTATTAGGACATAATATTCACATCCTAGGTTGATATTGTATTTAGGGCTGAGCGATAGTGTCGATAGTATTCAATATTTTAACTCATTATTCAATCGCGATTATCCAAAACCTGACATCGCGATAGTAACATGTGGCAGCTGCAAAGTGCACTTCAGAAACACATGAACGTTAATTGATAAAGATGGCCACAATTTCTATTTAGGGTGATGTTATTCAGTGAGCTATATACATGCAAGATTTGTTCAAGTGTAGTTGTATTATACAACAAATCTTTGCTTTCAAACATGAAGAATTCTCACTAAAAGGACTTTGAACAGATAGGATTGGTAACAAAAGTACTGGTAATCCTCAAGAGATGTCTTCTCAGTCTAACAGTGAACTGCTTGTTACTTAGATGTTTTTTCCTTCATGAAAACTTTGAGTCAATTTTCATTGTATCAATTGTCAAATAAACTATCATGATCCTATACTATCGTGATAGTAAAATGTACACTATCACCCATGCCTAATTGTATTTGGGTAGTTCCTGTATGCAACTTTCACTACTGTTGACTGCCTAGAATGTATTTTGTAATGCATTGATTTAATACAATGACTGTTACACAAAGAAGCACAGTTTATTTATCCTTGATATATATACATGTATATACTGTCCTTAGTTCTACTGTTTTATTGTTGTTGTTTAGGTGTGCAGGAAGAAGTAACGTCAGAGGAAATACAAGAAAATAGAGATTTTATTGATGCTATAGTAGAAACAAAGGTAATAATAATATTAGGAGCTAGGAGCAGTGAAGCTGAGAAGGAGTGTCCAACTAAAGTTACCAAACTGTCTGATTGTTTTGTTATATAGGTGTGTCCACATAAACTTCCTAATATGGTAAGTTTTCTTAAACAGCCTGGGTTTACACAGATGGACACTTCTCTGTGTGTTTGCTGCTCCTTGTAAATTTAATCATAGACGGCTGAGTCCTTATTAGGTAGGATGTTATACCTTTAGCAGCACCAATCAAACCCCAGCATCATTTGGTAGTCTTTTAATAGTATGAATGGTTACAATACTGAAATGATAAAGCCATTTGATATCCACAAGTTTCATGCCTGATCCTAAAGTCTGTTCACATCCTCAAAATTAGGATGAGATGACTTTATATGTAATATAGTCACTATTATAGTGTATAGTTTTAGGGAAAACAAAAATATGAATGACCTTTATTGAGAACTCTGCCAGAGACAGAGAAGGAAGGAAGTGGAATTTGATTAGAGAATGACTTAAATAAGTTATGAGTATTTATTTACATTCAGTGGTGACCAAGATGCCCTCAAGATCAATCTCAGAGCAGTGATTACTTTTTTAAGAGCTGCAAATCCCCTTCCCCCCAAACTACACATGTGTTATGGTCTCACCACTTCTAGATTGCTGTTACCAACTTTAATTTAGTTCCTACTAGTTGATAGCAGCAATCCAGAAGTGGTAAGACAGTGGTGTGTAACTATAGTTAACTATAACTAAAATTAAAACTCTTTTAGTAATGCATTGTGACTTTTGGTTAACTAAATTACAAGTCTATTGCAATTAACTAAAACGAAAAATGGCCAATAATGTACACTTTTAGTTTAACTAAAACTAGAACCCTTTAAGTAAGCCTAATATCATTATATTTAATCAACTATAACCATAACTAAAAGTTTGACAAATCCGAAAGTGTGACGAAACCATCATACAATAACCATAACTAAATGTGTGACGAAACCGTCATACAATAACCATAACTAAAAGTGTGACGAAACGGTCATACAATAACCATAACTAAAAGTGTGATGAAACGGTCATACAATAACCATAACTAAAAGTGTGACAAAACGGTCATACAATAACCATAACTAAAAGTGGACCAAACCAACATACAATAACCATAACTAAAAGTGTGACAAAACGGTCATACAATAACCATAACTAAAAGTGGACCAAACCATCATACAATAACCATAACTAAAAGTGTAACAAAACCATCATACAATAACCATAACTAAAAGTGGTCATTATTGTCTTACTAAAGCAAACACTAGCTCATACACTTATTTCTGCAATTATAAACAGTGATCAGAATGGATGTGATGAAGTTAATGATCTAAGTGATTGTTATTGCATCATCTTCCTGGTAATTCCAGCACATAATTATTTAAATGAGTGTGTTGTAACTATTACTTATTAATTAATTAATTAATTAATTAATTGCTAGAATGTATTACATAAGTTGGTCTATACCTAGCTCATTTAATCCTGTTTCATTTACTGGCATTCATCTATTCCACTACTGTTTTGTTTACTCTAATTAATAAAGAAAAAAAAAGGAATACATTTTCTCCCAATTATACATTTTAAACAATTACTGACAGCTGGGGTGCATCAAAGAGTTATATATTCATAAATAGTTCAAACAGTATTTGCTGTACAGCTGGATCGAGTGCAATAACTTTTATCATAGAATCATAATACTCATAAATACTTGAAAGTCCAAACAGTAGAAGCTGTACAGCTGGAGTGAAGTAGCAATAATACTCATAATTAGTCCAAGCAGTGGTAGCTGTACAGGTGGAGTGCAGTAGCAATAATACTCATAACTAGTCCAAACACAAACAGTAGTACCTCTACAGCTGGAGTGCAGTAGCTCGTAACTAGTCCAAACAGTAGTAGCTCTACAGCTGGAGTGCAGTAGCTCATAATTAGTCCCAACAGTAGTAGCTGTACAGCTGGAGTGCAGTAGCTCGTAACTAGTCCAAACAGTAGTAGCTCTACAGCTGGAGTGCAGTAGCTCGTAACTAGTCCAAACAGTAGTACCTCTACAGCTGGAGTGCAGTAGCTCGTAACTAGTCCAAACAGTAGTAGCTCTACAGCTGGAGTGCAGTAGCTCGTAACTAGTCCAAACAGTAGTACCTCTACAGCTGGAGTGCAGTAGCTCGTAATTAGTCCCAACAGTAGTAGCTGTACAGCTGGAGTCAAGTAGCAATAGTACTCGTAATTAGTCCAAACAGTAGTAGCTCTACAGCTGGAGTGCAGTAGCTCGTAATTAGTCCCAACAGTAGTAGCTGTACAGCTGGAGTCAAGTAGCAATAGTACTCGTAACTAGTCCAAACAGTAGTAGCTCTACAGCTGGAGTGCAGTAGCTCATAATTAGTCCCAACAGTAGTAGCTGTACAGCTGGAGTCAAGTAGCAATAGTACTCGTAATTAGTCCAAACAGTAGTAGCTCTACAGCTGGAGTGCAGTAGCTCATAATTAGTCCCAACAGTAGTAGCTGTACAGCTGGAGTCAAGTAGCAATAGTACTCGTAATTAGTCCAAACAGTAGTAGCTCTACAGCTGGAGTGCAGTAGCTCGTAATTAGTCCCAACAGTAGTAGCTGGTACAGCTGGAGTGCAGTAGCAATAATACTCGTAACTAGTCCAAACAGTAGTAGCTGTACAGCTGGAGTGCAGTAGCAATAAATTACTCGTAATTAGTCCAAACAGTTGTAGCGGTAGAATGAAGCATTAGATCCTGAAGAATATTATAAGTTCATCTGTACTATGAGATATGTTGAAATAGTAAGATAGTAGTTATTAAATTATTAATATTAGATGAAACTGGAATAGATAAACTTGGATTAATGAAACAATGTTATATGAACCATGTAGACACAAACATGTTCACCACCAATTTGATGGAAAATGGGGGAGTAAGTAGATGGATTAGGAACATGTAGATGATATGAACAATGCTCGAAATAGTTTTTCAAAGAGTCCAGCAGGAACATCTGGACAAAACAATATTTGACCATCAAGTTGTGAATTTTGTCCGAAAAAAAAAGCAAGTCTCACGAACCCGCACTCTACCCATTTAAGCCACTAGGCCATGACTGCTCTTGACTAATAAATCCCCTCACTGTGAGGTTACTGTTCTATTATTCTTATAACTAATCAGACAATTTGTTGAGTCAAATGCAATTTTGTCCGGACAAAGAGGAGAAATGTCCGGAAAATGCTCAATTAGTGGGTATTATTTTGAGCACTGTATGAGACACTCCTCAGTAGGGATTATTAGTTTTATTTAATTTTATCAGGTGATGCGTAGAGCTCACAGTTACTTGGTTGCTAATGGTAAGAGCCCTGAAAACAAAATGCAATTCAAAAGACAACTTTATGATATGTGGTTTAAACTCTACAGAAGGTTAGTCCAAATATTTACTATTATCTGTACGAGATCATGAACAATTATCTCCCACTAGTCTCAAATTCCCTTCATTATTTTTATGTATATTGACTCCCTTGTGTGTGCAAACATGCACACACAAATGTAAACACACATATACCACACACCCACACATTCACACACAGATATGTCTCTCACACCACACTATGAATTAGACTGAACATAGTATGACAATATAGCAGCAATGCTTGGTGTCTAAACTGCCAAGTATAACGTTTCTAGTCATATGGTATGTAATTGAACAGTGCACTATACTGGTCCAGTCATAAACACCCTCATGTTACTACAGTGGAACCCCTCTATTGTGGACAGCATTGGGACAAATATAAGTGTCCTGAATACAGGGGTGTCCTCATTTCAGGGGTGAATTTATATTATAAAGCACAGTTTGGGACATTTGTGTAAGTGTCCTTAATACAGGGGTGTCCTCATTTCAGGGTGTCCTCAATAGAGGGGTTTCACTGTATATATAAAACAGAACAGTGTAATGTTGATATTGTACATGTAGATATAATTATACACCAATTATGAAGTTCGTTCATACTCAGGATGATCTCAGTATGGGGCTACAGTACATGGAAGTGCCATTGCATTAGCATACAGCTTTAAAGTTTGACTTTCCCTTTACGTAGCATGTACATCTCTTTTTGAAATTAGTTACAGATCATCTACTGTTATCCTATCACTAAAGGTGATTGACATTATCCTTGACCTGGGAAAATTATCTTTAACTTTGATTTGAAATGAACAACAATCTTTTTACCTGCACCATTTTCACATAATTATCCTTCCCATCTATGTCAAAAATCTATCCATTACTTCATTATTGAGTTACAGTATAATCATGTATTAACCTTATGACATTAAGCAATACATTATATTATATATAACATCATCATTAATTCTGGGGTCATCATGAATGTAAACTGACTTTAGGTGTGTAGTTGCTTTTAATGATTAGATCTGCTGATATTTTTTTTAGCTAATGTTTTGCTTCACGTTTTAACATCTTAGAAAATTTTTAAAAAATTATAATTATAATTAATTACATGTGACCTAATTTAACATAATAATTTTGATCAAATTCTTGCCTTCAATCCTTTGTCATTCCACCATATTTTGTACAGGAAGTCAATGAAATTTGGTATCCAAGATTAACTATAACTCTTCAGTTCATTGACTTCCTGTACAAAATAGCGGAATGATGAGCGATTGAACATAAGCAAAGTTATTTTGCGGGAGTAGATCCCTTTATGAAGGTCATATATCATGTATGAAACCCTGCAGATCCCTTTTTGTAAATAAGGTCACATATCATCACTACAACGTTAATTAATATATGTGACCGCGAATGAGAAAAGGGCACTTCTGTCGCAATTATTGATTTTGAGTTATAAGCCAAAATAGTTAATTTAGCGATCACTTTTCGAAGACGAGATTTTACTTTCTTTATGATTATAGGTAACTTACCCTTCCTCTGAGATAATCTAAAGTTATCTAGCAAGGTTTACTACACTCGTGGGAGACGTTTTATGCGACTGTGCATCAGGCATTGCTGAATACACAGAGTAGAAACAACGAAATGTAACGCAGACGCTAACTGACAAGTCCATAGCAACGCATAGCAACATACTTTCTTTATTAATTTTACTATCATTAGTTTGCTTTCTTTATTTTTCAGAACTAAAGGCTCTACAGCACTTGATTCATCTGGTTTTGAACATGTGTTTGTGGGAGAAACTCGTAACAAGTCTGAAGTGATTGGGTTTCATAACTGGATTCAGTTTTACTTACAGGAAAAAGCAGGAAATGTTGATTATCAGGGATACATCAAAGGAAAAAGGGTTTGTTCTCCTCATTATAATACATTAGTCGTAAAGTAGAATCACATTGAGTTGAGTTGTGCAGATTAGGTTTCTTGTGCACGAACTGCTGCAATCACTTTTCTGATGCAGTCCATGTTATACATCACCGCCATTAATTGACCAAGCCCCCCAGAATGATGCTTCTTCCTTAACACGTATGTGAGATATAAATAATTATATATAATTATATGTAGTTTCAACCCTGTGGAAAGCAATCATAGGGATGGTCCTGTGGGCCATAACAACATGGTAAAACATCATCTAATACCCTCACCACTTGTGTAGGATGTCACATCATGCCCTAATTACAGAGGTTGTCCTCGTTTCAGGGGTGACTTTATAGTTACAATACAGCACAGTTTGGGATATTTTTAAGTGTCTTAAATACAGAGGTGTCCTCATTTCAGTTAGAGAGGCTCCACTGTAAATTGAATTCTATTCCCATACATCTACTTTCACACAAATGATGATTATAATACATGCACTTTGATCTACTGTATACAACCTTTTTAAAAAATTACTCATTTATTTTACATTCTGTGAACTATATGATTTAACTAGTTCACAATTATAAAGTGGGTACATGTACTATGACCTACATGTAGTAGCAGGATATAGACCTGTATAGTCTAGATCTGAATAATTATGAAATCCTGCAGGATACAGACACTGGTCTGCATCCTGCTACATGTAGTTTAGAATTACTCATTATATACATTCTATAGACTATAAGAGTCCACGTATATCCTGCTACATGTAGTTCATAGAGAGTACTGTAGTACTCTCTGTGTAGGGATAGCACCCTAAAAAATGTGCTAATATATACATACAAGTTAAAATATACATGTAACATTTGATATTGAGTAATTTTATGACTAATAATACCTTTTAGAAGGCCAGAGATCATTGTTAATGTACAAGTAGCAAAACTGGCAAAATATATTATATTATTCCTCTTTTCATAAAAAAATGATTTCTACATATATGGAGCTATTAAAGTAGTTTTAACACAAATACAAATTTATTTTCAGGGGAATTGTTGTACTGTTCTGTTTCTTGACTTAGACAACGAATACTTTCAGCCACTACAGCAACCTACTTACAATAGGATGCCATTTATAATAAACCACACACATTAATTAAGATGAATATGCTGTTCTACAAAACAGATAATTTTTATAATGTATTATACATATTTGCATAGCTAGTATACATAGAATACACACTATAAGATTACGGCAACACTCCCACAAATAGAATATACCAGATGAATTTGATTCTGTACAATATCCTTGTTGAAAGTAATAATAATTATAATAATTAATAAATAACAATATTGTATACAACGATTTATTGGCATAATTATGATAAGCATAATAATTATAACTATGTATATATATAGTGATTGAAAATTTCTTGTCTGACTGTGCTCAACAAACACATGAGTTGCAGTTACATGTACCTTTGGGTACTGTCTCCTTCTGGACACCATATTCTTATAGAAAATATTAATGCTGTAAACGAAACAGAGTAGTAATCGTGTATTTGATACTGATAAACATAAAAGGCTGACCGCTATTCCAACTATGAAATGATGTACTTCAACAGTTTACCAACAAAATTATTATACCGAGCCATTTACATGTAAAAAACAGAATTGAAACAAAAATAATAATAATAAAAATTTTTAAATGAAAGAGTGTGTAGGATATCAAAACCACAAAAACACACGAACAAGATTGGGATGATTCCTTAGCAACAAAATTAAACACCACATTCACATGACAACTGTACACAAGTATATATAGCTAGAGTAAAGGCAAAACACAGAGAAGCAGTACTTATCTACAGTTGTTATGTGGAAGTGGTGTTTAATTTTGTTACAAGGTACATGTACCATCCCAATCTTGTTCCTGTGCCTTTTCAGTTTTGATATATATGTATATATATCCCTACACTGTATATACACTTTCATTGACCCTCCCCCTTCGGGAGGATTACTGTAAATGGTTTGGAAAAATGTCTGTTTGTGTGTCCGTGTGACCCCGCTGTACCTCAAGAACTGGACACTCCTGGACTCCCATACTTGGCATGTATACACTCCTCCAAAGTGGCAAGAATGAGCACTCACTAACATTTTCTTTACCATACTAGAAGCTATCAAAAAGGGTAAGAAATCCGCTAGTTCTGGCTTCTTTCAGTCTTCCTGTATCTAATGAAGCATGAGTTTTACATCACTGGCTGTCTTAACGACTCCTCTTTCCAACAAAGCAAGTTGGAATCTTTGAACAAGTATACTTCGAAAGTTATAAAACTGTCAAAAGTTTCATGAAACACCACGCCCATAATTATAGCTTGTATATAAATCTGCAATGATTAGGGGAGGGAGGGACATGCAACATTCAGCTGCTCTGTATTGTTTTAGTGTTTTTTTATTATTATTGTTTACATATTGTAGACTGTATAATATACGTATAGTCTATAGTTCAATTATAAACCACTATAAATAATGAGTAATGACTCACTGATTGAATAGACTGTAAGGATTCTGTATCATGTATCATGTAGAGTTTAGTACATTTCCTTAAAAGGTAATACACTGGTGTGTTATAAAAACATTACCTGGTAAACAGGATACTATACAAAGTTATGTTTTTCTTCAACTGATAATTGTTCATAGATGTTTTGGTTATGATATAGTACGGAAGATATACAACACTTCAACCTATGATGTTTGCTTTACTGATTATTATAAACTTTTCGTATTTAGGAATTGACTATCTGACAGTATGGAAATGAATTTTTGGGAGCCATGCATTTTTTTAGTATAAAAACTTTTCCTAATAAGGTCATATGAAGTTATAAAGTTTATTAGTTTGTGGATATTTTACTTGCTATCATGCATGTATGTATGTAGGTTCATTTTACATTAGCATGTATGTACATGTATGTAGGTTCATTTTACATTAGCATGTATGTATGTATGTACATTTTACATTGACATGTATGTATGTAGGTTCATTTTTACATTAGCATGTATGTATGTATGTAGGTAAATTTTACATTAACATGTATGTACGTATGTAGATTCATTTTTACATTAGCATGTATGTATGTATGTACATTTTACATTGACATGTATGTATGTAGGTTCATTTTACATTAGCATGTATGTATGTATGTACATTTTACATTGACATGTATGTATGTAGGTTCATTTTTACATTAGCATGTATGTATGTATGTACATTTTACATTGACATGTATGTATGTAGGTTCATTTTACATTAGCATGTATGTATGTATGTACATTTTACATTGACATGTATGTATGTATGTACATTTTACATTAGCATGTATGTATGTATGTAGATTTTACATTGACATGTATGTATGTACATGTATGTCGGTTCATTTTGCATTAGCATGTATGTACATGTATGTAGGTTCATTTTACATTAGCATGTATGTATGTATGTACATTTTACATTGACATGTATGTATGTAGGTTCATTTTACATTAGCATGTATGTACATGTATGTAGGTTCATTTTTACATTAGCATGTATGTATGTATGTAGGTAAATTTTACATTAGCATGTATGTACGTATGTAGATTCATTTTTACATTAGCATGTATGTATGTATGTACATTTTACATTGACATGTATGTATGTAGGTTCATTTTACATTAGCATGTATGTACATGTATGTAGGTTCATTTTACATTAGCATGTATGTATGTATGTAGGTAAATTTTACATTAACATGTATGTACGTATGTAGGTTCATTTTTACATTAGCATGTATGTATGTATGTACATTTTACATTGACATGTATGTATGTAGGTTCATTTTTACATTAGCATGTATGTATGTATGTACATTTTACATTGACATGTATGTATGTAGGTTCATTTTACATTAGCATGTACGTATGTATGTACATTTTACATTAGCATGTATGTATGTATGTAGATTTTACATTGACATGTATGTATGTACATGTATGTCGGTTCATTTTACATTAGCATGTATGTACATGTATGTAGGTTCATTTTACATTGACATGTATGTATGTATGTACATTTTACATTGACATGTATGTATGTAGGTTCATTTTTACATTAGCATGTATGTATGTATGTACATTTTACATTGACATGTATGTATGTAGGTTCATTTTACATTAGCATGTATGTATGTATGTACATTTTACATTGACATGTATGTATGTATGTACATTTTACATTAGCATGTATGTATGTATGTAGATTTTACATTGACATGTATGTATGTACATGTATGTCGGTTCATTTTACATTAGCATGTATGTACATGTATGTAGGTTCATTTTACATTAGCATGTATGTATGTATGTACATTTTACATTAGCATGTATGTACATGTATGTACATTTTACATTGACATGTATGTATGTACATGTATGTAGGTTCATTTTACATTAGCATGTATGTACATGTATGTAGATAAATTTTACATTAACATGTATGTATGTACATGTTTTACATTAGTATGTAATGTATGTATGCATGTAAAAGTCGAGGTAAAGTCCATGGTTTTACGGCTATCCACTGAATTTGGCATTAGACAGGTATCCAAGTAGAAGTACTACCATCTCAAGTAGTTACCGTATAACCCTAAATTTTTATTAATTGTCTCATTTTTTTTTGCGAAAACTCACTGACTGTGTGAAAATGTTATCATTGAAAATAATGATCATGCCCTCAACAAGTGCTCATTTTTGGTGATTGCAGATTGTTGAACATCATCAAAGCATGAAAATTTTGGATTATACAGTATATCACTTTAACTGTAATTATGGGAATTTACAATATCTGTTTATAAACATACTCACCACAATGATTAGTTGCTATGGTAATTAATGTCTTCTTAAGAAAACCTCAGTTATCTCATCTTAATGATAATGATAATATAGTTGCTAGGTAATCATTTGTAATGTGTAATATCTCAGTCTGACGTCAACAAAGATATTATGAATGTATAGTAATTAAGTACTTTATAATCATAGATGAGTAAATACAAAAGTGTTAATATGTCATTTCTGGCAACTAACTGATTTTCTTTTTATTTAATGCACTTAAGACTAAAGTCTGTTCACATTCACTATGTCCTCAAATTAGGACTTTATATGTAATATAGTGTATAGTTTAATGTCATAATGTTAATACATGATTTTACTATAACTCAATAATGAAACAAGGGATTGAAATTTGACATACACAAAAAAAGAATGGGAAGGATAATTATATGAAAATGGTACAGGTAAAAAGATTGTTGGTCACTTTAAACTAAAATTATGAACATTTTTCTGTGGACAAGGTGAACGTGAATGACCTGAATTTGGCAACTAAAACATTAATGAAGTTTAAAGTTACAAATCCTGACACATGAATAATGTGAATTAATGACACTTCACTTGTTTAAGCCTGTATCACATTTCATATACATATAATAATTATCAGTAGCATATAGTATTATTTGTTATTAAAGCTTTAATCATAGTTTCACTTCCCTATTGTACTCAAACATAATGGTTATACATGTGTATAGAGATGGTTCATCCTTCAATATATATTCATTTGTCCTGGATGGATGGATGGATGGATGGATGGATGGATGGAGCATACATGTTTTTGAACAGTGTTAAATACACAATGTAGATGGATGAATTCATTGAATGGATATGTTGATGGATGTATGGATGTATGGATGGATGGATGGATGGATGGATGGATGGATGGATGGATGGATGAATGGTTGGATGGATGGATGGATGGATGGATGGATGTATGGATGGATGGTTGGATGGATGGATGGATGGATGAATGGATGGATGGATGGATGGTTGGATATAGCATACATTTATTTGAACAGTGTTAATTAGATGGATGAATTGATACATAGAGTTTTTGATAAAAATATAATAGCACATAATGTAACATTGTGAAATCAGATGTGCCAAAGATATGGATGAATAAAAACTTAAATTTTAATAAATATAAGCATTTTGTTGTAACTTTCAGTGTTGTACTGATAAACAACATCAAATTTGTTTACATTATAAAAAAATGTTCCCAAAATATTTTTTCTCAAAACAAAATTCATCATTCACATCACCAGTAATAATTCGTTAACTGTGTGTTATTTATATATTGTATACTCATTCACGTTGATCTAATAATCTCTTGATACTTCTATTAAATATATAATTACATGTTATACACATGTAGTTATAGCATAGCCAGCCCTGTGTGTGTTATCGTACACAGACACAGACACACGCACATGCACACACACACACAGACACACACAGACACACAGACACACAGACACACACAAAACTGAGGCCAATAAAATCATTGAGTGCATATATGTAATCCAAGAAATATTTCTTGGCTCAATGATTTCATGTGGGTTCAGTTTCCTTATTTGATATCATCAAATTACAAAGCAGTTCCATAGTACAAACATATTTTTATACAATGGAAGCTGATCACACTATTTTGTGGTCTGATGATTAATTGCCTTTTGTATGAATTATTCTGTTTGTTGTTCAAAAAGTATGGAACTCTCTGCAATGTGTGAATTTCACACATTGTCAAAATGCAGTGCTCAAAATAACATCTAGCAATGGCCATTTTGTGGACATTTCACCTCTTTGTCCAAATAAAATTGCATTTGACTGGACAAATTGTCTGATATAAGAATAATACAAGAAATATGTAACTGTAACCTTGTAGTGAGCTTAAGAGCAGTCATGGCTTAGAGGGTTATACATCTATATCGATCTGTAAGCCATAGCCATAAATGGTACAGTGTGACTTAGTGGGTTACTTTTATATCGATCTCTAAGCCATAAATGGGTACAGTGTGGGTTAGTGGGTTACTTCTGTATCTCTAAGCCATAAATGGTACAGTGTGGCTTAGTGGGTTACTTCTTAAGCCATAAATGGGTACAGTGTGGGTTAGTGAAACTTTTTTTTCCTGGTCTTGTCCAGATGTTTCTACTGGACACTTTCAAAGACTGTTTTGAGCACTGCATTGTATCTTGCATTCAGGTTAACAACTATGGGGATAAACACTTCTTTGTTGTTTACCATATTATTTTTAAACCTTCTTGTGCACTTATTTATTTTATGTAATTTGTGACTATAATTATTATAATTAATTCGTGATAATTCTCTTAGTATACTTTATAGTACATACCTATGTACATAGTGTGTACACTCTTATGTGATGATGGATAAGAAAATGAAATAACAATTTTGATCATGTGCTTATGTTCAAACACTCGTTACATTGTTGTATCAGCCTTTTTGTACAAGAAGCACTAAATTCCACACTGTAACTTTTATTCAGTTAGTTTCCAAAAATGGCTGAAAAGCAAGTAATCATTTGATAATTTTACCAAATCACTCTTTTCTTATCCACAGTAACATGTATGTATGTATGTATGTATGTATGTATGTATGTATGTATGTATGTATGTATGTATGTATGTATGTATGTATGTATGTATGTGTGCATGTATGTATGTATGTATGTATGTATGTATGTATGTATGTATGTATGTATGTGTGCATGTATGTATGTATGTATGTATGTATGTATGTATGTATGTATGTATGTGTGCATGTATGTATGTATGTATGTATGTATGTATGTATGTATGTGTGCATGTATGTATGTATGTATGTATGTATGTATGTATGTATGTATGTATGTATGTATGTATGTATGCATGTATGTATGTATGTATGTATGTATGTATGTATGTATGTATGTATGTATGTATGTATGTATGTATGCATGTGTGCATGTATGTATTAACATGTATGTATGTATGTATGTATGCATGTGTGCATGTATGTATGTATGTATGTATGTATGTATGTATGTATGTATGTATGTATGTATATATTATATGTATATACATATATATGTCAGCAACAGTTTATAATGAGCTAAAATGTATAGGAGTATTCAGGTACATATCGCTCTGTTCTAATACAACGTATGGCCTTGATATTTCACTTGAAGGGAGTGAAGGTGTCTGCCCACCGTTTGTTCAATCCATTTTGTCGAGAGGTTGTCGCAAAGAGTGGGAATTCCACTGTTTGTAGCAGCCATTGTTACTACAGTGAAAATACAAAATTAAATAGAAAAGTGGCCTGAACACTTTGTAGCCGTATTGAAGGTAAGCATTTATATCCAGTTTCAGATGTATGTGATCTATCATGCTCAAGAAAAATGTACCTAAAAGTTCGATTTCCAGCTCTTTGTAATTAGGTTTATAAGTATTGGATAGCTGCGCAATTTTAGCTGAAAGAAGCTCTTCCCAAAGATCTGTTTAAAGGAATAGTTATCTTTTATGTAGCTACAATACTTTCTAATAGTAACTAAAACAAAGTCATGAATATCATTACCGAGCTAGAGCGCCACCTTAATGAAGCAGGTGTTTGTTCAGGGTAGGTGTTTAATTATTTATGATATTGACTTTTTCTAGCTGCTTCAACTTCTTTCAACTTGAATGTCAGATCATATGATTTGTGCTTCTCTTGAAACTTCTCCACAGACATCACTATATAACAATCTAGGATTTTACAACTAAATAGAAAGCGTGATAACACATTGGTAAATGTAGACACGTGTTTCCACGCACACCCATGACCACACCCAAATATGCGTATATTTATTTGTGCTAATGTTGTGCTACTTACTCCATGTGTTTACTCAAAGCAGGTAATATAGACACGTGTTTCCACACACACCCATGACCACACCCAACTACGCGTATATTTATTTGTGCTAATGTTGTGCTACTTACTCCATGTGTTTATTCAAAACAGGCGATGTAGACACGTGTTTCCACACACACCCATGACCACACCCAAATATGCATATATTTATTTGTGCTAATGTTGTGCTGCTTACTCCATGTGTTTATTCAAAACAGGTGATGTAGGCACGTGTTTCCACACACATCCATGACCACATGCACCCAAATATGTGTATATTTATTTGTGCTAATGTTGTGCTGCTTACTCCATGTGTTTATTCAAAACAGGTGATGTAGACACATGTTTCCACACACACCCATGATCACACCCAAATATGTGTATATTTATTTGTGCTAATGTTGTGCTGCTTACTCCATGTGTTTATTCAAAGCAGGTGATGTATAACTAGCCCTACCATCAAAACTACTTACTTATCAAACAAACATATCAAACTTCAAAATGTACATAACTACATACACATGTTTGTATAAATTGTGTACACATGTACATGAGAATATGTATATGAACACAAATCTCAACTACTAATGGTTTATATAATAAATACATCGTCATTAAGCATAGTCTCTGGAAATATTAAGCTGTCTACTAATCATTTTGACCACTTTTGTCCTGCTTTTCATATACTTTGTATACAACTCGATGTCAATATCAAATTCACATTTCGCTCCCACTCAACGAATTTTCTAAATGAAGCCTTGTGGTTTCCTTCCATTGTCATGGGATCATCATGTATTTGTGGGTGTATAAAGGATGTTATGACTGGAGCTGTATAGTAAAACATCTGTTCTTTCTTAACTTTATTTCCTCTTGTTCTTTATTTCCTCTTGTTCTTTATTTCCTATTAGTCATTCTTGATGTCATGTATTGTTTACTACAGTGTATGTTTAGTAGAAAGAAAACAGAGAGGTAGACCCACTAAGCCATTACTATTGGGATCAGTAATGGCTTAGTGGGTCTACCTCTCTGTTTACAAGTGTCTATTCATCCCAGGAAGATGAGCTCACCACTATTAATAATTATAATGTATCCTGTTTTTGATAATCGATGATAAAATAAAATTGTTATACCAGTTGTATTTTGTTCACTCAGTATATGATACCTATGATACCTATGCCACTATGACTACCATAACAAATCCTGAGTTACACTATCCTAATTGTATTCTGTTCACTCAGTATATGATACCTATGGCACTATCACTATACAATAACAAATCCTGAGTTACACTATCCTAATTGTATTCTGTTCACTCAGTATATGATACCTATGGCACTATCACTATACAATAACAAATCCTGAGTTACACTATCCTAATTGTATTCTGTTCACTCAGTATATGATACCTATGCCACTATCACTATACAATAACAAATCCTGAGTTACACTATCCTTTGTCACCAATATCCAGATCACATCAACATCACTAATGAGATCAACAAAAGTGTGCTAATATTGTTTCAATATGGAAAAATAAGAATGGAGTAGGAAGATGCAAATTGGATGTATTAAGGGGGGAAGGGTTTAGGTTCTGTTATAGTTTACAGTATATGCCACAGCAACAAGGAGCATGGCCCACTAAGCCTAGGGCCAGCTACCTCTGTTATGGTCCTATGTTAACATTTTTTAGAACCTTAACCTTCCATGGCTAAGGTAACTGGCCATGGTATATATACACATGTATATTAATTAACTTCACATATGCCCAGTACTGTTATAATAACCATTCCAAACTATACAGTGTATCATGGTCAAACTAGACTTCAGAACTTACAAGAGACTGTCACAACTGTGGCCAATGATGAGGCATTACCTTTATGATATGACTCCTTATCAGATTCACCATTGAGTTGTCCAGTGAACTAGGAATGGGGATCATCTTGTGATCATGTGTTAACGAGTTTATTTCCTGTTTTTTTGTTTCCTCGTTTCTTCTTCATCTAGTAGTCAAAACAAACACAACCATACATGGTATTGGTGAATAGGAACAGACATTCTTAATTAGCATATACTATGACTAAATAATTTCCATATAAGTATATACTATGAAACACAATGTGTGTGTGTATTTGTGTGTGTGCATGTGTATTTTTGATGTCTGAAATTAGATCTAGACACTATGATAATTTTCATGTGTAATATTTATGTACAATTGTGTGGGTGTGTGTGTGTTTTTTTTGATGTTTGAAATTAGATCTCGACACTATGTATGACATAATTTTCATTTTTAATACAGGTTCCTGATAATATTTATGTATTATTATGTACAAATTAGATCTCGACACTGATATAATTTTCATGTGAAATATTTATGAATTATGTGGGTTGTGTGTGTGCTTTTTGTGATGTCTGAAATTAGATCTCAACACTATGTATGACATAATTTTCATTTGTAATACGGGCTCCTGATAATATTTATGTATTATTATGTACAAATTAGATCTCGACACTGATATAATTTTCATGTGTAATATTAATGAATTATATGTACAACTGTATGTATGTATGTAATGAAGGAATGGATTGAAATTTTATATACAAGAAAAAAAGAATGGGAAAGATAATTATATGAAAATGGTGAAGGTACAAAGATTGTTGGTCATTCCAAACTAAAGTTATGAATTAGTTCATGAACAACCTTTAGTACACCAGGCTATGTATGTATGTATGTATGTATGTATGTATGTAATGATCATATTATGTACAATTATTATATGTACATGTAATTTTAAATCAAGCTCTAGATGGTTATCTAAACTATAGTCTGTTCACATTCGCTATGTCCTCAAAATTAGGATGTGATGACTTTATATGTAATATAGTGTATAGTTTAATGTCATAAGGTTAATACATGATTATACTGTAACTCAATAATGAAGCAATGGATTGAAATTTGACATACACAAAAAAGAACGGGATAGGATAATTATATGAAAATGATACACTGTCAGGTAAAAAGATTGTTGGTCATTCCAAACTAAAGTTATGAACATTTTTCTGGGGACAAGCTGAATGTGAATGAGTAAATTATACAGGCCTGCTGTAATAACTGAATAAGTAACCAAAATGAAAATGACCAATAATGGGCACTTTGTTAACTGAAACTTAAACCCTTTTAAATAAGCCTAAGATTGTTTATAGTAAATCAGCTACAACTACAATAACTATAACTAAAAGTGGTCATTTGTTGCAATTATAAATTTTAGACTTAAATATATAATTATACATACACACACAAGTATGTACATTGTATAGCATAATATTTATAACATAGTATAGTTATAATTATAAATATAGTACTGTATGTATGTCATTTATTTAAATATCTAATCCTCAGCCTGATCAAGGAGATAATAGTCATTTAATAACAATCAAATTCAAATGGAATAGAGAGGTACATATGTTAATGATATGTATGTATAATTATTGTATATGTGTGTATGAAGTTATGAGTATGTACATGTACTTACTTGTATGTATGCAGTGTTTCCCCCAGGATAAATATTAAGGTGTGTCAGTGGTACATGACGTTCAGTCAATAATGTTCAAGCAGTGTTGGGTTTTTAACATAAACTTTAAACTTAAAGGGTGGTGGAGCACCATGGTACCACCATGTAGGGGAAATTCTGTGTATGTGTGTATGGAGTTATGAGTATGTACATGTACTTGTATGTATGTGTGTAAGAAGTTATGAGTATGTACATGTACTTGTATGTATGTGTATATGAAGTTATGAGTATGTACATGTACTTGTATGTATGTGTGTAAGAAGTTATGAGTATGTACATGTACTTGTATGTATGTGTGTAAGAAGTTATGAGTATGTACATGTACTTGTATGTATGTGTGTATGGAGTTATGAGTATGTACATGTACTTGTATGTATGTATGTATAAAGTTATGAGTATGTACATGTACTTGTATGTATGTATGTATGAAGTTATGAGTATGTACATGTACTTGTATGTATGTATGTATGATGCTATCAGTTTATACATGTACTTGTATGTATTTTTATTTATTTATTTATTATTATAATTTTTTAATAATTATAATCATTATTTTGTACATGTACATGTACATGTATGTATGTGTGTTATTTGTATATGTACATGTATGTATGTGTGTGATGCTATCAGTTTGTACATGTAATGTCATTATTTTGTACATGTACATGTAAGTACATGTATAGAATAATTATGTACATGTATTATGTGTGTAATATTTTGTCTTTTTACATGTATATATGTGTGTATTATGTTATGATCATGTACATGTACATGGAAAATGTGCTCAGTGAGCTAGCACAGAGGAAACGCAGCACAAAACATGTACAGCCACACAAAAAAAAAAACAAAATTAAAAAAAAAACACAATGATTTAGAAAATAGCCATAATGGCTTTGAAAATTTAATAGCCACAATGGCTTAGACAATTTAAACAGGTACATTGGCTTAGAATGGAACAGAACACTGAATGCCCAGTCTTGAGACCTGGGAAGAGTAGGTTAAAAATCTTTTGTGGCTAGCCAACTCTCCCCACTCATCCAGTGCTCATGTCTTTAAGTAAATAAAAATTATATATATATATATATATATATATATATATATATATATATATATATATATATATATATTTATATATATTTATATATATTTATATATATGTATATAAATATATATGTATATATATATTATATATTATATAAATATAAATATATATATATATATATATATATATATATATATATATATATATATATATAATTCAGTATATGACTTTAACAGAATAAGTAATAATTATGTAATTCATAAACAAGGAAATCAAAAACAAAATTCACAGCTTTCTGGATTTAGGAGCATTTCCTCTTAATTTGATAAACAGCTGTCCACCAATGAGCTGTATGTATGTGCGAATGAAGTAGTACGTATGTACATGTACTTGTATGTATGTGTGATTGTGTGTATGAAGTGGTACGTACGTACATGTACTTGTGTGTATGAAGTTATGAGTATGTACATGGACTTATATGTATGTGTGTATGACGTTATGAGTATGTACATGGACTTATATGTATGTGTGTATGACGTTATGAGTATGTACATGTACTTGTATGTATGTGTGTATGAAGTTATGAGTATGTACATGGACTTATATGTATGTGTGTATGACGTTATGAGTATGTACATGTACTTGTATGTATGTGTGTATGAAGTTATAAGTATGTACTTGTACTTGTATGTATGTGTGATTGTGTGTATGAAGTGGTACGTACGTACATGTACATGTATGTATGTGTGTATGATGTTATGAGTATGTACATGTACTTGTATGTATGTGTGTATGAAGTTATAAGTATGTACTTGTATGTATGTGTCAAAGTATGTGTATACAAGCATAATTATTATTTTGTACATGTATATACATGTATGTATGTACGTGTATTATTATTTATAAATTACATGAATGCATGTGTGTATGTGCTTATAACATTACTATGTTGTGCATATACATGTATGCACAATTGTAATGTTGTATGTACATGTATATATATGAGTGTAATGTTGTACATGTACATCAGTACGTGTACATGTACATGTATATGTATAACTATATATGTGTACATGTGTAAAACATTATCATTTGTACATATATATGTATGTATGTGTATTGATGTCTGTGATGTTATTTTTGAATGTGTACAAATATGTATGTATGTTGAGATTGTCATATTTATTGCATTTACTAATACTTCCCCACTAATTTTCAGTGTACATTAAAAAAGGGAAAATCTGTTGTTCGAAAAATATTTTGTTAAACCAACTGTCTTTTTACATAACATTGTGATCTAAAGATTACTGTGGTAAATTACCATGGTAACAAAATACCATAGTAACAAGGTAACATTGTAGTCATACCATACAAACTCAATTATGAATTTAAACATCATTACTGGATGCAGTAGTGATGGTAATGATTACATAATCACCATGACAACAAAGTCTATGGCAATTAAATTCACAATTGTAATACAGCTAGTCAGGTCTTATGTGCTGGTTGCAATGATTATACATTACTTAATTAATTACTATGGCATGGTAAACTTTCAATATAGTCAGATCTTGTGTGCTATAATTACTTAATCACCATGGAAACAAATAGACATTCATCTCTTACGTATAATTACTTATTTAATTGTTATGACAACATAGTTTGTGGTAAAATTACTATGTTACTGTAAAATTACCATAGTAACAGGTACAATGGTAATCATAACATACAAATTCAGCTGGGAATTAAGACCAATTATCATTAATTTTTAAACATATCATCATAGAGAGGAAGTAGCTCTAGTGTACTGATTATGCATTGTTTAATTACCATGGCATCATAGTCTGTGGTAAAAGTTTTTGACATAAGCTGCAATGGGTATTGCCTGTACTATGCATGAAACTTGCAAGGATCTAACAAAGCATCGAGAGAAGTGTGGAAGGTTTGCCATGAATCTTTAGAGATATTTGTTCCAAGACGCTAGCGAGGTTGTTTTCAAGGAGAAATATGTGATCGAAAATAACAAACTTATTAATTTCAACACACAAGAAGACTACCATACACATGTACATGTATATTATATTTACTACTATTGTGAGATTTGTGCTGTGACACAGATGTTTACTACAATATTTCCTTTTATAAAAGTGTCTGGCAGAATAAAGCTCTGTTATTAGTATTTACTGTTGCTAACTTAGCAACAGTAAATATTAATAACATAGAGATTTGTGCTGTGACACAGATGTTTACTACAATATTTCCTTTTATAAAGTGTCTGGCAGAATAAAGCTCTGTTATTAGTATTTACTGTTGCTAACTTAGCAACAGTAAATATTAATAACATAGCTTTATTCTGCCATACACTTTATGCTAAGATACGTTTAGAGTGGGTTCATGTATTGGAACTCACTCTAACTGTATTGGAAGCCTCGGGCCATCTAATGATTTAGAATTAGGATTAGGTATGAATATACCTCAATATTTAATGAGGTAACAAAAATTCTCTTTTTAAAAGAACAGGTCATCAGCAAGGGACAAGCTTTTTCTGGAATCAAGATATTGTCTCCATAACTAAAACTATTTCTATAATCAGAGCAGATGTATCTAGCTAATTTTTAGAGCAGTGAATACTAATTAAAAAGGATGATAACTTCACAATTACCACTATAATTACACTTAGTCTGTTAGTATTAAGAAAGTAGCTGATGATTAATGATTAATTTACAATTAGAACAAGCCTGATTGGGGGTGTGCCCTCCTCGGCCCCTCCTTTGCAGTTTGCACATTACTGGTAAGGATCTCACTAAATATTGTTTTTTTTTTAATGACTCTACAGTCAATAGTGTACATACGCAATATGTAATTTGAACAAAAATATGTTTATAACTGCAATAATACGTATACTTTGATCAGAAAAGCTAATTACAACAAGCCTGACTCCCATACTGTTGAGCTCATGTGACTATGTCTTTTGCTATATCCGAACTGCCAGTCCTTTGACAGACATATTCATCAAGCATATCTAACCAGCTCAGTTGGAGGACTAATTGACTAAACTTTTACTTGATTCTATAAGAAGGGTCCGATACAATGAACAAGTAGGTGTGGCTCTATATACAAATATAATTGACCACACTCCTTATGAATAATTCATTAAGAAAGTTTTCGCTGTCTCCCATCCATTTACTGCTGTGCAAGCCAATGATCCTAACTACCACAAAGCACATTTACAACACATTTTTCCATCACAACTGGCAGTTTACCACAGTTTTCATCATGTGCAGTTTTATTTAAAGAGCTTGTCTCTGTGATCAAGATTCATAATACAGTTATATAGTTTGGTTACTCTCTAATCAGAAAAAAACCTTATTAAAAGTCAAACTTTTCAACAGTTACTCACTGTCTTCTTCAGTGTACAGCAAGTGAAAAAGAAAATGCAACAAGAATTTATTATAATTATACCCATTTATAGGGTGACAGGTGGTAATTCTGATTATCACCATTCTAATCAATTCATAGATAATGAATTACCACCTGTCAAAGGCTGTCATCCTATGGTCTACATATAGTAATTTTTGTTGCATTTTCTTTTTTGTTTGCTGTACACTGAAGAAGACAGTGAGTAACGTTGGAAAGTTTGACTTTTAATAAAGCCATGTAGGTTTTTTTCTGATCAGAAAGGAACCAAACTATATAACTGTATGTGTAGTTGAGTTGATATAAACCTGTTCATTGAACACATGCATCCATATTATATATTTTCAATGACTTTTTTTTCTATATGTTGCATGTGTGCTTGGCTATATATAAGAAATGATGTTTTAGTCTACACTATGTGAGAATTATGTGTAAACAAGCAGGATACTAATAGCAATTCCAGTTACTGCCCGGATATGTATGAGATCATGCAAACAAATGGATCCTTTTTATTTTCAATAAAAACAAGTGTGAAAATGTGTTTAACACGTGCATGTAACCATATGAAATTTCACTATGTGAGTAATGTATGTTGCAACACATTCTAGCACCCATGTGTTTTTCAAGTGTAAATTCACTACGCATTGAAAAATCTTTTTGGTTTAGTAATAGAGTCACCGAATATATTAGCTCAATCGTTATAATATAGTGTTGATATAATTTATGGAGATACTGACATTGAATTAAGGTATGTGTGCATTGTGACATTGGATGCATGCAAGCTATAGTTGAGTCATTGTCTTATCGCAAGTTTCAGTTATCAACAATCATATTGCAACCTTTGAAATAATTGTAACAAACAAAGTGCCATTTTATTACATAAATTAGCTTTGTACATATACCACTGAGCTTGTCTGTTTACAGTTTAGGTATTAGTACAGTTTGTTATACATATATTATACATTCAATAAACTGACATAGTTTCAGTCACATGACATCATTTGTTATATTATACAAATTCATTTTCAGAAATATACTAACATGATTGTGATAACAATAATCGAACTGAGAAAACTCATGACTACTCAATTGAGATAAACAGACAGTGTAGTCGATGACACTATACAATACATTTAGCCTATTACTAAAGTAAACAACTGTAATGATCCTTTGTATGCTTTCATGTACAGTAAATGATGCTCTCTGAAAAGCATATAAGGAGTTGAATGATATTGGTGGTTGTGTTGTTTAACTTGTTTTAGATCTATACTTATTATAACTATAGCCTCAGTGTGTAGCCAACTAAACTACAATTATAGCACTATGACTCCTAACATCAAAAGTACCGACAGTTCTATATTTTCTAATTACAAGCTAATATAGCACACTTTTTACCACATCCGGTTCTATATTTTCCGGATGTTGTTTACAACACTAGAAAACAACGCGTTCACTTCGGGTTTAGTGAAAGAACACCAAATACTTCATTCTTCTTTTCCATTGCTGGCAACATCATCAATTGAAACTACTATAAACCATTCAAAGCACTGCTTTTGCTTGTGCTGTACTGGAAAATATAGTGCTGGGGGCGGGGGTCTCAAAGCCTCATACAGCACTCTACACCTCTACACCTAGTGCTGTATGACCTTCTCAACCACACCCCTCATGCTATATTTCCCGTACAGCGCTTGCACCGGTGTTTTAACTGATATTTTGTAATCACAAAATGAAAGGTGGTCTATAATAGGTGCTTTTAGTTAAAGTTCTGTTCGCATTCGTGATGACCTCAAAATTATAATGTGATGACTTTATATGTACCATAGTGTATAGTTTAATGTCATAAGGTTAATACATGATTATATGGTAACTCAATAATGCATTGACATGCACAGTAAAGAACAGGCAGGATAATTATATGAAAATGGTGCAAGTAAAAAGTTGGGTTGTTCCAAACTAAAGTTATGAACATTTTTCTGAGGTCATGGTATGATGTATAATGTAATGTAATTATAAATGTTAATGACCACTTTTAGTTCATATTAATTAAGGTTGTTAAAAGAATTGTACTATTAATTAGTTATCATACATAATTAGTCTCACGAGCCAAATCCATACATACGATTCCTGGTGCATGAAAAGCTGTGCCCAATTAGATTGCACAACGTCATGATACATGATAGGTCATTATTAACACACCCATTTCATGACATCACGTTAAAAAAAGGAATTGGAAGCAGTGATTGATAGAGTAGCTTTGGATATGAGCTATGAGTCTTTGAAATCATAACAGAAATAAGCTATTATGCTTTTCCTACACAACCAAGACATATTTGTACTATTACCTACCACATTTGAAAACAGTCACACATATGACATCACAAATGCAGACTGTTTTCAAATCTGGTATAATTTCAGGTCTGGCTTGCGAGACTAATACCTAATATACTGATATAATTATAAATTTTCCAAAACAGGTCAAGCCAATGGGTAGTACTTTCATAGGTACTAGTCCGGAATTTGAAGTGGCACTTTATACTATCATGTTCTTATGTGCTCCTTTGCAAAAGACTGATCTCACTATAGCTGGTCTGAATGTTGTGATCACTTGCTACAAACATGGACTCAATTTAGGAACATCTTTCCCAAGAGATGCTGATATTGATTAGTATACATGTAATTGAAATTATTGCTATTATGTTTAATAATTATTTTTAATAACAATGCGTAGATGGATTCCGTATACGTGCTAAAGTTTATACATGCATAAATTAGTGGACGACCCCTTTCGCAACAATATAAAATAATAATGTTGTTTTAGTCTAATCAGTTTGTGGAAACTTTGTGCTTTTGTTGAAATTGTATCTGCTCAAGTTGTGTTGGATTTTGACCACCTGGTGAGTTTCCTTTCTTTCTATTTTGTGCTAACTAATGAATACTGCTATAATAATTATTAATTATAAATATTTTGTAGTGACCTATGCAACAGGACAGCCCAAGACACAGTAAGGACAGCCAGAGGCGTAGTGAAGAGAGCCGAAGACACAGCCGACGAGAAACAAAGGGTTATAGTTGCTCTCATATCGATAGACCGCGAGCTAAAAGTCCCACTCACTCCTGTGTCTACTTGCAAGAAAGAGTAACGAGACTGACCTCTAGTGACAGCGAGCCATACATTCATGTAATCATGGATAAGAGAGCGTGGACATCATCATGCAACAGTTATCCATCCGTCCCAGTAGTTGTGAACAATGAGTTACAAAAACAACTCAAAGAAGCTTGTTGTACCGGCCAAATGGATGTCATTGATCGTTTGATAGACATGGGAGCTGATCCTCACTACTGTAATCCAGAAGGTACAGTCAGACCATCAGTTTATTATGCCAGTCGATATGGTCATATTCGCCTCCTTCGAAGACTAATTGAAAAGCATAATTGTAATGTATATTACAAAACTCCCAGAGGTACAACTCTCTTACATGTGGCATGTCTCCATGGTCACGAACATATAGTCACGTACCTAACTCAACAACACCGTTTGGATGCCTCAGCCAAAACTAAACTAGGCAGCACACCTCTTCATTTGGCATGCATTGGTGGACATCCATGTATTGTGCAGTTTTTGATAGAGGACGTTCATTGTGACCCCAAATGTAGCGGAGAGCTTGACGAAACTCCACTCCATACGGCATGTACTAAAGGCCATCTTGGAATCATGAAGTATCTTATCACTGTACATCACTGCAACCCTTGCCTTCCTACACGTATCGGTGCAGAAACACCGCTTCATCTAGCATGTCAACATGGCCACTTGGATATCGTTGCCTACCTCATTACTGTACAACACTGTGATCCAAACACTAGAGATTTCTTTCAAAATACTCCTCTTCATTCTGCAGCTCAACAAAATCATCCAGAAATTGTTCGTTACCTAGTCCTCAAGCATGGCTGTGATCCATATGCTCGTAACCGTGACAACTATACGCCACTACACTTAGCAAGTAAATACAGCCGACTTGAGGTGGTTAGAGTGTTTTTGGAAGAAGCGAATCTCGACCCTTCCGTAACAGGGCCCAACAACCAAACTCCCATCCAAGTAGCATATGATCATGAGGTAATCAAACTCCTGATACGCAATGGTGCTAATCCATTGGAAGCACAAGTGCAAAATATGTTTCCGGGTACACCCAGGTCTCAGGTTGAAGACACTATTATTCGAGCAATGATTGTTGGTGATCCAGCATGTGGGAAAAGTACTCTGGTGGAAGCTTTAAAACAATCAACAACAGGAATGTTTTGGAACCGTCCTCCGTTTGGTGCCAAATCTATAAATGTGAAACCATGTACAGCTGGTATTATACCGCACGAAATAACAAATAGTTCGGAGTTTGGTCATGTGATCTTTTTCGATTTTGCTGGACATAGCGAATACTACAGTAGTCATGCTGTAGTTATCGATTGTACGAGTATCTCCACAGCTCCAATATTTGTTGTTGTGGTCGATCTTTCAAAAGAAGAAGAAAAAATCAAGCTCCGCTTGAATTTTTGGGTTCAGTTCATTGAAAATAATAAACCATCATTTGTTTCAGTTCCTCACATCGTTGTTGTTGGCAGCCATTATGATATCCTCACCAGGCAAGATCCTCGTCATCGAGAGCACAAGGTTAATATTGTAAAAAGATTTGCTGCAGACATCATAAGGAAAACATCCTTGGAATTTCGTGGATTCTTTCCTATCAATTGCCAAAAAATAGGAACACACACCGACCTTAGAAATGCATTACAAAAGAGCTGCCGTTCCTTACGAGGCCATATTCAGGGTGATAGTCTGTGTCATGCGTTTAGTGTGTACCTCTTCGCCATGTTCCGTGGTCGGCTTATGTGTACCATAAAAGAAGTAGCAGCTGTTATACGACAGTCCGATTCGGCCTTCCCGTTTGCCACCGATAAATTGTGCCATTTGTGTGAGTGTCTTGGAAGCAAAGTGAATATAATGTTCATTAAGAACACTGCAAACTTGGAAGAAAGTACCATCATTCTCGAAGTCAATACCCTCCTTAGTAAGATCCAGGCCGTCATGTTTGCACCAAAGCATTTTCTTGAGCACCAGCTTGAGTCTAAGAATGGTATAGTAACATTTTCCAAGTTGCAGAGGGTATTTCAAGATCTTAATCCTCGTGTGATAACACAATGCATGCAACGTCTGGAGTTTTGTCATGAAGTTCATGATCAAGGGGTCTTGCAACTCATCAAAGGCAGTGGAAAGCTATTGGACTCACCTCAAGAAGAATGGATAGAATTGGACGGGAGAGGCAAAGGTGAGGATCTTAGTTTCTTGTCTGCTTTGTATTGTATTGCAGTTTACAGTAATTTAATAGTCATGTTAGTAATAGAGTATTAGGCCCAAGTGTCTTAAAACTATAGGAGACTTTTTCAGGTCAAAATAGTCTTTATGAAAATTGTTAATTGTAGTGTCATTTATGCATGTATCATCTATCTATCTATCTATCTATTTATCTATCTATCTATTTATCTATATGTATATTTATCTATCTATTCATCTATCTATCCATAACCATTCTATCTATTTATCATTCTGACATCTTTTCTATATCTTCTATTTGCATTCTTTCATATTCACACTATAGAGACTGTTGTAAGAGATCCTTCAATGGATGAATACTACTTCTTCCCTTGTCTTGTCAATGTGGAAACTCCTGATAGGATATGGCAACAAAACCACAGATTTACATATTATACTGGATGGTGCCTGAAATGTAGTGAGGTAAGATCATACTGATAGTTGTTACCTTAGCAACTGAATTTTGCAACATTATAACTTGAAGACTAAGGATCATATAACAAAATCTGTGCATGTTAGACTCCAAGTGGTGCAGAGTGAATTTAAACTCTAAAGTAAAGCTGAGAAGTTTATCTCTTCCTACCAACACATATCACTTCTTATCAACACATAGACTAAGTAATATTGATATGAATTAGTTTTAACAAAGTCTGTATATGAATGTTAGACTCCAGGTGGTGGAGAATGAATTTAAACTCCAAGATAAAGCTGAGGAGTTTATCACTAGAGTCTAACATGTACATTTAGACAAGGTAATGATGATATTCTCTATCATAGACAAGCCTTATAGATGTCATAAAATTTGGTTGGCATGGTAACAGTTATGCTGATGAGTAATATGATCTACTCAACTAAAAGCTACTAAACTGTGTTTACATAGTTTAGGCATGAATAAGAATCCTTTGATAGTTCTTGATTACTACATTTGTTGGTTTCAAATTTACTCATTCTTTCATTTATAGCAACTGCAATATTTTGATTCTCGATTCCTCCATGCTGTTCTTCTACGTACAGCATTTCAATTTGCTGTTGCAATCGAAGATCCATCAGATAGTCAAAAGGTACTCAAGCGAGAATGCAATCCATGGAAAAGTGGTATCCACTGGTTCAACTTGCATGGAACAGAGAGCTATATTGAACTGAGAGAAGATGGACAGGTAGGAGTTATATTAGTTATTGAATATGGTACACCTGTGTTCTCTTTAGAATTTGATTAGTAAACAAGGGATATTTCTTTAATGATGCTAGCTTAATGTAATTACCCATTATTTGATTTTATACAATGATAAAAATAGCAGTTGAAGAATGGATCAGACGGTAGTTAAGAAAGGCTCTCCAAAAGGGTTCAAATCTAATCCCTTCAAAAGAAGAGATCACTCTTGAGTAGAGCCATGTTAGACAGGAATCTATGCTTATTATAAATTCAAAATTGCCCAAACAAAACTCACTTTCTCAGATGCAGTTCATGTGAACATATGTAGCACACATGCATGTAATTAAAACTATGAATATATAATGAGCTCTGTTTCAACTCAACATGATTCTATTTAGTGTTCTGCTGATTCATTATGACTCGCATAATTGAGTCATACATAATAAATAAACATGTAACGTGTACCTTGCTGAACTGGCATAATGAAACAAGATTACTAAATATTGTTTACTTACTTTTTAGTGTTTATATTTGGCCAGGTATTTGTGTACTGGAAATACATCGTATGTTTATAGTATTTATATAATGTACAACAAGTGTACTATTGTACTCTCAGTATGAGTATTTAATTATATTATATTGTTCCATATTTAGAGGCATGCCTGTATTTATTTAAGTAATAGTATGTATATTTAAGCTAATATGCAAATTGCATTGTATACGTTTTCAGGTATTGGTGCTCGTAATGAGATGTTTCCAAGGTAACGAAATGGAATGCATCAAACTTCGTGCAGCCATCATTAACAAAATCTTGGAAACAAAAGCAGCATTTGCCCCAAAGATAAAAACCGAAGAAGGTCTCTTGGACCCCGAAAGTCTCATGTTGTACCCAATTCCAAGTGTTAAAAGATGCAATATACCGTTTTACAGCATACATATGATTTTTAAACCTTTGACGGAAGGTTACAGTTCTACCTTCGACACAAGCTGTCAGTATACAATCAAATTATGTGATCTGATATTTTGGGATCCATATATGCATCTAGGTAAAGTATTACTCAAAGAGCTGCTTGATCCAACACTTCAAAACAACCAAATCTCGGACAATTTTATTTTCGATGTTTCTCAACGTGAACATTTTGCTAATGATTGGGAAATTTTGGGTAGGACAGTATTTGAATTGGATTTAGCAACAATGGAAAATATCTGTGAGCAAGCTCGTCGAAAACCTGGTGATATTTGTCGACATATATTACACAATTTTAAAAGACAGGATGCAAACCCTTCATATGGCAGACTTAGGGAGATCTTAGATGTGTTTAGCATCTTCTATGGAAGAAATTTACAGGTATGCTTTATAATGAAAGTATGGATGGGTGGATGGATGGATGGATGGATGGATGGATGGATGGATGGATGGATGGATAAATTGTGACATACTAGTACAACACTATTCAACACACACACAACACAGACATAAATTACCCCACAAATAGTGTATGTGTATACTTATCTATAGTGTATACTTATCTATAGTGTGTGGTGCATACTTATCTATAGTGTGTGGTGCATACTTATCTATAGTGTGTGGTGCATACTTATCTATAGTGTGTGGTGTATACTTATCTATAGTGTATACTTATCTATAGTGTGTGGTGCATACTTATCTATAGTGTGTGGTGCATACTTATCTATAGTGTGTGGTGCATACTTATCTATAGTGTGTGGTGTATACTTATCTATTTGGCGAAACGCTATTTGGTGCAATGCAACTACCCACCCACACACCACTATTTGTATAAATATTATATATATATATATATATATATATATATATATACGTGTACGTGTATACAGAGATTTTCTCATGAGATAAAAATGTAATTGTAAACAAATCAGTAGAGATGGTTAGATAAAATGGTGTTTCTGTTAATATGTTTTGTATAGGGTAGTTCAGGGGAGGACAGCATTAGTTCAGTTTTAGTATTATGAGAGATATATTTCAAAGATAATGAAAATAACAGAAAGTTGTTAAGTAAACACAGATAAGCATAAAAACACGAGTATATATATATGCATGTTGTGTAATTATGTATGTATGACGTACATATATAAACAGGTATGTATATAGTTATAAATGTTCTATCATTCATGCACACATACATACATTTTCGTGTTTATATTTATGTTTATTCACATATTGCTGATAAAACATAATGAATTATTGAGCTTATGGTCTAATGCCACTGTGTACTGTGTGTCTGTATGTGTGTGTGTCTGTATGTGGGTGTGTCTGTGTACTGTGTGTGTGTATGTGTGTCTGTCTGTATGTGGGTGTGTCTGTGTCTGTGTGTATGTGTGTGTCTGTGTGTCTGTGTGTCTGTGTGGTACAAAGTAATATGTTTCTTGTATCATGTGATAATGGAAGTTAACTAGACTACTGTTTATAGTTAACTATTGATTATGTACTTAAAATTTATTGTTTGGGGTAAATAATGTTATGTTTTTGGGCAGGCCTTGTATATATTTAATTAAAGGATGTATCTCGATGACATAATTATGTTATATTATGGATCACTTCATATATGGTCAAACAACATTTGCTGTTACTGATGTGTTAATGTAGCTTGGGTGATGATAAACAAAATTAATAAGGAAAAGGATATAACATATATGAGAAAAATATCTAGAATTGGAATGTAATGACAGGGCTATTCCCAGAGGAGTGTAAACATTGAGCCAACTACCAGACATTATGACCTATTTTCACTACTCTTGTCCTGCTCCCCATATACTGTGTATACAGTTCAGTTTCAATGTATCGGACATTCACTAGATTTATTGGACAATGTCCTGCATGACTGGCTGTTTCCACAATACTGGCTATCCCTATCATTGCTTTCCTAACTATATATAATTATATTATAATGATTACATAATTCATATATAATTGTATATATATATAAATATATATGTACTTCTGTCACATATGTATTGTATATATATGTAGTTAAGGAATTTACGTCATTTTGTGGTTTTGGTCATGTGACATGTAAATGTACATGTGCAAATTGAGCTACCGAACATTGTACAGACCAGCAGAAAGAAATCAGCTTATAGAAATTGCAACTACTATTAAACTACACTATGTCTTGCTAATTTTGTTTATTCACAAACATTCGTCAATATTTTATATACAATTATATATCATTTGGTCATGTTATATACATGGTATACCTATAATTAAGGAGGTATGTCATTTGGGTGGATTGGTCATTTAATGGGTGTGGCAGTGTCATGTGATGAAACTGATAACTGTAGATTTACATCATGTAGTTGAACTTGGCATACAAAGTGTTCATGCAAATATTTTATTCATTAATTATTCGGAAAGGAATCTTTGGTCCATATAAATAAATAGATGGATCCTTAAAGTAGTTGAGAGATGGATGAATTGAAATTCAATATATATAATATATAATATATTTTATAATAATTATTTTTCATATCTATAGGAACTTGCTGGTCCAAGATGGTGACTTTGTATTATTGATAGACTTCTTTAAATTATTTATATTTCTTATACCATGTTTTACAGCTAGATTCTTTTTATATTTTTCTTTTCAGTACCACAAATTTTAACACACATTCACTTACTTCTTATTCTAATCTCTGCTGTTTTTTTTTTCATTTACAATCTCTCTGTCACAAAAACAATATGGCTGTATGTATGACTGTGCTATTAAAAATATATATAAACCAGCTCAGCTGTTCTGACAATTATTAGTTATATATAATTATTATAGCTTTTAATTATATTAACCATATCATACAACACAGATTGGTGCTTGATATAGCACTCACTGCATTACATCTATTGTATGCTGCTCAGTTACTATAAATAGTGGGTGGGTTGTGGGTTTATTACTATTTATAGTAGTGGCTGCTGCATGAAAAACTCCCCAAAATATTACTTGTTTTCATACACGCTATTGACATTGTCTCGAGAAACAACACCCTTCTTAATTTTAGTTTGTGTCCTGTACGTACTTATTGCTTACATAATTTCATGAATATTAAAATAACTCAACCATGTAACAACACCATTGAAACTTGATGATCTCATTGAGTTAACATTATTTCACATTACTTACGAACATGATATTACTCATGAGAATAACTGATACTGGAACTGTATATCAGCACATAATTATGTAAACACATTTTCCCAAGCGAGTTTATAATATTATATAGTGGAACTAAGCTACAACAATTCACACAAAAAAAACAACTATATAATAATAATTAATCATTGCAGGTTAATTTTTAATTCACTTCCAATTTTCCAAAATCACCATGGCAACCTATAGTACATACTTATAGTGTAAGATAAGCTTTAATTTTTATTATCAAATAACTACATCTGTACATACAACAGTCTTGTCTCCTAATAGGTCATTTTAATATGATGGATGTTGTTTATACTTTATTGGAACTGCCTTCAACTAGCTGAAACCAGTGACCACATTCACAACGTTGTGCAGGACCTTTTTGGAGTTTCATCCAGTTGATATAAGTAGCATCTTCTTCACCTGTTAATAAGATTAACAGAAATACTTAAAAGAATGCAAATTGAATGTATAAAGGATGGAATTCATAGTTTTGTTGTGACAACAATGACTACTTTTAGTTATTGTTACAGTTCACTAATTAAAAGCACACGTTATTGAGGAAACTAAAAATGCACCATCACTGGACACTTTCAATATAATTAGTAGTGTTTGCAGTATATTTGTGATTTAGCAGTTAACTAACAAAAAAAAGGTTTTTATGTTGATTAAACAAAACAAGGCTTCCGTTTTAGTAAACTACCAAAAGTGCCTTTATTGGCCAAGTTTCATTATCCTTGTACAGGCAAGTGAGTGAATATTTGGTTTGTATGACACTGAGGTCGTCTTATTTGGTTTGTATGACCCTGAGGTTGTCTTATGACAGCAATGACCACGTTTAGACAGTTTTAGTTATTGTCACAGTTAATTAACTAGACTTACTAAAAGTGTTTTAGTTTTTAGTTAACTAACTAAAAGTGCACATTATTGAGCAAACCAAAAATGAACATTATAGGGCAATTTTAATTTAGTGTTTGGAGTATATTTGTAATTCAGTAGTACATGTAGTTAACTAAAAAGATCATTCATGTTCATGATGACCTCAGAAAAATGTTCATAACTTTAGTTTGAAATGACCAACGAACGTTTACTTCAACATTTTCATATAATTACACATCCCGTTATTTTTTATGTGCATTAAATTTCAATCAATTGCTTCATTATTGATATTAACCTTATGACATTAAACTATACACTATATTACTCATTACATCCTAATTTTGAGGTCATCATGAATGTAACAGACTTTAATAGACTTATTAAAAAAAGAGGTTTTATTCTTTATTAAATAACACATCACGTGAGTTTTAGTTTAGTTAACTACACAATGCCTTACAAAAGGAATTTTAGTTATACCTGCAGCTAAATGGAGTAACATCACAACAAGATAAGTATTAACTTACAAACACATCCTACGAGACGTTCTTCAAAGAAAGAAGGAACTAGTTTAGGTTTATCTTTGGTACCCCAGGGTCCTTTGTTTATACCAAGATTGAAAGGGTCCTAAATAATGAAAAATTATATTACTATGAATTATATGTAACTAATTGAACTATCTGCAATTTGACCAGTATTCCGGAACACAGGCACTTCTCTATGCAGTGGGAACAAGACGAAAATACATGTAAGACATAGCTCAATGAGTCAGCTACATCCATCTGAACCATATCTGGTGTGGTTGGCTCAAATTGTGTGTTCAATATAGTTACCTCTACTCCAGACAATAAAGCATCCAGCTCTTTCTTCTCCAATCCAGTAGCTTGTTCAACATCACTCGGAATTGTGTCTCCTAGAATGATCATTATGCATTACAGTTTACACATGTATGCATTACATAATACTTATTAACATATTAAAGTCCTTTTATAAGTTATTTAACGCATGGGTGGGCAGTTCATAACTTAGTATGCTTGCAAGTTGTAACTACTAATGGCATATGCTTCATGTAACCTAAAGCCTTTAATTGGACTATACATGGTACATTGGTACTATTCTAGCCATGTGCCAGTATATGTTAAGGGTGGGGTTTCTATATTGCTGTTTAGTATAGTACCATATATGCTCTAATTATTTCATGCAAGAGCCCTACTATCTGCTTATCCTCTCCACGCGACTGAATAGTAAAAAAATATTTAAATAATATTTATCTAAACGCACACATGTTTAATTATTATTCAACATTTTAAGTGCTTCATTTATTATATAACTTGATTAGCTTAATTGGTACTTTCCGAATTCACAGTTTGGTTGTTTCTGAATTTTGATTGTCTAAGGCACACAGCATCAATTTCGTTGTAAATGTTTAACTAAATGGTTACAAGTTGATCACAAGAATGAGAATGGGGTTAGTACATTCATATAGGGCTGGGCGATATACCAGCTAAAATTACAATATTCATTCCTGTATCGCAATACGATATCCCAAATTGATGGCAATTTGATGCATACCGAAACACACAGTTTATTAAATATTTTGTGCCACACCCATATTTTTGAGCACATGGCGCCAACTGAAATAGCAATGTGTGTTAGGCTTTTCTAGATGCAATCAAGGAAAAGAGTGGTAGACATCTATTTCATTAACAGCAAATGCTATATTTGTGAGTTGATGAGTGTTATTGTGGTCATGTGGAACATGTGTTTAGTCGATATTTAATTATACCGCAATAAATTTCTTTAGGGAACTCAGAATCCATTTTTTCCTTTGCACAATCAACAATATCACATACACAGTGAAGCCATTACACAGGTGGGTGGACAAACCAATAATTAAACTTTTAGGTTCAAGAGGTCAGCCAATAGTCAGCTGCTGATAATTAACTACAAAATTTATTGAAATTTCAAGATGCATTGATGAGAAAATAATAATTAATAGACTGAGTGACCATATATATAATAACTGGATATTTATGGTTATTTTCATTGTCAACATTTCAAAAGATGTGCAGTAAAAAGTATTTTGATCGTGGGCATTAATTAGAACTCAATACAAACATGCAGAACAGTGTTCTATTTGGCATTCATACCTGCAGGAAGCGGCTTTTCCACATTTCCATTGGAGTAGAAAACTGCATAAATACCACGTCTAAGGTAAGGAGTGGAGAGCATCCTTCTGAGAGACCAATTAGCCAGAGCCATCTTGCTATACAAAATCACGTGACAACCACGTGGATTTATCAACGTCATCAGACCCTTGCAAAATTTAGATGGCAGGGATTTTGAGACTGGGAGGTAGACTTCCAGCTTATCTCAGAGGTAAAGGACCTAAACTATATTTGCTGTTTGCATTTCATTTCTTTTCATTTACTCTGCAAAACATAAACTTGACCTTTGCTATTTATTCTAATTAGTGCCCATTTGGACTCGGCTTGTCTCTACAAGTGGTGGAAGTATGTTATTGACCATTTAAATTTCGCAATTATATACTGTTTACATGTGTATGTAATTTGGATGTATGCGTGTGTGTAAGAATATCATGGCCGAAGGGCTTTGTGATATAAATATATATATATATATATAATAATTATATATATATATATATATATATATATATAATAGTTGTGCTTTATGAGATAATTTTTTATCAATGCATTGTAAGTTGCGAAAACACCTGCATTCTGCTAAAGTGTGTTACTGGCATCAGATACATACAGTTAATTAATTAACATAGGCTTAAAAACAGGGTACTTCCCAGAAAGTCTAATTCCCATAACGTCTAATTTCATCTCATAATTTTTCTTAAACACATACAATATATTTCTGTTGCATTATAAACTGTTTGTGCAATTCTCCACATTGCACAACATCTGAGATATAAAAAATATAGGGGGATTGGCTGGGTAGACTAAGTAGGAGGAGATGTATATAATTTCAACACAGAATAATTTAAAATTTTCAATTTTGTTAATAATGGTACACATGTATATCTATGTACATGTATGTTCATCAATGTTTTTGATAAGCTTATGTAGCACACCATTGGCCCAATACATTTATTATTTGGCACTGCCCAGTTCTCTCTTTGGGCAGGTGGTACATGTATAGTTAATTATGATTATATTGTCATTAACAGCATTAACTCTTGGCTCTAGATGTATTCCCAATAATGCACATAGTAACCATTTTTGAGCCTATGTTGCCCATGCTTCAAAACATATCAAAACCTCTCATAATTGCGATTATAATAATTACATGAATATATAGTAATCTGCTTGTACATACATAGAGGGATCGACTATAAATCACATATCATTTTTTTCATTTCCACATGTTAACAATTATATACATGTACTGTACATTAATTGTAGCTCTTAAACACATCAATTGGGAATTGAAAAATGGTGTTGCAGTGGTACGCCTCAACCAAGCTGACTCAAAGGTTATTGCTTACTGTTATTATATTCTCATGTACTTTGTACTAGGCTTTTTTATGATGGTGGTGCTTTACCTCCAGTCTGTACCACCATCTCTCAGTATTTTCCTACTAACCATGCTTTGGTTAAATTAGCCACACCCATTTCATTTTTTTAATTAAAACTTTTTTCGTGCTTGCTGAAGTCTTAGTGAGAGCAGTAGTACTTATTTATGTTCCTAAACCAGAATCACTGAGGAGTTGAAATTGAGCTCCATATAAAATCAGATATAGGCAAATATAGTGTGTGTGTATATTATATGGATATATATTATACAAGTGCCAATTTTCATGAATTTATAATGAGCTCAGTCAGAATGTGATTGTTCATGAAATAATAAGCAGTAATGAATATAATTATTTGTATGCACTTCATTATTACATGTACCTGTATGCACTTAGGTTAATACCCTTTCTAAAGAATTATCAGAAGAACTAGCACAGGTATGGTTTCTCTCTATTTCTCTCTCACCCTGTTCTCTTTATATGTGCCTGCTTATGTGCTTTTCATATAAAATGTTTTTTCCCTTGTGGGGGAACCCATGGTGTTCTCCCTGTATAAATTGCTTTTATGTGTATTTATCACATATTTATGTAGATGTGAAATTGTCAATATTATTATGTCACCAGGAGCCCATGAAAAAGGTTTTTATGGCCCATAGGGCCATCCCTATGATTGCTTTCCCACGGGTTCGAACTATATATATATATATATATTTATATGTTTGTGTCACTTACGTGAGTATGCGTTGTATACATAGTTAAAGAAGTTACATCATTCCCGGGGGCTCGGTCAATTAATGGGCGTGGCGCGTAAAAGAACGCGCGCTCAAGCGCTACAGATAAGCAGAAAGAAAGCAGTGTAGCTTACGTAGAAACTGGAACTAATAGCTAGCTAGTCTACCTGAAATATATTCTTAAAGTTCTACAAGGTTCTTTAAAAGGTAAACAGAGTAGATAATCAAAATAATAACTATAATAGGCTGATGTGTTTCAGGCATCATAAAGTTATAGCCATGATTACTGAATGCTGGACACCACAAAGCAATCATAGGGATACTTTTTTCTCTATATATATATCTTGTTTCATGGGCTCCTGATGTCACTTATTAATGTTTACAACTGTTCCTATAAAAATAATTTTCTAAATTATTTGCATATACATGTACTTTAGTAACTGGTAACATGACTTGTGAAAAATACATCATGTGATTCTATTAAACACCCTCTCTATGCAGCTTGTACAGGAAACCATTGAAATATGATATCTAAGTACTAAGCCGCCTAATGATTGCTCTTCCTGATACCAATTTTTATTGGCTTCCTGTATAAAATCAGGATGGATGAATAATAAGTGTTTAAACACAAGAATTTGATCGAAAATATTTGTTCAACAAGTCATGTTTTGATATTATTATTTTTGTCATGTACATGTACATGTATACAAATGTATTATAAAAAGTTGACATTGTGTGTAAAAGACAAAATAATATTAGTATAATGTATGATGTAATTGGTATTATTGGTACATGTTAGTTTCAGTTTTGTTTATGTGTATATTACTGTGTAAGAGTGTTTATGTTGTGTGATGTACGTGGTACATGTATACACTATACAGTATTACTGTGTAAGAGTGTTTATGTTGTGTGACATGGTACATGTATACACTATACAGTATTACTGTGTAATAGTGTTTATGTTGTGTGACATGGTACATGTATACACTATACAGTATTACTGTGTAATAGTGTTTATGTTGTGTGACATGGTACATGTATACACTATACAGTATTACTGTGTAATAGTGTTTATGTTGTGTGACGTACGTGGTACATGTATACACTATACAGTATTACTGTGTAAAAGTGTTTATGTTGTGTGACATGGTACATGTATACACTATACAGTATTACTGTGTAATAGTGTTTATGTTGTGTGACATGGTACATGTATACACTATACAGTATTACTGTGTAATAGTGTTTATGTTGTGTGACATGGTACATGTATACACTATACAGTATTACTGTGTAAGAGTGTTTGTTGTGTGACATGGTACATGTATACACTATACAGTATTACTGTGTAATAGTGTTTATGTTGTGTGACATGGTACATGTATACACTATACAGTATTACTGTGTAAGAGTGTTTATGTTGTGTGACATGGTACATGTATAACACTATACAGTATTACTGTGTAATAGTGTTTATGTTGTGTGACGTACGTGGTACATGTATACACTATACAGTATTACTGTGTAAGAGTGTTTATGTTGTGTGACGTACGTGGTACATGTATACACTATACAGTATTACTGTGTAAAAGTGTTTATGTTGTGTGACGTGGTACATGTATACACTATACAGTATTACTGTGTAATAGTGTTTATGTTGTGTGACATGGTACATACACTATACAGTATTACTGTGTAATAGTGATTGTGTGACATGGTACATGTATACAATATACAGTATTACTGTGTAAAAGTGTTTATGTTGTGTGACATGGTACATGTATACACTATACAGTATTACTGTGTAATAGTGTTTATGTTGTGTGACATGGTACATACACTATACAGTATTACTGTGTAATAGTGATTGTGTGACATGGTACATGTATCAGAGAGTACGGTAGTACTCTCTATGTAGGGATGTCACGGAAAAAAAATGGCCGCCCATACATTTCAATTGCAAGTGATGACCTGAAATCTCTGGTAATATATACAGATAGGTTTTAATACACACATACCTATTTATATCTAGTGTTTTTATGACTACCAACATCTTCTAGATGGCCAAAGATTGCCGTTAAGGTAGAGAACCGGCGAGTGGCAAAACTGCCAAAATCTTCATATTATTATTATTATTAATTTTTTTTTTTTTTTTTTTTTTCAGACAAATTATTTTTTTGTTTGTTGAAATATCACAATGATTCTAGCACCATTACAGTCGCATTTATAGTAAAATTCTGGTCTACAAGTATCGAGATGATATCTACAAATACTATGAAAGAAGACAGTCTCAACGACTACAAAGATTTGATCTCGAATTGGACGCCATTTTCTTAAGAAGAATTTAATTACGCATGCGCAATCGTGTACTCGGAACATGGAAGCTAAAAAGGTGGAAGTGCTTGTTACATTGGAATCATAAGCATAGTGATAACATTTGTGAGCAAATACATTTTTATAATAATGAATATAATAATTATTAATATTAAAGCCATTGTATAATAATATTGTATACTATGATAAGAATTGGAATACTGAACGGTTGACACAGTGACTGACACAACTTCTTGCAGGACTGCAGACAGTGCTGTAAGTGAAATAGAGAATATACATCATCTGTAAGTGAAAGAGAATGATAATCAATACATAAATACAAAAGACTGACTATTATTGATGAACAAATTTTAATGCATTTATGATTGTATGATTTTATAATGGTATATAGACTAGTGTTTCTGTAATCTACAAAAAATTCACACTATTCAGAAAAAAACACAATGGAAACAAGAATAATAAAAAACATTTTCAATAAAAATGAAAGAAGATGTAGGGATGTCAAAACCCCAAAAGCATGCAAACAAGGTTGGGAAGCTAACAGGACCCAAAATCACCTCCATATAACCCTACATAAGTACAGCTCTTTCTATTTTGTTTTATAGCAGTGTAAGTACTTATGTAGGGTTATATGGAGGTGATTTTGGGTCCTATGTTAGCTTCCCAACCTTGTTTGCATGCTTTTTGGGTTTTGACATCCCTACATCTTCTTTCATTTTTATTGAAAATGTTTTTTATTATTCTTGTACAATATACAGTATTACTGTGTAATAGTGTTTATGTTGTGTGACGTGGTACATGTATACACTATACAGTATTACTGTGTAATAGTGTTTATGTTGTGTGACATGGTACATGTATACACTATACAGTATTACTGTGTAATAGTGTTTATGTTGTGTGACGTGGTACATGTATACACTATACAGTATTACTGTGTAATAGTGTTTATGTTGTGTGACGTGGTACATGTATACACTATACAGTATTACTGTGTAATAGTGTTTATGTTGTGTGACATGGTACATACACTATACAGTATTACTGTGTAATAGTGTTTAGGTTAATTGTGTGACATGATACATGTATACACTATACAGTATTACTGTGTAATAGTGTTTTATGTTGTGTGACATGGTACATGTATACACTATACAGTATTACTGTGTAAAAGTGTTTATGTTGTGTGACGTACGTGGTACATGTATACACTATACAGTATTACTGTGTAATAGTGTTTATGTTGTGTGACATGGTACATACACTATACAGTATTACTGTGTAATAGTGATTGTGTGACATGATACATGTATACACTATACAGTATTACTGTGTAAGAGTGTTTATGTTGTGTGACATGGTACATGTATACACTATACAGTATTACTGTGTAATAGTGTTTATGTTGTGTGACATGGTACATGTATACACTATACAGTATTACTGTGTAAGAGTGTTTATGTTGTGTGACGTGGTACATGTATACACTATACAGTATTACTGTGTAATAGTGTTTATGTTGTGTGACATGGTACATACACTATACAGTATTACTGTGTAATAGTGATTGTGTGACATGATACATGTATACACTATACAGTATTACTGTGTAAGAGTGTTTATGTTGTGTGACATGGTACATGTATACACTATACAGTATTACTGTGTAATAGTGTTTATGTTGTGTGACATGGTACATGTATACACTATACAGTATTACTGTGTAATAGTGTTTATGTTGTGTGACGTACGTGGTACATGTATACACTATACAGTATTACTGTGTAAAAGTGTTTATGTTGTGTGACATGGTACATGTATACACTATACAGTATTACTGTGTAAAAGTGTTTATGTTGTGTGACATGGTACATGTATACACTATACAGTATTACTGTGTAATAGTGTTTAGGTTAATTGTGTGACATGATACATGTATACACTATACAGTATTACTGTGTAAAAGTGTTTATGTTGTGTGACGTGGTACATGTATACACTATACAGTATTACTGTGTAAAAGTGTTTATGTTGTGTGACGTGGTATATACACTATACAGTATTACTGTGTAATAGTGTTTATGTTGTGTGACATGGTACATACACTATACAGTATTACTGTGTAATAGTGTTTAGGTTAATTGTGTGACATGGTACATGTATACACTATACAGTATTACTGTGTAATAGTGTTTAGGTTAATTGTGTGACATGATACATGTATACACTATACAGTATTACTGTGTAATAGTGTTTTATGTTGTGTGACATGGTACATGTATACACTATACAGTATTACTGTGTAAAAGTGTTTATGTTGTGTGACGTACGTGGTACATGTATACACTATACAGTATTACTGTGTAATAGTGTTTATGTTGTGTGACATGGTACATACACTATACAGTATTACTGTGTAATAGTGTTTAGGTTAATTGTGTGACATGATACATGTATACACTATACAGTATTACTGTGTAATAGTGTTTTATGTTGTGTGACATGGTACATGTATACACTATACAGTATTACTGTGTAAAAGTGTTTATGTTGTGTGACATGGTATATACACTAGACAGTATTGCTCAATAGTGTTTATATTAATTGTGTGACATGGTACATGTATACACTATACAGTATTACTGTGTAATAGTGTTTATGTTGTGTGACATGGTACATACACTATACAGTATTACTGTGTAATAGTGTTTAGGTTAATTGTGTGACATGGTACATGTATACACTATACAGTATTACTGTGTAAAAGTGTTTATGTTGTGTGACGTGGTATATACACTAGACAGTATTGCTCAATAGTGTTTATATTAATTGTGTGACATGGTACATGTATACACTATACAGTATTACTGTGTAATAGTGTTTATGTTGTGTGACATGGTACATGTATACACTATACAGTATTACTGTGTAAGAGTGTTTATGTTGTGTGACATGGTACATACACTATACAGTATTACTGTGTAATAGTGTTTAGGTTAATTGTGTGACATGGTACATGTATACACTATACAGTATTACTGTGTAATAGTGTTTAGGTTAATTGTGTGACATGATACATGTATACACTATACAGTATTACTGTGTAATAGTGTTTTATGTTGTGTGACATGGTACATGTATACACTATACAGTATTACTGTGTAAAAGTGTTTATGTTGTGTGACGTACGTGGTACATGTATACACTATACAGTATTACTGTGTAATAGTGTTTATGTTGTGTGACATGGTACATACACTATACAGTATTACTGTGTAATAGTGTTTAGGTTAATTGTGTGACATGGTACATGTATACACTATACAGTATTACTGTGTAAAAGTGTTTATGTTGTGTGACATGGTACATGTATACACTATACAGTATTACTGTGTAATAGTGTTTATGTTGTGTGACGTACGTGGTACATGTATACACTATACAGTATTACTGTGTAAAAGTGTTTATGTTGTGTGACATGGTACATGTATACACTATACAGTATTACTGTGTAAAAGTGTTTATGTTGTGTGACATGGTACATGTATACACTATACAGTATTACTGTGTAATAGTGTTTAGGTTAATTGTGTGACATGATACATGTATACACTATACAGTATTACTGTGTAATAGTGTTTTATGTTGTGTGACATGGTACATGTATACACTATACAGTATTACTGTGTAAAAGTGTTTATGTTGTGTGACGTGGTACATGTATACACTATACAGTATTACTGTGTAAAAGTGTTTATGTTGTGTGACGTGGTATATACACTATACAGTATTACTGTGTAATAGTGTTTATGTTGTGTGACATGGTACATACACTATACAGTATTACTGTGTAATAGTGTTTAGGTTAATTGTGTGACATGGTACATGTATACACTATACAGTATTACTGTGTAATAGTGTTTAGGTTAATTGTGTGACATGATACATGTATACACTATACAGTATTACTGTGTAATAGTGTTTTATGTTGTGTGACATGGTACATGTATACACTATACAGTATTACTGTGTAAAAGTGTTTATGTTGTGTGACGTACGTGGTACATGTATACACTATACAGTATTACTGTGTAATAGTGTTTATGTTGTGTGACATGGTACATACGCTATACAGTATTACTGTGTAATAGTGTTTAGGTTAATTGTGTGACATGATACATGTATACACTATACAGTATTACTGTGTAATAGTGTTTTATGTTGTGTGACATGGTACATGTATACACTATACAGTATTACTGTGTAAAAGTGTTTATGTTGTGTGACGTGGTATATACACTAGACAGTATTGCTCAATAGTGTTTATATTAATTGTGTGACATGGTACATGTATACACTATACAGTATTACTGTGTAATAGTGTTTATGTTGTGTGACATGGTACATACACTATACAGTATTACTGTGTAATAGTGTTTAGGTTAATTGTGTGACATGGTACATGTATACACTATACAGTATTACTGTGTAAAAGTGTTTATGTTGTGTGACGTGGTATATACACTAGACAGTATTGCTCAATAGTGTTTATATTAATTGTGTGACATGGTACATGTATACACTATACAGTATTACTGTGTAATAGTGTTTATGTTGTGTGACATGGTACATGTATACACTATACAGTATTACTGTGTAAGAGTGTTTATGTTGTGTGACATGGTACATGTATACACTATACAGTATTACTGTGTAAGAGTGTTTATGTTGTGTGACATGGTACATGTATACACTATACAGTATTACTGTGTAATAGTGTTTATGTTGTGTGACATGGTACATGTATACACTATACAGTATTACTGTGTAATAGTGTTTAGGTTAATTGTGTGACATGGTACATGTATACACTATACAGTATTACTGTGTAAGAGTGTTTATGTTGTGTGACAAGGTATACATTATGCATATATACACATGTACATGTATATAGATTAACAAACATTATAAGCTAGTGTTTTCCCTATGCATAGTGTAGCATATCATTCAATTTGATTTATTGTACATATAACAGTTATTGTGTGGTCAATCTAATCATCATAAAATAATTAAGTCTAATAACTTCCTATGCAGAACACTACAATAAGCACTATAGTTTGTTATGTATAGCCATTTGGTGTATGAAGTTAACTCTCTTATATGTAGCCATTTGGTGTATGAAGTGAACTCTCTTATATGTAGCCATTTGGTGTATGAAGTGAACTCTCTTATATGTAGCCATTTGGTGTATGAAGTTAACTCTCTTATATGTAGCCATTTGGTGTATGAAGTGAACTCTCTTATATGTAGCCATTTGGTGTATGAAGTGAACTCTCTTATATGTAGCCATTTGGTGTATGAAGTGAACTCTCTTATATGTAGCCATTTGGTGTATGAAGTTAACTCTCTTATTTTAACCTACACATGTACATGTAATTTAGTAGTTTCATTTAATCAACCAATCATATTGCTCATCACCTGCCAGCATACATGTATTAATCAACCAATCATATTGCTTAAAACTCATCACCTGACAGCATATTAAGTCACTTACTGTGCAAAGAGGGAGTATTGCCTTGTACAATAGTATTAATTGCCTTGTACAATAGTATTACTTGCCTTGTACAATAGTATTACTTGCCTTGTACAATAGTATTACTTGCCTTGTACAATAGTATTACTTGCCTTGTACAATAGTATTACTTGCCTTGTACAATAGTATTACTTGCCTTGTACAATAGTATTACTTGCCTTGTACAATAGTATTACTTGCCTTGTACAATAGTATTAATTGCCTTGTACAATAGTATTACTTGCCTTGTACAATAGTATTACTTGCCTTGTACAATAGTATTACTTGCCTTGTACAATAGTATTACTTGCCTTGTACAATAGTATTACTTGCCTTGTACAATAGTATTACTTGCCTTGTACAATAGTATTACTTGCCTTGTACAATAGTATTAATTGCCTTGTACAATAGTATTAATTGCCTTGTACAATAGTATTACTTGCCTTGTATAAATTTGATAAATTGTTCTTTATTCTTTACTGTTTTCTGTGACATATCATAAACATTATTTATAAAGACTATGTAAAATGTTTGATTACTTAACCTTTTAGTATAATTATGTGAATTATTGTCTGACATTCCTGATTCATGATTCTGTCATAGTGTCAATTAGTCAGTAGTAATAATGTTAATTCTATACACCATATATATATTGGAAAATATTAATAATGTTATAATTCTATGATATGACATTATTATTACACTTATTATAATATCAGTTACATCACTCAAAAATAACCTGTGAACTACTTCTCGTATCAACAACTTCCTTGCAGACATTTGAAGAAGCTCTAATTAATCCTGAAGCAAAAGCAGCAGTTCTTATTTCATCAAAACCAGGTAGCTTCATTGCTGGAGCTGATATTTCTATGCTAGATGCTGCTAAATCAGAAGAAGAGGTATAGTTGATTCACACACACACATACATGTATATACATGTACACATATATGCAGGCATACACAAAATCACAGACGCAACAGACAGACAGACATACAGACACAGACACAGACATACATGTAGACAAACACAGACATGCATGTACACACACACACACACACACACACACACACACACACACACACACACACACACACACACACACACACACACACACACACACACACACACACACACACACACACATACACACACAACAGCATCTGTAATAGTAATAGCCTTGCAATAATAATTAAAAACGCCCACCTAAGATTAATTAGGAGAGCACATGTGTATAAGCACATGGTAGGTAAAGTTTTCAAGGGAGTAGGATCTTTTGTAATCCAGTAGGAATGGGCCATTGTTTGACTTCAGGGTTTTGTAAGTAAGTTATTATTACATGTATTTACTGGTGCATTGGTGAACAGGACTCTATAAGCATTTCCAGATACGGATAGAGAGGGGAGGGTTGGGATCCCACCAAAGATGTCTTTAACCCCCACTTCTGGTTCCCAAGGCCAGACTATCCCTGTCAGGAGTCTAGTAACATCAAAGCATATGTGAATGTGTTAAAGGTTAAGATTGTTAATACTATTTATGACACTGCTTTATGTTAAGTATCTATACCACATTTTACTATAATCAACAAAGCATATAGACTCTCTAAGCCTGCATGCAAAAATAATAACAACAGACCATCCAGATGAGTTGGATAAAACATGAAAATAGAAAACAGAAGCACTAGTGCTGAAGAGAGACCTATTATGCCTATCTAGTTCTTTAAGCTTAGCACTTTATCTTTATAAGATATCAATGAAATGAAGTAAATGTCAGATACTCGTACCACTGAAGCTTCAGAGGAGAAGTTACCTCCTGATCAGAGAGAGGTCTGTCATTCAGTTGGAAGTCAGTCCCCGTAGGGCTGCCTGTTCATTCAGTTGATGGCCTGAGGATCTGGTAAACCTAGCTGTCTCATTTTTTCTAAACACACACACACAGACACACACCAACACAGACACAGACAGACACATACAGACACAGACACAGACATAGACATAGACACACACATACACATACACACACACACACTAACACACACACAGACACACACCAACACACGCACACATACAATTAATGGCAGATCCGACCACACACAATGCAAAGGTAGATAGCCACAATTAGTCTTGCATGCTTTCTTGGGTCGAGAAATTTCATTTTGAAAAAAAGCATGGGTTATACACATGTATATATAGTATGGAGTCTTATACTTAATTGTTATGTACTATAACTGATTAGGTCCAATGCTTTTCAATATACAGTATATATTTTCCAGGAACTAGCGGATGCTTTCTCCATCCTAATTTTGTGTTTGTTATCAAAAACTAAACAGCATTACATGTATACATACCTTGACCTTGTTTACATCACTAAATGTACTTTCATTTTCTAAAAGGTTTTTTTATGATCTGTAGTCAATACTCTTTGGTATATGATGATTAATATTCTGACACCTCTTGTTGGAGTGATCCAATGAACGCAATATATTCTATATCTGATACCTGATCTGTAGTTTAGTGTGACTATAGCAGTGTTGTTTTAGTGTGACAATAGTGAGCACTTTTAGTTATAATTAGTTTGGATTTAGTACTGTGATGATCATCTTTAGTTGTGATGTTTTTGTGAAGTACGTTGTTTTAAGGTAGTCATAGAAATCTCCAAATTTACTCAACTGCCATTCCAAAACCGTGTAGTGTACACAGAAATGCATACATAGTATTATGGCTTATACATGGTTCTTTTTGGCCTCCAAGTTTGGTAGTGGTTATGATTCTGTAGATTTTATATTTGGAAGAAATAGTGAAATTGGCCATAATGTGTGTGATTTCATCCACTAGAAGTGACATGAGAGTTTTTGATTGTAGTATAACAAGTGTAATAGATCCCATTAAGTGCATTTGGAGATATTTCTATGAGTACCTTGATATAACAATAATGAATACTTTTAGTTATAGTAATAGTATGACTAATTTTGTGTTATTTGAGTAAAGTTGTTATAGTTTTTAGCTATTTTAGTTCAAGATGACTATTTTTAGATATACTGTAGTATATATTCGACCCAGAGCATTGAAATTGAAAATCACAATTCTGGATTTTAATCTAGTGATATAAATTGGAATAGAATTTTGTAGTTGCCCTTATTTAGGCAACAGAATGTGGAATTGAATTGGAGTAGCACATGTATGTGGAATGTCACTTTAATTCCATATCTCTTGGCACATCTGCTTCAGAACTGAAACATTCATCATACATACATGTGTATTCCATAGTAGGTAAAAAGAAGTGGTCAGTATATTGTGATGTTATCATAATTTAGCAAACTGCTCAAGAATTTAATTAAGTGACAACTAGTAAGAATTGATTTCTATCTAAAACTTCAATATTTGGCACATCTGCTTCAGAACTGAAACATTCATTAAACATATTCCATAGTTAGTGAAATGAAATTGTCAGTATGATGTAATATACACAATTACACATCATATGTGGCTATTAGATTACAATGTGGAATTATATGGAATGTAATTGTACTATTACCTGGAATCTAAAGGAATTTATAAATAATGAATTGTGATGTTATCTTAGCAAACGGCTCAAGAATTTAATTAAGTGACAACTAGTAAGAATTGATTTCTATCTAAAACTTCAATTCCAAACATGCTTTGATAATAATGACCACTTTAAAGTCTTTATTAGTATGACTAGTTTAGACTTATCTGACTATAACAGGCTTACTAATATTGTTGGTTGTATAGATATTCGGTGTAGGCTACAGGCTTACAGTGCTTGAAATAGTGTCCATCGATTAGCCATTTTCTGGACATTTTGCCTCTTTGTCTGGACAAAATTGCATTAGAATAATACAACAAAATAAGTACAGTAACCTCACAGTGATTAGTCAAGAGCAGTCATGGCCTAGTGGGCTACTTCCTTTATCTCTAAACTGGTACAGTGCTGGTTCGCGAGACTTGCTTTTTTTTTCCTGACAAATTCACAACTTAGATGTGAAATATATTTTTCTCCTGATGTTACTGCTGGACACTTTCAAAAAACTATTTCGAGCACTGGGCTTAATAAAATGGTTTTGAATTTTGTTAATTTTCCAGTAGTTGTTAAAAGAGGTTTGGTTATAGGTACTAAAAAACTAGTGTTTCTAGTTGAACAGAATGCGTGTTAAATATATTATATCAAAATATTTTATAACAGTCTCCCCATAATTTGTATAGTTATAATAAGTAATTTACTTGTGGATCTTTCCCCTCAATTATAACCCCAATAGTTGGACGTATACAGTAATACATTGATATTTCTTAACATTTTTTCACTCCTCAAACAGTTACAAGAAATTTCACGTAATGGACAAACTCTGATACAAAAGATGGAGGTACATATGAAAATGCATTATATTCATATATTTATCTATTTATTTATTTTAAAATTTTAAAATTTTTTTCAGGACAGCAACAAGCCTGTGATAGCTGCCATTAATGGACAATGTTTAGGAGGTGGTTTGGAGGTAGCAATGGGGTGTCATTATCGTATGGCTACGCGTCACCCAAAAACATTTATGGGACAGCCTGAGGTATTATTAGGACTACTACCAGGTGCTGGGGGGACACAAAGACTACCTAGATTGGTATGTACATGAATCGATGGATGGATGGATGGATTGTTGAAAGGGTGGCTGAGTGAATGATGAATGGATGATAGATAATGGATGAATGGATGGATGAATGGATGGATGAATGGAATGGATGGATGAATAGATGAATAGATGAATAAATGGATGGTGGGTAGATTTATGAATGGGTGAATAGATAGATGAATAGATGGATGAATGGATGAATGGATGAATGGAAAAATGGATGAATTGATGGATGATGAAGGGATGAGTGGATGGAGCATTACATTAATCTTTGTGGCATTTATTTATCCAGGTTGGTCTACCTGATGCCTTGGACATGATGTTAACTGGTAAAAATGTTCGTGCTGATAAAGCAAAGAAGCTTGGACTTGTTGATCACTTAGTTCAGCCTTTAGGTATGTTGTGACTGTGTGTGTGTGTGTGTGTGTGTGTGTGTGTGTGTGTGTGTGTGTGTGTGTGTGTGTGTGTGTGTGTGTGTGTGTGTGTGTGTGTGTGTGTACATGTACATGTACATGTACATGTATGTTTTGATGTCCTTGTCTACATACCAGGTCCTGGTCTAAAGAGCCCTGAGGAGATGACTATGGAATATCTTGAAGAGGTAGCTATCAAAACTGCAAGGTAGAATGAAATTGAATTACAAACTGCCATATCATTTCCTGTTTCTAAGAGGAACTGACTTTGCTATTTTTTATTAACTTGATTAATTGCTTCCTTTAAAATTTAATCTAAAGATGCCAATGAACTAATGAAAATGTAATGATACTTGTAAACTGTAAAGTGACTTTCTGTGAAATATACTAAATGAAAATTATTATTGTAAAGATAGTGGCCATTTTTATACTTTTGGTTTTGATAATTTCTCATAATTTGTTAATTATATAGTTAGTGAACTTAGTTTTAGTTAACTAAATAAGTGACCATTATTGGCCAATTTTTATGGTCCGTAGGGCCATCCCTATAATTGCTTTCCACGGGGTTTAATGTATATATATATATATATATATATTCTTGTGTCACTTGCGCGACTATGCGTTGTATACGTAGTTAAGGAAGTTGCGTCATTCCCGGGGGCTCGGTCAATTAATGGGCGTGGCGCGTAAAAGAACGCGCGTTTGAGCTACAGACCAGCCAGGAAGATTCAGAAAGGATGTAAAACTGCTAATAACTGTTGTATATAGCAGAGAAACAGTATAGATATTATGCAAGAATCTTTAACAAGTAAGTATGATAAGTTGTTGAGTTTCAGACACGAGGAAGTCATCATTTAGAACCTTGAAGGAGTACTTCAGTCAGTTCATCAGACATCTGTGTATTTAGACTGCAATTAGGCTTACACTTATGTTTTCAGGCCCCAGGAGTACACAGAAAGGTAGAGACAGTAGTGCCATCAGCAATGCTTAATACATAGTCATCACAAAGCAAATATAGGGATGTTTTTTTCTCTATATACACTTGTTTAAGTTATAGTTATTACAGAAGATCTGTAATTTAGTAGTTAACTAAATTTCAATCCCTGACTAAAAGGGGTTTCAGTTGTATAGTTTGATTAAGCCTGAATATAAAGGGTTTTGTTTTTATAGATTAGTTACAATCCCTGACTAAAAGGGTTTTTGTTTATAATTTAATTATAGTTTAGTTAGCTGAAACTCAAAGCCTGATTAAAAGCACAATTTAAGTTATAATTTAGTTATGTAAACTAACATTATTCACACAGTCCCGTAATCACATATTTTATTTATTTATCTGCCATCCCTCTATTCATACTATCTATCCAAATATATGAATTTCATTGCTATTTTAGGTCATTAGCTAATGGCTCTATGAAGTTACCTTCACGAGAGTACAAATGGACAACCATGAAAGGTCTGAAATACAATCTGACCAATAATCAACAGTGGGTTCGTAACTATGTGTTAAAAAAGGCTCGTCAAATGGTGATGAAACAGACTAGTGGACTTTACCCAGCTCCGCTAAAGATAATGGAGGTTAGTACACTAGCTAGTACATTTGTATGTGGTCTCATTTTTGAAAAGGGACACTTTAACGAAAAATTCAGTTCCGTTCACACTTGTCATGGAACTATGGTACACCTACATGTACCCAGGGGCCAGGGCCTATCTAAAGTGTACCAACTACATGTACCACGTACTATTCAGATCAGTTCTAGACAGTTCAGTTCCATTCACATTTGTCATGGAACTATGGTACACCTACATGTACCCAGGGGCCAGGGCCTATCGAAAGTGTACTAACTACATGTACCACGTACTATTCAGATCAGTTCTAGACAGTTCAGTTCCATTCACATTTGTCATGGAACTATGGTACACCTACATGTACCCAGGGGCCAGGGCCTATCCAAGGTGTACTAACTACATGTACCACTGTTCAGATCAGTTCTAGACAGTTCAGTTCCATTCACATTTGTCATGGAACTATGGTACACCTACATGTACCCAGGGGCCAGGGCCTATCCAAAGTGTACCAACTACATGCACACATGTACCACAGATCAGTTTCAGACAGTTCAGTTTCATTCACATTTGTCATGGAACCATATTGAACCATTTTGGTACACCTACCAAGCTTCTTGACTTTAGCACTGTTCAGTTCAGTTCTAACACAGTTCGCAATTGTCATGGAACTGTTTGGTTCGGATTGGTACAAAATTACACTAAATTGACTTTCCTACCTACCTGTATACATGTATATATAGGCAGGGTTTAGCATGTAGTGTATATGCTAAATCCCTTTTATATACATGTACATGGGTGGGATGCATTTTTTTGGGTGTACCCCAACACTAATTTGTCCACTCATATATATAGGAGGGAATTAGCATGGAGGTATGCTAATTCCCCCCTACATGTATATACATGTACATACATAAGAGAGATTTAGCGTGGGGTGGGATTTAGTGTGGGGTACACTAAATCAACTATCCCAAGAGTACCAACTTAGCACCGTTCAGTTCATACTTGTCACAGAACTGTACTGAATAATACTGAACTGTACTCAATGTCTTCTTGCTGAATAATGAGTGTTTAAAATTAAGAGTTTGTTATACCAGAGCTTCTCATTTCACATCCATATTCATAATTTATGAACTACATGTATGTACATACTAGTAACTATAAATAACTAAAACCTCTTTTAGTAAGGCATTGTGACTTTTAGTTAACTAAACTATATATAACTAAATTACAAATGAAAACAAGTGTATATAGAGAAAAAAGCATCCCTATAATTGCTTTACAAATTTAAGTATCCCTATGACTGCTTTGTGGTGTCCAGCATTCAGTAATCATGGCTGACTTTATCATGCCTGAAACACAACAGCCTATTATGGTTATTATTTTGATTATCTACTCTCCTTACCTTTTAAAGAACCTTGTAGAACTTTAGGAATATAGAATAGCTTGCTATTAGTTTCAGTTTTTGCGTAAGCTACAAGCAACTTTCCTTATTCTGGTCTGTACTACTCTGTAGAGCTCGAGCGCGCGTTCTATTACATGCCACGCCCATCAATTGACTGATCCCTCGAGAATGACGCAACTTCCTCAACTACGTATACAACGCATAGTCACGCAAGTGCACACAAGAATATAAATATAAATATATATATATATATATATATAGATTCAACCCCGTGGAAAGCAATCATAGGGATGGCCCTATGGGCCATAATAACGGACACTTTTAGTTAGTTAACTAAAACTAAATTTTTTGGGGGGATAGTTAACTATAACTAACTACACATGTACATGTAAAATTGTGAGAAACTAGACATACATGTAAATGTGGTCAGTATTGCCAGACTAACACTGGTACACTATACTCATTTGAATATGAATTTGCAACTAATTATCCAAACCACTTCCATGTAAACAGGTCAGTATTGCCAGACTAACACTGGTACACTATACTCATTTGAATATGAATTTGCAACTAATTATCCAAACCACTTCCATGTAAACATGATAAAATATATGGGTTTAACTACCAAAATTAACAAACCACTTTCATATAAACATGACAGACATGGCTAATAGTAATATAGTAATAGTAAAGATTACATATTTCAAAGTAATAGTAATAGTAATAGACAGTAAAGTAATAGTCTAATGTACAATCTCAATGTTGAGGTAATAGTATCAGTAATTGTAATTGACTTAACTAATTAGGAAGGAAATGATTTTGGCCAGAAATGTGCTGACTTACTTATTCTGGTTTTAAGAAACTCATGAAAATTATGATTTACAGAGAAACCTCAATACTATAGTAATCCACAACAGTAACACTGACTTACACACAATGTAGGTAGTAAGGATAATATACTGCTTTTTAATGTAATAGTAATAGTAATATTAATAGTAATATACTGCTTTTTAATGTAATAGTAATATATTACATTGACTTAGGAGGTAATAGATATATAGTAAGTAATAGTAATAATATTATACTGATTTTTAAGGTAATAGTAATAGTAATATATTACATTAACTTAGGAGGTATTAGTAATAGTAATAGTAATATACTGATTTTTAAGGTAATGAAGATGGATGGATGGATGCATAGATGTATAGATGGATAGATCAATGATACATGAATGCATGGATACATTGGTGGATGGATGGATGGATGGATGGATGGATGGATGGATGGATGGATGGGTGGGTGGATGGATGGATGGATGGATGGATGAAGATGGATGGATGGATAGATGGATGGATGGATGGATGGATGGATGGATGGATGGATGGATGAAGATGGATGAAGACGGATGGATGGATGGACGGATGAAGATGTAGGATGAGTAGTTTAATGGAAAATGGGATCAATTGATATATGAATGCTTAGAATACGTTCTGATAATTTTCAGAACAATTTGACGATAATGTTGTTGCTAGTGTGATGCTCTAATGTGCAACTTTTTTTTTTTTGCAATTCTCCAATTATTATATTATTAATTAAAAATGGTGGGGCTTTTTCAGTGTACAAAATGGATGTAATGAAGAGTTTCAGGGGAAGATGCAGGGAGTGGTCAGTTTGAAAAGGGTTGAGCTTTAGGTGTGGCTGATATAATCACCACTGTACTCTTTTTCTTCTGGGGACAGCACTGGACAAATTCTGATTTTACAAACTTGTTTCTTGTTACATAGCGGGTGAATAGAATTCATCTTTGCCTACATGTACATGTACATGTAATAATAAGGTTACAATTTAAAACTTTAATTATAATAGTCGCTATAGTCTTGAAATATTTGCTAAAGGCAGTATTTCCCCCAAAGGGTAGTACCATGGTACTCCCCCTCACTTTAATTTAAAAGCTGAAAAACATTGTTTTACAAACTAACGAAACATTGTTGACCAAACATCATATAACACTGATTCCTTTAATATTATCATCCCGGGGGAAATACTGCTATAAACATTAAAGTATTTTTTAAGAGTATTTCTGTTTTGTCATATTATAATGAAATACGAATTCAGATTGCAAATATTTATTATTACAATCTGAAATACAAACACAAATAGGTTTAAAGTGCAGCTAAATGTGTATTTGACCCCATATCTGAATGTCATAATTGTAAACATGTTTGTTATTTTTAAATTGGTTTTGTTGTGAGTATGTATTTGACCCCATGTCTGGTTGTAAACATGTTTTACTCAATTACCCACATACATACATGTATTTATAGCTGGGTGTTCCAATATCACAATACATGTAATTGTAATACCACCAACATACATCCCGGCGGCAATATCTCATTAAACAGTAGTTATATTACTATTAGTATACATATAGTGTCAGTAAGTAACCATAGCCTAATAAATAGGGGTGGGTGATATTGCCAATTTTAATATCCATTATTACATGAAAATTTATCGTGGTATAGCTAAATATCGCCTAAACACGTGTTCCACAATTGGTCACACCCACAAACATTTTGCAGGCATCAAACAGTGCCTAAAACACCACAAACAACTCGTTCACGCTACTATTTGTAAAATATACATTTTTTGGCATACTGGAGTGGAACATCAACAAAAAGACTTTTGTATCATTTAACTCACATGACCACAATAACACTCATTATTTCACAAATATAACATCTGGTGTTAATAAAATAATGTCTACCACTCTTTTCTAACTTGATTGCTATCTAGGAAAGCCCAATAAACACAGCTAAACACACTATTTCAGTTGGCCATGTGCTTGAATATATGGGTGTGGCACATAGTGATGTGCGATACGTATCGATATATCGAAATATCGATATTTTCATTGAATATCGTGATACAATATTAGCTTTTGGGTGTATCGATACACTGGAATGGACAGTTTAGTAAATATGGTTTTTCTAATTTGTCTAATTTGATACCTAAAAGTAATTATAACAAGCTAGTGTGCATAACTTTGATTGATTTCTTTTACCATTTCTTGACAAATACATCCAAATAGGACATTTATTTACATTTTATAAGTGTTTCAATATTATTTCAAATATCGTGATACTGTATCGTATCGTGATATTTTTGGTAGCGATACGCAATACTATTATTTAGTTGTATCGCACATCACTAGTGGCACATAAAATATTTAATTAACCATGTATTTTGATGTTTCAGTATACATCAATTTGGGATATCGTATCTCAATTCATGAATGAATGTCGTAATTTTAACCAAATAATGGTATATCACCCAACCCTAATTCTAAGAAACATTTTCATTGTTCTAATTTGAAGCCCACCTACATAATAAATCCCCATATAGTTGTCACATCCATTTACATGTACTATATAATGTACATGTGAGTTATACAACTATAGTCTAATTAGGTTTGTTATAAGTATATGTCTCACCCACATACATATTTATAGTGTTAATAGCTGCAATATCACAATATGTGTAATTGTAACACTACCCACATACATGTACGTATATCCTGATTGCAATATCTCTTTAAGCAATAAATTATAATACTATTATTATGCATATAGTGTCAATAGGTAACCATAGCCTTTTGATGTAATGAATTGTTATATTCTTCATGGTTCTAATTTGAAGTCCACCTACATGTACATGGTAAATCTCCCGTATAGTTGTCACATCCATTTACATGTACTATATAATGTACATGTGAGTTATACAACTGTAGTCTAATTAGGTTTGTTATAAGTATATGTCTCACCCACATACATATTTATAGTGTTAATAGCTGCAATATCACAATACATGTAATTGTAATACTACCCACATACATGTACGTACATATTGCAATATCTCTTAAGCAATAAATTATAATACTATTATTATGCATATAGTGTCAATAGGTAACCATAGCCTTTTGATGTAATGAATTGTTATATTCTTCATGGTTCTAATTTGAAGTCCACCACCCACCTGATAAATTAGTTGCCACATCTACTTACATGTACTATATAATGTACTACATGTACATGTGAGTTATATACATGTAACTGTAGTAGAATTGTTTTAGAAAATGAGTGCTGTGTTTCCCAAAATACAGCACTTATTTCGTGTGCCCCGAAGTGACACTAAAGTAAATATCTCAATTTGACACTTTTATGTTTACCATACATTTCTGATTATTGTATTAGTATGGTTCTAATGGTTTCTTGTTCTTATCCACACTCACTGGCTCTGTATAGAAGATGTATTTGTTACGGTATAAAATAGTTTAAAGTTTTTAATAATTGAGTGCCTCCTTAAGAGAACACTAATATGAATATTCATAATACACATTGTTACGTAATAGTAATTATCATAATAATAATGAGAGTGGGTAAATGATGTAATCATTAAATACCAAATAGGAAAACAATGCAACTATTTATAGTAAAGGCAACAGCTGCTTGTGTTATTACATGTCACATAATGACACATACACACACACACACACACACACACATACACACACACGCACACACACACACAAATATTTTAATAATTCCAAATTAGACTACAATTTTTCTTCATAGTGTGCTAGAGTTGGTTTAGAAAAAGGATTGGCTGCTGGATATGAGGCTGAGTGTATAGGATTTGGTGAATTAGGTATGAGTAGTGAGTCAAAGTCACTCAAGAGTCTCTTTTTTGGCCAGACACAATGTAAGAAGAATCGTTTTGGAAAACCTTCTCGAGATACAAATAATATAGCAGTATTGGGTGCTGGATTAATGGGAGCTGGGATTGCTCAGGTACTATATCTATTGTTTGTTTCAATGAACAAAGATTTATAATTATATTTACAATTGAATTCAATTTGTAAATTCCATATGGTACAACGTACATGTACAGGACAACTTGTAGTGTGCTTTGCCATTTAATGAAATGCTCTACTGTAAACAAGGCTAATGATAATGGGATGATTATAGGACATACACACTTGTGTACATACCCATGGTCACATACACACACATTCTCTCTCTAAGTGACCTAATTAGACATTTTATTACAAAATGTTGTTTTACCTTCAAATAGTTGGTAATCGGCCATTTTTGTAGCCAAGCAATGACATGTGACAGTGGTCATTCTTAGATACCAACTTATATTTATATTTATATTATTTTATTTTATTATTTCTTTAAAACAAGTGACTAGAACAATATAGCACGAAAGCTAGTACTAGGTCATACTGAATTTTGTGGTATTCCCATACAAAATGGCTGATTATTGAGTGTATAAAAGTTCTTTTCTAGAAGAGGTTATCATTGTACTATAACATCTGATACTGATTGACCTTAGCACCAGTGTTTTTGATAAGCTCATATGGTGCACCATTAGCCCAAAGAGCTTCTTATTTGGCACTACAGTGTTCTCTCTTTGGGCCAGTGGTGCAGTTAATTGTGATTATATAACAACATTAACTGTTTGTTAATTGTATTCCCAATGGCGCATACACTAACAAGTTTTGAGCCAATTTGGCCCATGTTTCAAAACATATCAAAAAATCAGTTTTACACCCTCATTATTTATTAGGTGAGTCTTCAGAAAGGTTACAATGTTATTTTGAAGGACACTGTAGAATCAGGATTATCTCGTGGTTATCAACAAGTTTATAAAGGGTTAGTTATTAATATATTATATAACCATTCATGCAAACATTAAGGAGTTTTGACAAACTTATGACTTTATTTGTTCATTTCAAATGGAATTTGGTATATTGTTAGCTTCCAATACAAAATGGCCTAATAGAAAGTGTTTAAATATACCTAAGTGTTAGTTCGTTGCTATTTTTATAGCCCATAGGGACATCCCCATGGTTTGCTTTCTCACGGGTTCAAACTATATATATATATATATATATATAATTATATATATATATATATATATATATATATATATATATATATATACTAGTGTAGTTTTAGTATGACAATAATGACCACTTTTAGTTATAGTTTAATTAACTAAGGTAATATTAGGCTTACTAAAAGGGTTTTAGTTTTAGTTAACTAACTAAAAGTGCCCATTATTGGCTAATTTTCATTTTATTTAGTTATAGTTTTTGCAGTAGACCAGTAATGTAGTTATACATGTAGTTAGTTAACTAAAACTCAAAATGCCTTACTAAAACGAGTTATAGTTATAGTTATAGTTATAGTGAACTAAAACAACACTAATATATACACATGTTGTATATGTACATGTAGTAAGGAAGTTGTGTCATTCGGGGGGGGGTGGGGGGTCGCATAAAAGAACGTGTTCGCTCAAGCTACAGACCAACAGAAATATTCAGAAAGAATTTAAAATTGCAACAAATACTATTAGCTGTTGTGTATAGCAGAAGAACAGTATAAAGAGCTTTAAAAAGTAAGTATAATAAATTATCGAGTTTCGAACACAAAGAAGTCATCATTTAGAAGCACTTCAGTTTCATCAAAGATCTGTGTACTTAGACTGCACTTCTTCAGGCCCCAGTTTTCAGAGTACAGAGATACTAGTGCCATCTTTGGATTGTTGGTCACATTTATATTCAATCATGAGGCTTTTAATAATTTTAATAATAATTATATAACTATTATATAATAAATGAAAGCAAACAACTTTAATTATCTGTTCAACAGAGATATAAACCATAATTAAAATTATAATTATGTGACCTAATTTTGAAAAAGGGGACACTGTCCTGCAAAATAATTTTAATGAAACGTTTATCTTCAATCACTTACCATTCTACCAGTTTGTAATATAAATCAATGAAGTTTGGTATCCAGGAAGAACTAGTGTTTTATACAGAATGTTTTTAGTTTCTGGCAGCTAGCAGACTATTACTATGCTGTGGTTTTGAGCACTTCATTTCATTTACTACTTTGATTAATGCTTGTGTGCTATTGTTAAACTGTGACATGAGATCATACTTTCTCAAAATTTCTGGTGCTGGAATCCCAGGGCGCTCCCCTCTGTATGAACTATTATTAAGCTGTTTAGACACCAAATTTCGTATACTTCTCTGCAAAGTAGCGGATTAATAAATGTGAGCATTTGATAAAAATTATTTTGTGTGAAAGTGTCCTTTTGTTAAAATTACGTGACATGTGAATCCTCTGTAAAGGTTATTGATATATATTATAATTATATTAGGATGAATGATAGAGTAAAGAAACGTGCCTTAACAACTTTTGAGAGAGATCAGATCATGTCAAATATTAGAACACAAATAGATTATCAGGTAGATTTATCATATATTGTAAAATAATCACTCAATCTTTGTTATGTATCAATCTACGTATCTGTTGTTCCATCATTCAAAAATCAATCTATCCATCTATCCATCAATCATTCTCTCTATCCATCATCCATCCATCAATCAATCTATCCATCCATCATTATCTATCTATCCATCAATCATCTATCTATCCATCAATCTATCCATCCATCATTATCTATCTATCCATCAATCATCTATCTATCCATCAATCTATCCATCCATCATTATCTATCTATCCATCATCCATCTATCCATCCATCATCCATCCATCTATCCATCAATCAATCTATCCATCATTATCTATCTATCCATCAATCATCTATCTATCCATCATCCATCTATCCATCCATCCATCTATCCATCCATCAATCAATCTATCCATCCCTTAATCAATGCATCCACTTTTCACAATTAAGGGTTTTAATAAAACGGATATGGTAATTGAAGCAGTATTTGAAGATATTAACATCAAACACAAAGTATTGAAGGAGTTAGAAGAAGTTATTCCCAGTCATTGTGTATTTGCAAGCAATACTTCAGCACTACCTATAACAGATATTGCAAAAGCAAGCAAAAGACCCGAACAAGTGTGTGTGAATTGAATGTTTGTATGTCACTGTATAATAACATGTTTTAGGGGATAATCCCTATAATCAGTGCAATATTACAATGTTCTTATATAAAGATGAGTTTGCATTCTAGAACAAAGGAGTCCTCCATTATCCTCTCAAATCAATCTCTTTAATCTCCTCTTAGCATCTATCTCTTGTCTATCTCTTCACTTCTCTCTCTCTCTCTCTCTCTCTCTCTCTCTCTCTCTCTCCCCTTCTTTCATTTATTAATCAGGTAGTAGGAATGCATTACTTCTCTCCAGTTGAGAAGATGCCATTACTGGAAATTATCACAACTGACAAGACATCCAAAGAAGCCTCTGGTACAGATTATATTCATTCTCTATAAAATTTATATTATCTCTGTTTCTCTGTCTCTCTGTCTCCCTTCCTCCCTCTCTGTCTCTCTGTCTCTCTGTCTCCCTTCCTCCCTCTCTGTCTCTCTGTCTCCCTTCCTTTCTCTCTGTCTCATACATATGCACTAATAGCATCTGCTGTGGCTGTAGGTCTTAAGCAAGGTAAAACAGTTATTGTAGTTAGAGATGGACCTGGATTCTATACCACTAGATGTCTTGCTCCTATGTTGGCTGAAGCCATTAGACTACTTCAGGTTTGAATCTAAATTTCAGTCCTCAATCCTGTTCTATTGCATTTGTCCTCATATATACATGTCCCTTCTTATACATGCACCATTATCTTCATTTATCCTCATACCAATGTCTTCATTTGTCCTCATGGCAATATCCTCATACCAGTTATTTTCTTATACCAACATCCTCATTTGTCCTCATACCAATGCCTTCATTCGTCCTCACATCAATACCTTCATTGTCCTCATACCAATATCTTGTCCTCATACCAATATCTTTCTCTTTATTTATAGGAGGGTATTGGGCCTCAGAACCTGGATAAATATTCTAAAGGTTATGGATTTCCAGTTGGACTAGCTACATTAGCTGATGAAGTTGGTTTGGATGTTGCTATGCATGTTGCTACAGACCTTAACAAGAAATTTGGTTCGAGGTATGCAGTTGCTAAAAATATAAAGTTCACATTGTCTCATAACTTTAGAATCATTTCATATTATTATCCTTCCCATTCTTTTTCTATCAAATAATCTATTGCTTTATTATTTAAATATAGTACATTCATGTATTAACCATATGGCATTTAAACTATACACTATAGTATTATCATCACAACATGATTTGTGGTCATGATGTGAATGGAGTTTAGTCTCTAGTGATTATATGAAGAATACCCATAGACAGAGTGACAGACCTCATACATGAAGATCAGGGTTCTCACTAGGCTTTTTGTTGCTGGTGCTGCACCACCATTTATACAGTCTGCACCACCAATTAAGCTATGGAATTCAATCTGCATCACTATCTCTTTATGGCTCAACACAAACCTTTACACTTTTCTAAATAAATTATTTACACTCTCTTACATTGTACTAAATACAAACTCACCAAACAGGTTTTTAGATGGCCACTTGAGCAAATTTTGGCATGCTTCAAGTAATGTAGCCACACCCACTACATTTTTTGACAAAACAAAATTTATACATGCACCACCGATTGCTGAAATCCTGGAGAGAACACCGATGAAGATAATGTAATAATAATTAATTGCATGTTATTGACTTTTAGGTTGACTCGTTAATTTAACAAGCAATTAATTTATATATTCGTGTATCTTACCAGCTGATCTAATTGTCTGTTGGTTTCTCTGCCTGTCTCTGTTTGTCTATTTACTAGGGCTGGGAATCGGCTGAGATTCTGAAATCGATTATCACTAACTCCAAGTCAATTGATAATCGATTAAAATCAGCAGAAGTAATTAGGCCAATTAAGTCAATTAATGTAGGAAACTCCTCCCATTTGATGATCAAAAAGGCTACCTATCACTTCCATATTGTACATTATTTGCTGTCACGTGCTTGAAAACTATGTCGTTTGGAATAATTAGTATAATCGATATCACAGACATATAATCAATAATCAGAAGAATTTTCATTATCAATTGATTAATCGATTAATCGTCCCAGCCCTACTATTTACCCATGGATAAAAGATCTTTCCTGCTATGGAATGCTATGGTTCAGTGGCTTAGTTGGTTGAGCGATGTCCCAACAAGCCAGGGATATGAGTTTAGGAATTTCTAAAGAACCTATCATTCTTTGTTTGTCAATATTGTCTTGTCTTAGGGTGATTTTTAGGCTTCTGATTGGTGTGAATCCCTAAATGCTCTTACTTAAATTCTTGTGACTACACTATTTACCTGTCTATATATATAATTATATGTACATATAAGTATATATACACAATTACACATACCTATATATGTTTATAGGTTTGGTGGAGCTAATTTAGAGGTGATATCTGAATTGGTACAGAATGGATTCTTAGGTATATAATAGAATACCTGTTTACATATTTTATGATTATTTAATTTAACTATTATTAGTCATCCCTCCAAACAGAATACATAATATTACAGGAAACTGAACATGTTTTTTATTTCACAATCTAATTGTGTATTTTTTAGACTATCTGGTTTGTACGAAGGGATTTTTTTTTTAAATAATGACATGTCAACAAATGAGATAATTGATAGTGTCAGGAATTTATCAACAATGAAGAAGTACTTACTATGCTTTCCAAGCAGAAATTTTAATAGGTTTTGAAGCATGGGCCAAATTGGCTCAATAATGGTTAGTGTTGCACCATTGGGAACACATCTTGAGCCAATTAACAAAGAGTTAATGCTGTTAGTGACAATATAATATTAATCCTAATTAACTGCACCACTGGCCCAAAGAGAGAACTGTGCAGTCCCAAATAAGAGGCTCTTTGCCAACCCATATGAGCTTATCAAAAACACTGTTTCCAAGTTACAACCTGTCTGAAGGTCATTCACATTTACTATGACCTCAGGAAAATATTCATGACGAAGGACAATCTTCCTGCACCATTTTCATATAATCATCCTTCCCATTCTTTTTTGTGTATATGAGATGAATTCATTGCATTATAATCATGTATTAATCTCAGGACATATAAAGTATAAAGTCCTAATTGTGAGGTCATCAGAATGTGAACGGCTTTTATTTGTTTTTATTATCATGTACATTTTAAAACATGTGAATTGTGAACTCCTAGCGTTGTTTCTCTAAGTTACCAAACTGCTATATGTAGTTAGATAATGTAAATTGTGTAAATTTCCTAGTAGCATGTGCTATACTTCCTGAGCTACCAGACTGTTTATGTACACATGATGATGTGAATTATGAACTCCTAGCATTGTTTCCCTAAGTTACCAAACTGCTATACATAGGCATGTATAATAGATAATGTAAATTGTGTCAATTTCCTAGTAGCATCTGCTATACTTCCTGAACTACCAGACTGTTTTATGTACACATGATGATGTGAATTGTGAACTCTTAGCTTTGTTTCCTAGGTTACCTAACTTTTTTATAATGTCATTATTTGCAGGTACAAGTTTATGAATCTACCAAATCACTAAATCATGTGCATATTAACAATGTAATTAATTATATGACCTTCGACCTCTAATAGGATGCATAAGTGGTTCCTATTAAAGCAATTCAAAGCTTTGTTTAGAAAAGCTTTGAAGGCTTTGAAGGTTCGCACGCGTTTGTAATAATTTTTTATCAATGTTGCTCTCACCTTGATTGACTGGTTATAGAAAGCCTCCAAAACTGGATTATTGCTTTATAACAAGTACTAGTCTTGTTCCTGTTGCTGTTTCTGCTTGGATTTAGCATCGCTGGACTGAGAATTGAGACAGAAGCAGCCAGCAACACAGCCTCAACTTTACTGGAACATGCCTTACATTATTAACTACACATTTAGAGTGTACAAGTGCACATGCACAAACATTAAAGTGGGCATGGCAGTGAAGCTTCAAAGGGAGAATTTAGATTGGAATGCACATCAAAGTTCAAACATTCAAAGCTTTTTCCCAGTCCTAGTTTTTATGTGACCTTTGACCTCTAATAGGACGTAAAAGTGATTCTTATATGACCTTTGACCTCTAATGGAACATAAAAGTGGTAATATAATTATTATGTGACCTTTGACCTCTAATAGGACGTAAAAGTGGTAAAGGATGTTATGTGTATACTGGAAAGAAAGGAAAGAACAGATCTGTTAACACTGAGGCTGAAACTTTATTAGAAAAATATCGTTTACCAATAAAAGGAAGGTGAGAATAATACTATATCCTACTGTGGACATATATGATTCAACATGGACTGATGAACTGTAACGTAATGTACATAAGACAGTTGATATAGAGTACACACTACATTATGGCTCTGGAATCAGTCCTGATTCTATCTATACAACTGTCTATGTACACAACATTATGGCTCTGGAATCAGTCCATGGACAGTTGGTACAGAATCAGGACTGGTTCCAGAACCATAATGTAGATGTGGTATCTAAGCAATTTAGATTATAGTTATTACTTTGTTGGATAGAAGACATAACAAAAAAGCCCAGTGGTACTCTTCTTTAGTTGCAGAAAGACATCAATAGCAAGTGTTTTGCTCTCAAGGGCAACACCCACATCTCGATTTTCTCAGCTGTGTAACTTTGGGATTTCAAAAAGCTGAACATTTTAGCTTACTTAGTTGGACAGAAGACCTTTTAAGAAAACCGTAGATACTAAAACTATTCTTCATTCGTTGATAGAAAGCAGCTAGACGAGTGTTTTTACAAATGCAGTAGTCAGCGGTCAATGCCCACACTTTAGCTATATACTTCCCAGGCAATCGTTTGCTTCTGTTCATTGTGTGAAATTTCTGTAGCAACATTGCAATAGGTTTACTACAGGGTTTTTGAAACCTCTAATTGACCAATCAGATTGCAGCATTTTAATGAGCTATAATGTAATTAATTTAGAACTGTTAAGTGATTTTGTAATTTTCATTGTCTATTAGTGTATAGTAGAGATCTTGATATCACATGAAATTTGCTTGAGTGGTTTATATGACACACACACACACACACACACACACACACACACACACATAGTCATGATGTAGAAGAGGTTCAGTTACGACTTATATCACGGTTTGTTAATGAGGCTATATTTTGTTTACAAGAAGGTATTCTTAGTTCACCTGTTGATGGAGATATTGGTGCTGTATTTGGTCTTGGATTTCCACCATTCAGAGGAGGTTAGTAATGAATAACTGATTATAGTATTTATGAATGATTAGATAGATTAAATAGATAGTTAGAGAGATGGATATGTATTAGTGTTGTTTTAGTTTGACAATAATGACCACTTTTAGTTATAGTTACAGCATGCATAGTTTCTCAAAATTTTAGTTTAGTTTTAGTTAACTAACTGAAAGTGTTCATTATTGGCCATTTTTCATTTTATTTAGTTATACATGTAGTTTAGTTATAGTTTAGTTAATTATAAGTCACATTGCCTCTCACTAATAGTTAACTAAAACAACACTAATAGGTACATGTACAAATATATGAACAAAAAAACATTAATGCCATATGAAAATCAGTCCTACAATTTTAATCCTTCAATAAAAAATAATTTTTAAATGGGTACGTACTATGTAGATAGATAGATAGATAGATAGATAGATAGATAGATAGACAGACAGACAGACAGACAGACAGATAGATAGATAGATAGATAGATAGATAGATAGATAGATAGATAAATAGATAGACAGACACAGACAGATAGTTGGCAGGGTTCTATTTAGTTTGGGGGGAAGTTAATGTGACTCTCATTCAGTGTTATAGATAAGTTTATTTTGGACACATGTTGTAACAGTACAGAGGTACAAGTGGCCAGGTGGTGGGATATTTCCCCTTCTATGTGAAGCACAGAAACAGGAAAATACTCTATTTTCAATAAATTTACTACATGTGTGTCATGTACTACACACTGTTACATTGTAGTATATAGTAGTTACTTGGTGCATATTAAGGTGACGGACGACAATCTATGAATATTTAATGAGGCAATTTACAAGCTTATTTTTCTCGCAAACTCAAAATCTAAAAACTAAAGCAGGACAACAGCTTAAACAATACAAAATGAGTTTCAAAGCCACTAGTATACAAGTTAAACATTCAATTTTACTGATGAGTACAGTTGCACGAGTTTGGTGTCAGTTTAAGAATTTATTAGCCTAGACAAGATCATTTTTTAACTATTACAGGTAAGTCTTCAACTTCCTCTAGGGCCCCACAAAGAGAAATTTCATCCAGACAAAAGTAATCTTCATAAAATAAGATGGAATTGTTTGTAGCAGATAAACAAATGCCTTCCATTGTGATTGTTTGCCATTGTATCGCTGGTTCTCTGTTAGTATCAATAAAAATTCTTCATGGAGCCCAAACTAATGCAGTAAGCGTTCAGCAAGACCAGAAATGATATACTTTCACTATAAACTGACACAAAAACAGCCAACATCTGTTCAGACAACTTTGCTTTCTTACAGCCATATTAGTATTTCGTATTACATAATAATACATAATCATAGTTATTGAGTCCATTCATGCAAAATGTCTCTTGACACGACACATGACAGTGCATTTCTCATGTGCACACACACAAATACCTTCAGGTAATCAACGTAAAGTTTGGGTGGGTGGAACTGTCACTCATCACCTAATTATATATAGAAATTTTGGGAGGAAACTTCTCAAGTAGCTTGGATGGACAGTTAGATGGATAGATAGTAATGTCTTAATAAACTAGACTAATAATATATAAACATACTCTATCATTCTATAGGCCCATTTCGGTTTGTTGATTCATATGGAGCTCAAAACCTGCTTGACAGGATTAACAAGTTCAGAGAGGTTTATGGTGAACACTTTGAACCAGCCCCATTGCTAGTTGAACATGCTAAAGATCCGTCCAAGAGATTCTATCCAAATTAACATAATTATGTGAATATGATGATTAGTGATGTAGGAAATGTAGGAAATGTATTTTTTATTTATAATTTGTAATGTAGTATTAAATTTATGAACCAATTTTCTCTCATCTCAATACGAAGAAACGAAGTAATAATTATTATGTAATATATAGTTAAACTACTCATTTACTAATAAGCATTACACAAATTACAGCACAAGAGGTATGGTTGAGACAAGAATGCACCACAAGTCTCCTCTAGACCAGACTTGAGTACAGAGTCGGCAGATTTACTGATCAATAATATAGTACAACTGATTCTACATGATTAGTACACACAACACTAATTTAATAAACTTGTAGTCTGTACACTGAAAGGAAATGTAAGCAAGTAGATCTATTTTCTATTGTAGAATAATGTCGTGGCCTAAAAGTTATTTTATAATACATGCATAATTATGTGTTTTTGAGCTGCAATATATTTGTTAAAATTCTAATGCAAGAAAGAACACGTAGGGATATCAAAAGTTCAAAACCAAAAAAATGTTGGGATGACAGCAACAAGATTGTACTGACCACTTTCATAATTATTATAATTCTACATATTAACGAAAGAACATGTAGGTATATTTTTAAAAAGCACACAAACTAGATTGGGACAGTCAGTACCTCAACAACAAAATTATACTGACCCCATATATGTAACCATACATACGTAAGTACATATGTCAATAAAGAGTAAAAGACAAAGTATATCCACTTATGTATGCTTTATGTATATTGAAGTGGTTAGTATTATTTTGTTGCCGAGGTATCGTCCCAATTTTGTTCGTGTGCTTCTGCTGTTTTAATATCTCTACATGTTTTTTCATTTTTTTGAAAATGTTTTTATTATTCTTGTATATGTATTTAATTTTAACACTTCATAATTATTAATTTTATGATAAAAATAGCACATTTTTAATTGCTACACTAAAAATTTGAACTAAGAGAAGATTTTTAGTGTTTAGTAATTTTTTTCATTGGCATTTTGTTCATACTCTTTCCAAGAAACATCAGTAATCTTCTCCATAACAAACCACATGATGTCACCATTAGACCAGTAGCTATCCAGAATGCATATTGATTCTGAGAACAGAAGAAACAGATTATTTTATGTGTATAAATGTAACTGCAAATTAGTTTACTATTTTTTGTGAGAACGAAATTAATGTTGACGGGCACAAACAATATGTGACAACCACCTTAACGCAAATCTATCTTGGTCAGTTTATAATTTGCATCAAAGTCACTTTCCACAAGATGCTGTGTATCACATATTTACTCATAGGAACACAATATAGGAATGTTATACATTAGTTTTACTAATCTGGTCTATGAGCTACAGATTTTAATTATTAAAATAATCTCCCTATTTTGTGTGGTAGGGAAACATTCGTGTTGAATTTGAGTGTGTATAAAATCATGAAAAATTGTTATTGGAATGCATATAAATGTCTTGTGCACAGACGTACATGTAGTCCAGTTAACAGGAGAGGATTCATATGGCAATTGAACTCACAGTAGAAAAAGAATATGATCAAAACTATGAATTTATAATGAGCACTCAATACTATTCTACTTAATCAATTTATTATTGTCAGTCAACATGAAAGTTTTTATACATAACGTTTTCTTTATCTACTGTATGTACATGTACAACTGAATCACAATAATATAATCATAGATTATATAGCCTACGCAGGCTATATAATCTATGTAGGCTATATAATCTATGATATACATGTAATTACATATATTAAAGAGGCATACAATAACTGTACTAGTACTATGGTACTGTAGTGTACAGTACCATAGTACTTGTTAGTTGTATAGTATTTCAGCTTGTACATGCATTGTAGTACATTGTCTATATAATGTATCAAGAGTACACTCAGTACAGTAATACCTTATACAGTAAGGTAATATTAAAATTTGACAGACATGGGGCCGATTACAATTTTAATTGATTACACTTTTTGTGTATTCATAATTGTAATCATAATTCTAATCACAGTTTGATAACTGTGATTACAATTATGATTTCAAATTGCTTGACTCTCAACAATTGATAAAGGCTTCAAGTCGATAGCAACAAATAATACAATTGCATTTGTGATTTCATTCTGCTTTCCTGATGCCTTTGTCTATTCTACATCCAAAAAAGCTAAAAAGTGAGATTCAGGAAAGCAGAATGAAATCACAAATGCAATTGTATTATTTGTGGCTATCGACTTGAAGCCTTTATCAATTGTTGAGAGTCAAGCAATTTGAAATGATTTAGAGAAGGCAGAGCCTCGCTATACTATGCCTTCCAGGAAACATCCCAGTTGCAAACTGTTGACTGCACGCCACACTGAAGTCTGTACATCAGTTGAACATCTACTGCATCTTGCCCTATAAATATGCCCGACTGCAGACAACGCCAGTAATATGAAAAGGGCACAAGTAGATGAGGATGACAATGAAGATGAAGAAGATGATGATTCACTTCAATCAGTGGAACTTGGAGAGGAGCTTGACTTTTTGCCGACCCATTATCCCTGTTTCTCTCACATCATATACAATTTGTGGTTAAAGATGGCCTGAATAATGCTGACCAAGTAAAGCAAGTGCTTGGGAAGATCACAAGGCTTGTCAGTCAAGTACACCACTCCACAAAGGCCAGTGATGATTTTGAAGATGACTTGAAGTTGCAAATGGCCAATGCAACACGATGAAACTCACAGCTGACAATGATAAAGTCCCTGCTCCATGTGTTCAACTCAACCATGTAAAAACTGGACTGTGATGTCACTGAAATCATCTGCTAATGCCCACTTATCACAGTTCGAGGAAGAAGGGTTCAAGCTTGCTGCTGCTCTTGACCCCAGATGAAGCTAGCATGGTGTACACCAGAAGAGCCAACAGATCTCAAGCAAGCTGTTCTTCAAAATGCTGAAGCCATGAGTGCATTTTTCCCCTCCTCTATGACTTCTGGTCAGGGTTCAGCCTCTCCAACAGACTCACCACCTAAAAAAAGGTCAATTCTCTTTCAGTTCACGAAGGACAATCCAAGACGAGAGATATCTTCTGGCAATTGCAGTCTACTATTAAAAGTCCCTGCTTACTTGAGGATGATGATCCACTGATATATTTGAAACACCACCAACTCTCGTATCCAATATTTTCAAAACTTGCTTGTCATTTCCTAAAAGTTCCAGTCTCAAGTTTACCAGTTGATCAACTTTTTTTCATTGCTGGAAAATCTTTAGACCTGAAAGGTGCCTTCTGCGTGATGAAGTGTTTGATAGTTATTAGTAATTTCCTTTTGCCAACCAAAAAAAATGTATGTAATTGTAATCATAATCGTAAATAATCAGGATTTTTTGACCGTAATAGAAATCAGTCTCAGTAATCATGGTGTAATTGTCATTGTAATCAGTCCCAACCTATTGCTATTTGATGATTTAGCTTAATTTTCTTTTGATTTTCTAACAAAACTAACTCTAACACTGTATACTAAATATCTCAAATACTTTCTGACATCATGCTATATACTTTTTATCAAACTCACTTCTTCTAATGAAGAGTCTAAATTCATTCCAAATGCCATACCCACAAGTCCACAAAGAGTAGCAGAAAACATTCCCATTTCCAGTTGAAGACCAAGTCTTAACATTACATTACGCTGACTGTCTAAATTAATAAGTATAATACTTTCACTCTGATCTATCAACTCTTTCAATTGCTGAACTCGACTCAATAAGTTCTCAGCCTATAAAATATGCACTTGTATGATGTATATTGCTTGTGTAATTTATGTGTGTGTAACTGTGCATATACATATCAGCCTTTTAGGTTTTATACATGTACAAGGTTCCATACAGAGGAGGGGATGCCCTGGGATTCCCCCCACAGAGTTCCTAAAGTTTAATACTATAAGGCAGCTGTTAAACAATTGTGGTTTTTTAATGTGATGAATATTTACACCTCTTTTTTAAATATCATCAGCTACAGGCCCTGAAGCCACCCGAGGCAACTAGATTTAACAATTTTGATGGGCTCCACACCCTCCATATGCAGGGCCCTAGTTGGCCATGTGCTTATGTACATGGATGGGGCTTTGCCCTCCTTTATTTCGGCAAATACCTGTTTTGTCCCCTCTTGGCAACTTTTCTAAATGCAGCACTGCTATGATAATTTGCCTTTGCACAATTTTCTGTTATTCCCAACCCCCCCCCCCAAGATAAATAAATTCCTGTATGAAATCCTGATGTGTATTTTTGTATGTCGTATACAATTTCTGATGAGATATGAGAAATGCATTGATCGAGTATCTACTAAAGTGTAGCCAAATAGTACGTTTACGCTGGGCCCAATTCACGGCTCTGGGAATGATATAATAATTGAAAAGTAATGTGACTCGGCTGAAGATAACATATTTCTTACCTGCATCAGATATGCTTCCAGTATATTTCCAATATCATCAGTATCATCACTACTTCTGTCTTCACTAAATGATAATAAATCATATATAATAAATATATATATATCTAAGGCTGACACAAGTGATATAGCAGAACCACTTATTACTTATTAATCAGTTAATCTATGACCATTAACACGAGTAAGGTATGCTTTGTATTAAACTAAACCTGAACTTATCTTTCCCAATACCACACAGTATAAAGTAGAGACAGTTTGTACTCATGAATAGTGATGCACTGATAATCGGATTGGTAATCAGTATAAGTCCATTATTTTTAGTATTGGTTATTTCTGAAAGATGTAACTGATATTGTAAAAAGTGTACCAATAATGTCATTTCTTGTGATTATAGCATCATTAATTGCTTTTATGATACTCATAATTATTGAGAAAATTATCTTTTTCATTGAATCAGAACAAGTAGGTAGATATAATATCGGATCGGTATCGGTTATCAGTACATATCTAAAGTAATTATTGGTTTATCGGAATATCAGTAAAATCCCTTATTTGTGCATCATTACTCATGAATAGAGTATAAAATAATAGTCAGCCATTGGCCACTTGACAAATACACATTGTTAACATTTGCTACTTACTATTCATGCACAATACAGTGTTTATTGAATGGTTAATGTGTATATCAAGTGTTGAGTGATAGTTACATGTACCTCACAATACCATATGGCCAAAAAAATTGGCTGGAATTGTATTTTGTGGATAAACACCACATACTGTAAATAAAAGTTGTTGGAATTAAAATTAGTGATGTCAGATAAAGTTTTGGTCAATCTTATCACTTAGCACTTGAGATAATCCAGACTCTAACCACAAGGCCACAACGACTAAAAATATCAGCAGTACTAGAGTTTGTTCTGATATCTGAAGCTATATTGAAATTAAAGTTACACCTTACAAATGTTAACAACACAGAAACTGTATTAAGAAGCTAACTGCCTGCAATCAATGCATACACTGTTGATACAATGTCATTCAATAGCAGAAATCTACAAGTAGCTAACTGCCTGCAATCAATGCGTACACTGTTGATACAATGTCATTCAATAGCAGAAATCTACAAGTAGCCAACTGCCTGCAATCAATGCATACACTGTTGATACAATGTCATTCAATAGCAGAAATCTACAAGTAGCCAACTGCCTGCAATCAATGCATACACTGTTGATACAATGTCATTCAATAGCAGAAATCTACAAGTAGCCAACTGCCTGCAATCAATGCATACACTGTTGATACAATGTCATTCAATAGCAGAAATCTACAAGTAGCTAACTGCCTGCAATCAATGCATACACTGTTGATACAATGTCATTCAATAGCAGAAATCTACAAGTAGCTAACTGCCTGCAATCAATGCATACACTGTTGATACAATGTCATTCAATAGCAGAAATCTACAAGTAGCTAACTGCCTGCAATCAATGCGTACACTGCTGATACAATGTCATTCAATAGCAGAAATCTACAAGTAGCTAACTGCCTGCAATCAATGCATACACTGTTGATACAATGTCATTCAATAGCAGAAATCTACAAGTAGCTAACTACTGGCAATCAATGCATACACTGTTGATACAATGTCATTCAATAGCAGAAATCTACAAGTAGCTAACTGCCTGCAATCAATGCATACACTGTTGATACAATGTCATTCAATAGCAGAAATCTACAAGTAGCTAACTACTGGCAATCAATGCATACACTGCTGATACAATGTCATTCAATAGCAGAAATCTACAAGTAGCCAACTGCCTGCAATCAATGCATACACTGCTGATACAATGTCATTCAATAGCAGAAATCTACAAGTAGCTAACTGCCTGCAATCAATGCATACACTGTTGATACAATGTCATTCAATAGCAGAAATCTACAAGTAGCTAACTGCCTGCAATCAATGCATACACTGTTGATACAATGTCATTCAATAGCAGAAATCTACAAGTAGCTAACTGCCTGCAATCAATGCGTACACTGCTGATACAATGTCATTCAATAGCAGAAATCTACAAGTAGCTAACTGCCTGCAATCAATGCATACACTGTTGATACAATGTCATTCAATAGCAGAAATCTACAAGTAGCTAACTACTGGCAATCAATGCATACACTGCTGATACAATGTCATTCAATAGCAGAAATCTACAAGTAGCTAACTGCCTGCAATCAATGCATACACTGTTGATACAATGTCATTCAATAGCAGAAATCTACAAGTAGCCAACTGCCTGCAATCAATGCATACACTGCTGATACAATGTCATTCAATAGCAGAAATCTACAAGTAGCTAACTGCCTGCAATCAATGCATACACTGTTGATACAATGTCATTCAATAGCAGAAATCTACAAGTGCCAAGGAGGTTTCCTGGTGAATTTCATGTCTGAGCAGAAATTTAAGAGAAAATCAGGTGACAAATGGACAACTATGAATTATTATACACGTAATTATAGAGATAAGTTGATTTGTTAGTATAACTGAAATTTTAGACTCTTGTATATTATTCTAAAATGCATCAGTAATCTAAAACAAAAATGCTGGATTGCGTCTGTGGACATGAGATGATCACCCGGGAATTGAACCCGGATATTCTCTGGGCAGGAAAGATAGCATACCATTAGCTTAATGATCGAAGTATCCACATAACATAGCCAGCACTTGTCAAATAGTAATTTGTCCATTTATAGCTAAAGTGTTGTGTCAATTAACACATACTACATACAGTGTGTATATAAAGTAATTATATAAACAGTTGTTCAACTAAACAAGCTAAAATTTACTATATAGTTACAGGGGAGGAAATAAATTCAGTCATTAGTGCTCACCACAGTACACCTAGCATGCATCGTGATGGTAAATCCAGTTCTCATTAGGCACAATTTGGTGCTACAAGAGTAATGGAGCAATACTTATTTCTAACCCTGGCTATACGTGTAGGTAATGTTTCTGGAAATAAAAAAAAGCTTTATAATTTGTGAGTAAACGTCACATGCATTCTCCTCCCTTGGGAGTCAATGTGGTTTTGATGGTATGGTAAATAAAAGTAGTCTAATACAACTCCATACTATTACAAGCTTATGAATAGTGAAGGAGTCTAATACAACTTCATACTATCACAAGCTTATGAATAGTGAAGGAGTCTAATACAACTTCATACTATCACAAGCTTATGAATAGTGAAGGAGTCTAATACAACTCCATACTATCACAAGCTTATGAATAGTGAAGGAGTCTAATACAACTCCATACTATCACAAGCTTATGAATAGTGAAGGAGTCTAATACAATTCCATACTATCACAAGCTTATGAATAGTGAAGGAATCTAATACAACTCCATACTATTACAAGCTTATGAATAGTGAAGGAGTCTAATACAACTCCATATTATCACAAACTCATGAGCTGTGAAGGAGCATCCAATAGATCTACTTCTAGAGTTATCAGACTGTATAATTGGTTTCCTATAAAGGCATGTATAGTAGTAGATACCCACATAATTTTCCTAATATGGTAAGTTTTCTAAAGAGTCTGGGTGCATACAGTTAAATGCTTCTTTGTGAATTTGTCATTCACGTGCTCATGAATTATTGATACCATATTTTACATGTAATCTGTAGTCTAAACATACCCAGTGAGAGCACAATGGCTGAGGTACATGTCAGCCATGTCATCTTCGTAATCTAAGACATCTGTAAGTGTGTCTTCAATGTCTTTTACAAGAGAGTAGAACTCAGACAAACTATAAAGGGAAAAATGAATATCAAATCTAGCCATTATTTGGTGTGCCAGAAAGTTCACAGTTTCTATGGTTACAAATATTGAAAGGGTACAGTTTGTATAGTTAATACAGTGCTTGAAAGTTGAAATAACGTCCAGCAATTGACCATTTTCCAGACGTTTTGTCTCTTTGTCTGGACAAAATTGCATTTGACCGGACATAGCCTCTATCATCAAATGGGTACAATGCTAATTGTGAGACTTATTTTGGACAAAATTCACAACTTACTGGTCAAATATTTTTTTGTCCAGATGCTTCTGCTGGACACTTTCAAAAATTATTTTGATCATTGTTAATATAACAATTCAAACTAACAGTACAAGACATATACTAGTCTACCTAGCCAATGTTTCAAGCAATTAATCTCATAGTCTTATAATTAATTATACAGATGATAAAGGGGCGAACCTGAGGAAGCAAGAATTACATTGGAGTATGCGGAAACCATCCATTGCAGTGACATTCAGTATTTGTAGACCCTAAGGTGGGGCTTGTTCAGGCCTGTTCAGGCTTGTTCAGGCTTGTTCAGGCCAGGCTTGCCCAAATAATATTTTCCTTCTAGTGTGTTGGTTGTTCAGTTTGAAATCCCAACTCTGTATTTCTATTTGCACACACAAAGAGACTATTGTGACCCTTCAGGCCTTTACCCATATTATCTGGACTAATTACCAATAAGTGTATTGTAGCAACATACAATCAAGTGCATTCTCACATGCTATACTCAAACAGTATGTATACACTGCAGAAATGGGATACATTTGTGGGAACTATCATGTTGTAGATCAAGATTGGAACTTGTTGTGTTTTTAATGGCTTCATAGCACATATTGGTTTTAATTACTGCACCACATAATGTCCAGTTATAATGTCCTGGTGAGAACTTTATCATGTGTGTAGTCATATAGTACTGTTAGTACATATCATACATACATACCATTAATGTATCATTTATACCTCTTACTATGATGAAGAAGAATGTGCAACTGTCCTCTATCAACTGAGAATAGACGTGGATCTAGTAACACATTGAGTACATCCACAATAGAAGGATGCAGTTCATTTAGTCTATCATCCAATACTGAGAACTATAGAGAAAAATGGGAGCTCAATAATGAGTTTGTCCTGGGAACTGTATAGAAAATGATTGATAAATGAGAGTTCAATAATGAGTCTATCATTCAATACTGAGGACTGTATAGAAAACGATTGATAAATGAGAGTTCAATAATGAGTCTATCATTCAATACTGAGGACTGTATAGAAAATGATTGATAAACGAGAGCTCAATAATGAGTCTATCATTCAATACTGAGGACTGTATAGAAATGATTGATAAAAGAGAGCTCAATAATGAGTCTATCATTCAATACTGAGGACTGTATAGAAAATGATTGATAAATGAGAGCTCAATATTGAGTCTATCATTTAATACCAAGAACTGAACGACAGAATCAACATAATATTATAATCAAGTACTGAGAACTGTACAGGAATAATACTTAAGTACATATAATTGCTGGAAAAACATATTTTCTAACCATTTTTGTGAACATTGCTTCTAAAACACAAAATTCAAAAGGAAGACTTTCAGATGTGTTCTGTAGTCTCTCCTATACAAGATGGAGACAGCAAGTAAGTATATAGAACAGCTGTACTGAACACATACCTGTAATTCAGGAATGAAATCAACAATAGCTGGATGATCACTGTCTAGCAACATCATGTGATTATTATTAACAATAGCCTTTATATGCTACAGAATAGGAAATATTATATACGTATGTGTAGTTGTGTACATATCAAAGCTGTGATGAATATCTCATTGGTGTGTCACTAAAACACACATACAGATTAAGACAACCATGGACAAATTTTGTATGAGAATTATAGTAAATGTAGTTGTACAGTAGATAGTAAACACACTAACAAGTACAGTAGATCGTAAACACACTAACACACATACCTCAAGTCCTCAATCTCTACATGGTACATATATACAGAGAGTTACATGTACAAACAAATGAGGTACATTGAAAAAAGTATCCCTATGATTGCTTTACAATGTCTATCATGCTATCATTAATGAAACAACTACTTCGAGGTTATGAATCATTATTCATGTCCGGAACTCAACATTTCATACTCATTTGTTTTTCCACTCATCTTAATTGTGAAAAGATTCTTCTTTACATTTTGCAGAGCAAATATTAGTTGGTTTCAAACAGTTCTTCCATCTGCTTTCTTCCTGCTGGTACTCAAGAGCGTGTTGCAGAATAATGTTACTAACTTCCTTAACTACATATGTAATGTGTTTGTACCTACTGTCTCCATCTCGTACAGGAGAGACTACAGAACACATCTGAAAGTCTTCCTTTTGAATTTTGTGTTTTAGAAGCAATGTTCACAAAAATGGTCAGAAAATATGTTTTTTTCATTTGAAGCAAATATACAGAATATAATTGAAACTGGTGAGAAAGCAATCATAGGGATGGCCTTGTGGGTGATAAAATATACCTCTAATCTCATTATAACCCTTACCAAAATTAATGTAGATACTAGATAGACAACACACATACACATATATGAACAATCATAATAGTTATATGTACATGTACTACATATACTTGTAATCATACTAACATGTACATGTACTACCAATACTTGTAATCACACTAACATGTACATGTACTACCAATACTTGTAATCACACTAACATGTACATGTACTACCAATACTTGTAATCACATGTACATGTACTACCAATACTTGTAACATGTACACGTACACAATGTACTACCAATACTTGTAATCACACTAACATGTACATGTACTACCAATACTTGTAATCACATGTACATGTACTACCAATACTTGTAACATGTACATGTACACAATGTACTACCAATACTTGTAATCACACTAACATGTACATGTACTACCAATACTTGTAATCACACTAACATGTACATGTACTACCAATACTTGTAATCACATGTACATGTACTACCAATACTTGTAACATGTACATGTACACAATGTACTACCAATACTTGTAATCACACTAACATGTACATGTACTACCAATACTTGTAATCACATGTACTACCAATACTTGTAACATGTACATGTACACAATGTACTACCAATACTTGTAATCACACTAACATGTACATGTACTACCAATACTTGTAATCACACTAACATGTACATGTACTACCAATACTGTAATCACACTAATGTGTACATGTACTACCAATACTTGTAATCACACTAACATATACATGTACTACCAGTACTTGTAATCACACTAACATGTACATGTACTACCAATACTTGTAATCACACTAACATGTACATGTCTCCGATAACATCATGTATATGCTTAGGTTTGGTGTTGGTGTCTTTGGTGGTTTCATTACCCCGGCCTTCACCTAATGCCTAGTATTAAGATAGCCTGTTCATACAGGCGTATGAGATGTTTGATTCGGACCCTGCCAGCTGGGCTGCCTTGGTAGCTCAGTTGGTAGAGCATCTGTCTGGAGTACAGAGAGTCATGGGTTCGAATCCCACCTGAGGCAACTCTCATTTTCATTTTTCCATTACCTCTTGTGTCTTTCTTTCTTTCTTTCTTTCTACATCTCCGATAACATCATGTACTACCAATACTTGTAATCACACTAACATGTACATGTACTACCAATACTTGTAATCACACTAACATGTACATGTACTACCAATACTTGTAATCACACTAACTCGATGTGGATAGTCAACACATATACACACAAGTGTGAAGACGGTAAACAATCAGGTAGTCAATATACTATACCTGTAATCTTATTATAATACTTGTAATCTCATTATAACACTAACTAGATGTACATGTCAATAGTCAACACACATACACATGTGTGAAGTACTATATGTAATCTTATTATAATGCTTGAGATACATGTATAGTCTATTGTACACATGTGTGAACAATCACATAAGTACTATATGTAATCTTAATACAATCGTACTTGTAATCTTACTATATAATACTTGAGATACATGTATAGTCTATTGTACACATGTGTGAACAATCACATAAGTACTATATAATAATATGTGCTTGTAATGCTTAGTATAATCTACTGTACAAATGTGTATACAATCATATCGTCACTACCTTTAATCTTAGTATAATATTTGTAATCTTACTATAATGATTAGTATAATGAGATATAGTCTACTGTATACATGTACATTCATATACGTAGCTAGTTACTACCTGTAATCTTAGTATAATACTTGACTGTCGTACATATAATGAAGAGAGTGTTGAGAATCTGATGTCACGCGGTTGTAATTCAAATTCTGATAGTACCTCTGTTTTTTTCATTACTATAAAACAAGAAATAATAAGCGAGCTACAATTAATGTGTTGCCGAATGTTTGTTTATTTGACCAATAATTGCTATCCCAATACCCCTCAGTGCCACAGGACTGTCACCCACATAGGCTCACCCACACAATGCACTACTAATATTATTGAAGGTACAACAGATTCAGCTTTATAAATGAACAAATGTGACTTTAAAGAGCTAGGCTATAACACAGTGGATGAAATGCATATTTTGGTTGTGTACAAACCACATCCCACCTGACAGTAATATACTGTGATATGGAAGTGTCAGACATAATTATACATCAGAGGTGGAGTGACAAAATTTTGATTGGTGAGGTTGAGAGTTGAATAAGTACATTTTTATTGATAATTGTATTACAGACTAAAGTATAATCAACATAATTATATATTATGCAACATGCATAATAAATGACCATGTGCTATGAATAAAAGCACTCATGCAAAAAAAAACCCACAAAGGCATAGTTCCCATTTAACACGTAGGTTAAATGCAAATAAACAAACTAACACACTGTGAGAAAAATTATAGAAATCATGTCATTATGAGTGAGCTCAATCTACATACAATTCAATGTACATATAATAATGGTCCTCACAAAAAGTGGTCAGGTTGAAACCTGACTAACCTGACCTATCGCTCCGCCACTGTACATGTAGTGTGTAGCTGCTATATGAAAAATGTTTGTATGAAAACATTTGCTGTGCAAACTTTCATCACCATGCAAATATTTTGCGATGTATTTTGTGAGTTTAATTTTAGTGCAACAAATTATTGAATAATTATAAAGGCAGTTTCTGCATGTAACTCTCCCTAGCAAATAGAAACAAAACTACAACCCACCCACTAACAAAACCGCTAACAAATTGACTGCCTAGAATACATGATGTAATACAATGACTGTTAAATGAAGCAGGACACTGAAATGACTGTTAAATAAAGCAGGACACTGAAATGACTGTTAAATAAAGCAGGACACTGAAATGACTGTTAAATGAAGCAGGACACTGAAATGACTGTTAAATGAAGCAGGACACTGAAATGACTGTTAAATAAAGCAGGACACTGAAATGACTGTTAAATAAAGCAGGACACTGAAATGACTGTTAAATAAAGCAGGACACTGAAATGACTGTTAAATAAAGCAGCACACTGAAATGACTGTTAAATGAAGCAGCACACTGAAATGACTGTTAAATAAAGCAGGACACTGAAATGACTGTTAAATAAAGCAGCACACTGAAATGACTGTTAAATAAAGCAGGACACTGAAATGGCTGTTAAATAAAGCAGCACACTGAAATGACTGTTAAATAAAGCAGCACACTGAAATGACTTAAATAAAGCAGGACACTGAAATGACTGTTAAATAAAGCAGCACACTGAAATGACTTAAATAAAGCAGGACACTGATATGACTGTTAAATAAAGCAGGACACTGAAATGACTGTTAAATAAAGCAGCGCACTGAAATGACTGTATATTACATGACTTTATAAACTAATCAGTGCTTCATTTTAAACTTACCTTCTGTAAAATAATTTCCTTGAGCATTAAATCTAGTCTGGAATCAAGAAATATTATAAGTAAAAAATCACTTTTGTTGACTATACAATTGGGTCACCACTGTATAGTCAACAACAGACATAAATGGTCATGTAAAATACAACAAACCACCCACTATATATTATAGTAACAAAACAGCATACAACACTTTAAGTTGACTGCCTAGAATGTATGATTAATGTACATTACTGTTACTTGAAGTACCCTTGTTTTTTGATCCAATGTAATAAGCACCAACATAAACTTCCACATGTACATAAGAGATGTCAATTTTGCCATAAATATGGAATTAATGCAAGTTTCAAACTCACTGTGTGTAATAATGGACTAGCTATTCCATCACTTGTGGTAAAATATTTTAGACTTGAATTTGCAATTTTTATATCAGAATGTAGACTACTGATTGATCTTGACGGTATACAGTTTTGTGAATTTAACCAACTGACTGCACTCTGATGAAACACACTGTTGTGTACTAATCTGATTTGTACCACCTCCTGTTTTACTTGTGGGTGTGTCAACAAACATGTAAACAAAGTTCTGTATTGATGTTTAGTGTGAATCACTGTTCTCATAGTCCCTATGAATTTCAGATCTCCAAATACATCGGTTAAACCACGTGGGTACGAGTACGAGCATGCGCATGTTTGACTCAATGAGCCACACCTCAAATTTTGCTTCCGCTATAATTTACCACTGCCAGGGGTACTGAAGCCATTCTGCATTTTCTTCCTTTTAGCAAGTTTCAGTCAGGGCTCTTTATCATTTCCTTCTTCATTACAATAGACATTTGCAGAAATGGCAGGCGAGCAAGTGTAAGTTTTAACAGCTATAATGCATGCTAAACACGTAACATGAATTAGATACTGGATTTCAATTTATATAATTTTTTTTTTCTTTTACAGAGCAGATATAGCATTGATTGGTTTGGCTGTTATGGTACGTTATAATTGAATTACATATTCTTTTTACTGTTCTTTTATTCATCACAGTAATGTTTTATATTTGCAGGCTATTTTTTGGAATATAATGAGTGCAATTTTATACTAGACTTGCAGAACTAGACTCACCACTATCATACTAATAGCATCACTAAATTGTTATTTTATCAGGTTTATATTTAGGACTTGCAGTTTAGAGGTCACCTAAATAATGTGCCATTTTGTTCTTAATAACTTTTAATATAACTCTACAATGGTGCTTGAAACCACTGCAGTATTAGTATGGTACTGTGTTTTCTAATAACCCTAGATAACACTGTACACGTGTGGGGTTTTTTTGTTTTTTTTGCAACCTACTTTTAAGAAGTGTTTTTTTTTGTTTTCATAAAAATGTTCCAAACAACAAACAGGATTATAATAATGTTTCTCTTTTCCACTCTACTACTTCTCATAGGGCCAGAACATTATTCTGAACATGAATGATCATGGTTTTGTGGTATGTGCTTACAACAGAACTGTTGAGAAAGTGGATCACTTCCTACAAAATGAAGCAAAAGGTACGATATCTTAGAACAATGTAGAATTATCATTACATTAATCTATATCTGTAATGTTCTTGGTAGGGTTTTATAGGGTGTTAGGTCTGAGGGCTGCACGAAAGTGAAACCAATTGAAAATGCATTGATCTAAATAACTGATTTCATGATTTTGAACATAGTACATTGTAATATTATATTACATTGCTTGCCATTCTAAACTAATTATTTATTCATAGCTGTACTTATTAAACACAATTCATAGTCATTAGTAAGCTGTATGATATATATTCATGTGTACCCTTAATTTGTTTGAGTCCTGTTGCTATTTACAAAATACATATCTAACAATCCCTGTCTATGCTAGTATTGTATGTATCATCCATCTATTCATGATTCTCTTTATAGGTACCAAGATTGTTGGAGCTAAAAGTATTGAGGAGATGGTAAAGAAACTGAAGAAACCACGTCGTGTGATGATGTTAGTCAAGGCTGGACCAGCTGTAGATGCTTTCATTGAGCAAGTACTCCCATATGTAGAGAAAGGTGATATCATTATTGATGGTGGAAATTCTGAATATTTAGACACTCAGGTGAGTGAATATATTATACTAAATTATAAATATAAAAAATAAAAGAACATTTAAGGATATTGAAACCAAAAAAAGCATGCAAACAAGTAATTAACCACAAAATCAAACTAACCACTTCCATATAATAACTTAAGTATTGAAAATTTAATTTCAGGAGGGAGAACAATAATTAATTTTTAAGCTAACCATCATTTTTGTAGCAATTTCATGCAGTAAGATCTAATGACTATTGATATACTGACTTTAGAATTAGGATACCTAAAGGAATACTTTACTGAAAAATGATTTTGAGCAAACGCTTACTTTGGTCGCTTGTTATTCCGCCATTTTGTACAGGAAGTCAATGAAATTTGTATCCAGGAAGAGCTATTATTAAACTTCTTAGATAACCAAATTTCATTGACTTCCTTACTAATAGCAGAATGACGAGTGATTGAATTGTTTGATCAAAATTATTTTGCACAAAAGTGTCTCTATTCAAAAATAGGGTCATATATAATAAGCAATATTGTTAAATCAAAAATTGAAATTGTGAAAAATGAAATGTAATATTACAGGAAGCATAGTATTCAATTATATACTACAAATCTTGCATACATAAATACATATTACTACATTATAATAATTATATAGAAAGCATAGTATTATTTAAAATTTTTATTGTCTTTGGCCTTCATCCAATTTGTGGAAGGATATGGAAACTTGTGGGATATGATTAGCTATGGAGGTCAAGAATGCAGTAATACTCTCTATGTAGGAAGTGCCCCAGGTTTTTAAAGGGATTTACTAGATTTTCAACCTGAAAAACATTTTTAGAACATCTTTTAGTTAGCTACTTTATTTCTGTAGGGTAGAGTTCTCAAACAATGTCATCTCATTATTGCCATTGATATAGTACATACATGTAGTAGTCTACAATGTATAGTAATAGTCTACAATGTATATAGGTTCTGTTTTACAAAATAAATAAACTGCTACACAACTTTTTAACGAAAAGACCTACTTATTAAAGATATATGGAGAACAAAGTATCCCTATGATTGCTTAGTGATGTTCAGGCACCAGATACCTTTCTCTCGTCTGAAACCCAACAACATATTCTATTTACTTGTTTTTCCATTCTTCTTACTTTTTGACAAGTTGCGATGTATTTCATCTACAAGAGCTATTAATTTATCCTGCTTGTCTGCTAGCTCAAGCAGACATTCATTTACGCACCTTGCCCAATAATTGGCTAAGCCCCCTGGAATGACGCACAATGTATTCAATGCGTATGTGATAGAACAAAGATATAAATTTATATACATTAAACGAAAGGGCCATAAAAGAACTTTGGCTAATAGTGCCCGTAATATTAAAGCGCATTCACATTCACCATGACCTCAGAAAAATGTTCATAACTTTAGTTTGGAATAACAAATGATCTTTTACCTGCACCATTTCATATAAATATCCTTCCTGTTCTTTTTTTGTGTATGTCAAATTTCAATCCATTGCTTCATTATTGAGTTACAGTATAATCATGTATTACATTAAACTATACACTATATTACATATAAAGCCATCACATCCTAATTTTGAGGTCATCATGAATGTGAACAGACTTTAGTATATTCGTTCCATTGAAATAGTTATTGACTGAATATATTTATATCTTGTTGTTATTGTAGCGTCGTTTTAAATCCCTTGGCGAAAAGGGTATTTTATATATGGGATGTGGTGTTAGTGGAGGAGAGGATGGTGCTCGTTATGGACCTTCTCTTATGCCAGGTGGAGCAGTAGAGGCTTGGCCATCTGTAAAAAATATATTCCAGGTAGCTATGCACATGTACATGCCAATCTATCTCCATCTATCTATCTATCTATCTATTTATCAACATCTATCTATTTATTTGTCTATCTATTTGTGTGTTTATTCATCTATTTGTATATATACTATTTTTCTCTAGAGTATTGCTGCTAAAGTTAACAATGAACCATGTTGTGACTGGGTTGGTGGTGATGGTGCAGGACATTATGTGAAGATGGTACACAATGGTATTGAGTATGGAGACATGCAGGTGAGATCAAATTAATTTCTTCACTTGTACATGTATTTATGAGTTTTAGTATAGTACTAATATATCAAATGGTTGAAATGGACATTCAAGAATCACTAGACTACAATGAAATATTCATATGGACTGGTTTACATTATCATTAATTACCAGTTTTCATTACCTGTTAATATGTGAAGCATGTGATATATGATGAAGACTCTACTAGGTTTAACCTGTTTTCATTACCTGTTATTCTTTTCATATAATAGTTAATCTGTGAAGCATATGATCTTATGAAAACTCTATTAGGTTTAACTCCATCTGACATGGCTGAAGTAAGTTAATTTATCAGAAGAATGAAACTATTTTAAAATATTCATCTCTTCTTCTTTTCAGGTGTTTAAGGAGTGGAACAAAGGTGAACTGGACTCTTTCCTCATTGAAATCACTGCTGATATTATGGCTTACAAGGTGACATTACTATGCTATTACTGTTTCAATATTTGTTTATTGGCCTACAAATGCTTATTTTTGTGTGAAAACAAGGATGTCAAAAATACGTTTTATATACATACAAAATACATGTATATATAAACATATATAAGTACTAATATCATGTATGTTATAACACACCTATGAGTGACTACATATATGTGACTGTGTAATGTGTGTATATGAAAATCAAGTCTTGCTTCATTTTCAAGTTTTTTAAAAATGTTTAAGATCAGTCGCTCATGTTTCAGCCATCTTGTGTAAGCACCTAACAATATTTGGTATTTAGGTGTGGCAACATCTTGTCTTCAAAATTAAAAGTTTTATTTGTTTTTTATAAGACGGCTGAAAAACAATCGATTGAAAAAATATATTATATATTTATGTTGTATGAATATTAGCAAGCAAAGGAGTATCTCTTCACAAACAATATAATTTTTAGGATACTGATGGTGCTCCACTAGTAGAGAAGATCAAGGATTCAGCTGGTCAGAAGGGTACTGGGAAATGGACTGCCATTTCTGCATTGGACAAAGGAATGCCACTTACATTGATTGGTAAGTATATGAATTCTATTTATCAAATATTAGAATAGTCTCTCTGTAGTCTCTTACTAATGTTATGTAATATAATATTAGTGTTAACTATTCATTATCAATAGTATTGTTTGTAATATTTAAGACTGAAAAGGGACACTTTCTTACAAAACAATTTTCATCAAACACTTGCTGTCAGTTGCTCGTCACTTTGTACAGGAAGAGGAAGTGAATGAAATATGTTACCCAGTAAGAGCGATTATTAAGCTTCTTACGAATTGACTTCAATTTAGGATAAGTCAAGATTATTTTGAGGCCCTTTTAGAAAATTGTAGTTCAAGTGCACATTCTTTTACCTGCCACGCCCATTAACTGACTGAGCCCCCTTTAATGACACAAACTCAAACCTGTGGGAAAGCAATCATAAGCCTAGGATGGTCCTATAGGCTATAAAACAAGGGAAGGAAGGTGACGAGTCTGACGACTACAAATCACATTTTGTTTTTGTAGATTCACACTTTTGAATTGTTGTTATTCTGTTTACAGGTGAAGCAGTGTTTGCTCGCTGTCTCTCATCACTAAAAACTGAACGTACTGAGGCCAGCAAAGTTCTGCCAGGACCCAGTGTTGCATTTACTGGAGACAAGAAAGCATTTATTGAAGATATCAGACAGGTTAATAAACACTTGTTTACTCATTAAGCTACTGTGTAATTGTGGTTTCATGCTTCATGTAAGCCAGCATGAAATAATTAGAGTATATATGGTATGTAACTACACTAGGGCTAGGCAGGAGTATGGTTTTATTGTAGTACCAATTATGCTCTAATTATTTCATGGAAGCACAAGCCACAATCAGTGGTGTAGATAGAGCTGACTGCCAGACATTTTGAGCTATTTTAACCACTCTTGTCCTGCTCCCATATACTTTGTATCAGGGCGGGAAATAAGCCTACAACATCTGGTTAGCAATTCCGTCACCAATGCTCACCACAGTACAACTAGCATGTATTGTCATATCAAAATCTGGGGCTCCTTAAGCTAATTTTGGTGCTCAGATGAGCACTGGAGCACTGTTATTTCCCACTCTGCTTTGTATACAGTTCAGTTTCAATTTAACAGACATTCAATAGATTTTTTAGACAATGTCCTGTATGACTGGCTGTTTCCATACTATAAAGTTTAAAAAAAACCTTGGTCTGTAAAATATCTGTACCTGATCTATACTACTTGTTTATACATGTATTTACTGTATAGGCACCTATACATGTACCTATACCAGTATAAGGTATAACACTAATATATATCTTGTGTTCATTTCCAGGCTTTGTATGCTTCTAAGATAGTATCATATGCACAAGGATTCATGTTGCTAAGGGAGGCTGCTGTGACATATGGCTGGAAACTGAACTATGGCTCTATTGCTCTAATGTGGAGAGGTGGTTGTATTATTCGTAGGTATGTGCTGCTAATAGGCTGTTGCTCATGTATTTGATTCATTGTGTATCTTTTATACATAGTCGTTTCCTTGGCAACATCAAAGAGGCTTTTGAAAAGAACCCTGATCTGAAAAATCTGTTACTGGATGATTTCTTTAAACAAGCCATTTTGAAATGTCAAGTGAGTCAGTCTCCACTTTCTACTCATATATTAATAGTATTATATATGTTATAGTTATAGAATACGCACAAGGTCTATTACTGAAATATAATCCCTAGCAATGAGGGGGGCACTCCCATGGGATTTTATTTCAGTAAAATAGACCGCGTTTGCATTCTATAACTAATTTATAGCCACCCACTTCACTTCAAACACTTGCCTTGCTACTTTCCCTCAACTAACAAAGGATAATGTTGATATGTATGGCTTTTTACAAGTCCTTCTATACATTCAAACAAGTTAGAAGCCTGTGCTATTAAAAATATGGTAGTTATGAAGCTTAGCCAGAGTGTGGGCATTCATTCCCATGGGCATGTTATACACTCACTTGGTGTCTTTCTTGAATTTCACATCTGTAGCTTTCTTAATGCTTCATCTCTCCACCAAAAGAAATTAGAATCTTGAATCTTGTAAAATGCAAGAGTTATCGAGCCAAGAACAGTTGTTTCTGTAATGCCCCGCCCACATTATTTTCTAATTCACACGCGTGAGACTATTACTTTGTTTACAGCGTCTGTGAAACTGGAAAGTTATAAACCGGTCTATAACTTCCAATATGCGAAATATAGCAACAACATGGTAACAGGCTATAAACATAATATATATAACAATTTTATAATTATTAAAAAAAAATTATAATAATTGTATAATATATATAATGAGATTCATAGCCCGTATAATTTCAAAAGGCGAAGTTTATATTTCACATATAAACTGCAAAGCAGATATAATGATAAATCTGTAAGGATTAAAGTTTGGTCTTGTTTGGTATCCTATTTTATATTTGTTCAGTACTAATCATCATGTATGAATCACATAATAAAATATACCAGTGCGGTTTATATGCATTATATAAACCTGCAAATTGGAAGTTTGTACCCTCCGGCATCTGGCCTGCAGGCAATATCTTATCTAAACTTTCCTCATAGCTAGTGTATATAGTGCATTTATAATTATATATCTGTTTATATTAATATAGGATTCATGGCGTAAAGTTGTTGCCAAAGCAGTTATTCATGGTGTACCAACTCCTACTTTTAGTTCAGCCTTGGCTTTCTTTGATGGATACAGGTAATATATGATCATATCTAATATCACATGAGATATTTCAGGAGAGATGGGAGGGAAGGGGGAGGGGTTCATACAAACCTATTCACTTTACACTCTGCTAAACTTAATTCTAAATTTTGATACTTAAATAACGAAGAGGTGTGGTCATTACCATGCGTGTTATAATGGTATCTGTGTTATTGGTACAAGGATGAAGAGTATACATGGATCTCATTTTCTAGATATTCTGAATTCAATGTGAAAAGTGTATGCAAATTATGAAATCACTATGGACAATACATAAATACTTCAAGAAGTGAAAGTATAAAAATTTATATTTTGAATGTGAACCATGATGTTCTGAGAACTTACAAAATTAATTATTATACAACAAAGATAAATTTAAAATATGTGAACAAGAATTAATTGCAAAGAGGGAATTTAACATTTCAAATTGTCCAGAATTCATCTGGGAGAAACTACTGATGAAAGATAATTGATATTTGGAGACTGTAATGATTGTAATAGTCATTCATAACTTTGGTACTTGAATTATAGCACATTGATGCTACACTAAGAAAGACAATTGTGTTACTGTACCACTTGTTGCAAAGTTTAGGTATGGTATATGTATACAGCTGGGGTCACTGGGCAAAATTTTAATATATCATTTTACACTCAGTTATTGTTGAGCTATAACTAAAAGTAAAGCATTGTGACTTTTAGTTGACTAAGCTATATATAAGTTTAAGAAACTGTCAAAAATCGTAACTATAATTAAAAGTGCTCATTATTGTCATACTAAAACAATACTGTTAACGGTCCCTTTCTATCTCAGGTCTGAACGTGTTCCTGCTAACCTGATTCAAGCACAGAGGGACTATTTTGGTGCACACACATATGAACTTCTCTCAAAACCTGGACATTTTGTTCATACCAATTGGACCGGTCATGGAGGAAATGTTTCGGCCTCAACTTATTCTGCTTGAACCCACTAATAGACAGACAATCAGTGAATGTTTTGAATGCTATCAGAAATCACAACTGAATTTTATCATTTTGTAGTTATTAGTATCATTTAGCTAGTCCATATTTTCATGATTGTTTTAACTTCTTTTAATCTTTAATAATGTTACATGATAGATCATAGATAGTTGCTGCATGGTGAAGTTTAAGTATTGATACAACTAATTATCAATGAACTCCAGTAGAGACCCTTTTGATCTTTAAACCTTCACACACTGCTTTTTCATGTTCATGTAAAATTACACAATTTGAGCCATGCCCCCAGTTATAGGCCTACTAATCTTTACAGTTCAGAAGGTCTCTTAAATTCATAATCTATAAAAACATTGCAGTATCATCAAATGAAAGAGTTATGCATTTTAATAAGATTCAGTATATAAATACTCTGAAACAACTTTTTAGAAAATAATGTCAGTTTTATGGTATCATTGAATAACATAGTAGATTATTGTCCTGGCTGGTACTGGATACTGACAAAAATGACAAATGGATATATATTTGTTCAGTTGTACACTGTAACCTAGCTACAGCTAGTCTGGTTACCCACCCCTTCGCTTGAGGAAGGAGCGGGTACCAAGACTAAGCTGCAGCACAGCCTGGAAGTTACACATTGAATTTTTGATATGATAAAAACTGGGTAGATGGGGAGGAGGTGCTTGTAGTATATCAACTTTGATCCTTGGCTACCACCCCTAGAACCCTAGGTCTTAGTAGATTGATGGTGTTGACCCTAGTCCCTAGCCCTAAGGTGGACAACTACATACAGGACTTAAATATACGTGCATAACAATATTCATCCAGTCATTGTTTGACATTATCTGATTGGCTAATATGACTGTGCATCATCAGTTACTATGGTAATATAGTATCACTCAAAACAACAGAGCTGATACCTTTATCAGTATATCATGTCCGAACAAAATCATCTTCGACCCACTTTTCATCAGCTATATGAGGAGTTAAAACCTGTTGCAGCCAACTGGGAACAATTTGGAAGATACTTGGGTTTTATACCAGACGATCTCAAAGTAATTGCTAAAGATGAACCAGGTGTAGATCAATCATTTTCTGCTATATGTGACGAGTGGCTTAAAAGAAATCCTTCTGGTACTTGGGAAGATATCATGAAAGCTTTGGAAAAAATGGAACGATTGGATTTGAAAATAAAGTTGCAGAAGAAGTTTTTACAATATCATTCATCAATTGATATCTCGTATGTGGGAAATGAACATTGTCCAAGTAGAATGGAACTCATTAGTAAATCATCATTGATTCCATGTCAGTCTCCTTCTCTTTGTTCTATAGAAAAAACCGAGACAACACATGTAGATGTACCAAAAAATCTCAAGAAAAATGTGGTTTTTTTTGTAGCTCAGTTCACATCTATTCTTGCACTCATACAGTCAGCCCTCAAACAGAAGCTAACCAATAATCAATTGAACTTGGAAGCATTAGGACGGTTTATAAGTTATTTGCTTTCAATTCCCTATAAGCCACTTAGAGTCACTGAGGGAAGTGACGAAATTGATTGTTTGTTTAGTCCACTCTATGATCGTCTGAGTTTCTTAAATACTGATCCATTCCACTCTATTGACATGAAATACCTGAATCATGAGTTTGAAACTAAAATTGATAAGTATGATGATGATATCGATGAATTCATGAAATCAACCACAATTATTGTCTTTAAAAAGATGATTCAGAACAAAGGCTTAGACAAGGATATACCTGTTATTCTTGTGCTAAGCCACCATTGGGAAGGACGTACACTTGATCACCTTCATCACCTTATTAAATATCTGTTTGAAGACCGTAGTTCGCTTCTGATTTTCAGTGAAATTCATCATAGTGTGTTGACCATTAAATATACTGTCCCTAGATCACTACTTCTCTCTCTTCTTATCATGGCTAGTAGAAAGATTAGAGGTATGAAATGGGGTGGTGTACTCAGTGTACAGATTGGTACTATACTAATGAAAGTCAATGATAACGAGAGTGATATTGAAACACTATGGCCTTTACACAAAGCTGCTACAATTACTGATGAAAGGATTGCTGATGATATTCAACTTTTAGTAAACATTGGGTGTGATGTAAATATGAAAGACAATCATGGTCGAACACCATTAGTTCTAGCTGCACGCGGTAATGTGATCACTCTTCGTGTATTGCTTCAGGCGAAAGTGAATCCAAATATGGAACTGATCGGGGGGCTAACTGCATTGCATATTTCTGGTGAACTAGGACATCATCAATGTGTTGATCTATTACTCAAGTCTAAAGCTGATCCTGCTATTCAGACTGATCATGGTGCTACAGCATTGCTTTTGGCTAGTCAAAATGGACATCTACAGTGTGTTAATCTACTGCTCCAGTCAAAAGCTAAACCTGATATTCGAGATAGTAGTGGTGCTACAGCATTGCTATCAGCTTGTTACCAAGGACATCACCAATGTGTTGATCTACTACTCCATTTTAAAGCTGATCCTAATATCCAAGATAAAGATGGCAATACAGCATTGATTTTCAGTATTCAAGCACAACATTACCGTTGTGTTCAACGACTTCTCCAGTCAAATGCTGATCCTAATATTCAAGCTAATAATGGTGGTACAGCATTGTACATGGCTAGTCAGAATGGAAATGATCAGTTTGTTAATCTGTTACTTCAGTCAAAAGCTGATCCCGATATTCAAGATAATGGTGGTTATACACCATTGAACATAGCTAGCAAATATGGACATCACCGATGTGTTCATTTGTTGCTCCAGTCAAACGCTAATCCTGATATTCAAGATAATGACGGTTTTACAGCATTACATGTAGCTAGTGAAAATGGACATCACCAGTGTGTTGATAAATTACTTAGATGTAAAGCTAATCCTAATATTCAAGAAAATAGTGGTGTTACGGCATTGTATTCAGCTAGTCAAAATGGCCATCACCAGTGTGTTGATTTACTACTCCATTCAAATGCTCATCCAAATAATCAAGATAAGTTTGGTGCTACAGCATTGCACATAGCTAGTGTCCGAGGACATATCCAGTGTGTTAGCCTACTACTCCAGTCAAAAGCTGATCCTGATATTCAAGATAATGACGGTTGCACAGCGCTATATGGAGCTAGTGAAAAGGGACATTACCAGTGTGTTGATCTACTACTCCAATCAAAAGCTGATCCTGATATTCAAAATAATGACGGTTTTACAGCGTTGCATGCAGCTATTTATAAAGGACATCACCAGTGTGCTGATCTACTACTCAAGTCAAAAGCTGATCCTGACATTAAATGTAAAAATGGTATTACAGCATTGTTACTAGCTAGTCAAAATGGACATTACCAGTGTGTTGATCTACTACTCCAATCAAAAGCTGATCCTGACATTCAAAATAATAAGGGTGGAACTCCTTTATCGATAGCAATTCTTCGCAAACATCACCAGATTGTAAATTTATTGTTGAAACACAAAGCTAATCCTAATTTGGGACAACAATATTGTCCACTTCTTGTTGCTTGTGCTGTTGGAGACTTATCAATAGTATCACTTCTCTTACAATATGGTGCTCTTGTTGATGTACCAGGAGTAACTTCACCTCTATTAGATGCAGTAGTTAATGATCACTATGATATAGCAAAATCTCTAATTACTGCTGGAGCTAAAGTCAATGTACAAAATCAATATGGTGGAACACCACTTATGATCGCCTCTGCATATGATAACATACCTATGGTGCAGCTACTTCTTCAATCTGGAGCTGATCTGGAACTTCAAGATAATAATGGATATACTGCTTATGATATCGCTGTTGCTAAAGGACATCAAAACATAGTAACATTATTAGCTGTCAAATTACATGAGCGAGCTCAAAAGTATTTATTAGATTCTGATGATCAATCTGACATGGTGGCAAGTCCTCAAAATGATGATGCTTTATATCAATCACAATCCAGCGATACCTCACCTCAAATCAACAATGATAGTTCGGAGGCTGTTTCACAACAGTATCAGATTGGTGAAGAACATGAACATAGTGATCATCTCGCAAAAGATCAAAAGATAGAAAACAACGAACAAAAATCCAGTAAAGAAACCATTCTGAATCGCGTTAACAGCTGGCTCAGTTCACTTCATACAAATTACAATTCTCTTAAAAAGAACATTGAACTAATGTTTGAAAGACAACCTAGAATTGGAGAGCAAGTGTACTAATAGCTATAATATTTCTCAAGTTCAGTTGTAAGTGTTTTTGCTATTTTTTATACTTATTATTTTATACTTTTGTGTATAATATTATATATGTGGTGTTTCATAAAATTGAAAAATAATTTTTTAACCAATGTGAGTTTCACTTTTATTAACAGTTCTAAAATGAAAAAAAAAAAGAAACCCCGTTATACTTGAGAATTACTGACTGATACATTATTAGCATGGGTGGTCACTATATAGTAAGTAGTTTAATGTGTGGAATATTAGTCACACCACCTGACTGACAAAATAAAACATAATTTGTGTATAGTATAATTATTAACCAAATGCCGTGCTAATCTAAAAACATACGTATTGCTTAATTTTAATCTCAATGTTTAGAATCATGAGTTTCAGAAAACTCATTAATCCAATCTTTACTTCTGTTGGAACATAATAATTATGAAATCAAGCTTCACTACATGAAGCGAGTTTACATGATTATAAAGTTAGTCAACTTATGAAATAAAAATCTTTTCACTTCATGATATATCACACATTCATATGCACACTCATTAATTTATAGTCATGCAAGAATTGATAAAATGTAAAAGAATGTTTTTATATTAGGGATCCTATTTCATCTTTGATATTATATTCGTTTTCTTCTGGGTCATGAAGAGAAATAAATTTCTTCATTCGAGGTGGAAGATCAAGACTCTTGTATGGGATAATAGAATCATGAACTATCACTTTTGCAGCAAGACAGGCTAAAGGCTGTGGAAGTGGAATCTCCACTGGGTATGGGCATATTTCATACTTTGATGAGACATCTATATGTGCACCATATTCAATAAGAACTTGTTCAACCTCTTCCTTTCGTGAACGATGAATTGGTCGATAACCAAAATTACCAGGCAGGTTAATATAGTCTGCAGCTCCCCATTCTAATAATGCTCGCAAGAAATCCACATCGTGTTTTCCACTTCTCACTTGCGCATCTAATACATTTGAAGGCCATCCAGCAGTGCTTATAAATTTCGAACATTTCAATACAAGATCTCTTCCAAGTATTTCAACATCTATGCCTTCAACTGGATGAGCATGAAGAAAGCTAACTATGTCTAAAAGCCTATTTATACCTTTTTCAAACTGAATGTCTGTTATCTCATGTGAATGTATTCGTTTACCGAAATCAATGCAAAGAGCTTGACATTCTATTAAGTTCCTTAATATTGGCATATAGATAACTTCTCTTGTTTCTTTAGACATTATTTTGATATTGTATACTTTAAAATCAGACTGTAATATGTAATAACAATTTTCAATCCCTATATTTACCAGATATTGTAGAAGGTGCAGTTGGGATGTGATACCACGTTTCAAGTTTGAAAGGAGCATTTTTGATCCTCGAAGGACCAATGACAATCCATTTAAGTCTTTCATCCATTTTCCAAATACAAACAGACATTTAATTAAAGTAATATCACCATAGCCAAGACAACGTTCTCGAATAATCAAACACTGAAATGCCAGATAGATTTTTCTGTCATCGATATTACTATACTTTTCTAACTCATCCAGACTTTGTATTTCAGTGTGCCATTGATAAGCTTCTATTTGAGGAACAGAAGGAGGAGTCAAGCCTAAAGATCTCCTTAATTCCAGTGCTGTTAGAAAATACCAAAGATATTGAGATTGATTTGAAGACTTATAATGAAGGTAAAAATGATATGTACCTGAGAGCAATAAATCATCTACTTTATGTTCTGAAGGACAATCTGGATGAGTGGTGATTGGGGATGTTATTTGATCTTTATATCTTACACTATAGGAATTCTTCATAAAGTTGTTTTGATCAGTTAGGAATAATGCAAATGGAGCAGACATCTGAGGACGTGTTAGTGGAGATATATTCAACAAGAAAAGGGATTCCAATGCAGTGGAGTTGTTAAGGATGACATCATGGACAACTGTGTGACCGATATGATTAGGAGTTGCTGGATCTGCACCTGCTTTGAGCAAAGTTGAAAGAAACTCAAGAGGGTAAGACAACTTTGCAGCGTACATTAATGGAGTTCTTCCATCAATATCTTGGTAGTTGACATCTGCTCCAACTTTCAGTAAATACATTACGGCATCTATGTGTACATATTCTAAGGCTTTTATTAATGGTGTTTTTGAGCAACAGTCAGGAATGTCAACTGATGCTCCATTTTCTACAAGTAATTTCATTATTTGAATTGATCCATTATTAACAGCAGCATGTAGTAATGTAGTTTTTGCATGACTCAACCGTTCATCTATTCTCATTTCATCTTCTGGTGTAAAGTAACAAGATGGTACAGGATGATGTAGGACAAGCTGGTTTATATTAAACTGATCTACATGACTATCCAAGATATATTGGATCAACTTTACTGATCCTGAGGTACAAGCTCTGTGTAACACCAACAGGAAACCGTCTTCAAAGGTATTAGAGCCGACATACAAACCGTTTTCTGATAGATGGTTTTTGACAATCCTCAAACTCTCTTTACCCTGTAAAGAAACAATAGAACACCAGTGTCTTACATCTGTAGCTGTTAATCGCCATTCTTCTTTCAACACAGATACTGAAGAGGGTCTAAACTTAGACAAGACCTTTGACAGAGACATTGCAATTTTACTTCCTGTCTATAATGAGGATGTCACACATATTTCTATGCCTAAAACAACACTATTTGATTTTGCAACACGAAATATCAAAATAATTATACAGTACAATTATAATCATTTTATATCTTCATCACTATCGATCTTTCTCTTCTTTGCTTTATGATGTTCATATCGTTCCTCAAAAGTATCTATAGTAATCAATGAACCATTTAGGAACTAGGACTGAATCAAATATTAAGAACCCATGAAATCAGCTTTAGGTCCTCACTCTACAACATAGTTGTAGGTAGTCTCGCAAGCCAAACCCAATCCTAAAGCTGGGAAGGGTCTGGACACAGCCTTAATATCAGCTTGTACTACAGGAATCCAATTATCCTGATGAATTTCATTATTTAAAACGTTCAGCTCGACCTAATAAAGATGCATCAGCAAACAAATCCAACATCCAACACTAAAAATGCAGTTCCAATCTTTTGCTCTTAAACTCTTCATTTGATCTTTCATAAGCGCGATTAAGGGTGACACAACTATGACAAATATCAATGGTATAGTTGTGTAGTAAACACTTTTAACATAGCCAGTTGGGAGTAAAATGAATCTTCCTACTAACAAATTCTACAGTGGTTTCTTTCTGCTTTGTCTCGAATCCCAAACATCACCCTGCTGCTTCTATCATTGACTGTACCTCCATGTTAATTTTGTGGTTCAGCTATTTGATTGGGATGCAATGTACAGAGTGCCAGGAACAAGCTGATGTAAAGGCCGTGTCCAGACCCTTACTCATTTTAGGGTTGGGTCTGGCTTGCAAGACTAAGTTGTAGGCTCACAGAAAAAATGGGGGAGGGGATATTTCCCTCAGGCCTGGAGCTTCTTAGTTTCATAAATACTTTTACACAAATTTTGAGGTAGTGGAAGTTCACCCCAGGCCCAATTTGCACAGCCTTATACAGTTGTGTCACTCACCACTTGTTGGTCTGGATAGTATTGGTTTATACGCACCTCCTAGCTTATGATCACTCTGGACAAGTGATCTTCCCTGGTCTTGAGGTATGGACTCAGACTCTCCTGACAACATAAGTGGTAATTGAAGACTATCTAACATACGTCGTACCATTGTGGTCCTAATGAAAGGATTACACAAAGTGTGAAATAATAATTACAATAACTGAACAACTCACTGAATCATGTGTTTAGTCCACAATTGTTGGAAATGACTAATTACATGACGATATGAAACTAGATACGATAATAAAATTACAATAAAGGTTAGGAAAAGAAAAAAAAACCATACAAAAGGAGGGAGAGAGTAAGGAGATGGTACATGCCAATGGTGTGAAAATAGCCAGTCATGTAGGATATTGTCCGATAAATCTAGTGAATCTCAAGTATGTAAAAATAAGTCAAAATTTCAGGCAATCAATTCAATATTTCCACACCCCTGGATACATGTGAGTTGGTGGTGGAGCTAGGGGTGGCTGGAGACATCAACTCTAGAATTACTTCCAGCTCTAGCAAGAAAGACTTAGTATTTTGAATACATAGTATATATATATATATTTTTATATAGTTAAAGTCTTAAGAAGCTGGTATAACCAGATTGCCATTTTTAGAGGTCCAAAATCAACATTTTCCTGGGGGGCATGCACCCAGATCCCCCTACATGAACCATGGCAATCATCCCTAATCTCAAATCCTGAATCCGCCCCTGTGAGTGAACATTTCGTCATTCATATAATTATTGTATGAATACTAACTTTGATCAACTTGCCAGTCAATATCTTCAAACATACAATCATATAGAATAAGAGGTAAATCTGTTTGGAATATGATAAATGTAAATATCATGCACACTCATCATGACCTCAGAAAAACATTTGTAACTTCAGTTTGAAATAACCAACCATCTTTTTACTCCATTTTTATAATTATCCTTCCTGTTCTTTTCTGTGTATGTTAAATTTCAATCAATTGCTTCATTATTGAGTATAAGCATGTATATTAACCTTATGACATTAAACTACACACTATAATGTCATCAAATTCTATCTAATAAGGCCCCACGGTCATTGTGAATGTGAACAGACTTTAGTGGTACTTTTAAAGATCTTATTCTGCATTGTTCTTTATTTCATCAATCAAACGTTTTTATTATAATATCAAACGTTTCAATGGCTATTCAGTCATCTTCATCAGTGGTACAAAAATGTATATAAACTATTCAACTATTTATAGTACACTAAAAGTCATACATTTTACAGAAATCATACAAAAATGGAGCCTAAAGGCTGGCTAGCAGTTGTCAGACTTATGTACAGACATATTTAAAGATCTTACCTGATGCCATTCCATACTGTGGCTTTCGAGGACACTTCTCAACATCTAACATATGATCAATTAACTAATGAAAAGAGGAGTTGTGATTTGTCAGTAATCCACTTATAGAGGTACTACTATATAATTAACCTAACCTCAGGCTTTTCCAGGTTGTTTCCAATTAGAAACAAAATTCCTGCCATACATCTGACTTGATGCCAGAGAAATGCCTGACCACTGATAGTCATCTCATACATTTGATAGGGAGAAGAAGGTCTGAAAGAAAGAAAAAAGTATTTAAGACATTTCTAGATGTTTCATAAATCTATATTAGTGTAAAGATTATTATTTTTAGTTGTACTGCTCAGTATTTAACCAAAATGTTCTGTTATCATATTCTCAATGAAACAACTCACCCAGTATCTAATGGATTAATTATAAAACTTGAAATCCTTCGTTTGAAGTTAGTAACACCACCACTAATATCCATCTACTTTATCAAATAAAAAAGTGTAATTATAATATTAATGTTATCATCACCAGATAATATGATATACAGTATTGGTGGATGATAAATAGCAATACATGTATTAGTTCACACTGGTACAGACAGAGCAGGAATACAACTACATACTCCCAGAAAATCTGTATATCACTGACATGTATATACACAAACAATAGCATCTGTAATGTAATGACCTGTCGTGTTTCATGTAAGCTCACACAACAATTATAGCATATAAATTATGGTACAATACTACAATACTATGAAAGCCTAGCCTATACACTGAGTACCATAAATTAAGTACTATATCTTGGTTGCTTAAATGAATGATTTGTGGACACACTATTGACACAACACCACGACACAGTGAATATATACATTGTATGAATACTATTATCAATTACTTTGCAAAAGTTTCTGTAGTCATGATCACCAACAAATTTCTGTGCAGCTTCTCTCATCATCTTAGAAGAAATAATTATTATATAAATACCTATCAAATATCAATATTATCAGTAGAGAATAATACGAATTAAACAAAAAAAACAACTAGGCATTAATTTTTTTTACAATACTCAGAGATGTAGGAATGACAAATGTATAAATGATCAGTGAAGGTAATATCATTTCCATTACTCTACATTGAAACTATTGTACAATTGACTAGTAATGCAATAATGGAAGTGAGATTCATCTTCATATTTCTCTGATGTGTTTATTAAAAGTAGATCCATGCATGTGACACAGAACAAATGTATTACAGCATAAAATGGGTTTTCAAAGGCCATAAAATGTTGAAACGTTGCATGATATACTATTGTCATTCTAATTTCTAGTTTAAATCTACTAACATGGATTAATAAATATAGGTTGTCATTAGAGAAGTTCTCACAATAATAAAAGCTTGTCTATCTGTTGTCCATCTGTCTGTCTTTCCGTCTGTCCATCCATCCGTCTGTCCGTTCGTCCATCCATCCGTCCGTCTGTCCATCTGTCCATCCGTCTATCCATCCATCCATCCATCAATCTATCCATCCATCTATTCTGCAATGTCTATAATAATCCATACACTATAAAAACTATTTATCAACTTTTCTATAATTCATTTAATGTGCCAATTATGTGTGATCATTATTAGTATGATCTATTACAAAAAAAATCTTTTTCAAAGAGAGATAATTGAACACAGAAATTTTTTTAGTATCATACGTATTGGAACATCAAATAGAGTTATGAATTTAAGAGCATCATCATAAAACATCACAAATGTAGAAAACCATATAAGTAAATGATAACTCACATCAAGATTCATATTTCCCAATGGAAAAAAGTATTTATAGATTCTTTGTAAACAACTGAATCTGAAAAAATGTGATACTAAAACAATTGTAATGAGTAAATGTGTGTATAAATGTACATGTGTGTGTGTATGTGTGTATCTATATCTATATATGTGCTGTGTATGTATATGTGTATGTATGTGTACATTAGAGATGTGCGATTATTGATTATTATAGCCATTTACCAAGGTTTGTAGTACCAAGATTAGTCTATTAATTGATTATCATTATTTTAGTACTAAAGCAAATGAAGCAGTTTACTAGTTTAATTAGTTAATTATTAATTTAGTGACTGATTTTATAATAATCAGCTAAAAGAACATGACAGAATTACATTGTCAGTTGCATTAAATACCAATTCATCTTGTTGAGTTCATTGAACACAAATGATCAACCATTTTAATGAACTACATGAACAAATATAGCTGGAGACCATGCCCTATCTCACACACAAAATGGTGATTAAGCGGGAAGGCCAGTATCAGCTGGCAAAGGTCATGTTTTTGTCCACGATTTCATGGACAATGAATAATTCATATATGTTAATGATGTAATTATAATAAGTGTGTAAATTCTGGCAAATGGGCCTCATCAATAGCTATAGCAATAATTCTCTCAGTCCAAATTTTAGAAACAAGCATACATGTACTCCTCCAGCTAGCTGACAATATAGCCTCTGGACTATCGTAAACTAGTGGTATGTGACCAGCACGAATTGTACTAATCACTTGTTGGTCTAGCTGCTCTTCACCAATGAAGGCTACATGGATCCCTTTCCTTTTCATCAGCACCACTTGATTCTTCATTATGGCAACAAGCGAAGATATTACAAGGACTATTGGAGAAGTTCTCTGTCCAAGATAACCAAGGCAATGCTTGGTAAATCATAGATTTACTGAAGCTAGTCAGTAGAACCACCAAAACATCGCTACCCGACAATACATAAGATATCGCTTCAGTCTGTTCCTTCTTTAGCTCATATCCGATAAACCAGCAAATGCACATCCATTTGCCAGAGTTTACACACTACTTCTAATTACATCATTATATTTTCATAATGTGACCACATATGAATTATTCATTGTCCAATTGTGGACAAGAACATGACCTTTGCTAGCTGATACCAGGCCCTTCTCACTTAACTACCATTTTACGTGTGGGATAGGATGTTGTCTCCAGGCTTGAAAAAATACTGCACAGGTCCGATTTCAACATTGATTTGAACCAATTAATACAAATAATGATAATTAATCAATTTAATGACATACCCCTAATGTATAGTATACATACAACAGACTATGTATGACCATTACACTCAATCTTCTATTTATACATAATTATCATACCTAGCACTGAAGTCAACATGTACAGGAGCACAAGCTAATATTCTAATATCATCTGGTAATACTTTGTTTAATATTTGCATGTATTTGATCTCTTCAGTCTTATCTCCTGAAAAAACATTAAGAATAAAAGATAATTGTATATAATTTATGATATATAAATATCTATCTTATCTTTCATACAGTGATTCGTTACCCTGTTGAAGGCTTGAGTATTTAGTCAAATCGTTGGTCAAATATTTTGTTGGTAAAGAGAGTATGTCTAACATAGCAAGATAATTGTAATTAAGAAATTTCCTTTAGCTGGAATTAATTCCAGTGGGAAGCATCTCTGTTTGTGTGTGTTTTGTCAGTCTAGCTCTCAAACCTTTTCGTTCATGAGCCTTGCTTCCTTCATTGACAATAACTCCAGGTCCACTCAGTAAATTTGAGCGAACATGTAAAGCTATCACCTGTCATGTGCGTGTGTAATAGAATAAGATACATAACTAATATATAATTATAAGCATCAATTGAATCACTGTCAGTGTAACATAGCTTTAGACTTTTGACAATTTAAAAAATAAAATAGTAATTATATTAAACTCAGTGACCCCTCAGTGGGACGAACTTTCCACAAGGTCCATCCTCTCTCTCTCTCTCTCTCTCTTTTTCTTTCTCTCTCTCTCTCTCTCTCTCTCTCTTTCTCCTCTCTCTCTCTCTCTCTCTCTCTCTCTCTCTCTCTCTCTCTCCTCTCTCCCTCTCCCCTCTCTCTCTCACTCTCATGTGTATGTGTAAATTATTAGAACACATTTGATATAATTTTAGTTATTATAGAGAATGCCATACCTGACCTAGGGCAGATACTCCCTTGTCTGTTCTTCCGCAACGAGAATAGTTACATTGACGATGATCTTCAATCAATCTTGTCTTTAATAAGCAATCAAACAACTTTGCCTAATATGTATGATTATAATATATTATTATGTATAATTAGCTGGACATAATTTATAGTCATACTTTAGGTTACTACTTCATATGTTATTACAAAATTTTAGTCAATTTCGCACACATGGCAGGTACACAAATCACTCTTATCAATTTAAAATTAATAACTACTTTATAAGTGTATAAAAAATATTTGAGTTTGCTGTAGTTCTTAGCCATAAATAATAGTCACCTTAAGCTACATGCATATTTAGGCTTTTGACAGGTTCCAATAAAGAGTGTATGGTTGTGCTATATATATATATATATATGCTCAAGTAATTATTACAACTTTGAAATGCATCAATCCAGACCAAACTCATCTATGGCTACTCTCTCCTGTGTACGTTTTTATTGACGATTGAGAAATGTTCTATTTAATCTTCAAACCTCAATAGTTTCATTGGTAGTGTCTTGGATAGCAAACCCATGATAGTTCCAACCCAAATATGCTAGCTTGAATGCATAATGTCTGTGATTCCACCTATTCAGAATGAATTGTAGTAAATGACAATATATATACAATACATTGACTTTACATTGAGAAATCAAACTCTCTTTGTTGCTTCTTCTTTTTATGTCGTGTTGTATCTTTGTTTGTACTTTTGGTATCAGCCTCATCTTCATTGCTAGGAAGAGGTGAAACAATTTTCTCCAGACAAGGTGTTGCCATATTTCTAATACACCTAGAAAAGTGTATACCTGGCTGTAGACATTTTGCATACATCCACGTGGAAGGGTCAACCCCACTCATAGTGCACTATGTCTATGATGATGATACTGTTATTATTCTAACATCTGTTTCAGCATTTGAATGGAAAGAATGGAAGGAACAGTACAGCAAGAAGTATCAGAGTAATGTGGAGGAGCTCTACCATCTAGACATATGGCGGGATAATAAAGTGTATGTTGATCTACATAATGAATATGCTGATGAGTATGGCTACACACGAATGCATATGCTGGATATTGATTTTGTAGTTTTTGCTAAGGAACGTAACGGACCACTGCAACAAATTTCTGATGTCAACAGTACCACTTACTATGTTTCCAGTGGACTCAAGTTTCCGATTTCTGTTGATTGGAGAACTAGAGATGTTGTTACAGAGGTGAAACACCAAGGCCAATGTGGTTCTTGTTGGGCTTTCTCAGCCACTGGAAAACAAATCAGCTTGTTTCACTTTCAGAGGGATTGTGAAGAGGCTTTGTCCTCCACCAGTCTGGTCAATTCTTTCAAATACATAGAGAAGAATGGTGGTATAGATACAAAAGAGAACTATCCATATACAGTTGAATTTGAGACATGTCATTATCATCATCCAGAAGATGTTGGAGCAACCTGTAAGGGGTATCGAAACATTCTTTCAAGACATTGCCCTTCTCTCTTGGATACAGTAGTTTTACATTGGTCCGATTTCAGTAGCAATGAATGCTAGTCATTGTGACTTCCAACTCTACAAGAAAGGAATCTATGACCTGTTAGTGTGCTCAGACAGTAAACTTGATCATAGTCTTGGTTATGGTACTGAAGATGGAAGGTTGATGAAGGATAGATGGGGCACAGACAGGAGAATGAAGGGATATTTTAAGATTACACATAGCAATAATAAGTGTGGTATTTGTACTTTAGCTTCATATCCAATAGTCCTAACTGACTTTTTACTCATGGTCTTATTGGTTTTTTATTTTGCGAACAGTACCAAACATTGTGATCTACTTAAACATGCCATCAGACATTAATTTTCCTACCTGTCCTGTTACAATATCCATATACTGTAACCATATGCTTCCTCTAACACAGTACCTTCACTTTTTCCAAGTGATTAATCTGGAATGCAAACACAAAATAATCATGTTCGTCCACCAGTATAGCTACCGGCACAGTAACTAACTAAATTTAAAATTCACTGGGATAACTCTAAATCAAATGGCTGTGAAATATCCAGCAGAAATCCATTGGTGCAACTTGGTGAATTTGTAAACTAAACACTATAAATTATATATACCAATATTTCAGTGCCGTATGATACAGTAGTCACAAAGTATAGGCTACTTACTATGTGATTTGTACACCAAGGGTCACAGCCTGAGTAACGTAATAACTGTTGAGACTATGTATATATAACTGACTTTATCATGTGTCACTGATGATGTGCAGTTTTTCAGTGTTATGTATTTAAAGCAGCATAATTATAATTAAAAACAATTGATTGGTGAAACTGGAAGCTAATTAATGGTATAATAATTTAATAAACATGTACATGTGACAGTGTCAGCCTTGGTGCCAGTGTTACTAGTCAATCTAACTCGAAGAGTTTTTGTGAAGTAGATTTGTAATTCATGTGCAATGATCGATGTAAAAATACAAGCACAGCCTGTGAATGATTGATCAGGCAGTATTAATGCACTTCAGAAAGTGAACGTAATTTATAATTTTATATAATTCAAATTTTGTACTGTAATACTAGTATAGTCTAGTCTAGTATAGTATAGTAGGTGACTATATAGGCGTGGCTTTTAATTATCATGTCATGTGATAATAATCATAATAAGCACGAGGTCAGATAAAGGTCAATTAACAGTTTTTAACTGATTTAAGATGAAGTATTTTATATTGATTGCTGTTCTGATAACAGCTACTGTAGCTCTTGATCAAACTGCTTGGGAAGACTGGAAACAGCAGTATGGAAAAAGTTATGAGAGTGAGGATGAAGAACTCTACCGTCAGACCATATGGCAAACTCAGAAGGTATATGTTGATCTACATAATGCTAATGCTGATCAACATGGCTACTCGCTAGAAATGAACGAATACGCTGACATGGATCCCGTGAATTTTGCAAAGGAAAGAAATGGATTACTCCCGCAGCCAGAAGATAGACCAAACACCACATATTATGAATCAAGAGGGCTTAAACTCCCTGATACCGTAGACTGGAGGGAAAAAGGAGTGGTTACAAAAGTCAAGAATCAAGGCCAATGTGGATCTTGTTGGGCTTTCTCCACCACAGGGTCTTTGGAGGGACAACATGCCTTAAAAACAGGTAATCTTGTCTCTCTTTCCGAGCAACAGCTGGTTGACTGTTCAAAGAAAGAAGGTAATGAAGGCTGCAATGGTGGATTAATGATTGCTGCATTTAAATACATTGAAAAAAATGGAGGAGATGATACCGAAGAAAGCTATCCTTATAGAGCTGAGGATGGACGATGTGAATTCAATCCAAAAACTATTGGAGCAACATGTAAAGGGCATGTCAAAGTAGCCAAAAAGGATTGTAATGCTTTGCAAGAAGCTGTAGCTACAATTGGCCCAATTTCAGTTGCAATGGATGCTAGTCAAATGAGCCTTCAACTCTACAAGAAAGGCGTTTATGACCCAAAGCATTGTTCAGAAACCAAGCTTGATCATGGTGTTCTGGCTGTTGGTTATGGCACTGAGGATGGTAAAGATTACTGGTTGATAAAGAATAGTTGGGGTAAAAGTTGGGGAATGGAGGGATATTTCAAGATTGCACGTAAAGATAACAAGTGTGGTATTTGTACTGCAGCTTCGTATCCAACTCTGTAAAATGAAGAACAGAACAACCAAACTAATTAGTCAACGCTAACATTTAATTTACTGCTGCATTGTTTTAGTATGACTGTTACAGTTTCATAATTATACATGATTGTCCCATGATTCATGTCGTTAATTTTAAGATTTTGTTTTAATCGACTATAAATGTTTGATGAACTAATTACAATATAACTATAACTAAAAGTGATTGATTATAATAGCATCTAAAGGTGTTAGTCAAGTAACTATAACTAAAGTTATACATTTTATATACCTACCTGTATCTAATGATGATTCTACATTAGAATATTAAGCATTTCTCATCTGTTTGTACTTTTGTGTGTGTTAGTGCATTTGTGTAGTTTGCAAATGTTTGTTTGTATGTACGTATGTAGGTATGTTGTAGTCTACGTCTGACGTTGCCGCCCACTTCGCCCACTTCCACGTATGTGAAGTGGGCGGCAACGCCAGACTATGTATGTTGTCTAGAGTAGTTACTTAATGTGTATAATAACTTAAAACAAACCGCACTATCACTCCATACCTTCTTAGCTTCTTATTACTCCACTAGTCAATCCATTATTTCATTGATCAGTCCACTCATCAATCCATTAGTCCACTGATCACTGGACACAGTGGCTGTTTTTGGATTATCAGAAAGTAATAGAACGAACAAGAGATGAAACATTACAACAATTTATAGCAAAGATATTGAGGTACATACATACATACATACATACATACATACATAAATACTTACATACATACATAAGTACATATGTATGTTTGTACATACATACATACATACATACATACATACAGACATACATACATACATATTATACATACATACATATATACATACATGTACATACATACATACATACATAAATACATACATAAATACATACATACATACATACATACATACATATATACATACATACATACATACATACATACATACATAAATACTTACATACATACAAACATACATACAAACATACATATATACATACATGTACATACATACATACATACATACATAAATACATACATACATACATACATACATACATATATACATACATACATACATACATACATACATACATAAATACTTACATACATACATACATACATACATACATACATACATACATACATACATACATACATGCATACAGTACATACAAACACACACACACATTCATTCATATTAATAATGATTATAATTAATAAATAATAAACTATGTAGGAAACTTTCTCTCCCTTCCTTGCACTCTCTCCATCTATCTCTCTCTCTCCCTCTTCCCTTCCCTCCATGGCTCCATCTCTCCATCTTGGATCTGTCGATTCCAAACCCTCCCTCCCACCCTTTCACTCTCTCCATTTATCCTCCTCTTAGTCTTCTTCACTTTCCATCCCCTAGTTAATCAATATGATGAATAACATGAAGATGATATATTTGGTACACTCTTCACTGGTTATCTGTATGTACTGGATACACCAATACTAACATCTGATAACTATACCAGTTTTATAAACCAGTTTGATACTTGTGATAGGATTTTATCTACCACGTGAGTCTATGCATCCATCTATCCATTTTTCCACTGATCTATCCATTGGTCTTACTATTCATCCATTGATCCATTCCATTTATCTATTTATTCGTCCATTAATTCATTCATTCGTTCATCTGTTCATTCATTCATTCATCCATCCATCCATCCATCCATCTATCCATTCATCCATTCATCTATCCATTCATCCATCCATCCATCTATCCATTCATCCATCCATCCATCTATCCATTCATCCATCCATCCATCTATCCATTCATCCATCATCCATCTATCCATTCATCCATTCATCCATCCATCCATCCATCCATTCATTCATTCATCTATCTATCTATCCATCCATTGATCTATTTAAGCTATCATATTCAAAGATTGTATTTGTTGTAAAGTAATGACTTATCAATACTGTTAATCAGATGAAATCAGGTATATAGTGACAATAACAATTATTAGAACTTGTAAAACTGGTTTTTATTACTTGTTTAGCTGGTATGCCTACAGCAGTCATTAATTGTGCTGATTATTCCTGGGCATTCAAAGTGTTTATACATCTAACAGTCAAACATAAGTTAATAATTATATTAATATATAATTAGCTATGTCTTATCAATGTCTTGTACAGGGTGGGAGAAGGAGATTGGGAGGTTTATAAAGGTGTGTTAAGTGTAGTTATCATCAAAGTATGAAACATAAATAATGAAAAGACGTCAAATATTGTAAGTATATAATTATCATCATGTATTTGTATGTATGTAGTACTATGTACATACGTAAGTACATTGTATGTATTTAATTATTTAATTATGTATGTAGATACACTATATAATTATACATGTACATACATGTACATACATACATACATACATACATACATACATACATATATACACATATATACATACATGTACATACATACATACATAAATACATACATACATACATACATACATACATACATACATACATACATACATAAATACATATATACATACATACAACATACATATATACATCATATATACATACATACATATAGATTGAGCTAAGTCCCTCTTATCTTCTTTACAATCAGATGGTCTATCAACATTATTAATAGTATGTGCAGAAGATTTAACAACAGATATGAAATACAATATCAGAGGTCATGATGTATACTGGTTAAACAGGTTTGTGTGTATAATAATAATAATAGGATTACAGTATGTTGAACCTCCTGTACTGGTATGGATTGATTATATACAGGTAATGAGAGATAGCGGAGAGATCTAAACAGTTATACAGACAGAGAGAGAGACAGCCATATACACACACACAAAGACCGAGTGAACAAATAGAATTATACACAAATAGATTGTGATCTTAATATAGCTTTTGTATTCAGACTTGTTATAATCATATATTTATACAGTAAGTAATGATTGTTGCAGTACAGTATATTTACATAAATATTGATATTATATTCCTCGTTATATTGGTGAAAAATTAGTAATTCAACTACACAAAATGACATCATTAATTTCATCAATGATATTAGTAATGGCACCTGACAGTGAGTGACTATATACTATTATGATGTCACAATTCATGATCATCATGAATAATATATATTGTCATTATTATAATAATGGTGTCATTATTACAGGTAAGCTAGACTGCCCCTAAATGGACTCTTAGATCAACACCTATCCAGTTTCCGAGTAGATATTACATGAGTAGACATGGACCAGAATATAATGATTAGAGACGTGATTATAACAATGGAGCTATCCCACTACACACTCAAGATATTAGATAAAGACACACCCACTTATTCATCAACTAATTATAATTCAGGAGGTACTAGTAATCATGAGGAACTATAATAGTAATCTTTCATTTATAATAATGGAACAACAACAATAATAATAATAATAATGAATAATTAATGTAATACATTGTGTAATTTCAAATTTCACTTGTGTTATTTCATCCTGTATAAAAGAATTATGTAATTATTAACACATGTACACGCTCACACACATACACACACACACACACACACACACACACACACACACACACACACACACACACACACACACACACACACACACACACACACACTGAAAAGCCTAGCATATTGCAGTTATGTTGTTTTCCATGTTATCAGTGGATTGTTTACAACTCAGTTTTGCAGGAATGCATTATATATTCATAATTATATAAACCATAAACTTCCCTCATTTCAATAGGTCTATATATGTCCTAATAATCATTATTAATTCAATCATAATTTGTGTAACTTATATGGTGAAGTCCTGTATACATACTGTATGGTAACTCCCTCATAACTAATTAATTATAATTTTGTCTACTATGACTCTGATAACATAATATAAAACAGTGATTTAATTAATTATAGTAAATAATACACGAATTATAGTTGCTAAATTAATTATCAGTCTTGATACACATCTAAATATTTATGGCTAAATACAATGTATACATGAGACTTTCTTTTAATGTTTACAATTATAATATGAAAATAATCGTCAATAAAGTATATATTAATGTATACACACACAAACAATATACTCACCTAATAATTGTTTCAAAATCTCATCAGCAATTCTTGTTAATCCTGGGTTGTGCTGTGTATTCAATACCTCACAGAACTTTACTAATATATCCGGTTTGTTGAAGACTTCAAGAGATCGATAAACTTCATCTACTAACTTGTTGGCTTTCTGGAACCGAGAGAGTCCTGCAGTAGTTAGTACATTATCTTTGACTGAATCAGGAATAAGATCAGCTGACCACAAATCAACAGCTAGTTTATCAGAATCTGGTATAATACCTAGTAATTCTGAAAAGTGTCTCTTGAGTATATGTTGAGGAGAAGTGTCTCCTGTAGAAGATAACATTGTGTTCTGTGATTCTGTGTTGGATAAAGAAATACAAATCAAAAAATGATATGGTACTTGTATAAAATTCAGTCGTTTTCTTTCCTTCAAAATGATATATTTGGTTCAACTAACCTTCAGAATCACATCTCTCTATCCAGCATGACATGTGAGGTGTTATTGGACCATCACTATGGTTACACTGAACCATACATTTATCACGTGACAGAACACAATAGTGATCATTAGAGGGACAAAGACGACAACGAAATCCAATTCTAGGAGACTCTATACCTGTGTGTTTAAACCTCTTTACTACTCTATCGACAGCATTGCTGATAATCTCTCGAAGATTGGAACAATATCTTGCAGTACTACAGGAGTAACAAATTTCTATCCATCTCTTTCTGTTCACCACTTTGAGAAAACCTGGTATTTTACTCTTTGCTACTATTAATTGAATCTCTTGACGACACTGAGTGACATCTTTTCTCAACTCAAAATGAAGATTGTCTTCACCTTCCCGTTGCTGCAACAACTCAACAACTAAAGTGAGAAAAAAGCCATGAGGTAGAATCAGTTCACCCCATGAGAACACAAGAGGAACCCAACCTGACTTAAATGAGGAATCGTTGGAAGAAGGCTGAAGTGACAATGTGCAGGGAAGAAAGTAGTCGTCATTTCCGATATTAACAGCAATCTTGAGACACTCCAGTAGCTTCAGGAAATCATCATCAGAGAATTCATCTTCATCATTGTGCACATCCTCAAATATGGTGGACAAAAATGCTTTGTTAAATACTCCTTTCTGTCTTAATCTGTCATATGGTGCTGTCACACAACATCCTGGAGTAATAAACGAGGCTGTGATTAACATGGATAATCTGCTAATGAGTGGATCCATTTTGGTGAATACCAGGTCAGGAACATCATCTGGGTAGTGAAGAAGTAAAGCAACTTTGTCAAAGAACTTTAGAGCATTATCTACTTCACTCCTTCCCATTCCAAGTATTTCTCCTCTCCTGTAGCATTCTGATTTTCGAACAATACCTCCTGTTTTATTTAAATCGAGGTGGAATGCAAGCCACTTCAAAGGTACATCAACAACATCTACTGTTTCCTTTGCTGTCTCTAGAATACATTTCTGAAGCTCTTTAGTGTATTGTTGGCGTTCCTCTCCATCTGGAGCCATAGCATTCACAGCAAAGATTACCTCATTTGAGGACTTACGAATGAAGACACGACTGTACTTTTGATGTACCTTTGTCAGCTCTTTGTTGATCTCTCTAAGCTTTGCTTCACTGTTGATTCCCAGCTTATCTTTATGTGTGCCAACTACCATTACTTTGGGGTTAGACTTTCCGGAGGTTGCCTGTGCTTCTGCCATTTGACAAGCCCTTTCTATAATCTCTCGATTAGAAAGTGTCAAATGATCTGGAAGTGGATATACATCTTTTCCTTTATCATAGAAACGTACCTTTGGCTTTTCATCAAGACCTTCTGTTAATCGTATCACTACTATGTGAAGAGATTGGTTACAAAACAGAAGAGGAAGTACATCTAGAAACTGTGGTTGACCTCCAGAATCAAGCAAGTGGATCCAATCGACATCAAATAGCTCACTCGATGGTTTGACTTTAGGTAGTTGCTCTTTGATAGATTTCATAGCTTCTGAACTACTAGTAATTGGAGGAGAAACGCTCACAGGTTCAACAGATTTAGATTGTTGTGACTCCTGTGATAATTATAAGATAATTATGCAGTGATAATCATATTATGTGAATATCATATCATTGGAAATATAGTCAGGTGGATGCATAACAAATTTCAAATTCAGTAAAAGTTTATCAATGAAATAACTTACATTTGTGCAATTACAAAATTTAGTACAATTTTGGATCCTTGTGCATTGCACACAGCTTTTTTTACAAGTATATATATATATATATATACACATCAAAAGTTTTTAAACCTCCGAGACACATACAGACAGAAGGACACACACAGAACTCACTGATTTGTGCTGTGGTTCTTGTGTTTGATGACTGGTTACACAATGACTCTGAACTTTCCTTGCTAACATCTTGATAAGTTCCTCATTATCAACTTCTGCTAACATCACTCTTCTCCTTCCATCAGCTGTGAATCGATTGGTACTTACTGCACGAACAGCATTCTCAACAATATCTGTAGCATTCCGTTCCTTCAATGGCAGAGGAGACAGTCCAATAATAACTCTTTTCAAGCTGGTCTTACCAGCTCCTGGAGGACCATGCATGGTGATATTACAAAGTTTCATCTTCCCACTGTCACCTTTCATTGCTGTTGTAAAAGACGATTCTAACACATGATCTGTGACACTTTCCAAGTAGCGAACAACATCTTGGTGTCCTCCAATTTTAGCAACATCTAATGGTATATGTCCAAATGCATCCTTACTCAGTGGATTGCAGTGACACTCAGTTATCAGGTATTTAACAATATTGAGGTGTCCACGAATAGCAGCATCATGTAATGCAGTGATACCATTATCATTCACACAGTGTGGATCAAACTGATATTCATTTATTAGTATTTGTACTATATCTAGCACACCATATATAGCTGCATAATGAAGAATAGTGTAGTTAAAGACGTATTTTATTTTATGAAGATTGCCATGGAGTTGTAACAATCGTATGCATTTGTCGGTGTCATGAGATTTTAAGGCTTCAATCAACTGATTCTCAATCACTTCAGATTTTACTCGTAAACTATATGAAAATAAATAATTGTAACACAAAAGAATACAAGGTAAAATAATTATGATAATCATGTGAAGATATAATATAGAGACTTTTTCTTTTAAAAAGATCAACAGTTAATTAAACTGAGAAGACTTAAAATGTCTTGCAAGACTAACCAAATAATCTATATTTATATACCATGACTCCAGTACTGTATATAACAGGACTTCATCCATCTAGGCCATCCTTCATTTACAATATGATTATCTATCTATCTATATATCTATCTATCTATCTATATATAAATATGTAGATTAGGGAAGTACAAATTGTTCAAAAAACTAATTGGAACTTACTTGCTCATGAAGAACCTGCAGTGCAAAGAATTCACTTCAGTCCAAGTTGTTGTAGGGGGCTTTTATAATATAAGCGCTTAGCGCTAGGTGTGGTCAATTAACTTTACGATCAGAGAGTAGATTGTCACTATTAATAGAATGGTATTATCAATAATCGTTACAGAATAATTATTGTAACTATCATTACTATTGCGCTATTAATAGAATGGTATTATCATTAATAGAACAGTGTTGTTATTATTAATAGAATGGTATTATCATTAATAGAACAGTGTTTGTTACTATTAATAGAATGGTATTACATGTATCACTGTTAATAGAATGGATTTATCACGAATGGCATTGTCACTATTAATAGAAATGTGTTGTCACTATTAATAGCATAGTATTGTTCCTATTACTAAAATGTGTTGTCACTAATAGAATTGCTAAATAGTAGTGTCACTATTAATAGAATGGTATTATCATTAATAGAACAGTGTTTGTTACTATTAATAGAATGGTATTATATGTATCGCTGTTAATAGAATGGAATTATCACTATTAATAGAATGGCATTGTCACTGTTAATAGAAATGTGTTGTCACTATTAATAGCATAGTATTGTTACTATTAATAGAATGTGTTGTCACTAATAGAATTGCTACTATTAATGGAATAGTAGTGTCACTATTAATAGCATAGTATTGTCACTATTAATAGAAATGTGTTGTCACTATTAATAGCATAGTATTGTTACTATTAATAGAATGTGTTGTCACTAATAGAATTGCTAATATTAATTGAATAGTAGTGTCACTATTAATAGAATGGTTGTGTCACTGAATTGTATTGTCACTATTAATAGAAATGTATTGTCACTATTAATAGGATAGACTATTAATAGAATTGTATTGTTATATACTATTAATAAAATGGTATTGCTGTCATTAATTGTTACTATTAATAGAAAAGTAGTACGGTAGGTTCCAAAATTGTAAGTCTTATTTTATTCAGTCTTCTCACTAAATTCTATTTCATCATATAGTAGTCTTTTCTTTGCTTTATAAGGTATTAGAAGAAGATTCTGTCTCTCGATGAAATTCAATAAGTAAATTACCTCAATAAGAAAATATCAACACTGTTATGAGAACAAGCAGGACTCCTACTATTACAATCAGAAGTTCCAGTCCATCTTTTAGGCCAGTTAATGAGATTCATTTATAGCACATACCTAAGCCCACAAGTGTTGAGTTGTGAATTATTTCTTGGTATAAATGGACATGCAACATAATAGTGGTCCTGGTCACTTGGGCTGTAGTTGCTTATCCTTTTGGTCTTTGGTAGGACTGGGGTGAGTTTGCCATTGAGAGATCCTAGATCTCAAGGTCAGTTGTTACATATTTTGTGTATGACCCTTTTTTGAGGTAGGACAGGGATACCGGCAACTGTTCCTCTCCATTAAATATGATCTGGCAGTGGCTCCAAATGACCTTTGACGCACCCCTTCGGGGTTGATTTTTTTTTTTTTAAACTAGGTAAGGTGATCTTGTAAAAAAGAAAAGATAACTAATCGTCATCAAGGATCTCTTAAGTCTGTTTACATACACAGGGGACAGGTCTCAACAGAAAACTTATTAATTAATTAATGATTAAACTAGAAATAGACTGGTAATATTTACTGTACAAATTGGGTCTTAATACTGAAATCAAATTTTTTTATCAAAATAGAATAATATATAATACTAAAAGTTTAGTTATATATATATTATATATATATATATATATATATACTAAATTATAGTCATCATGTCATCGGAATTCATCCTGTATCATAATAATAATAATAATAATAATAATAATAATGATAATAATAATAATAATAAATAATAGCTATAATATATTCACCTGATAACTGTTTCAACATCTCATCACAAATTCTTGTTAATCCTGGGTTGTGCTGTATATTTAATACCTCACAGAACTTCACTAATATATCTGGACTGTTGAAGACTTTAAGAGATCTATAAACTTCATCTACTAACTTGATGGATTTCTGGAGTCAAGAGAGTCCAGCAGGAGTCTTTGACTGGATCAGGAATAAGATCAGCTGACCACAAATCAACAGCTAGTTTATCAGGATGTCTGATATAATACCTAGTACGTTATTCTAAAATGTGTCTTTTGAGTATATGATGAGGACTGAGAAGTGTCTCCTGTACAAGATGAGATTATGTTGGAGGTAGTTAATACAGTTGGTTATCACAGGAACTATATAGAGCAAATGAATGGGTTATTTTAACCCTTATTTGGTTACATGAGTTTCAATTTCTCCCGAGACTATATAGTTTCTCTTATCTTGCTCAGTAATGTTTACAAGTAGTAATTTACTCATTGATTGTGATCTAGTATATAAAGTACATGTAATGGTAACAATACAATGTACTTCAAACGTAAGAATGTAAATGTCATAGTAATTATGTACATGTGCTGACTCAAATATCTTATTTGCTATTATAAGTACAAATTCATGTACATGTTAATTACTCTGGAATGAGCATGTAACATCTGTTGTTTTCGTAGATGTTAGAATGGAACTACTTATAATACTACAGGTTGTACAATAATACTATGCTGTGTAATATACATAGCTACATTGTATTAATATGTTTGTTAAATTGTTAGCACATGCCTTATTATGACATGTACTTTATATACTAGTCATTTTAATGGATTCATAAATTTCTTAACCAGTTATAGGGATTGTACATTTCTCATCACAGTGCTGCTTATAACTGTAAACATATTTAAACACAGAGTATGCAGCTGTAACATAAATGTATAATAATAATTATATATATATATATGCATAATGTCCGTATGAAATAACATAACTAGATAGCTGGCCATGGTGAATATAAAATATTTTAGAAAAAAAGAACATACTAATATTATGATATTCCATATATTGTTTGATGTTCATGCTGTATGTCCTCAACAACTTGTTCAACTTTCTTGAGAATGGAATTGTAGCTTACTGTAAAAGTGGTAACTATGTATTTGAGAATGTCTTCTTTAGTAAAGTGCATTATCCCTGTTGACTCAGGCTTTTGATCCAATGATTGCTCATCTCGTTTTTGATCTGGTTGACTGATCTCATTGTCCTTCTGGATCTGAGTAGTTGTTTGATCATCATCATGTTCAGGATCACTGATTGGTGGTGAGATGGCATCAATTGTTTCCTGAGATCCACTTGATGATGATGATGATGACGAATATCGCTCTGCTGCTTTTAACGCTAATAGTGTTGCAATGTCTTCAAATCCCATAATATTTGCCACATCATAAGCAGTTAATCCCAGATTATTGCGCATCAATATATCAGGTCGAGCATCAAGTAGCAATTGAACCATTGCTTTGTTACCACTTGCAGAAGCAAACAAAAGAGGAGTTGAACCATCATATTCATCTTGCACATTAACATCAATACCAGCCTCAATTAGAATCTTCACAGTGTCATAATCCAACTTTTGAATAGGAGCTATAAGGAGGGATTTTCCTTTTCGTTTCTCAATAACAGCATCATGGTCAATGAGAAGTGATACTATTGATGCACTTCCTGAAAGACAGGCAATATCGAGTGCTCCCTCACCCTGCACGAAGATGTTAGGATCAGCATTTGACTTGAGCAGTAATTCAATAATTCCATAATATCCTTTTACAGTTGCCACCATTAAAGCAGTTATACCATGCTGACTTCGAATGTTAGGCTCAGCATTATTTTGAAGCAGTAGCTGGACACACTTAAGGTGACCTATACCACTAGCTACCATTAGTGGTGATATACCATTTGTATTCAGTACATTTGGATCACCTTTATGCTGGAGTAGGAGACTAACACATTGGTGATGTATTCCTGTAACGTGTTCATGTAACGCTGTATTACCATATTGATTCTGAATATTGGGGTTAGCATTATTACGGAGAAGTAGATCAACACATTCATGATATCCGAACCGACTAGCTTGGTGCAGTGCAGTATGTCCATCATTAGCCTGAATATTTGGTTTAGCTCCAAAATGAAGAAGTAGGTCAGCACAACGATGATGTCCATACTGACAAGCAGAAAGCAAAGCTGTGGCACCATCTTTATGTTGAATATTAGGATTAGCATTGTATTTAAGTAGCAGAGAAGCACATTCATCATTTCCATCTTGACAAGCTTGGAACAGTGGTGTGGTATTATCCGTAGTTCTTATAATGTTAGGGTCAGCATTATATCTGAGTAGTAGATCAACACATCGATTATGTCCATTTTGACAAGCGTGATAAAGTGCTGTAGCACCAGTAATAAACTGAACATTTGGATCAGCTTTGTGTTGGAGCAACAATCTAACACATTCGTAGTGCCCATTATTGCTTGCTACACCTAATGCATCACTGCCATCTGTCTTACACAGCAACTTATGATTTGCCTTATACTGGAGAAGTAGATCGACACAATGTGAATGTCCATCTTGACTAGCCATGTAAATAGCAGTAGTGCCTTCCTGTGAACGAATATTTGGATTTGCTTTTTGTTGTAGCAGCACATTAACACACTTATAATGACCAAGCTGACTGGCAACAATGAGTGGTGTAAAACCACTGCTTTTCTTTACATTAGGATTGGCACCATACTTCAGAAGCAGATAGACACAACCGTGCTGTCCATTTTGACTAACTATATACAAGGGTGTCACATTATCTTGATACCTGCTGATATTTGGATCAGCTTTATATTGAAGCAATACTTTGAGAGCTAGCAATTCTCCTCTAATTGCAGCAAATATCAGTGGAGTTTGATTATTTTCATCTCGACTGTTTACATCACCCCCTATGTTCAAAAGAAGCTTAAGATCATCAACATAGCTGTCATGACTATATTGAGCGACCTGTAATATAGACTCAGATAGATCAGAGTCATGCTTACTAATATTCAGCAGTAGAGTACCAACCTGTATACTGAGTACACCAGCCAATGATAAGCCTATTACCTTTCTACTAGCCATAGTAATGAGAGGGAGAAGCATTGATCTAGGAACAGCATACAAGATAGTCAACACACTAAAATGAATGCTAATGAGCCTAAGCAGTGTAGTGTTGCCTTCAAACATATAATCTATGAGGTGACGAAAATTTTTAAGAGTACGTTTACCCCAACGTTTACCAAGCTTTAAAGCTAAAGGTATCCCTGGATGCGACTGATGATGTCTTTCCAAGGCATTTTTGAAATCTGTGATTACAGTGGAATTTTCAAACTCAACAATGGAATTATCATACGCATCAATTTCATTTTCCATTGTACCCTGAAGATAAGCCCTATCAATATTATATAATAGAGCAGATTCAAAAGGACTTATATCATGCTTCAAATTGCCGAACAATTTATCAATAGGATCTATTCCCATGGTTGCATTTACAGGTTGGTATGGAATGCAGTAATGTCTGCTAACAAACCTACCTAGCTCATCTAAAGTTAAACAATTCTGGTCCACTTTTTGCTTTAGATGAAATTGTATCGTAGCCAACAGAGCAGAAAATTCGCTTTCCAAACGAGTTACTTTCATAGTTACATTCTTTGGAACTGGAAACTTGTCATTGTTAGTACATGCTATTACAGACCCAGTATGTACCTCAGATGGAGGCATAAAGTTTCCAAGTGCACTTGTCACTTCCTCTTTCATGTACTTTTTTTGCAATTTATCTGCCAAATCTAATCTCTTGATTTCCTGCAAAGCTGTGACAATATCTTTCCAACTACCAGATGGATTCCTTTCCAGCCATTTGTTACACATAGCATAAAGTGAACGAATTGTAGCTGGTTTATCTCTTCTTATTTCTTCCAGATCATTCACTTCAAATCCCAGGAATATCCCAAGTTCATCCCACTTAGCACTAACAGGTTGTAATTCTTCAACAAGTTGACTATATGAAGGCTTTGGTGAAGGCAAACAGTCAGACATACTTCTCTGCTAGTCTCGCGTAACCAGACCCAACCTACCTGTGGTAGTAGGTTGGGTCTGGCTACGCGAGACTACTTCCCTGCCCGGCCAGCATGCCCTCCCCCGCATACATTCTTATTATTCACACAATAAAAATTAAAAACATAAATTAATCACCTGTGTTAGTAGTATCAACTTCAACTTTTTCTAGTTCAGGTACAATTGCATACAAAAGTAACTCAAAATAAGAATAAAATAACTGTTTATTTGCACGAGGATCTTGAAAAGCACTAAACATTTTTAAAAACCCTATTTGACAATTCCTTTGTCCCAAGATAGTCTGTAGAGTCTGTGGAGCACACTTCATGAACCTCTGTTGAGCATCCTCTTTAGTCTCCTCCTTCTGCTCATCACTACGAAGAGGAGCTGGAGGAGCTGGTTGTCCGTCAGGCCACAAAGACTCTTGAAAAGTCTCAATGTAGTACACTAACATGGGTTCAGATACAACCCATTTCATGAAATCTTGTAATTCTCCTTCTATACTCCTCCCAAAGGTCAACTGTACAAGCTCGTAAAGTTGGCGCCTTAATACTCGACTACGTTCTTGCAAATCAAAAACTTCACTAATAAGTGATGATACGTGATCAAGTATGTGTTCGTCTGTTTTAGTGTCACGGAAAAGTGATTTATTTTGCCGTACATCCTTGAATACTCCAGATTGACAAAGGTCTGCAGAGGCTGGGCTAAGAAAATTAAATACGACTTCGCTTTCCTGTAGTTTTGGATCATGTATGATTTTGGTGAGATATACTTGAAGCACTTGACAATATTTGTCCCAATATTTTTTCTCAGCTTCCCTCCTTTGAAGGGAAAACATTGTCTTTTTGGGAATTGGTGGAAATTGCAAGTTAGGCCATACTTGACGAATTTTGGTATGTAGCTCCTGAAACTCACTTAAATGACGTCCTATGACCCAACCAGAATGTTTAGGAATCATTTCATCTTCAGGATCACTAGAAATGGAGATGAATCCATCATCATCTATAATCTGTGATGACACTTCACTACTAGTCGTTGTACTTTCTCCACCCATTTTTGGATCAAGTGGAAGAACTAATGAAAAAAAAAAACATTATCATAATATTTTGTAAAGATTTATGTTAGACACAAAAGATACATGTACATGTAGCATAAACTAGTGTTGTTACTATAACTAATTGACCTTCCCCATTCAGGAGGGTTACAGTAAATAGTTCTGTCTGTGTGTCTGACTCCGCTCTACCTCAAAAACTGGACACTACTGGACTTCCTACTTGGCATGTATACACTCCTTCGAAGTGGCAAGAACAAGCACTCACTAATATATTCTCCACTATACTAGAAGCTATCAAAAAGGGTAAGAAAGCCGCTAGGTGTGTGTGCTTCTTTCAGTCTTCCAGACTCTTCCTGCATCTAACGAAGCATGAGTTTTACATCACTGGCTGTCTTAACGACTCCTCTTTCCAACAAAGCAAGTTATAAACCTGACAACAGTTTCATGAAACACCCCACCCATAATTATAGCATAAAGTAACTTGTATATAAATCTGCAGCAGGGGAGTGAGAGTCATGCAACCTTCAGTTGCTCTATATTTTTCATTAGTTAACACAGTAGACCTGTAATTTAAAGGGGTTTTTTTAGCTATAGTTACAATAGCTATAATGTAAAACCCTTTTGGTAAGGTTTTAGTGTAACTAAATTACATGTCTATAAACTAATGGGCACTTTTATTTAGTAAACTAAAATTAAAAACCTTTAGTAATCTTGTTATTATTTTAACCAATAGTTGAGAAACCAGGCATACTACAACTAAAAGTGGTTGTTATAAAACAACACCATTTACAACATTTTAAATTTGTTAGACTATGTATATTGAAGCTTACTTCTGATTTCTTCAAGACTTGTCTGCTCAGATACATTTGGTCGATGTACTAACATGACTATCAATGGGTCTTTATCACGACCTTCTTCTGCAGAAAGGTTCACATCATTCACCTCTACATTCCACTGACCAACCGTACCAAACCATTCCTCTAAAAAGAATATATAATTATAACATTCATTTATATAATTATATAATCACAGCATTTATAAATAGTATTCCATATGCAGCATTTATAGATAGTTTTAATTTAGGAAAATGACCTCTACATTTTCAATTTAGGGGGTTGAATGGAAGGGATATCCCTTTAGTGATTTTAAAGATCTGATGACAAAACAGTATTACGTATAGTGTCCAACCATGCATGTACATGAGTATAGCAGACACATCTTAATTTGAGGCTGTCAGATTTAGTTAAAGACTACATTCATTTCTTACCTGTGTGTTCAATGTAGCGTTGTAGTTGTTTAATTTCTTCTTGGATTTCATTTCTTCCTTTCTCTAATATTCTCACTTGAGTAATTGTGTCAGATCTTGTTCTTGGGATAATAGCAAGAGTAGATTCCTAAGAAGGGGAAATATTACATAGCATAATATTTAGGGAGGCAGTGTATTACAATAATAATATGGTTACATTATTATAATTATTGTGAGTACTTGTGTAATATTAACAGCACACAAGTACTCACTTCACTATGATAGTTTGTGGATAAAATACCATAATCAGTGTTCTGCCCAGGATATTTAGAGTGGTGGTTGGATTCAAATATGCATTTAGTGCTGTTTACCCATTATATACTTAATACTATCTCAGTTCCTTATACATGTACATATATTACCTGAGTGGTGTGTTTAATTCATGCTCAGTGGTGGCTATTCCTGACCAGTGCTGACCATTGTCAACCATTGTGGGCAGAATATAGTCTCGCAAGCCAGACCCAACCCTAAAGTGGGGAAGGGTCTGGACACAGCCTTTACATCAACTTGTTCCTGGCGCTCTGTACGTTGCGCCCCAATCAAATAGCAGAACGTCACGAAACGTCAGAACAGCAAACCCACAAAATTAACATGGAGGTGACAATGATAGAAGCAGCAGGGAGATGTTTGGGATTCGAGACAAAGCAGAAGGAAGCCACCGTAGAATTTGTTAGTAGGAAAGATTTTTTCATTTTACTCCCAACTAGCTATGGTAAAAGTGTTTACTACTCAATTATACAGTTCATATTTGATAAGCTAAGAGAAAATATTGGAATTGTAGTCATAGTTGTGTCACCCTTAATGGTGCTTGTGAAAGATGGAGTGGAGAGTTTAAAGAGCAAAGTATTAGAAGCTGCAATTTTAGTGTTGGATATTGGATTTGTTTGCTGATGCAGTTGCATATTCTTTATTAGGCGGAGCTAACGCTAATAATATTCATCACGATAATTGCATTCCTGTAGTACAAGCTGATGTAAAGGCTGTGTCCAGACTCTTCCCCGCTTTAGGGTTGGGTCTGGCTTGCGAGACTAGGCAGAATACTGCATAGGACTAGCTTCATATGATAGTGGATGTATTTAATACTATACTAATGTAATTAGATACTGGGTGGATATACTATCATACATGCACATACAGGACCCATTGTTACGGTGTTGATCATATTATTTCTTCCTCAAGTTAATAAATGAATAATACGATTAATCATATACCTTTGCATGCAACTCCTTTTTCAGTGTTTTTAGTTTCTTGTGATACATATTATCTTCATTTGCATTAACTGCAGGAGACATGGAACGGTTGTATCTGTGAATTAATTGAATAGCTATCTCTCATACTGTATGTAATGACTAAGATAATAATGTTATACACTATCTAACTAGTAAAAGCATAAAGGTTAGCACCATTCTTTATTTGGTTGCTGCTTGATATGAAAAAGAATCTTGCCTAATGTTTACATGCCGTTACGTCATATAAATGCAGTGGAAATTATAAACACTATTTAAGTAGTATTTTACTTAGTGATAAAATCATTATCAGTTGATTTTACAGCATGTATAATAATTATTATGTACATGTATGTATATTTGTGTATTATGATATATAATATGTCATATACTCATATTACATGTACAAGTGACACTATCAATTTTATAGCATGTACATGTATAATTATGTACATGTACATGTATGTATATTCTAAATACTTGTGTATAATATAATATGTCATACACTCATACTACACTGACACTATCAATCTTATAGCGTGTATATTACATATAACATGTGATATTACAAGTGAAAGTACTATCAATAGTTGACTTTACAGCATGTATATTACTTGTATATAATTACAATAATATTATATGTGATGCATACTACAAGTTAAAAAAGGTGACTTTTATAATGAATCATGTGATCATGAACAAGAAATATTATGGACTTTGTAAACTAGTGTGATGTTTCTTTGGGTAATCACACCATAATTATGTAGTTAATTAATAATAACATGAATTCTGTTTCATATTGTTTTGAGGATCTTCTTCTGTAATGTAGAAGACCCTTGAGGTTTAACACTAGTTAGTAAAGTGAGTTGGGCTATATCACATTGTAGTTTCTGGATTATAACGTACACATGTAGCTTCAATATCAATGTCATTATCACAGCTACATTGCACTATAATTATGTATACATAAATACATGCAGTAATATAAGTGTCAATCCTTTGGGTTGCACAACCTTGTGAATATAGTATATAGTTATTTGAAAAGCACAAAAGGCAATCAATAATTTCAGTAGTACAGTGATAATAAAATTGGTGGAATTAGAAGCATAGAAACCTTCGAGCTAGTGCTGATACTCTACCTCAATTGTATTGCATTTGAAGTAGTATTTTGTCAGTGATAACCTTGAGTTGCGTTTCATGTATTTGTTTGCTACCAGAGGTTAAATGGTAATCATAAGTTATACAAATTGTCACAATTTTACACTGATAGGTTTCAGTTTATAATTTGAAGGCTGCTGGTAAATTATTTGAAGTAGCAATTTAGTTTTCGAGACATTTTGCATACAGACAGACACACAATATGATTACCATACCCTTTTGCCTATACTCGGTAGGTAATAATATTATTATGATAATTTTTTCTCATGACAATCACATCATCATGTCATTATCCTCCATTGACATACCTTATAAGAGATGTCATTTCCTCATTTTCAGCCTCTCCTTCCATGAACTCTCTAAAACTCTCACTATGAATGAAACTTTCATAATGTTGCTCATGTATCTCATGATAAACCACTTCTTGTAATTTTGCAAGTGCATCCAAACACTCACCAGTGTCGTTACCAAGTGTTCTCTCAACTTCTTTCAACAGATCTACATCAGGATAAATACAGTACTCTGATCCCAAAGCCAAGTATTGAGTGTGTATGTGTTTAATAGTTTCATCTAGTTCAGTAATAGAAACTATTGATAAGTTTTGAACTTCTTTCCAAAACGACAGAAGGTTTCCATAACCACAGTGCTCCAAATATTGTAAGAAATACATCACAGCAATGTCATTCATCATTATTGTATCAAATGGAATAGGACGTGGGAAATCTGGTTTAGCTCTCTCTCCATCAACAATTTGATTCTCCTGATAATCTTCTCCACCCAGCTTTCTTATCTGACGCTCACACACTCCTTTGGATGTAGTTAGCTGTGTGATATAGAGTTTAAGATCTCTTTCCATTAGCGACTTTGCTTTCTCTGCTGAAATAGATATTGGTAAATTAGCTACTCGAAGACCAGTGGAATTGGCATCTTTCATACGTTGAACAGCTTTTGCCTATATAAGGAATGATAGTACATTAACATGAATAGCGTTGATATAAGAGTAGAGAGAGAGAGAGAGAGAGAGAGAGAGAGAGAGAGAGAAATGTGAGTTACTATCTCCTCACCTGCATAATATCAGTAATGATGTTATGTCTAATCTGTGTTAGTTCTAGCATGTCATCACATTTCTTAATATGCTGCATAAAGTGTTCATAAGTCTCAGAATGAGCGTATCTCTTTTGAGCAGATTTTGTGATCTCTTCTCGTTTGATCAAGTAAGCAAGAAGCTTTTGGTTAATGTAGTCGGGATCACACAACCGATCAATAGTTGGCTGAAATATATGACACACTAAGTACTCACGTATAAGTACCCTCACTGGTAAACATTCTAAGTACTCTCGAGGAAGGCATACGCATAATAGGACTTCAACTGATTTACGTAAAAACTCTAATTCTTTTTCTGGAGATACTAAATAAGGAAAACTATTTATGTCAGGAAATTTGTACTTTTGATTTGGTGTGGTTTGAGTGGGACGCACTCCACGAAAATAAATAAAATGTTTTCTAAGTGTTTCTATAGTGTCTGCAGAGATGAGCTTGACTGTGTCAACTTTACTAACACGATCTAACTGTACATGAAGAACACGCCATATCTCTTGTCTTAGACTGGAAAAGAATTGGTCAGGCTTTGAAGCCACTTTCATATATAAAGGTGCTACATGATGCTTGAGTAGCAAATCTATTACTTTTTGTATGCATGCATCCACATTAGGCGATAGGAGAGTTGGACGAATAGTCACTGGAGGATAAACCTTCATTCTGTACAATATTGAATAATTGACCTGAGGCAAAACCAGTTGTGGTTGTGTTTCCGTACGTCTTAACTCATATCCACCTCTCAGAAAGGCTAGTGCACCTCCTAAAAAAATAAATATCATCATGAATACTGGGTATATCAGCCATGGAGCACACCAGTAACAAATAATGGCCACACTAGTGCCAATAGTCACATGCAACTTCCATCCTAGGGCCATTTTTTTTTGCTTTGATGCATTCAAATATAACACCCCGCCTATTCTAGGCCTCTAGCTATTAATTCGCTTAATTAGAGTCTCCCACATGTGTAAATGGCTGAAGGAGATTGGGGTCAACTTGTTGAAGATCAAATAAAACATGGGGTTAGTGGGTTGAAAGTGACAGATGATGGACCTCCTGGTGTTATTGATGACCCAGGTGATGTGGAAACCACCAAAGCTGAGGCTTCTCTTCTTACCAAGATCCTACGAACAAAGCTTATTGATAATACAAATGATGTAGAAGTACTAAGAAATGATCCATCTTCACCACTTTATTCAGCAAAGTCGTTTGAAGAATTAAGATTGTGAGTTTTAGCATCGGGAAAAATATTTTTGTCTACATGCATACCTGCTGCCCCTGATTAAGTTAGATGTATGGTTTATCATCATCCAGTTTGCACACATACAGCATACAGTTACTGTTAATCACTCGTTGTAGTCTCATGACTGACACTGCTAAAGGGAGGAAACGTTTGAGGAAACTGATAGAATTGTGAACTGCAAAGGCAATCGAATTTATTTGGTCATGTGACAATAGTGTAACTGGAAACTATTTCAAACACTTGCATGCATTTCTGCAATAATGAATAATCATTTTAGTATCTGTTGAATTAATCAATTAATTGACATTTATTACAGTCTTTAGTGATAAATCGGGCATGCAAGACTATCATTTGTTATTAAGTAATTATAAGGAGAATGTCCAGGACTGGAAAGCTAACAGTTTCAATAGTGGCGTTGTTCTGAGATAGAAGAATGGTTATATAGAAACAAGTGATTCAATTTACAGGCCTCATAAAGAGTCATACATTGTATTACATGTATAGTGACTGGCTTCTAGGTTGCTAATGTACATGTATGTGTTTATATGAGCAATATACAGCACTGTGCTCTGTATACATGTACATGTAAATAGTTTCCTGTTGAAGGAAAGCTTTGTTTTGAAAAGCTTAAAACATATTTCTCCCTTTGCCAGTAATGTCCAATTTTGCCATCAAAATCCCATGTCCCATATGGTAATACCACTTGTACACTTAAGACAATAGAATTTTACAATAGAATGTAGGGAGGACACATAGGAATTCATTGGACAGTCCTACCTATCCTACATAGGACAGTGGGATATGATGGACAGTAGGATTTAATGATTGTAGGGAGGTCACATGGGAGTCTTACCTATCCTGCATGGAACAGTAGGTTAGGAGGGTAGATTAGGAAGGTAGGAGTAAGCTGATCCATTATTCCTAAGTGTACAAATGGTATTACCATGTGGGACATGGGATTTTGATGGCAAAATTGGATAACACTCTTTATGGAAATGAAATATAGTTCTGTGAACAGACCTGAGAGCCTTCTTTAGCTACTTAAATAAGTACATGTAAGTAGCTAAAGGAGGCTCTTGAACTGAAACATTCTGTACACAGAACTATTATTTCATTTCCATAAAGCTCAAAATTAATCACAAAGAACATGAACAAGCTATCATATTTACTTACTTACAGGAATCCTAATTTACTGAAAGGTTTGTATGGTATGAACTTCAACAAACCATCTAAGATTCAGGAAAAAGCGTTACCTCTTCTACTGGCTGATCCGTAAGTACTACATGTATATATGTACATGTACAAGTGTATTAATACAGAAATGATTAATATAAAACATTTTAGAGTGTGTGATGCTTTTTGCTACACGAAGTAGTTCTTATAGCATAAATTTACATGTACAGCGTACATGTATTTCATTTGTTATGATTACAATCATTACATATACATGGTTCTGGTTGGCAGTGGTCAGGGATAACCAGTACTAAATATTAACACTAATTATTTAATCTAATTACCAGAACTTCATTATTAACCCTTGCAGCGTAGGTGGAGTTCATGTAGTACATTTGTCTACATACAGCAATTGCATATAAACAACAGTACACATTATACAATCAATAAATTATATTGTGAAGGTGTCCAAACCTGATAAGAAATGATGCACGAATTGTTATTATTTTTGAAGCCTACTGTCTCTTGCAATTTTCTCAGAAGAGCCCTGTGTAATAATTATAAGTGCATAATACATGTACTTGAAGGATATGATTATATATTTTGATTCAGCCCTCAGAACCTGATAGCCCAGAGTCAGAGTGGTACAGGGAAGACAGCTGCATTTGTACTAGCTATGTTGAGTAGAGTAGATCCATCAAAAAACTATCCACAGGTACGATAAACTAATTCTATAATATTATTCATCATTAAATGTACATGTATATGTACATGTGATTATACATGTGAAAAGGTCAAACTGAACCATTTATCTCCAAGCACTTATTGTTCAGCTGTTTTTACATGATGCCAACTTTAATTTAGTATCTAGAAGGAGTGGCTATCTCTTGATACAATTTAATTTGTTTCACTACGAATAACCTGATTAATGAACATTCAGTGAGGCCCCAGAATTTGGGATTCTTCTAAGTTTAGTAATTGATTGGTGTGGTCTCTGTAGTGATTGCTTTTCTACAATAAAATAATTATAGTACATGTAGTTTAAGAGGGGAAAAGGTAAATGTTTGTTTATAAAGCGTACTCACTCTTTCAAGAAAGGTTCTAATCCCTTGGAAATTGTCTCAGCTCTAGTCTTCTAGAAGTAAATTTATTACATAGAAAATCAGGAGAGTACTAAATTCACTTATTAGTAATGTCTCTGTCTATCAGTATAACACATGTACCTGTTCATTGAATGGTTTTCAATCGAAATCAATGTTTGTACACATGTACCTAGCTGCTTTTATCTTAAAATTCTGCATATGTACTTCCATGAAATCCAACAAGACATTCTTACACGTACCCAGCACCCTTCCCACTACATGTACTTGTACATGTACTTGTAGAATATTATGGCATGATTTTGTGTACCCCTATGTAAAATCCTCCTATACATGTACATGTGTACATAGGAAAGCTTGAGAGTGTAGGGGTACGCTAATCAAATGCGTGCATTCCCATATACAATATATAGGAGAGATTTAGTGTACTGCCTCTATGCAATATCTCTCCTATAGTATCTACAGTGTATATGGGAATGTTTTTAACCTTCGGATGCATAGGTGGAGGTTACTATAGTCATAAGTCTGTTTGTCTGTTCCCAAAATTCCATTTAAACTATGAATAGTAACACTTTGATAATACTACCAGCTGACTTCATTTCTTTTTATTAGCTATTATTACAATTATAACACTCCACAAAATTATTAACCCAAAATTATTAATTATTAACATTAGCATTTTGATAATACTACCAGCAGACATCAAATCATACAAGGATCAAAAATAACAACAGACTTTTGCTAAAACCTTTCTGGTAGCAAAAAAAATCACTGAAACACAACTCATCTTGCTTGAAGGCTATCGCTGTTGAATCACTGCTTGAAATAAAGTACAATTCAGGTAATGACTGCTACAACATCAATAATATAGTAAGCTTTCTGCCATTATGGTCACACCTTTTTTATTTAATTATTTTCGAGTCATTGCACAGTTTAGTACACATGGATAATCTTTGTTTGTTTTAAGTAGAGAGAGAGATTTTTTTCATTGACACATGGATGTTTTTGAACTGTATTTGAAGTGGCAAGTTCTTGTTTCATGGTGGAATTTGAACTGGTAACTTGTTTTTATGTTAACAATAGATCTATTTATATATATTATAAATATCAGCAATGGTTTTTTTTGTCGGTTACAATTCATCTGCAATCACATTTTTGGCAAGGGTTCCTCACTGCAAGCGCATTTATGTATTTTTATCCAACCCTGTCACTGATCTGTATGTCAGCATATCTAAATTGAAGTCACGCCCTACAAAATGTCTGCAACAAACTAGCTAACTGCTGGTGCTTAATGTACAAAGCTTTTAATGTCGTGATATTCAATAGCAGAGATCTGCAAGTGCTAAGAAGTCTTGCTAGTGAATTTCATCTGTTGCAAATACATGTGTATGTGGTAGAGGTTTAGAGAAAACCAAGGGACATACAGACAGACAACTTTGTTTGATATACATGTAATCATAGATATATATGTACATGTATATATACATATATATATACAATGTATGTCATTGCAGGTGATATGTCTCTCTCCAACCTTTGATCTTGCTCAACAAACAGGCAATGTTCTAAAACAGATGGGAAAGTTCTCTCCTAATATTCGCATGGTATATGCTGTAAAAGGTGTTAGAGGTAGGGTAATGCCTCTGTAATACGAAATGTTAGCTTAGGAAAATATACACAAGTTTTCATCACCTATGTATTTTTATTTCGTAAGCCATTTCAAAATTCAGTGAAGCTGAATTAGTAATATATACATGTATTCCATATCGACTGCCTTTGTGCAACACACTAACAGATGCAAGTTGTAATTGAATATTGCATTACAAATTTACAATCTACATTTGTGTGCATGTGAAGCATCAATGAGGCTATGAAATCCTGTATACAGTATCTTTCCTGAATTTAATGTCATGATCCGGTAATTGGGAGTGTGAACAATTTTGATAAACTGACTATCACTGCAAATACATGTACATGTACATGTACATACTGATACATTCATAATTATTACTACTTTTATTTTCTAGTACATGTATTTACAATACATTGTGAAAATGTGTCTAAAAGTTCTTACAATAAATGACATTATTACTACACTTGTACACAATTGCATACACATTTACGATTCTACATAATACATTGCCATATACATGTAAATACATGTACACATGTACGTATATATGTACATACATGTACATGTAAGTCATGTATGTATATGTATGTAATGTATCACTTTATCACTAACTCAAATACACACTTGTACATACACATTTGCAGTACGACGTGGTGAGCAAGTCAATGAACATATTCTAATTGGTACAGCAGGTACAATATTGGATTGGGGAACTAAATTACGTGTTTTTGATCCCCAAAAAATTACCACGTTTGTGTTGGACGAAGCTGATGTGATGATTGATACTCAGGGACAACAGGATCAAACCATACGTATACACAAGTAAGCACACATCACCAAAACTGCCATCAGTTAATGTATCTCAGTCAGTCCCATTTGGTCCCTAGACTATTTGAAACATAAAACTGAATGTTGTCTGGTGTATTCCTCCTACATGGATATTCATGGAATGTCCTATGATAACCTTACAGGAGATACTATAGTCCAGAGTATCCCTAATGGGAATCCTCGGACTGTCCTAGGCGATAGTCCAGACACTGAGTTATGTTATTCCTATTACATGTTTCTGCTTCCTTAAAATAGACTTCAACTTCAAAACAGTTGAATATCAACATCTTAAGCATATTAAATCTTACATGTATGATATACATGTACATAAGCTGTATGTACATATGTAGTTTATATGTAGTTTGAACCCATGGGAAAGAAATCATAGGGATGACCATATGGACCATAAAAATAATAAAGCACACAAAATTCATTAGATACGACACTAATGATGATCACTCTTCCTGGATTGTGTATTGAGTTGTATCTTCTCATATGGATGGTATAATATTAGTATGGATACACATTCTGTTTGCATATATGGCTTGCATGTATATACATGTATGTTATATTTATAGGTTATTGAGACCAGACTGTCAGATGGTCTTATTTAGTGCTACATACAGTGAACCTGTCATGGAGTTTGCAAGAAAAAGTTAGTTATTAGTACAGATTACCATTGAACAGTACACAATGTTTATATTTGTTATCATAGCAACCAAATTGTGACTCCTATAAATGATTTAGGATGCCAATACTAAATTTGTAATTATTTACATGTACATGTAGACTCCAGGTAATTGAGGATGATAGAGTTTGTTTCAGAATTTATATATACTCCCTAACATCTGGAATCTAACATACACATACATGTATGTCACCTAGTAGTTTAATAACATCAAGATGTGTATTTACAATGGTAGTAAAGTAATAATAATTATTATTTCACCAATTCTAAGAAAATAGTAATTCATTGAGGTGATTCTTAAACTTTATATAACTATTCTTGAAAAGAGTGTTTCAGCCTGTGGGTCTTCTTCGGCTGATGTAAGTTACAAAGGATAGTTTCTAAATGCACTTTTTTGTAACTTACATGTACATAAGCTGAAGGAGGCCCTTAGGCTGCAAAGTTCTTTTCATGAAATATTTTACCATACTGAAATGCTTAATATTTGGCCATTATGTACTGGAAATTTGGTATCTAGGATGTGCTATTAATTTACATCCTGGATACCAAATTTAGTTGACTCCTGGTACAAATATGTCTATGTATATAGCAATACAAACATTTATTTAAAATCATTTTGTACAACATTTCTGTTCATGTAATTTCTCATTCTTTATGCAGTTATTAGTAATCCAAATATGCTACAACTCAAACGAAGTGAAGAGAGTCTTAGTAATATTAAACAGTATTTTGTGTGGTGTCATGGAGAGGAGGGAAAGTTTGTTGCATTGGCTAATCTATATGGAGTATTAACTGTTGGACAATGCATTGTATTTTGTCATGTGAGTATGAATTATGATCACACCCAATATACATGTATGTGACCTGATTTTCAATATGGCACTTGTCCCACAAATAATTTTCATCAAACTCTTTTTTTCAATCACTCACCATTCCACCATAGGAAGTCAATGAAACTTGGTGTCCAGGAAGAGTTATTATCAAGCTTCTTGGATACCAAATTTCATTGATTTCCTGTATAGAATGGTGGAACGATGAGCGATTGAATGTAAGTGTCTTGTCAAAATTATTTTGTGGGATGACTAATCTGCTTTCCAATCTTCCTTGTTGGCCATTTTCGTGTACATGTAGCATGTTATCAAATAACTGAATTGAGCTCCACTCATTTATAATTATGCTGTATAGTAAGTGTTTGTTGCTTAGTAAGTGTATATTTTGTTGTTGTCAGCTACTAAAAGAGCATGTGCTATACATATGTACAACCACTACATGTGAATTTAATGGTAGTATACGCATATATGTACATTTTTAACTAATTTAAATGCCTGCCAATTAGGAAAATTACTACCAGTATGTGGTATTTTTATGGTGGGTATAGGTAATCGTTTAGTGTTAACTAAATAATGTGTGAGAATAATTACCTTATACAGTATGCTGCACAAAGGGTTAAGCAATTGGTTGTGTCGGTCTGTCTGTCAGTCAGTCAGTCTGTCATACAAAAAAAAATTGGAATTGAGAATACTTTAAACATCTTCTAAACACATCAGTTAGCTAGAAAATAGTCATATAAGAATGTATGCATACCTTGCAGAAGCTAATGCTGTTCACAGTATCTGCAATTCCTGAGTTTTCTTATCAGTTCAGAAAAGTCCACCATTTTCCAGTCAGTCACACCTTTCATAATAATAGTCATATCACATGTTTGGTGATTTACCTACTATTATGATGAGCTATGCATTATTGCGCGGGGAATGTATTTTCAGAACATCTAGTTATATTTATGCAATACATGTACATGTACATGTACTTGTATTTTTTTTTAAAGTGTATACTTGGGTGTTAATTTATTTTATGAATATCCTGATCCACAGACTCGTAAATCAGCGATATGGTTAGCTGGTAAAATGTCTAAAGAGGGCCATGCTGTTGCACTGATAACTGGAGAATCAACCATTGAACAAAGAATAGCAGTTCTTGACAGGTAACTGTATAATTATTTATTACAGAATGGTACAGTGAATTCCTGAGGGCTACATGTAATCATTGTTAGTCATATTTGCAAAGAAATGGCAAGCATTATGTGTTTGATGCGTATTAGCCTGTATGTCATGAATACAAATATAAGTACATGTGTGTTTAATAGACAGGGGCAAGTTAGTCTTGTCCTCAGACTGCCATGCAACACTTTCCTCAAACTTTCCTTTCAAGATAATGGGCATCCACAAGGTAAGTATGTATGCGCTCATGTGAGAGACCACAAACTCATAATAATTTTACGATGCAGTTCTTCCACTGTTGACTTCTATGGCTCCTGAACTTGAATAGACTATAGTATACAAAGTCCAGTAGCACAAAGTACTACATATCATATCAATTTTATTTGTGGCATTCCCACATTTATGCATAGCAATATAATAATCAACTTAATTGCTCTTTTGTTTTCAGATTTCGTGAGGGAAAAGAGAAACTTCTTATTACAACTAATCTCTGTGCTAGAGGTATCGATATTGAGCAGGTATTGTATACATGCACATAAGTATAATAGGCTCATAGGCTTACTCATACCAGGTCTATCAATAGGAAACATTTCCTACCTTTTGGTCAAGCACTGACATAATATTCCAAGTTCAGTGAGTTGTATCTCTCAATGTCACTTGTTGAGAAGGTTCTTTCTGAAATTTAATAGCTACGCATATATTTTTGCTTCTTACCTGTGTACCTTTTAGACATTCTTTTGTAATGCCTTTCAGCTAGAAGAACTGTTATATGTAATGATTGAAATCTACCTTATGATGATGCCTCTTGTACTTTTTTAATGTGTTAATCACCGAGCACGAGGGCTGTATATCTGAGAGTGAGGTGATTATAAATCTGATATAGCACGAGTAGGCATGTTATAATTAATATATTTCTGGAAGTTGAAACCTTTGTAGATGTTTGTTGCTTCTCCTACTGCCCTTTGTAGATGTTTGTTGCTTCTCCTACTGCTCTGTCTTCACTTTGGAGAAGGTAAGCATTGTTTTCTTGTAGTCTGTGTCGATGGCAGGTGGTTTACTTTGATGTTTCACCGTATCAGGTTATATGAATATGTTATTCAACCCTACGAGTGCTTTATCAGAATTATAGGCATCGAGCCCGAGGGCGAGGTGATTATAAATCTGATATAGCACGAGTAGGCGTGTTATAATTAATATATTTCACGAAAGACAAAACCTTTGTTGATGTCTGATGCTTCTCCTACCTTTTTGTCGGCACTTTGGAGAAGGTAAGCGTTCTTGTAGTCTGTTTCGATGGCAGGTTTTATATCTGACCACAGGGTGCTATATCTGATTTATAAACCTGTGGTTTACTTTGATGTTTTGCCATATCGGGATATATATATGTATATATGTAATATATATACCATGGCTTCGAGGGATATATGGCGAATATGAGACTCGAGCACCGAGATATTGGCCTGAGGCGAAGCCGAGGACCAATATCGAGGTGCAAGGGTCTTATATTAACCATATATACCGAGAAGCCATGGTACATATAATATATTCTATAGCTAACAGAAACATCAAAGAAGAACAGGACAATGGACACGAGTAACAGACTAACACACCTTACACTTTCAGCGATATGGGGCGAATAGTTCCTGGGAGAAACGCCCATCTATTGGTTCTTTTTTTAAGAGACAAAGAGAGCTTCTTTTGTGTGTTTACTTGTCGAACACGCTTCATAGCCTTCATTCTCTGTAGACTTTCGGTGACTGCGCATGTGTGTGACGTCATACCAGGGATGATATATGGCATATATCCCTGCTGTACTCGTGAACGAACTTTGATGTGGTTGTATAACTTCCCTGCGGTTGTATAACTGCCCTGTGGTCGGGGATATATGCCATATATACGCCCTGTCGGCTCTTTGATGTTTCTGTTAACTATGGTATATATATATATATATAATATATATGTAATAGTGTTATATAACTTGGTTTTGAAGTCTACATGTTTAAACCTGGCAACGAGGAAGTTTGATAAGATATCATGAATGGCTGGTTCTTAACAAGGAAATGTCCTGAATGATTGTGTATAATAATACTTGAAATTATTTCTTCTATTTCTCCTATTAAAAATTATTGTATAAAGCCAAAAACCTCCATGGCAAACTACTGTCTTGTTCAGTCGTATAATTAAATAAACATGCATGTGTAATAGTCTTTTTCATAATTGATATCATACATCATGTTATGCCTATTATAGTATTATAGTTCCGTCTTTATTTGTCCAATATATTGAGTTCAGTTCTAGAGTTCTTGATACGGACTGTCCTTGAGCTCAAGCTGAGACTTCAACTGCAGGACAATCTGTATCAAGATCTCTTTTACTGTACTTGATATCCTGGACAACTATAGATGAAATTATAATACTACAATGGGCATAACATGATGAATGATATTCATTATAAAAAAGAGTATTGTACCTGTTGTTTATTTAATTATACCACTGAACAAGATAGCAGTTAGCTATTGAAATTTTTGGCTTTTACAACAATTATTAATAGGAGAAATAGAAGAAATAATGTCGAGTAAAAAAATGTATTATTTTTTGTTATGATTATAGAAATATCATTATATTATGTATTATTAGTGTTGCACAACATATGACATAACCAACCATGCACAATTATATCACATTAGGAAAAATGTTGAATGGAAATTTGACTATAGAAGTATAGAGTAACGTGTATATGTGACCCAATTTAGGAAAACCACACTTGTGGCACATAATATTTTAGAACAAATGCTTAAATTCCAACATTCGCTATTTGGCCATTTTATATAGTAAGCCAATGGTATCTAGCAGGAGCATTAACTGGTCATCATGGATACCAAATTTCATTGGATAAAATGGCCGAATAGCAAGTATTTGAAGGTAAGCATTTGTTCAAAATTATTATGTGCTACCAGTGTGGTTTTTCCACATTGGTCACATATGTGAATGAGTGTAGTCTCTAATGACTCATTAAATGAGGAGGTGTGGTTTAGCTCATTTATATTTTATTTCAGGTGACTCTTGTGATTAATTATGACATTCCATTAGATGTTCATCGTAAACCAGATTGTGAGACTTATCTTCATAGGATAGGTCGTACGGGAAGGTTTGGAAAATCGGGTTTAGCTATAAATTTTGTTGATGGAAGACGATCACATGATAATCTCATGTTCATACAGGATCATTTTGGACGTACTATTCAAAAGTTAGATGCAGAGGATCCTGACGCAATTGAGAAACTCCAAAACTGATTGAGAATGATCAATTTAAGTAATTTTACTATTTTAGAAAGGTTCATTTATGAGCTTTTGAAATACATCTTGCTGTTCTTGTGACATCAAGATTTACTTCAAACTTTGTTATATTGGCTATTTCATTTTCATTCATACTAGAATATTTATCATTTCTTTCTTGTTCATTTTAATGTACTTGTATTGTTTAATGAACTCTAATCTCATTTTATACTCTGGAAGGTCACTGTATGAGGATGTGTGTGCAGTATATTGGATCATGGGGTATGTGGCACCCCTAAATGAAGTTCATTTGTGTTGTTGGTATATATCATTTAGGCTATACAAACCCAGGAGCCTATATATAAACATCCTAACAAACTATACGTTCATTAGTTTCCTACTTCTGCAGTTTATATGTAGGCAGGTGGATGTATATTTAGTAGGAGGATGAGAAAAAAAGGAATGGAAAAAAGAATAATAAAGGGCATGTAGGGATATCACTGAAAATGAAAAAAAGCACAGGAACAAGATTGCATGGGATGGTACCTTAGCAACAAAATTAAACTAACCAATTAGGAATAACCCCACATAGGTGAAGTGTTATGTGGAAGTGTTTAGTTTAATTGTTGCTAAGGTAACCGTAACATCCCATGCAATCTTGTTCTTGTGCTTTTCCCATTTGCACTTTTCATCAGTAGTATCTCTACATGCCCTTTCATTTAAAAAAATGTTTTTTTATTATAAAATGGAATGAACACATTTAATAGATAGCACAAAGCTGGTGAACTGGTACTTTTGTTAGAATAAGATTTTTTATTCTGTACACTAATGTTCTTAAACTCGTATGCCTTCCACAGGTTATGTAAAGTACAAGTTCATAAATATTGCTATTTTATATTTCAATTAAACCAGCACTTTCACCAGTATCATGATGATGATTATTTTGTGCTGTACATTATCTAATTCGGTCCATTTTTTGTTTAGATTTCAATATTAATTTTAATGAATGAATTTTTGGTAACAAAAAAATGTAAGTATTCTAATTAATCCTTAGACATTTTAAAATCATTCAGTTCTAATCCCCTGCTAATCCAAGGACCTAAATGCTGTCGGTAGTGTTGATGAAGAGCATCTTTAACTTTTCCGTAATCAGTAGCAAGTTTTTTAATATCACCATATCTGCAAAGCCTTATCATCTCTGAGACGTTTGAGTGGATTTTATGCTCTTGCCAGAGCAAAGTCTTCACCGATTTAGAAGCGCAGTCATCCCACAAGAAGAGAAACTGCTCAAACATAGCCTGTTTGCTCAAACGTGATGGAACAGAAGCAGAAACTCTTCCTGTGCTTGTATCTACAATCTCCTCATTAGTATCCAGCCACCAGTTCAAACTGTTTGAAGAGCTTCTCCTTACTTCTTCATAACTAGATGTTTTTGCTTCTCCAATTAATGGTTGGTTTACCTTGAAAGGATGTGGGATTCCAGATTGTTGAGATATACCCTTCACACGTGCATATATACCTCTTGATAAGTGATCGTAATTGTACATTTTGCCAATAATTACCGAAGCTAGATATATTGGCTCAATGTACAGAGAAAGCAGAGATCCTTGCAGTCCTAATACGTTCCATGCAGCCATTTTATCACTGCAAGACATCGATACTACTCTGTGTCCATCTTCATACCCTTTTGATAGAACCGACCCTTCTCCACCATCTAATTTACATCTTGCCTGACCTCTATTGGCTCTTCCTTTGTGTTCGTCCTTCACAGCTATTCCTAAACCTTTTGGAGAGAACTCCCTGATGTCTCCACAAGGAGCATTGCTCACATACATATGAAAAGTGATACCAATTTTCAACGAAATTTTCCTCTCGAATCTTCCTGATTTTCTAAAGATTGACTCGTCTGGATTACTCCGAAATATTTGTAACTGGTAATACAAATACCTTTTAAAAGCCCTCCGGGTAATCACCTCTCCATGACAATCATTAAGACAGGAACCAACTTTCATGTTTTGAGAAACTATAGTTTTGGTTCCAGTACCCATAGCAACTATAGTAACAGTCTTAACCCCTTGTTTGTTGGTTTCCATTACAATGGCTGATAAGGCCTTTCTCATTGAGGCAAGATGTTCAAGTGGTCCTTTAGCAAGGCTATTATATTTCTCTTCCACTGCTTTCTCAATGGAGTCACAGAAATCCTGATGTGTTACTTCAGCCAAACAGTGTCTTAACTCCAAGATAGCTTTCTCAGCAACTGCCTTTTTAGCATCCTTCTTGGCCTTTTTATTGTCTGCCAGAAATTTCCATCCCCAAACTTCAACTTCACAACTAAATGGAGCAGTATTTGAAATCTCTTTAAACGAAACATGTGGATATGATTGTGATATTTCTTGAACAGGGTGTTTAGCAGTACTAACTGGTTTATCCTTCTCTGTTCTTTTCTTACCTAACCCCACTGATTTTTTTCCACTTTTTTTTGCAGTAGGTACTACTGCATTTCTAGAGGTGCCAGGAGATTCCACTGTAAGTCCAGTCTGTACAGGTATAGAAGAATACTGACTATTACCTGTTTCATCTTCTGTTTGCATCAATAATATATAAGAACCACTATCATCAGAGCCAACTGGTGCATTAATATCACCAGCAAGAACTGCTGGAATGTATTGATAAGTACTTCCATCTTCTGTTTGCATAGCTATTAAACAAGTACCATCAGTACCGACTTGTGCACTACTATCACCTGGAGTAATATACTGGTATACTACATTATCACTGTTACTGGTTCCATCTCCTGTTTGCATAGCTATTAAACAAGTACCATCAGTACCGACTTGTGCACTACAATCACCTGGAGTAATATACTGGTATACTACATTATCACTGTTGCTGGTTCCATCTCCTGTTTGCATAGGTAATAAACAAGTACCATCAGTACCGACTTGTGTACTACTACCACCTGGAGTAACATACTGGTATACTACATTCTGACTGCCATCTCCTGTTTGCGTTGCCATTATGTAAGAATATCCAGTAACATTAGTACTGTTGGAACTAACTGGTACAGTATTACCACTCGGAGTACCATACTGGTATACTACATTCTGACTGTCTTTTGTTCCACCTCCTGATGGCATAGTTGTTGAAGAAGGATATCCAGGAATAGTACTGTTGGAACCGACTAGATTTTGTGGATACGTTATATTCCGACTGTTACCAGCTCCACTTCCTGTTTTTGGATACCCGGTAACAGGAGTACTAGTTGATGTAGTAAGAGCAGTGGAATATGTAGAAAGTGATGGATATGTTGTTTGTGGGTATGTTATATTTCGACTGTTACCGGCTCCACTCCCTGTTTTTGGATATGTAGAATGTGGTGGATATGTTGTTTGTGGGTACGTTATATTCCGACTGTTACCGGCTCCACTCCCTGTTTTTGGATATGTAGAATGTGGTGGATACGTTGTTTGTGGGTATGTTATATTCTGACTGTTACCGGCTCCACTCCCTGTTTTTGGATATGTAGAATGTGGTGGATATGTTGTTTGTGGGTACGTTATATTCCAATTGTTACCGGCTCCACTCCCTGTTTTTGGATACCCAGTAACTAGAGTATTATTTGATGTAGTAAGAGCAGTGGAATATGTAGAAAGTGGTGGATATGCCACATTCTGATAGCCACTCACGTTATGAGGATAATCGACACTGCTTTTGAAGTAAGAAGCAGCTGAACTTTGGTACCCATAAGGATTGAATCTGTTTTGGTATCCGCCTGTAACATCTCCCCTGGTTTTGCTTTGTAGATGATATTCCTGGCGATCTTCTACTCTTCTTCTTACAGCATTTGGAAGTTCACTAGTCCCTTGTGTTAGTGATCTCTTCATTGTAATTGGTCACACCCATTAATTTTACGTATTGTCACGTGATCTCATATTTGGTCTAGCGGTGGGCGATACTACATACGATACGATACCAACTACTTTACCATCGATACCACTGGTATCGATACCTTATCGATACGATACTTTGATGAAAACTTAGAAGAGTTTATTTTATAGTTGAAGAATGGATGATTTTATATAGGTCTAATTCAGTAGTAATTACTATGTTGAATGATTATATATAATACATGCTTATAATAATAATGTAAATAAAAAGATTATTGTAAATATATTTAAGTTACAAGTTTTAATTAAGGAAAAGAAACGAATGCCGAGCTATAAATATTTATTATAAACAAACTAAAGTTAGGCATCCTAAAAGTTCGGAGTACAAGCACGTTTACGCATGCGCAGTATTCGAGTATTTTCGGTATCGATCTGCCCACCCCTAATTTGGTCTTCGTGATGGCTTCTTGCTTTTTATCATGGTACCTGGTCCTTCACTGAAGAGTTTTTGTGGGGACTACAGCAGTCTATCCTTACCTAGCTAATACTGATTTGGAGTTAGGAAAGGATTGTCGATTTAAATTTAAGACTGAATTTGCATTCTACTATCTAGACTATTTTCTTTGTTACATGAATAATGGAGAGGCAATCATCAGGTGAGTGAATGATGAACTTCTGCCTTATTATTAATTAGGCTTTTAAATTTGTATCAAGTATATATATATATATATATATGCATGAATTATTTTTTTTTTTACAGTTTAATAATTATATATATGTATATATATATATATATATATGTTATGTCATATCACATTTATAAGCACCTCGGGCTTGGTGCTTATAAATGTGATATTGCACGAGTAGCATGACATAACATATATATACATATAATAGGCCTGGGCGATAGTGTAAATTTGACTATCAAGATAATAGATGATTGACTGTTTACAATAGTGTATCTGACAATTAGTATAACAAAAATTGACTCAGTTTTCATGAAGGAAGAAAAAACATCTAATTAAAGTTAGTACCAAGTAGCTCATTGAGAAGACATCTCTTGAAGATTACCAGTACTTTTGTTACCAATCCTATCTGTTCAATATCCTTTTAGTGAGAATTGTTCATGTTGAAAGCAAAGATTTGTTGTATAATACAACTACATGTATACTTAACAAATCTTGCAGGTATCTTCTTTTCTATTTTTATGGCCCGCAGGGCCATCCCTATGATTGCTTTCCCACGGGTTCGATGTATGTTTATATATAATTATATAATTATATAATTATATATAATTATTTTCTTGTGTCCACTTACGCGAGTATGCGTTGTATACGTAGTTAAGGAAGTTACATCATTCCCGGGGGGGCTCGGTCAATTAATGGGCGTGGCGCGTAAAAGAACGCGCGATCATTGATCAAGCTCTACACAGCAGCAGAAAGAAATCTGTGTAGCTTACGTAGAAACTGGAACTAATAGCTAGCTATTCTGCCTGAAATATATTCCTAAAGTTCTACAAGGTCCTTTGAAAGGTCAGGAGAGTAGATAATCAAAATAATAAGCTGTTGTCTTTCATGCTTGATAAAGTCAGCCATGATTACCGAATGCTGGACACCACAAAACAGTCATAGAGATACGTTTATCTTTACTTAAATTTGTAAAGCAATCATAGGGATGTTTTTTTTCTCTATATACACTTGTTCTTTATGAAGACTCTGCTGGAATCTCAAATTAAGCTTCAAACCTCGCTGAAGAACATCCCTCTTACGAGAAATTGTAGCCATCTTTATCAATATGTTTCTGAAGTGCACTTTGCAGTTGCCACATGTTACTATCGCGATATTTGGGTTTGGGATAATTACGATTGAATAATCAGCAATACTATCACAATAGTGAATACTATCAACACTATCGCTCAGCCCTAATATGCAATAATAAATTAATTATATATATATACACTTATATATGCGTATATATATTTAAATTGTGGTTGGTAGGAAACTATTGTCATATATTTATTAGTCTGGTGTGATCACACTGTTTGCTTTGAGAAGGAAATGTTTAGTGAACTAATGGATTTAGATTTCGAAGCTGTGTCTAGCCTCAACAATGTGACTGGAATATCTCTTTGGGAGTCTCATTAACTATAATTTATAGGAACTAATTAATTTATTAATTAATTGATTCATCTAAAAATGAACCCTGAATCACACACTCACTTGATGTACATACAAACATGTTTGGGGTTTGCTTGGTAAAGGAAGTTGATGGGTTACAGCTAATGTAATCCTTACTCCTGACCTTAGTCCTGGGATTACATAAACATTATTACTTAATAAGACTCCAAGTGACCATTCCTGTTCACTACTACACTACAGCTGTTCTTCCTGCTTGATTTTCACATCATAGCAACTAATGATGTTGCATGTACAATGATTATCTGTAGATTCATTAGTATCCTATCTCGATGAAAAACACTCTTAACATAACAAGTAGTGAAGACATACTTTTCCTTAGTAACTATACAGTGCATTGTTGTCCCATGTGATTAGTGTTGTCCTCAGCTGCCCACGCTCTTTACAGTGTGGGTGGCTAGGTACGAGAGTAAACAATGATGTACTTAATGAAAAGGGTTTGTTATTAAGAGTATAACGAACCAATACAGTACTGTAAGTCCATTTTGAATTGTAATTGGAAACTTGGAATGATTGTACATGTATTTGTAAGAGCTGTGATTTTATTGATTTTTAGTAAACTCCTGTAAGCTGTTCATTGGGATGTTGCCATACTCTTCTTCCTATATACATGTACACAGTGTGGTCTTACCAGACTAGTAGACTGTGGGTATATAAACTTGTTATTTTTATTAGATGCTCCTGCTGATGATACTCGGAATCAGTTCAAAGATGAGGATGTATCAGAATGTCCAGTGAGTAGTTGTGACATCATGTTGTTGTAATACATTACATGTATAAACACTATGTTAAATTATAATGGCTCATTGCCTGTAGATTCTTAGATACAAGTATAATGTGTACTATACATATTATTATGTCCACCATTATGCCACACTACAACTGAATGTATCCCTCTCTCTCTCTCTCTCTTTCTTTCTTTCTCTCTCCCTCTGTCTCTCTCTCTCTCTTTCTTTCTTTCTTTCTCTCTCTCTCTCTCTCTCTCTCTCTCTCTCTCTCTCTCTCTCTCTCTCTTTCTCTTTCTCTTTCTCTCTCTCCCTCCAGCCCCAGTGTGGTTATAAACTGAGTATTTTTCGATGTCTTATATTTTATCCACTTGCCATTTTACCTGCTTGTACTGGATTACTATTGGCTTATTGGTTTCCTCATGCATGGGTTCGGTTAACATGTTCTTCATGTTCACTTAGTTCAGCTCATTGGGTTGTTGTTAAGGTTTGTATATACAACAGGTACACACTATATATGTCTTTATATCTTTGTATAAGATTTTAATTGCTACATAGTAATTTAAAAATCTTTTTTTAAATAATAGAAATACTTATAACATTTGATTTATAGTACATGTATGTAATTAAATTTTGCATGATTTGTGCACAAGAAGACTCATTTTTCATTCTTAATTGTACCTGTATTATACAAATTTACATTGTATGTCAAGTTGACGTATACTTTGTAATGGAGGTTCTACCATGAATTTACAATGTGTAAAAGTTATAATACATGTACATGTACATGTACACGTACGTGTAAATTTACTGGTACATGTACATGTGCATTGTATGTAAAACAAATTTCCATACATGTAGTTCTGTTTTCAGCAATTTAGTGAGTTAGTTCTCTCCCACCTACCCTCCTCCCTCTTACAGGATATCAATGGAAAATGGAGAGTTGAGAAAGTCAAGAAATTTACTATACCGGAGGAATATGAAGACAGTGAGATTTCAGAAGTGGCAGATCTCTTAGAGAGAAACAACCAGACTGTCAAGTTCTTTACTCATCAGCACTTGCGTTACTTATTTGATGATAACAAGGGACAGTATGTGCTACTTAGGTATTTGAAACTATGGATAATAACTACACACTTTACAGTACATGTTTTCTTTTGGATAAAAGTCAAGCAAGTCACGGGTAGTGCATTATGTAAGCTAGAGCCTTTAATTGGAGTATATATGGTACTAAGTATGCCTATAATTAGGGGTGGGGTTTATACATGTTTAGTACCATATATGCTCTAATTATTTCATGCAACATGTAGAAGGCACAAAATAAAGTCTTATGGCTTAGCTGAAATTTCTAATAAGTAATAATCCTCATCTGTATAGGTGGATTTGAGGGTTTTTGTAGTTGATCTGTCTTAGACTGGATCAGTTTCATAGTTTTATAAAACCTTTATTGAAAGTACATGTACATCCACACTGTAAAACATTAGTGGATGTTTCAATCATTTAGTTTGGTTATATTAGTTACATGTTTTCATACACTTTATACATGTAACACATAGAAGTACTTTCAAATAGGAACTTAATGATCATGTTTATATCAGATAATAAAAACAATTATTACACTCATTAAATTCTTTATGTAATAATCATGTTTAAAGCAGAAAGTAAGATTGGTCATTAAGAATAGTATAGTAGCTATATTTCGGATTGAAAATAGTATAATACTTATATGATTATCAGTCCCAGCCTTATTAGTTGATTGATTATCAGTCCCAGCCTTATTAGTTGATTGATTACCAGTCCCAGCCTTATTAGTTGATTGATTATCAGTCCCAGCCTTATAATAGTTGACTATCAGTTCCAGCCTTAATAGTTGATTATCAGTCCCAGCCTTATCAGTTGATTATCAGTCCCAGCCTTATTAGTTGATTGATTGTCAGTCCCAGCCTTATTAGTTGATTATCAGTCCCAGCCTTATTAGTTGATTATCAGTCCCAGCCTTATAATAGTTGATTATCAGTCCCAGCCTTATTGTAAATTCATATGTATATATGTCATTTTGTAAATATAGAGTTTGATTATACAGATGTACATACATGTATTTATACACACACTAACATAGCGATTATATATTTTCCATACACTCACAGAGGTTATGAAAAAGGTCAGTCGTGCAATGATCTTCATGATATGAAATTTGGACTACAGTCTCATGATCATCATTGTAGACTAACACGTCATGGACCTAACAGAATTGATGTTCCTGTTAAACCATATTATGTTCTCTTTGTAGAAGAAGTACTTCATCCTTTCTATATATTTCAGGTAGTAATGAGTGATACTTCACTAATTAGTTATCCACTAATATGGAATTTTACTGATATTCTAATAATGACTCATTTGATTGATATTTGTTGCTATTCCCATTAATGTGTTAAACTGTTACATCTTACATGACATCATACATGTACTTTCTCAAATTTCTGAGGGGAAACTGGATAAACAGCACTAAATGCGATGTAGAATCATTCTACCAACCGCCACTCTAAATATCCTGGACAGAACACTGTAGAAGGGTGCAGCACCTTGCTACAGTAGCCTAGTGATACTGCTTTTAGCAAGTAACAGTATAACATCAACCTGATAAATAATGTGTCAGTAGTCAAGTACAGTACCATTTGCTACCATAACATACATATGGGCAATATCTTCTATGATGGTTTGTTTCTATAATTTTATTTACGAGTCTTAATTTCTCCTTTTTTTATCATTCAGTTATTAAGTGTTATAATATGGATAGCAGATGTATACTATCTTTATGCTGGGGCTGTGTTTGTCATATCTACAATATCAGTTCTGACTAGTCTCATTCAGACTCGTCGTCATATGAAACAACTTCATGACATGGTCATAACTACCACACAAGTCTCTGTTATTAGAAATAGAAAAGTGAGTAATATTAAAGTTAATATCACATATAATTTATGTCTGCTAGTAGCTCGTTTGAACTCGATGTTCTTTGTTTTCAAAAAAGGTGCTAATACACACACATAATGATTACCATACCCTGCTGCCTCATGCAAGGAAGCAATCGGCTTTTAATTTCGATGCAAGAAAATTTGAGATGTGGTGCTAAATTATCAGTACTTTATAGTGTTGTTTTAGTTTGACGATAGTGGCCACTTTTATAGATGTATTTGCCTGCTTTTCAAACTTTTAGTTTTATAACTAAAGTATATATATGCACTTACTAATAAGGTTTTAGGTTTAGTTAACTAACTAAAAGTGCCTTTTTTTGGCCATTTTTCATTTTAGTAAGTTATAATTATTACTGTAGACTTGTAATTAAGTTATAATTTAAAAGTTGGAATGCCTTATTAAAAGGGCTTTTAGTTATATTTATACATTTTATAGTTAACTACTACACTGGTGTCCACTAACACCATACTAGCACCATCACAGGAAGCAACATTAGACATATGAATTTCATTATCTGAAACCCACAAGTGTACAGACTAAAGGAGTCTTTATAAGCCAAATTTTAGTTCAATTTGTGTTAGAGTATGATACAATCTGCAATTTTTGGGAGGAGGGTATGTGTTTTTGCCACACTGGTGATAAAGTATTTTACCCTCCAATTTTTGTGATACAAAATTATTCTCTCAAAATAATTACCCATGTTGCATAATGTAGGACTGTAGGTTGAAGTATCAAAGATAATTATAGTAATTGTTAGCTGTGGCTTGATTCCCAAATGTTTTGAAATTAATAAAAATAGTTAATAAAGTTATAAAAATTGTAATTGAAGTACATGTACTATAGTATTAAGGAATTGAGTATTTTATCATCTGTTAATGTACCGATGCATTTCAGATTGTTCATGATTTATCCAGTGAGACCCTAGTACCAGGTGATGTATTAGTAATTCCCAGGGATGGAATGATGATGCCTTGTGATTCTGTGCTCCTCACTGGTAATGTTATTGTCAATGAAGCAATGTTGACTGGTTAGTTAATATATGTTAGTTTATGGTAATGTACATGTAGCACAGAGTTTTTGATACACTTTGAAGCATGGGCCAAATTGGTTAGTGTGTGTACCATTGGGAATACATCTGAGCCAATTAACAAAAAGAGTTAATGCTGTTAGTAACAATATAATTAACTGCGCCACTGGCCCAAAGAGAGAACTGTGCAGTGCCAAATAAGAAGCTCTTTGGGCCAATGGTGCACCATATGAGCTTATCAAAAACACTGATGTAGCAGTTTGTCTGTAATTCCTATGTATAATGTACATGTATAGTACTTGTTACTTGTAAGTTTACTTATTCATTTCTATTATAATGTTTATATAATATTCGTGTGTATTTATTGTATTTGCCAATTATTCGTGTTCATAACTAAATGTATATAAACTATGGCTGGGATGAAGGTTTGAAAACAACATTCGAACTTCATCAGCAAAAACAAACGAAAGTTCAAATGTTTGCACATGGTTTTATCAATGTGGCTAACATTGAAGTGAGTGTGGCAGAAAATTTTGAAGAGAGAAATAAATTAGCTTCGAATGCACGGTAAATGAATGAAGGTTCAAACCTTTGATGCTTTTTCCCAGCCATAATAAGAACCCTTAAGTATATAAAAATATACTGTCATAGCGCATACAGGTTCAATGTTTATGATTAAATTTCATGTATATTTCTGTTCTACCATAGTCTTAGTAGATTCAGTAGTAAACTCAATTTCATCTAAAAATGGCTTTGAGATCATTAGATTTGGCCACTTGCATGTCCTTCAGTACTTTGTGAAGCCGCATTTATTGTTTATAAAATAATCATGTAATCTGGCTTATGAATTAATGAGAGGTGGTTAGAAGACGTGTAATTTATTATTCTGGGTTGTGTTTAATTCATTTGAGAAGTATATAATTATTCCCGACCAGTGCTGACCAGTGTGGTTGAAAAACTGATACACATGTACAAGTTAATAACATTTTAAGTTCTTGTATAATGTGTGTTAATTATTTTCTCAGGAGAGAGTGTTCCCATTACAAAGACACCAGTTCCCATGGAACAAGTGGAATATAGCCCACACAAACACAAGAGACATACATTGTTTGCTGGTACTCAAATCATACAGGCTAGATACTATAGTCAAGGCATGGTATTAGCTGTTGTTGTGAGAACCAGTTTCCTTACTTCCAAAGGTGGGATGGTCCGATCAATCCTGTTCCCTAAACCTCTGAATATCAAGTTTTACTGGGACTCTATAAAGTTTATTCTGATTCTTGCTGTCCTGGCTGTGTTTTCATTTATCTATACTATACTCGTGTTACAGCTCCACAGGCCACCTGTGAGTGAAGTGAAGTGTACAATTACATATACAAACACTGTACATGTACATATATACATGTACAGATTGATCTGTTGATCTCATTAGGCCGCACATTGATCATGATATTTTCATGAAAATGAGAGCATGTATTATGATACATATCACTAGTACTGAGCAGAACTGCATTGTAAACAAATATTGTTATATGCATGACATTTAATATCATTATTTTGTTCAAACATCATTCATCTTTTAAAATATTTCACAATATATAATGTTGAACAAAAGAACAGTGGGTTGTAATGTCAATGTCTAGCAAATATTGTGATATAAATTATTGATATACTAATTTGTACTGGCCAGCTCTACTTGTCATAATGTATTATATAGTGTACATATGATAACATACCATGTACTTACATATATATCTCTCTCCCTTCCACCTCCAATATCGCAGTATGATCTGGGAGAAACTATTCTAAGATCTTTTGATATAATTACTACTGTTGTTCCTCCTTCTTTGCCAGCTGCTATCACTGTAGGAACTGTATATGCTCTTAATAGACTCAGGAAACATCAGATCTATTGTATCAGCCCTCAAAGGTATCACATGTACACATACATGTACATGAATTAGGAAATATGTTAACGAACTGTGTATTGTATGTGTGTACACATGTACGTGTAGATGTGTACAGCTTAAACAAATGTTGTTTACCCAATTTGAAATGTGCTAATTTTAACAAATGAATATTTGGTAGGTTAGCCTATTAAATATGCACAAAGAAAAATGCTTTTCTAACTATGGGTTTCTTTGTGTGTATAGTCATGTTTTGTAGTATATGCACCAGTTATAAAGAGTCTAATGTATAATGTATGTGTGTGTTAAGATCATACTAATATATTTACATACATTGTATAATTTTGTGTGTGTTAAGATCATACTAATATATATTGTATATTGTAGGGTAAACCTGTGTGTTAAGATCATACTAATATATTTACATACATTGTATAACGTTTGCCTGTGTGTTAATATAATACTAATATATTGTATATTGTAGGGTAAACCTGTGTGTTAAGATCATACTAATATATTTACATACATGTACATTGTATAACGTTTGCCTGTGTGTTAATATAATACTAATATATTGTATATTGTAGGGTAAACCTGTGTGGTAAAATCAAGCTGGTATGTTTCGATAAGACTGGTACTCTAACTGAAGACAGTCTTGATGTACTTGGTATACAACCAGCTACTGCTAAAGGGTAAGTAACTCTCAACAACCTTATATATTTAACTAAAAGGTGGTAAGGAGAATAGATTGGACCCTTGGTCCCAATTTCTAGTGACGTATGTACAGTATAAGTCAATAAAATGTCACCATTCAGTAACAGTAATTACCTTAGTTCTACTCAGTACTGTCAGTACAGTCAATAATTACTGTCTCACTACTGTGGTCTTCAATTGACTAGTACGCCAATTACTGTTAAAACTACTGTTTAACTACTGTAGTGTGAAAATGAAACTACTGAGTAATTACATTTTATTTACATATACTGTACATCTTTAGTAGACAACTAGACTGAACTAGTATTACTACTTGTTAGCAGGGCATAAACGAGGGTGATTTTTACACCTTCGAAGGTTTGTTTCAACTAGAACAAGAAGGTTCACGAAGGTGTAACACTATGAATGTGTTAACTTTGTACCTATACAAGTGTTTATCTAATGAGAGACCTCTTAATTCAGAAGATGGCAGATGAGATTCAGTACATTCTGGTTTTGAAAGTCCACACTCTCGTCCATGGTCTCTTCACTCTCAGCCATTATCAATCTCCACATGACAAATGTAATAATTAATTAAGAGTTATAAATAATTATTGCAGCAAATAATTAACCACGTGTTAATTGCGAACCTTTGTGGAATGGATTCTACCTTCGAAGGTAAGGAATTATAACGAATGTTACCACCTTTGTTTATGCCCTGCTTGTTAGTATATAGTATGCTTTACTAAAGTTTGTTCGTGTTGAGTTGGGACTTTTCTCATTAAATATTCATCTAATTTCAATAATTATGCAATTAAAACTTACCATAGTAACGCACATCCCACGCGTGCTTTTAATTATATTATTCATGAGTAAAACCCACGTATACGAGTAATTTTCACCTATGAATATTTAATGAGAAAAGTCCCAACTCAACGTGAACAGACTTTATATGCTGTTATGCAATAGTGTCATAAATGTAGTTACACTCTATAGACCTTTGGTAAAACATTATATAAAGTATCAGATAGTGACAGTATGTTATTCATAATAATATAAAATAGATATAGTTTTTTTTAATTCTGCTTTTAATCCATTAATTATTGGTATACACAAATCAAATGGTGATTTAGTGACAGCTAACCTTTTTTTAATATATGGATTTTATATTACAGGTCTACTGCAGTAACTACAACTGACTAAAAATAGAAAATGTCCAATAATGAGATCATTCTTTTATTAAAACTTAAAATATATTTCAATGTCTTAGCTAATTGGTTATACATGTGTAACTGCATGTAGACAGGTTGATATACATTAGTATCTGGGACCAAACCCCTTTCAGATATGTGAAATCAATGAATATCATTAATTTTGACATAACATCAGGCTCAGTTTTTTTCTGTGTGTCCAGGATCTCAATCTTCTTTTCCAAACTCAGTAACTTTTCTCTTTATTTTAGTCTTATTCTTATCCAATGAGTTTCAGCTGACCATTTTCAACTAATGTTATTGTAGATAGCTAGCTACCATTAAAAAAAACACTGCAACTGTTTGAGCGCACCCTGCCATGTGCCACAAAAAAAAACTTTTTATTTACAATTTCTAATAATCCGTGCAGATAAACAGGGTTTGGATAACTGAGGGTCTACTGTACTATAACTACAATAAAGTACATGTAGTCATGTACATGTTATTTGTATATATACAGGTTTAGTCATATGGTTCATGATCCTTCTGAATTACCTCATAATCCTCTTTTGTTTGCCATGGCAACATGTCACTCACTCACAAGAATTAATGGAGTACTCTCGGGAGATCCTCTTGACCTGAAAATGTTTCTATCAACTGGATGGGTAAGAAAAACTAAATCTACATGTACATGTACTTGTACTTGTATGCATATGATATGTGCAATGTGAAACACAAGATTGTTTTTAGGCATACATGTAGGTTAATTTGTATGTCATCTTGATCAATTGATGGGTGTGGCATTTAAATAGATTATAGTTGATTCTGCAAAAGGTATTTAAAAACCTTTTAAACAGTGAAAATACAGAGAGAGTTGATAGTCAAATATCTGATTTATGAGAAAGAACTTCTTGGAAGAATCATTTTAATATTATTTTTAGGATGGGCTTGTCTGTTATATATATGTGGTATTGAAAGTTTGTTTATTTTATTAAGAGGAGTAACCTCATTAATTTATTAAGGCTATTAGTTCTGTGGTATACATGTACATGTACATGCATGTAGTTAGAAAGTACCATTATGTACATCACAGTTTTTGATACTTTTTGAAGCATGGGCCAAATTGACTCACCAATGGTTAGTGTGTGTGCCATTGGGAATACATCTTGAGCCAGTTAACAAACAGTTAATGCTGTTAGTGACAATATGGTCATAATTAGCTACGCCACTGACCCAAAGAGAGAACTGTGCTGTGCCAAATAAGAAGCTCTTTGGGCCAATGGTGCGCCATATGAGCTTATCAAAAACACTGATGTACATGTTCTTGTACTATTGCAGGAGCTGGAAGAACCTGGAGAAGATGATACACGTTATGACACAATCCAATTACCACTGGTACATCCTCCTAAAAAAGAAAAGGAAGATGTAATTGATAATGAATATTACAAGAGATGTCACAGTCCATGGGAACCAGCCAAAGAGAGAAAGGAAGAGGAGGAGGAAGAAGGTGTGCAGTTGGGTATACTGAAACAGTTTACTTTCTCTTCAGAATTACAGGTATTTTTATATTATAAGCACAGCATATTATACACTACTCAATGTGTTCAAAGTATTACAATTATGGGAATGTAAAAATAATGATTTCAATTGCAGAATTTTGATGAACCTTCTAGTAGCTCTTGAACCTACAAGTAGCTCTTGAACCTACATGTAGCTCTTGCCTTCATCTCACATGTAATCTTAGAGCCTGTACACAGTTACTATATAAAATACTGTATAATGAAATAAGCCTTTTTTTCCAAGACAAAAGTCATGTACATGTATGTGTTGTGTAATAATTCAAATCTGTCAACATACTATATATACTTATTTAATGTAATAATAATTAATAAATGTATAATACATGTATAATACTCTGATACTCAAAATTATCATCCATTAAGAAGTTAGTGCATGTAACAGTGTAGTGTGTGAGTATGCAAGTAAGAACATAACATCATAACATTTATCCATTACTATTGTGTAATAAACCATACAGTCAAATCTCATTATACATACATGTATCTATTTACAGTGTATGAGTGTACTGGTTCGTAAGCTTCCATCAGAAGACTCTCGACTAATGCATGTGTTTGTAAAAGGTGCTCCAGAGAAGATAAAACAGCTCTCTCATACAGACTCTATACCTGATGATTTCTATGAAGTATTAGCATCACTCACACAGAAGGGCTATAGAGTGTTAGCCATTGGTTATAAGCAAATACGAATGGCATGGCATCATGCTGAAAGATTGGAAAGGTGAACCTTACAACAATGCAATGTATATATATAGTATATATGATATTAGGGTTAGGCAATATGTACATATACCTGATGCGAATATTGCATTGTGTAGATTATTGTAATATATTCTTAATGTGTGGTAATACTTCAAATATGTACAAATAGAACACAAACTGAAATTATAGATCCTAATAGACAGCCTCAATAGTATATACAAAAGCTAATTATGTATTGTATGCATGTTGTGTTAGTAAAAGGCAATAATATTTTGTTTGTAATATTCTAAATAAGGTGGCGATACTATTAATTGCAACATAACAATTGCGATATGGTGATATAATTTAATAAATGTAATTGCCCAACCTAATAAATATTTATTATTATATTATAATTACATGTGTATGTTACATGTATAAATTGCACATGTATGTAAAGGTCATTATGTTATCAGAAGGTCTGGATTCAATCCCCAGTTGGACTACTGACTTTCAGTTTTCCTTTATTTCTAATTCTTTCATCAGTGGGGGGGGGGGGGGGGGGAAGAGGGGGATATCCCTCCCAAACAAACAAGTGTATATAGAGAAAAAAAAACATCCCTATGATTGCTTTACAAATTTAAGTAAAGATAAACATATCTCTATGACTGCTTTGTGGTGTCCAGCATTCGGTAATCATGGCTGACTTTATCAAGCATGAAAGACAACAGCTTATTATTTTGATTATCTACTCTCCTGACCTTTCAAAGGACCTTGTAGAACTTTAGGAATATATTTCAGGCAGAATAGCTAGCTATTAGTTCCAGTTTCTACATAAGCTACACAGATTTCTTTCTGCTGCTGTGTAGAGCTTGATCAATGATCGCGCATTCTTTTACGCGCCATGCCCATTAATTGACCAAGCCCCCGGGAATGATGTAACTTCCTTAACTACGTATACAACGCATACTCGCGTAAGTGGACACAAGAAAAAATATATATATATATATAAACATACATCGAACCCGTGGGAAAGCAATCATAGGGATGGCCCTGCGGGCCATAAAAATCCTGTATGAAACCCTGACTCCTTCAAGATTTATCATTTCTGCTATCATGTTATTAAGAGAGAATCTCTATTTGTTGAAACATTATTATTACTAAGTAACATGTGACTTTTAGTACTTGTGATCTGGTGACTTACAGTACAATAACCATGCTAGATCATTTGTGTATGACTTCTGGTGCCATAAAATATCTTCATAGTGCACGATTTGAATGTGATTGAAAATGTGTTGGATTCATTGTTTCCATGGTAACATATTAATTAATCATTATTATCAATACAGAGATGCTGTAGAGTGTGATCTCACATTTTGTGGTCTATTAGTACTAGAGAACAAACTCAAGCCTCAGACTTTCTCCACTATACAAGAGTTACAAATGGCTTCTATTAGAACAGTCATGATTACAGGTAACTGTTATAATGTATATCAGGTACTCAGAATCTATAAGTGCCCTGAAATGGACAATGTTTGTTGGTGTATCCTTGACTTGTATTTATGTATTTGTTTCATGTGTACATGTATATCAGGTTTATCGTTTTGAGACTTTTTTATGGCTTGCAGGGCCATCCCTATGATTGTTTTTCCACAGGTTCAATGTACATGTATGTTTATATATATATATATTTGTTTGTGTCACATAATTAACACGTAATACTTGAAGAACTATTTCTGATAATTGTTAGCAACATCCCACTGTTCCATTGTAGTAATCATTCAAGTTTAAACATAATTATTATTCAGTATTAACATAATCAATGCTCTTATCTACAGTTTAAACTTCATACTGAACCATTTATAGGGTGTACTTTATATATGAAGCTCTTTTTATACGTAGAAACAATATAGACCACATTATAACGATATATTCATTATCGCGATAGTAACTATTGTTGTAGTGATAGCAGTACTATTGCCCAACTTTATTACACATATACATAATTATTAGTGTTGTTTTAGTATGACAATAATGACCACTTTTAGTTTTTACATAGTTATAGTATGACTAGTTTATCACAATTTTAGTTTAGTTATAGTTTAATTAACTAAAAGGTACATTGTAATATTAGTCTTACTAAAGAGTCTTAGTTTTAGTTAACTAACTAAAAGTGCCCATTATTGGCCAGTTTTCATTTTAGGTTTTTGCAGTAGATGTGTAATTTAGTTATAGTTTAGTTAACTAAAAGTCACAATGCCTTACTAAAAGGGGTTTTAGTTATAGTAATAGTTAACTAAAACCACACTAATAATTATGTGTATATATATGTATTTATCATCTGTATACTGATCTCCTTTACTCTTTATCAGGTGATAATCTACTTACAGCTGTTGCTGTATCAGTTACTAGTGGTATGGTGGCTTCTCATCATCGTGTTATTGTAATTAAATCAAGCAACCAATCTTCCAACTCTCGTCCATCTCTTAGTTATCATGTGTTAGGAAGTGAAGGATTCAATCAGTCACTTTTGTACAGTAATACTGCATCAGTAACAGTAGGAGAAGTACATGGTGAGGAATTGAAAGAGGAATTGAGAGAGGAATTGCTTGTTAGATTAAATGAAGTGGGGATTCCTACTTGAATTAAACTTTGATTTGAAATACCTCCCACCACTTTTATGCATTTCCTCTAGTGAGTGATAATTAGTAATGACTAAATCCTTCATGAATTAATAATTAACTGCAAAAAATGTCTGTTAATCTTCCATACCTGTATCTGCCACTTCATTACAATTTTTTAGTTAGAACACTGTTAAATGGTAGTTCCTTGTTGTGTTCTCAGCATTCATAGTAGATTCTCCTTTTTTGAATTTTTAGCAGCACAGTAATTGAAAAGAACGTTATAGCCTGAAGGCCTTCAGGCTAATATTTTACATTTTAAGAATTTTTGTTGTTTGGTTATTAAAGTTAAAAAAAGAGAAATTGTGAATACTGAAATATTTATGGTATTAAAATTGAAATCCAGATTCATATTACATATATAAATTAATAACATTATAGTGATTATCATTATTGTTGACATTACCTAGTCAACAGTTCATGACAATAGGTCTTGGCACTAATATGTGGCAACAGGAAGTTTTGACTTTACTCATTGAGTGCTGACTAAATGTGTTAGGAATATTGCATAATACCAAATACCATTATGCCATAGTACATTTAGTTGTTACATGAACATAGGTGTGCTGAAGAAGTGCTATGTCATGATGTATTTAGTTGCTGCTGCATATACATGTACATACCATCTGAGTGAAATTATGTGTTGTCATGGTTACTCTAGTTTTGCCAGCATTAACTGCAAATGATCTTTGATTTAACCACTATAGCACTGAGCTATGTTTTGACAATTCTTCCCATTTCCAACACTGACAGCTCTGCTGCAGATATCTTGACCATCTTTCACTTTCCTTTTCCAACATGGAGTACTGCTTTTAGCAACTTGCTTACTCGAAAGTTCTCAAGTTTTTCGTAGGACTGAGTAAAATGCAGTTTTCTCCCTCTTTTGACAACAACTGGGGCAAACAAAACAAACCTGTTACATTCAGCTACCCACCAGATTGCGTAGGCGGGGTCACTGAACCCCCAAATTGCTGTGCCCCCTTTGAATCCCTTTCAACAGGGAGACACCCCTTTGAAAATTCTCCCCATACTTTATATTTAGACCGAAGTGTATAGGTGAAAAGCTATCGAATGTTTTAGCCATTTTTATGGACTTATTACTGAAACCAATTACGAACATTTGGAGTGCTTTGTCACGGTAGAAACACACTCCCAAGTGTGAGGGGGTCAAATGTCACATATATGTGGCATCAGTCCTCTAAGTGTTAAGTTCTTCCATAATACTATAGTCTATTTAAGTTCAGGAGTTGCAGAATTAACAGTTTCAGGCGATTGAAATGAACATTAAAGTTTTGTGAACCAGGAATTCTATAATTTACTGAACCTATCTTGTTCACAATAGTGTACGGACCTCTTTAGAGATATTCTTCCTCATCTGGCGTAATCAACTTTGCTTTTTTCTTTTTTGTTCCTGCTCCAGTGGTTCTTATTCTTTTCATTTCTCCATCTAGTGCTTTTTGAAAATTTGCAAATACATCTTCCTTGAAGAAATCTGCCAATGGGTCTCTCAAATGCCACATCAATTCACAAATGATGTGATATATTGTTGAAGGAATGTATTGTGTTTCCTCTTTCTAGTATAAATCTCTCCAACCATCATGCCAAGTCACTTTGTGAAATTCTTGTTATTGAAGTTGGAATCTTGTTTGCCTTCTGTTTGCTATTCCTATAATTATTCTGTTCATTAGTTCCAAATTCTTAAACACCAGGTTGTGTCTTGTTGAGTCTTCTCTGGAATGGATAAATTTCTAACTTGCAGCACTTGCTCATCAGATGTTTGGGTCTATCTTTTAATTCTTGTTGCTTTAGAACAGTTGCATCGGGTGTAGCTATTCGCCACTCCTCCAAGAGTCCAAGATGGTGGTGAATGTTTTTGAAGCTCTTTATGTCTTTTTGAATCTCCATTCGCAAATGAAAGCTTATACTAAGGTACGTGATCTTTCATACACTACTAGTCGGTTAAGCAGTAATTGCTGGTTAACTACCAACAGAAAATAGCCAATCAATAAGCAATAAAGTGTTATTAGTTAACCAGCACATTTTGCTTGCAGAATATCCAATCAGGATATAGTATTTTGTTTGCTGGTTAACAACACTATAATCTAAATTGCTTAGATACTGTATTTGAGTTTTCTACACACAACAGAACTGCGTACTATGGAAACAGTTTAATTACTGAGTGCTTAGGTTAGAATATTCTATTAATAGTAACATTACATCATAATATCTATTAATAGTAGCATTATAACCTAGTACTCTATTAGTAACATCGCATCATGATATTCTATTAATAGTAACATTACATCATAATATTTTATTAATAGTAACATTACATCATAATAGTAATTTTATATCTTAATATTCTAATAAATTAATTAAATTGTGTTGGAGCTTTTATCAGAACATGTAGTCACAGCCATCTAATAAGTAATAAAAATTTGTTATTGTAATGATCATAGTATAAGTACGTGTATGTATTATATATGAGAACAAACATAAAATGATTGTATACATTGTACATGTAAATGTATTAATACACATAGTGTATATGTACTATTATGTAGTTATGCTGGTAGATCTTTCAACTCCTTTTGATAGTATTGTCCAATTCCACTTGTAGTTTGCTGCCATATTACTTCTTGAAGACGACCTTCTGTCTCAGTTCCTGGCAACTTGGAAGTAAACCTTCCCATTACCAAAGTTAACAAACCAAAAATAATTATTGGAGATAAATTTGGCATAATTGCAGAAATTCCATCGTGATAGCCAACACCAGCAACAGTTATTGTTAAGTAATAAGCTGTAAGAAATCCAGATATGCCTAATAGTAAACAACTACCTCCCATCATCTCTTGGCTTCTAGCTCGTCCAGATGGAGTGCAAGCAAACATCGATTGTAACAAGCCACTAATGAAAATAGACACAGCAAAGTAGATAACAACGAAATTGATAAACAATGCTCCAACTAGTATTGGGAATGTTATCAGCATTAGTAAAATCCAACCAATATGGAATGATAAAATCTGTAAGAAAAGAGTCATGAGTACTGAGGCAAATACATTTAAGCCAATATAACAGTGGATACAACGTTTCTGAGACGCTGTTTTTAAAGTATGTATAGGTATATCAGCTTCTCTTTTTAGAAGAGCCATACGAATGGAAAAATAAAGGTCAGCGATACACAAGAAGATACTTGGAATAGGGAATAGTAGTAGTGATGGTATCAACAGGTTTTGACTGGCTTTTATAATTTCCAGAAACACTACTGTATCATACATGAAAAGTAAGAGAAAAGTAAACAAGGTTGTTAATATCAAACCCCAAAATAAGCAAACACGTTTTTGTCCATCAGCTTGCAGCACTCCTTGTGGGAAAGGAAGCAATTTCATTTTTCGAAAGAAGACTGGGACTAGCCTCATAAATCCAATTGATAAACAGTATTGTAGAGCTATCATTATTAAAGCAATGCCTCCAGTAGTTTTGTTATCATTGTATACTGTGTTGTTTTCTCCCTTTCCAACTATAAAGCGTGACTGGTCTTTTGTTATAAGTGCTGCAAATCCATTTGTTTTGTGAGCACTGTCCAGTGTAGAATATTGTGGAAGCTAATAGTATGGAAATGAAATAATAATGATAATAATGGCATGATAGAGCATTATGAGTCATTGTAATCTGTTACCTATAAATAAATATTACTATTACATTTTCCAATGTATAATGGTTATATCTGTTACAAGTCTGTTTATCAAGCTTGTATACAGTGCATAGTAGGGATCCTGTCTTTTACTACCTAGATATCCGTTCACAATAACGATCGGGTACCTGAATAATTGCTCTTAAAAAACTCATGACATGTTTGCACTAAAATATAAAGAATTACCTCACTTTTTTGCAAAATCAACTACAACAGGTGTTTATACAAGCAGCATTGCCAGATTTTTCTGCACTTAAAAAACCAAAAACGTGGTAACACGAAGCAAGACACTTATCAACTGCCATTTTATTGCGATTTCGATTTCATGTGTTTGGTTTCTACTCATGCGCAAACATTAAACGAGTACCCGGATGCAAAGAAACAAATCCACATGTTCAGTTCACGGATAATTATCCTAGTGCATAATAGTGCATACTGCAGTAATAATGTATTTATAATTTTAAATTCATTTCAACTTACCTTCACTGTGAGTTTGTTCAACAATAGCCAAGATTTGTCTACTGATTCGCTACAAAGAGGATTAAGAACAATGTTTGTTCTAAAAGTAGAAAAACTAAGGAATGCCCCACTAAAAACTTCCATTATTTCTGGTCTAAGATACAGAAATACTGGTGATATGACCCATTGAAAAGTGATGTCTGGTATGGTATACATCCCTTCAGCTTCATATGCAGCCGGATGCACAATGATTGGTCCATGATACATAGTAGTAGTATTATAATAGTAGTTAACTTCTACCCATAATGATGGGTGTGTGTTTGGAGGAAAGAAGCCATCATCAATACTCTCCAAGTTGTATGGGATTCTCTGAAGGGAGTTTTCCAGGTCGTGTAGTGAATCTGCACACCTTCCTTGAATTTCTTCATTTAACGAGACATCAAGCTGTGTGTATGCTGTGATCCCCTGAGGAAATTCAATAAGCAATAGAAATAGGTATAATCGTGGATAAAACATTCTTCTTGATGGACTATACACTGTGTGTATGAAGCTTTTATAATCATTTGTATTAAGGGAAATCACCAGGGTAATTCCCTTTTGAAGTGCTGATTAAACAATGTTTACTATTATTATTGCTGAGTTTCTGTATGTGGAAATATCTCTGTTAAAACATATTCATAGTCGAATAACTTAAAACATAATTACTGAACATTATTCTATTTGGATCACTCATTATAGCACTAAACATCATAGGGCATTATTCATGCCATTGTAAACAAAAGAGATGTGAAATGAGGTGGTGGCATAGGGGCAGTTGGGTAAGTTGTGTTTTTACAAGTAGAACGTTGAGTGTGCTACTTGGTATGTGGTGTAAAGTATACTTGAGCAACACACTTAAAAGGGAGTTACATGTATGTCTTTTCTCAATAATAACTGGTGAAATTTCAAGACAGAGATTTTCCTGGCACTGGAATAAATCATATTTTATTTGTAAAGTGAACAGTTTGTTTTAGAGTGATTACTGCTTTTCCAATTGCCAGTAGTATTCCATAACTTGACAAAAACTTTATCCTGGCCGCATTTCCTGGATTACACGAAATTGAGTACAAATGCATTTTTTTTTTCAAAAAAAATAGTAAAAACGCATAATTTTATTAAAATTGAGTGAAAATAGTAAATTTAGCATAAATCCATCAAAATTGTCCATTTTTGTTCTGAGTAAAAACAACTTGTAGGTAGTAGACCGTAGCACAAAGCATCATTCATGTTTGCCTTAACTACAATAACATCTTCTCTGTACGATATGGCTGTACTTTATTTTCTATGACTGTAACCCACCTTAGTTCATTATCCTTTACTGGTAAATCAGACACTCTCTTGTGATCACAGCATGTTGCAGCACAATCTTGTGCAATTAGAAATACATCTCCTCCCCTGGAGAAGGGACAACATTCACACCCTTTTAATATATTACTGTTATCTTTAGTTTTTCAGAATCAACATGTTTTGCCAGTGCTAGTGTCAAAGACTCAGTTCTCAGATTTTCCGTAAAATCAAAATTGACATCAGTGGTACTGGTATGTGGCGAGTTAAACTAAATTTCCATCTTTAAAGTTGTTACACTCCATCAAACATGCACTACCGGCACCATTGCTGTGTAATGTCTACTGCATCAGCCTTATGTACTGGAAACTTCTTGTGAAGATTATTGTCACTGTCAGCTATATAGAGCATTGTACTCTATTTTTATAATAAAATAGTAGTACTGCCTTTGTAATATTGTTGTCTACATATATGTTATACACCGAGGCCATGGGATCTACGTGGCTGGATATAGTAGTCTGAGAACTGTTGCTATGAAACCCCAGCATGTGAGGGTTTCCTAACAGTTCGAGGGTTTCTATACCGCGTAGATCCCATTGGTCGAGGTGTATAACCAATTTGGAATAATATAGCAATATGCTCTAGATGCACAACATTCATAATAACCTTACCTGTCCGTGTGACAATCTAGTGAAGTTACAGACAGTAGTACTAGCACAGTAAGCATGGCTATTACAAACTCAACACCACACCTGCAACACGAGTTGGAATTCAGCTCCACCCATCTTGATGAAGCAAATTAGTACTTGAAGCTTGGCAGCAGTATGCAGATCAGAAAAGTTGTCAAAATTCTGATCAGGATGTTGCAGATGCAATGAAGAGCTCCATTCCACACAAAATGCAAACTGACACAAAGTATTGCATCACTATTTTGAGAAATGGAGAAGTCATAGACAAGATATTGTGCCACATTAATCAATTCCCCTTTTGGACAAGATAACAGAAAATGAATTAAACTATTGACTGCCTCGCTTTATTCTTGAAATTAGAAAAAAGTATTGCACAGAATTCCCACCTAATTCATTGCATTGCATCACATCACATAAATCCTAGTAGGTGTTTTGTTTGGTGATTCAAGTTATATCACAGTGTGTGCCCCAAAGCTAGGCCAAAGAATCCATTCTATCCAACTCCTCTCCCTCATCCTCAAACAAATTTATGGTTTGCAAAAACGCACTACGGCCATAATAAGCTGTCCAATACTGTAAAGCCACTTGTGTTCAAACGCTGGAATAACAGGGTACAAAACAAACCATTCATTAAGGGCTACTGCAGCTTCAAAACTATACCAGGCTGGAGTTGATGAACTATGCAATGTGCAGATAGCAATGTCTATCAGACATTCTAAATAGCAAGCCTTTAGAAGAGAATATGAATGTAACTTCTATCAATGCAACAATGTTAACAACAACCCCAGTACACCAGCTAAAATCATTGTCTCATTCCAATCCACGTATACCAATACTAAATGTTACTTCATGTTCAAATGTAATTATAAATATAAAATAGTATAGAAATTTGATCATAAAACTGAATTAAAGCAGAATAATAACTATTTGTTATATTATTATTATAAGTACACATTGTAAAATATTATGATTGACAATTATTTTAATCAGATATTCAGAAGGTATCTAAGTGAATATATAGAAACCTGCAAATGAGTTATCTGATTGTATTCTATAATTCTAAATATAATTTTGTGATTAAATGCCCATCTAGAAGCCTGGGTACATGTAGCTCCATCCTTTATTTTGAAAGATATTTGGTCACATGTTTCCTTGATTGAGAAGTATTGTTTAGTTACACTTTATGTAGAAATGACTTGTTTGGTTGTTAAATTACCATCCCCACCTTCTTCTTTGGTGTTAGACATTTGATATGATTATGAGCTTTACTTGTTAATTAATTAACCCTTAGAGGACTGAGCTTGTTTTTCAAAATTCTTCTCCTTTCCAACACTGGCATCTCTAGTGCATATATTTTGGCCACCGCTCACTTTCTGTACCCCAAACTTGACTTCTTTTCCAACATGGAGTACTACTTCTAGCAACTTGCTTATGAGGACTCAAAAGTCCCCAAATGCTTTGTAGTACTAATTCGAATGCAGTGTTCTCCCTGTTTTGACTACAACTGGGACAAGCAAAATGACCCCACTGCATGTGCATGTTGGCACCAGCTATACTCGCGAGTTTGGGTTTTACAGCAAGGGAAATGTGTCAGCTACGCACCAGATTGTGTAGTCGGGCCAGAGAATCCTCTCGTACTCAATATTTAGGGCAAAAGGCAGCCTAAAAACCATCAACCTATTCAGCCATCCCTTATCTCAGACACCAATTACAAGCATTTGGAGTGGTTCATAATACTAGGAACGCACTCCAAACTACGTAGGGGTCAAATGTCACATATGTGACATCAGTCCTCTAAGAGTTAAATCATAAAATGTTTGTATTTTGTTTTTACTGACCACTTGATTGTATTATTCATTGTACTAATTATTTATTATATTTTCTTATTCTAGATAAAATATTAAATGTAAATCGGCCCTCAATCAATAGAGCGTTAAATAGGAATGGTCTTAGCTATCAGGCACTAGATATTGAACATAGAGAATATTTTCACCTAGCAGTGGATGGACATACATTTGCTGTTGTGAAAGAACATTATCCTGAGGTGTTTGAAAAAGTAAGTAATTAGTGTTCATTCTGTATGTGTGTACAGTAGAACCTGAGATAAATGACACTCTGAATTAAGAAAAGCTTCATACTAAGGACACTTTCTTTGTACACATTTGTGTATTCAATAACCTGTGAATAAATGACACTTCCAATACTGTCAAGATGTCCTTTATAAGTGTCCACTGTATAGGTACATGTATCAGGGTTTTATTCATAGGTGTCCAGGTTGCTTCTGCTAGAGTTTGATAATTGCAGATCACCTAGAGGGAGGGGATTCCCCACCCTTGCATGAAACCTTTCTACTGTTGTATCAGTAATATCTTTTTTATGTACAGCTGCTAGTCTGTGGTACCATATTTGCTCGTATGTCACCAATTCAAAAGTCAGAACTTGTTACAGAACTAATGGGCATTGGGTGAGTGTAGATAAATATAAATGTCCTTTTGAATTGTGATATAAATGTGTAACAAAACGACATACTGGACTATCCTTTGTGGTCTATAATAAATATTTATATGTCCCACTATACATCTGTATGTATATTATATAGATTTGTATGTATTATATCAGTATGAGAACAAAAACTAATCCCAGCAAATGTATTATTCTGGATTGTATTACCAAACACCTACATGTACATGTATAATTAATTATACAATCTATTATTGTTTATGTAATTAGTAAAAGATCATAAGGGATATATTTTAAGAGTTAAGACAAGGTATATTTTTCTTCCATTTTAGTTATGGAGTAGCCATGTGTGGTGATGGAGCTAATGACTGTGGGGTGAGTGTGCATGTGTTTGTGTGTGTGTGTGTGTGTGTGTGTGTGTGTGTGTGTGTGTGTGTGTGTGTGTGTGTGTGTGTGTATGTGTGTGTGTGTGTGTATGTGGGGTGGGGATGAGTGTGTGTGTTAGTGCGTTATGTGTATATGCATATATTTTATTCATCAGGCATTAAAAGCAGCTCATGCTGGGATCTCACTATCGGAGACTGAAGCCAGTGTTGCTAGTCCTTTCACATCTAAGACTCCTAATATCACTTGTGTTCCTTTACTCATCAAGTAAGACACAGTCCGTATAAAAAAGTATCTCATTTGCTAGATAAAAGAAGCTTGTCATATCATTATAAACTATATGTTAAAGATATATAATTATAATCCTTCTTGTACAAGCTGACAGGTTTTAATGATATATTAAGTAGTCTTCCATTTTGTTTGTTTGTTTTTCTTCATCCAGAGAAGGAAGAGATGCTTTGGTTACAAGTTTTAGTGTCTTCAAGTTCATGGCATTATACAGTTTGATTGAGTTCTCTAGTGTAGCCATACTATATGCTGTAAGTGTTAAATGAGTGAATTTACATATCACCTTCAAATTAGATAACCAAGGACTGTTGTCCTATTATCATGATGACTAAAGTCTGTTCACATTCATGATGTCCTCAAATTAGGATGTGATGGCTTTATACATATGTAATTAAGGTTAATACATGATTATACTGTAACTCAATAATGAACTAATGGATTTAAATTTGTCATACACAAAGAAGAACAGGAGGATAATTATATGAAAATGATGTTGGTAAAAAGATTGTTGATCATGAATATTTTCTGAGATTACATATACATATACATGTACATGCTTGTACATTATTAATTTATTATAATTATTATACTATTGTCACTAAAAACCGAACATTATCAATTCACGACAAATTGCTATAGAATGTGCAGATAAAGCTTCTTGTACACATGTGTAGGGCAGTTATATCTAATTACTGTTTCAGATGTAGTCTACATATACAGTATGGTTACCATGGTGATCGAATTCACACAATACAAATGCATTATGAATTTATAATGAGCTCGTTTTAACTCACTATGATTCTACTTTAGTAATCTTTGGTCTACATAGTACATACATAGTAACTGCTTGTATTCACATTTTAGGTTGTGACATTTTATGAATTTGGTCTAAAAATTATACCATTGTTCCATTGTAGTTTAGTAGCATACTTAGACCCTTTCTTTTCTGTTTATTGTGCTATTATCTTTACTTTTAAGAACTAAATTAATTTATGGAGTGCCAAATTAAATTTTTCAAAACAGGGGATAGAACAGCAACAACTAACAATTGTAATTAGTAATATATATTTCCTTTTTTAGATTGAATCTAATTTTGGTAGTCAGGAGTACTTGTATGTGGATTTTGTAATTATTCTAGCAATTGCTTTTGTCAGTGAGTTCATTATAATAGTTATGATAATTACTTTAGATGTCTAGGGGAGACCTTATTGATATTTTTTCAACTTTGTGAATAATTGTCAACACTCAACAGACTCAATCCACAAATAAAATGTAGAATACCAAATTCTTTTATGATCTAAATGGCTGTACCTATGAATGTTTAACTGGGGAATTGTGCTATCCATAACACATTAATTGTATTTTACAACACTGTGAGGTCACTGTTGAGTAATAAGCATGTCAGGTTTGTTGCTTCACCTACTGGCTTACTAATTATTATAATCTTCCAATTAAATATTCTCTCTTTATCATAATAATGTTCTCTACTCTATGTATAGTGGGTCTAACTGGTCCGTATCCTCATCTTGTTAAGAGAAGACCTATTGGTACATTGGCTGGTATTCATGTGATTGTCTCTGTAATCACGCAGGCAGCTTTAATGTTAGCAATGCAGTTGGGAATATTCTTTTATGTACAGACTCAACACTGGTAAGTTGAGTACATGTATGTAAACTTATATTCTAGTTGTATTATTATTGTGGATGAACCTTATACTCATGAAGGAGTAAGCAGTGGCACCAACATTTGCTTACGAAGCTCTGGAGTTGGTTGTTACTAGAGTTGTACCTATACTAGAATAGGGATCTGAATAGGTGCCTATATTGAAGATATAGGCACCTATTCAGATAGAGTATTGGTATAGGCAACTGCATTGCCTATACATTGCCTATACAGCTTACACAATATTTTTCAGGCTTTGTAGATACATTATTGTTAAGCTGACAATCTGAAGATATGTTTGAGGCTGAATATACCTGTAACTACATGTACAATGTACTTTGGGCTGAATGTATAACACACGAATAATAGAAAAATACCGTGTGTGAACAGTTGTAAACTAGATAAATACAACTATATATTTCACACAGACAATATTGGATTGGATCTACATATTGGCAATTTGGATTATGAAATATAGGCATATAGGCATATTGGCAAATTGCTGTATAGGTGCAACACTAGTTGTTACAATACATACTATAGTAGCTATACAGAGTGATGAATACCAGCTACTGAATTGCTCACCAGATGTTAAACAGATTATAATCATAAATAACAAACAGAAAAGAGTGTGCTACTTTTTGAGTTGTTGATAATAAAATATGGTGTTACCAATTTTCTTATTGAAAAAGGAAGTAACATTATCAATTAAAGAGGACAGTTCAATTCTCATGTATCTTGTGTTTGTTTGGTGTAAAGTTTCAAACAATATTAGTAATATTGTCTTTGTTGGAAATGTTGGATATCAATTGTTCTTTCTTAGGTTTAAGCCATTGCAACCAAAAGTAAAGAGTGAGAACATTGTGTGTTGGGAGAACACGGCACTATTTACATTGTCCATTTACCAGTATATAGCTCTGGCTATTGCGTTTAGTACATCTGCACCATACAGAAAACCTTTATTTACCAACTGTGAGTTTAACTGACAAATTATGTGTGTGACCAGCTCTAGGAATTTATTCAATTTGGGAGGCAACACCCTGTCTTTAAGAAGTTGTTATTTAGCCATTTTGTAGAGGAAGCTGAAAACATGTGTTGTGCATGAAGAGTAATAAGTGTACTTCCTGCCATAGAAGATGTTGTTTGTTTCCTGTACAAAACTGCTGAATAAAGAGTGGGTGTTACCTTTAGAGAGTAAGTACAGAGCCAGTCACATAATATCACTAGTTTTAAATCTCATTTATATACAAAATACTATACTTCTGGTTACTATAAGAAAGTATCAGTAATCAATATTGGTCATTATCGGCCATTAGTTTTAGTATTGATATCTTTCTAAAATATGTAGATGATATTATAATAAATATAGGTATACTGATAATGCCATTTCTTGTGATTATAACATCATTAAATGTTTTTATGAAACTGTTAAGGAAATGCTCATTTTCATTGAAAGAATCAGAAACCAGAAGGTAGATATAGTATCTGATCAGTATCGAGTATCAATTATTAATACATATCTAAAATAATTATTGGTTCATTGGAATATCAGGAAAATCTAATATTGTGTCTGTGGAAGCTGAAAGGCTCAAAACATGTTCATAATTTTAGTTTACAATCTTTATTCTTCCCCTCCTTTTTAGTGTACAATTGTCAAATTTCAATCCATTGCTTCATTATTGAGTTACAGTATAATCATGTATTAACCTTATGACATTAAACTATACACTATATTACATATAAAGTCATTACAACCTAATTTTGAGGTCATGAACAGACATGGCTAGTATTATTAACAGGTTATTTAGGCCCTGGAAAGAGGACTGACCTTTGAAAAAAATGTTCACCTTTAAAATATTTCGGAAGAGCAATTACTTTAAAAGTGACTATTGTTTATGAATACTAATTTTAGTGTTTTTAGTGAATGCAACATAATCACTAACATATACCATGATTAATTATTAACCCTTTGAGCACAAGCCGAAACTAATTTCCCAAATTGAGTATACCTAAAATTCACTACAATTTGTACCTGCAAACAAGTCACTTTAAAGTTAGATTACTTGCTATTGGAATGACCAAATAGCAAGTATTTGGATTTTTGATTAGAATTATTGTTTTTTTTTTATTTTCATACTACTATAACATATGCATTATATAATGAATATGATATTACAAGCAATGGAGTTTATAATACTGTTCATTCCCTTACACAGATTGGTTCATGCTAACACTTGCCATACTCATTCCTGCAAATCTCTACATTACTCTAGCACCTCAGAACTGGGTACCTGAGGTTAGTTTTAAATACTAATGAATTCATCATAAAAGCAACTCAATAAACATTTATGGTAACAACATATACTAAACTTTTTAGTGGGATAAAAATAGGTTATCAACTTATCACTTGTTGTATATATTGACAGTTTGTAAATTCAACAAATGATATTTCTCAGTATTCATGAATCAAGTACTGACAATACCCACAACATGATAGTTATATAGGGAAAAAAGTCTTTCCATGATTGCTTTAATTGAAATGACCAACAATCACGGCTGACAATTCTCATGTCTGAACCCAACATATTATAGTTCCACTCTTGTTTTTAGGTTTTGCAATGTATTTAAGCTACAACAGCTAGTAATTACAGTTTCACAAGCCGAATTGATCCTTTTGGTCTGCTATAGCTCAAGCGTGCATTCATTTATGTGCCACAATCATTAAATGTCCAAGCCCCGGAATGACACAATTTCTTAATGTATACAAATGCATATGTGATACAAACATTATAGCAATAGATTCAACACCATAGAAAGCAATTATGAAGTGCCTGTGGGCCACAACAGAAAGTTAACGTGTGTTAAATTTCTTTTTTACTAATTTAGTTTTGGAGTTTTATGCAAGTGAAGCCCTCACCATCATTAATGTTTAGAATCACTATTGTTGAATTGGCTGTAGTCCATTTTCTCATTGCCTATTTACTTGAGGTATGTTTATCCCATTTCAGTAATTAAATGTAACATCGTAATTATCTTTTTCATTGAACAGGGATATATACTTCCAAGCTCATGTATGCATAAATTCCTTCGTATTGTACGCTGCAAGCGTAAACCACACAATCGTTACAAACACATACTGAATGAAGTGTCGGAAGATACCACATGGCCACCTGTTCTTCCCTTTTCTTCACCTGCCATTATTAATTAAACTAAATTTATATTTTCTTATTAATGTATGGTTTATTACCTTTGATTTGGTATACTGGTAGTTGTTAAATTAATTATTTATCCGTTTATGTGCCTTTGGTGAGGTTGTGTTATGTAGACTAAAAGCTAATTAATTATAATAATAATAAATTATTATTCATGCAATATTTTTGTGGGCGTGGCTGTCACGTGCTGTACATACGTTACGTAATAGTGACATTACTGACATATCTATGAGAGACAGTGAAGTGAATGGCGAAAGCCTTTCAGTCACTATAATTCATTAATTGATGTCAATAGAATCTCTGCAATGGCTGGCTATGGAACAGGTGAGTTTTATGATGTTGTTTGAATGTGATTTGTGTAAAAAATTTAATAGATACTCGGCGTTTTCTGTATTTAATGAATTCAGAGATGTGTATTGATTGTTACCTGCATGTACTACTTATATATACATGTGACTTTAGTTTGGAATGAACAACAGTCTTTTTACCTGTACCGTTTTTGCCATTCTTTTTTGTGTTTAAATCCATTGCTTCATTACTGAATTACAGTATGATCATATATTAACCTTATGACATTAAACTATATATATATATACACTATATCATATATGAGATCATCATGATCAATTTTGGTTGGTTGTATCATAGATACACGAAACGAAGGGATTGGAAACAGAAGCCAGATTAGCTATATACAAGCTGTGTTATGGATGGTGTCATTTTTCAAGATGGCTTCGGGGGTAGTTTGTTCAGCCATTGATAGGGTACTAGAGAAAGCTAGTTCTCGGTCATCAACCAGACTACACCATACACTACATGATGATCCAATGGATTCACCAAAACTCTGAAAAAACTACACATTGATTCAGAAACGTTTTAAGGAATAAATGTGGAATACATGGTACAAAATAGACTGATAATTTACCTGTGCTTATAGTAGGCTAAATTTTACGTCAGTACGCACCAGAAAATGATTCAACACAGTCCTATCAACACAGCTACTGTTCTAAATGATGCCCAGAACTGCAACAGTTGTATGCATACATGCAGGAAGCATAACGCGCCTAAACATCAAAGGCATACCGCCGTTTATATTGTACAACGGTATAAAGTATCACGTGATCTAGCTTCCGTTTCCAATCCCTTCTTTTTGTGTATCTATGGTTGTATGTAGGGTCACATAGGATCAATTGCCCTTCGTTAATATTCATACCACGCCTCCAACCCATACATCACACCAAATGTACAAGGCATATGACTATGCACAAATGCTTGACAGTGCTTTCAAGAATAGGATGTGCAGTAGTGTTTGTACTTAATGTATAGTAGGCGACCTGCATTTAGAATATTTGTTAAGGTGGCAAAGATGAGACTATAGTGGTGGTATACAGGCACATTGTGTTGTGGTTATTAGTAAACTAACATCCAGCTCACTCCCCCTAAATGAAACCCGTAGGTTTATTGGAAGTTAAATATTGACATTTAGCAATATGATTTCCAAGTTAAAAACCTCCAATAATGAGCGCCATTGGGAAAGAACCCTTGCCTATGCGACCAAGTAAATTTGCATGTGTGTGAAACAAACTATTTGTAATCTAAAAACATAAAATTAATATGCATATTTAATCATTGGTCATTTGTATGGGTCTGAGTCATAATAATGATGCAAAGGTTTACTTCAGATAGTTTAATTTATGTGTGCAAAAGGTATAAACTAATAAACTTGTACTGGCATGTTAGAGTGTATAATTATAATAGTTATACAAACTAACATGTCAGTACTTACTTATTACTTTATAACTGAAAATGTTAGTATCATTGTACTAGTTTCTTCCTTGTCTATAAGTCACCAATACAGACATATATACATGTACATACAGAAACACAACATGATTACCATACCCTCTTGTCTTGCCTACACTTCATGAAGAGGATAATTATACATACATCTAAAGTCTGTTCATATTCAGAATGACCTTAAAATTAGGATGTGTTGACTTTATATTTAATATAGTGTATAGTTTAATGTCATAAGGTTACTATGTGATTATATTGTAACTCACTAATGAAGCAATGGATTGAAATTTAACTTACACAAAAAAAAACAGGAAGGATAATTACGGCAAAGGTAAATAAATTGTTGGGTAATTCCAATCTAAAGTTATGTACATTTGTCTGAGATCAAAGTGAAGATGAATGACCTTTAGCTCATAAAGATTGCTGAAAAGTTGAGAATGTACTCTTCCCTTATCTTGTGCTATTACTTTCTAGGTTTGTCTTTACCCTTCTCTTTAAAGTGCTTATGCCACACTTTTAAAAATGCTTAGGCACAAGCATAAGTTGTGCTTGTATTTAAGCTCTATTGATTCATGTATGTTTAAACTTGTATCATTGATCTTCAATTATAGCATGTATTCAATCATTATCACTTCCTGAAGTTAAGTGTCAGCAAACTGACGCTATATCAGCAGTAAAACTTTGGTATGCTGACAAACGCTCATATGATCTTCATGTTCGTGAGAAAGTACAACTGCATTATACACTGTCACTGGGTAAAGATCCATCTGAATGGAATAACAGGACTAATGGACAATCACAAGAAAGTGAGATTCATTTTCTGCGAAACATCATTTGTAACATTTATCTTGTTCTTGTAGTGTATACAGATGATGAAATACATGAAATATGTGAGAGAGAAGCAGATAAATGGAGGTCTTATATTAGAAAGAAAGATGAGAAAATTGATTTACTACTATCGCAAGAATCATTGCTGAAATATACAATTGAGAGTTTGAGCAATCGTAAGATAATAATGACACTTTATCAGCACTTGCAATAAAAATTATTATTCATTAGAGCTACAGATTCAAAAGAAAATGTCTTTGGCCAAATCACTTGAACTGGACATGGTAAACAAAAAGTTCAATGATTATAAATTAGCATCTACTCATTCAACAGGTCTGTAGTTATATAAATACAAACATCATATCTATTAAATGTGTTGAGTATTATGTATTTTTATCAGTTAAGGAAGATATGGATACTATAGAAGTGAAAGAAGATTATCTGGAAACTCTGGAAAGAGAAACAGTCAATCAGTGGAAACTAAACCCTGAAAATGAGGATAAACCAAAACCAGACACTGAACCTCTAAGTGATAAGACTCTTATATTACAGGAAGGTTAGCTGAATAGTACCAAGATATTATATGATTGACAATTGTTTAATTTATATCACATCAGAGATGGAGGCATTACAGCAGTTAGATGATAGTAAAAATGAGGAAGTACAGGTTATGGAAGAAGAGGGAACGAAAAAGTTAGAGTCACAAACCACTAGCAACTTGATAATTCAAGTTCCATGCATCTTTCCTACACCTGGTTAGTGAAATGTGTTTTTATGTGTGCCATTCCAATGGTTGCTTTCATGATATATTTATATAATGACTATATGTATATATTATATATATGTATGTGATATACATGTATACCGAGCAGTGGTGGTATAATATTTATACTATGATGGAACCACGCTTCTGCATATGCTCAGCAGCGATGCAAACACATTGTAGATCTCTGTTTGCTATGTTGAGCGAGAAAGAGAACAATGATCCTAATCCAGTTCCATCAAAGAAACACAAGGTGTCCTTATTGAGAAAAGGAAAGGGAAGATTTTCGAGTGTTTCAGAAACCAGTTAACTGTGATGTCGAAGCCACAGGTACCTAAAAACACAATGGAAAGTGTTAACCACAAGCAGGGAGTATATCAAACATCACAAAGTGAAATATACAACCCTAGGGAGTGTATATACCAACCAGTTTCTTTTTTAAATTTGGTTCCATCGTGGTATAAATATATTTAAACTTCCTTGAACAGCTGTATATATCGTATATACACTTCATAATCATTATATACATGTATATATATTATATTACATATATAATATATAATTATATATATATATTATATATGTTTCTCACATGTGTTCTATATGTAGTTAAGGAATATATGTCATTCTGGGGGCTCAGCCAATTAATGGGTGTACATAAACGAATATGTGCCTAAGCTACAGTACAGTCTACAATGCAGTCTACAATGTAGTCTACAATGTAGACTGTAGAGAAAAATGGCTTGTAGAAACTGTAACTAATAGCTGATACATGCATGTATATGTATATAAGTATAAATTATGTATGTTAGTCAAGTATAAATTATGTATGTTAGTCATTGTTAGACTCCATTGCCATGGCAACTGGATGTAGTCTATTCTTCATAGACTCCAAAACTAAGGCTAAGTGTAAGTGTGGTCTAGCCACTCCTTGGCTTTGCCTCGGAGTCGATAGACCACACTTACATGGGATTTAACACATTAGACTCCTTGCCCACACTTTGATTTGTGTAAATACATAAAAGCCCTTAGAGCACTAACGTCACATATATGTGACATTTGACCCCTACACGGTTTGGAGTGTGTTCCTAGCATTACAAAGCACTTCAGACAGAGGCCCATGAAAATGGCTGCGACAGTTGATGGTTTTTGGCCACCCTTTAGCCTAAATAACAAGTACGGGGGAATTTAAAGGGGGTGTCCCCCTGTTAATGGGGGTTTGATGGGGACACAGTCTCCTCACCATCCACGCAATTCGGGGTTTCAGTGACCTGTCCACGCAATCTGGTGGGTGGCTGAGACATTTCTCTTGCTGTAAAACCCGAAATTGTGGGTGTAGCTGGTGCTAACTTGTTGTGGGGTTGTTTTGTTTGGCCCAGTTGCAGTCAAAAGAGGGAGACCACTGCATTTGAATTAACCCTCCGAAGTACTCTGAGTCTAGGACTTTCAAGTCCCGGTAAGCAAGTTGGTTTAAGTAGTACTCCATGTCGAAAAAGGAGCCAAGCTTTGGATAGAGAAAGTGAACGCTGGCCAAAATATAATTGTGCAGCAGAGACGTCAGTGTTGGAAATGGAAAACATTTTGAGAAATGAGCTTAGTCCTCTAAGGGTAATAGTGTAATAATTTTTGGAGTCTATATAATTCAGTTGGCATGGCAATGGAGTCTAAATACATGTATATGTACATAAAAATACACAAGAACCTAAGAAGAGTGGGCAAATAACTATATTAGGTTGTTGGGTTTCAGCAATGATTAATAATGACACTACAAAGCTATTATAGCCATAACTATTTCTCTTGCTTTTATTATAGTTTTTCATAACTCAAAAGCATGGGAAATGGAAGAATACTGGAATTCAGCAAAGACCATACAAAAAACAAGCCGAAAAGGAAAACCCCTTTGGGTTTTATAAGTAAGTATGTAGTAGTTTGTATTATGATCATAATCCAGTAAAGCCTAATATGATAATTGCTGATTGGGTCTTATATACTCTCAGGGTTTCATACAGCAAAGGGGGATATCCCCTCAAACTTGTGTTCCCCCCAGATTTCAGACCAATATGTAACAAAATCTCAGCTACAAGCCTTCTGAGGTCTCAGAAGCTACCAGAGCAACATCACAGGGGCTTATTTTTAAACATTTCCTGGGGACCACACTCATAGACCCCACATGGCAATTAGCTTCGTGTGATTGATTCCTTCCCCTCCTTACCAAAAATCCAGTATGAAACCCTGACTCTCCTCCCCATGAGTTCCATATGAATTCTCATTTTTTGAGTGGCTAATATACAAATTTAATTTAATAGATTTTAGTTTAGTCTTGTGTGGCCAATGTATCACTAAAAGAAGGGAACATCTGTGGAAACTGTAGCTCATGTGATATGGAATGCATACAAAAACCCAATATAATGTAAAGCAATAAGAAATTGTATCATAATTATACTTGCATTCTTATTCTTATTCAATTTTAGCGTTAAAGGAAATTTTTCATGAGAGAAAAGATATTTGTATATAATTATAATTATAATTGTGTATAACTGTAACTAGGAACAAAGATGATGTAGAAGATGAATCTATAAAAGTACGGAAACATGATAAAATAGAATATTAAGTTTTCAATAACAGTTCTTTTCCATTATTGCTGTTGCTATACTTCATTTTATGTATTGATAGTGTAGTAATATAGGTAAAGAACAGTTAATGAATATGATTATGATTAAGCACGAGAATTATTTCTTCCGTACTTTTCATAAATTTGTCCCTGCATCACTTTGAATTTTTGGGAATTTTTTTTGTACATGTGGCTAGTTTAGAGACAATGACTATTTTCGTATTTTTTTGTATGAATACTTCATATTGTTTTACATTGTGTTCTGTGACAGATGCAACAGATCAAATATAATGATGTTCTGTTAAAGTCATTTCAATTCAAAAACCTGAGTTGATGACATAGTACTGTACTACCCCACTGAAGTATAGGCAGAAGAGGAGAGTATGGTAATAGTATGTGTGTGTATTACCACATTTCTGGAAAACTAAGAATATTGGGCTGTTTTTGCATAGAAAACATTTGCCACAGTGATATGGCATGGAGTGACCTACTCTTTTGCCATACCACAGCAGCAAGGGTTCTGCTCAGTGTCAAAACATCTGGTTTATTAAATAAACTGATTGGAGAATTGAATAAATTATGTCTACAGTTAATACACCCAATCATTCAGGATTATATACTACCTCTTGTTAATTAAATGCAATGTATCACATAATTAATGCCTTTGCTTCAGCTTAGTTTATGAATGAATCACATTAGTGTACATGGAGAACCATTGATCAGAGAGTGATTAAGAATTTAGGACTCCAGGACATATCAGAGTCAAGTGTTAATTAATTAAGTAATATCATCATCAGTTGAGGAAGAATAGTTTGTTCCAAACTGTAAGAGAATCTCTTCGATCCCAAATGGTCCTGCTACTTCTAATGGAGACTGATATACAAATATTATGAATATCTTTCACAAGGGAAGGCAAATCTCTCTTCTTCCTAGAGTATAGGAGGGGCTCTAGACGTAGACTAGCCTCTCCCGGTCCCCTGACAATTCCCGGCCCCGCCTCAAAAATTTAGCCAGTGAGTCAGTGACCACACCTAAGTTTCTTTCATTGGACTTGGTTAGTCTGTTTATTTGTAATAGAAAATTATATAATGATTTGAAATAACGTGTCTTAGATATTTTTATTATATACTATACTCTATAGTGCAACCACAGTTGTTTATAAGGACACTATGGAGATTCAACAAACTGCTATGGACATTTCAATTGGTAAGTAAATATACTGTGATATGTACATCATTATATAATTGGTTAGCTAATTTAACTAGTCTGGAATGCCAGTTCCTTTGCATGGAGAGGAATGCCTAGTACTAATGCTTTGTGCATGGTAGCATGAATTTATGCTACTGTGATAAATTTTCAAATGTCTGCTCACACCTTCCTGCTTTCCTGGCAGTATCAAAGCTTAATTTTGGTATCTATGGATTTCTTGGCAGGTCTTCTCTCCAGGTAAGTAAGGTATAATCTGATAAAGTTTAAATTAAAAAAAGTTATGAACCTTACTAAAAGACAAAAGTTTGGTCACACAAACTTCAAAAGGGTTAATTACATTCCAGAGTGTTAATTAGTACTGGGCCAGGCTATACCCCTTCCTCATTGTGAAGGGGACTGGTCTTGAGACTAAAGAAAGGTCTGGTAGTGCACATGTATAAGTGGTGTGCAAGAGGAGTTTGATATATTAATGAAGGGCGATTCAATACTACATACTTTGATTCCAAGCTCCAATTCTGGAGTTGAGACTGATTTCATAAATGCTGGTACCACAGTTATTAAGGTGACTGGTGACTGTTCCATCCACTCAAACGTTACATTGATTACCTAAAGGTATTCGTGCATGTGTGTAAACATACATTGAACCCATGGGAAAGCAATCATAGGGATGGCCCTACGGTCCATAATAACTGTGTAAGTTGCCTCATTAAATATTCATAGATTGTCGTCCGTCACCTTAAGGTAGGACCATGGAATATCATTGTATAAAGTCAGTACCTTGCAAAACGATATGCTTGTATACGTGCACAGTTCACAGTACTCATTTAGTACTTCATTCCAATTACTTGGAATTGAATTGAGTACAAAATGTTTGGTATTGTTCTACAAATATAGTACATGAAAATTAATTTTATTATGTACATGTTTTTTTGTGAATTACATGGTTTTTTTTTACTTTAGATGATAAACTACTAAGTGTCTTGGAAGATTTGCCTCTCAAAATCAATGAATCTACTGTATTTGCTGATATTATGTCTACTTATGGACTAATACCAAATGAAGTTAGAGATGATGTGTACTCATTCATAGAAATGGAAGATTACACTAATGAGTTCTTGAATTCTTATATCCTTCAAGCATTCAAAGATTGCTTATCCACCAATGGACAAGAGTTAGTTCAACAACTTGTCATGCTGCTAGAGAAATATGAAGATGTTCTCAATATTGGAAATATTCCTCAAATGAAGAAAAAAACATTGTGTAAGTTCTTTGTTGGAAGAATAAAGCATTCATTTTTTAATTACACATTAGACGAATCTATAAAATTGTAATATTTTCTTGTGTCACCAAGCACTAAACTATTACATGACATAACTAAGGAAGTTACATCATCATAGCATTAGGAAACAAGTGTATATAGAGAAAAAAAAACATCCCTATGATTGCTTTACAAATTTATAAAAGTATCCCTATGACTGCTTTGTGGTGTCCAGCATTCAGTAATCATGGCTGACTATCAAGCATGAAAGACAACAGCTTATTATAGTTATTATTTTGATTATCTACTCTCCTGACCTTTCAAAGGACCTTGTAGAACTTTAGGAATATATGTCAGGCAGAATAGCTAGCTATTAGTTCCAGTTTCTACGTAAGCTACACAGCTTTCTTTCTGCTGGTGTATAGAGCTTGATCGCGCGTTCTTTCACGCGCCACGCCCATTAATTGACCGAGCCCCCGGGAATGATGTAATTTCCTTAACTACGTATACAACGCATACTCGCGTAGGTGACACAAACATATATATATATAAACATACATCGAACTCGTGGGAAAGCAATCATAGGGATGGCCCTACGGGCCATAAAAATATATTTTTGCATGTTGATTATAATTGCCATAATCTCCAAACCAGAGCATGTGAGAATTGTACAAGGATCAAAAATAACAAGAGGCTTTTGCTAAAACCTTTTGGTTATAAAGTTATGAAAATTTGTAATGTAGGGCTGGGATGATTAATCGATTAATCAATCGATATTGAAATTCTTCTGATTATCGATTATAAGTCTGCATATGATATCACTTATGCTAATTATTCCAACAGCAAATAATGTACAATATGGAAGTGACAAGAAGCGTTTTTGATAATTATATGGTAGGAGTTTCTCTTAATTGACTTAAAAGAAGTAGATTTTAATTTACGTAACACTTATCTATTTGGGTTTCTCCATCATTTTAAAATCCCCCCTAAAGTATGCTACTATCTCTTGTATTTTTATAATACTGGCAATGCAAAGGGGCAGACATTTCTTTATGGAAAAAGCCGGTCAGAGCCATTGCAAGTGCTAATAGAAAGAGATACAGAATTGACCGCACCTTCTATGAATAATAATAAGTAGGTCCTGTTTTGCAAGCATTCCCTCTATTGTGATAACCCTGGAGCTGGCCTTTGGGCCAAAGGAAGAATAATTATGAAATTATATCATCATAGATTCTGTGGTCAAGGTAAATGTGAATAATCTTGTTTGTTACACAATCGCGTTTCATTTAATGTACTTACTCCAAGGACGTTTTATACCAATCTCATTAATTTTTCAATTTCTCCTTCACAGTGGACCACCACTTATGGTCTACAGAAGTTGAAATCCACATGAGGTTCAGAATGGAAGTTGATGAGGAAGAGGAAGAGAACATGGAGGAAAACGAGATTCCAAGGAAAGAGATCAATTTCATCGAAGATGAAGAACCAACTGAGACAGAAGGGTATGGTGTGGAGACAATGGATGAAAACTCTCGTAGATCAATTATTGGTATGTTGATGTGAATTAATAACCTGGTAAATTTAATAAACAAATTGACTTAGGTATATGTGACCAAATTTGCAAAAAGAACATTATCCAAATAATAAAATGATTTAAAATATGAAAGGGCATGTAGAGATATCAAAACTGAAAAAGTGCGAAACAAGATTGGGATGGTACCTTAGCAACACAATTAAACTAACCACTTCCACATAATAACCCTACATAAGTGGAGTAAAAGCAAAACACAAAGAAGCTATACTTATGTAGGGTTGTTATATGGTTAATTTGATTTGGGAGTGTATGAATGGACAGTCATGCCCCTTCTGCACTCACCCACACAAATTATGGTGCAAAACTTTCAGAGGCCAATACAGTTCACAATTCCTTTGCCTTCTTGTCAGTTAAGTAGTGTACACACATTTATAGAATGATAATTGCATTTGCTAAACAACTTAACTTGTACCCATCCAAACTATAACTTACAGTTGGAAGTGATCTCTGATAGCAAAAATGAATGTTCTATAACTTCAACTCTGAATATGTTAAATATATGAACGAATAAATGAATGAACAAATGAAAGAAAAACAGTCTAGCTGATCACTCCAAACATAGCATATTCTTAATGCTCAGGTAGGAGGACTGTGTCCTCTGGAACAACCAGAGATTCAGGGTGGAACATAGGCCACCTACACAGAATACATGCTAGGTTGGTATGATAATAAGCATTTCCCAGCCTTGAGTCAGGTAATTTCGAATCATCTCTGATTTCATATTACAATGTACCATGCCCAAAGATAGCACGCTCTACATCTTGGTCCTGTTCATTGATGATTTCTTTGAGGTGATGAATAAATGCAAGAGATTGCTTCTTTTATAATCTACCTTCTTCAACACAGCATTTAGTGACTCACATCCATTAGTTGTAAAAGCCACAAGTGGAACACCAAAACCTGCATTTTTTTACAGGCTTTATCATTCCTGAAACAATAGGTTCACACAGAACCAATGATGAAAAGCTAGATAACATTGAATCCCTCTCATCCAGCTTCTGATAAAATATCTCCATCTACTAATCCTTATCAGTAGGTAGAGCCAACTTGTTTTCCGAACACATCATCAATTATTTCTTTGGCTAGACTCTCTTTGTATTTGTTATCATGTATATTCTTCTTACAAAACCTTAATTCATGGAAGAATGCATCAATAAGTGTTCTTTCACCATCTGTTGCAAACACGCATAAATGCTCCAACTCTCGTCTCAAGAAATTAAAGTAGATGTGAAAAATGTATGTTTTTGTGATAGTGTATCAGAACTGGAAATATAGATGGTGTTTTATTCCTGCATGTTACAAGTAGGTTATGGTATGTTACAGGTGGGCACACAAATTTGCCTAGGCCAAATGTTGGATGAACAGTCATAATACTATTCTGGTGATGCACAGAATCTTACTAGTTGTCTGTCAGATGAGTTGATCTGATGTCTTGGACATAGCAATCCCCACATTTAGATTTTTGCATCAGCTCATCAACAGAGTTACTCTTCAACTTGCTAAATTGCTTTGCGTTAATGACTTGCCTTTCCAGCAAGCAGAGATGGTGGGGAATTCCAGATGAATCTACGCAAAGAAAGAAGTCAGTATCATAGTCACAAAGTTCACTAGCAAACCTTCTATTAGTTATTAAGAACACATGTGACTCATACATGATCCACTGACTGGTAGTTAACTCACTTGTAAGAAAGCCTTCGCTTCATGACTTGTTTCACAGGAGAAGGAGAATCAATAAGGCTTTTCGTGTTTAATTAAAATTATTATTATTAAAAATTATTACTTTTAAGGTTTTTTTTGTGTGGGTGAGTACGTAAACAGCATGGATTCGTCAGTCCAGTAATCCAGTCCACTGTTTACACTACATAGAGAGGACTACCATACTATCTAATTTTGCTCAAAAGCTTAATTTCAATCACTCGCTATTCCGCCATTGTGTACAGTAAGTCAATGAAATTTGGTATCTAGGAAGAGCTATCATGAATCTTTTAATAATATATTATGTTTAACGCTATCAGCCATTTTGTATAGAAAGCCAACTCAATTTGGAATAATAATTATACCAAATTTTGTTAGGTCCCTTTATCAATGAATGAGCAATAATGAGTGAGGCATTTGATCACTGTCATTCTGGAAAAGATCTCCTTTTGCAAATATTGTCAGTCACATATTTATGTAGATGTAGATGAAGAACAATATCAACAAGATGTTTTATTTCAGTTTGTGTCTTGTTTGTATACATTTCAAGCTGTCCTATAGTGTTAACCCTTAGAAGACTGATGTCACATATATGTGACATTTCACCCCTACATGGTTCGGAGTGTGTTCCTAGCATTCCGAAGCTCTCCAAAAGCTTGTATTAGGCATCAGGCACAAGCCCATGAAAATGGCTAAAAAACTGGATGGTTTTTCAGCCGTTCTTTGGCCTAAATAACGACTACAGGGGGAATTTTAAAGAAGGGTGTCCCACTGTTAATGGGGGTTCGAAGGGGGCACAGCCCCCTCGCCACCCACACTAACTGTGGTTTCAGTAATTCCGCCCATGCACTCTGTTGGGTCCCTGAGGCATTTCCCTTGCTGTAAAACCGGAAATCATGGGTGTAGCTGGTGCCAACATGCAGTGGGGTCATTTTGTTTGCTCCAGTTCCAGTCAAAAGAGGGAGAGCACTGCATTTGATTTAATCCTACAAAGCAGTAGTACTCCATGTCGGAAAAGGAGCCAAGTTTGGGTTAGAGAAAGTGATTGGTGGCCAAAATATATGCAATAGAGTCGCCAGTGTTGGAAATGGGAAGAATTTTGAAAAACAAGCTCAGTCCTCTAAGGGTTAAGCATACAGAAAACAAACTATGTAATTTTGTACATATCCTGAAAGTTTTAGATTGTATTTCTTTTTTCTTTAGGAATTTTTGAAGAACACTATTATAATATAGCTAAGTGTATGGAAAATGAGCCTGATAGGTTTGCTGATTATCTGTGTTCACAAGCAATGATTCCTGCATCATTGAGAATTCATATACACACTGCTGCTACTCTGTCTTCATTTGACAAAGCCAGCAAGATTCTTCAGGAAGTACAAAGACGTATTGAATTTAATCCGCTACACTGCCTTAAATTTGTGATGTTAATGATACACTATGATGATGATAGTGCATTGTCTAGCTATGGAAAGACAATTAAACATCTATTAGGTAAGTTGTATTACTGTAGATATAAGTGTAAGCACATCCCTAGAATCCATAGACCAGTACTGGAAAGTAATAGTCCATGCTACAAACGGTTGTAGCATACCTCCTTATGCACACATGAAATATACAGCCACTGTGACGATGCCACACCCTCAGACTTGACATCATGACAGTGGTAATATTACAACTGTATTCTATGTGGCAGTCGAGGTGTGCTATTTAACTACATAATTTTGCCTAAAGCAATGTGAAACAACTACATAATTGTTAAATGCTATTCACACATTAAATCTGCATGCCATGTGAATTACAGTACTGTTTCTTTTTATTCAGAAAAACAAGATGTATGGTTTGAACAAGTTGAGAGAGACTTGATTAAGAAGATAATACCAATATGTGAAATACCTTCTTCATCTCCTATACAACAGTACAAGGCCTTTCTGAAGTCTTGCTACGACAAACCTTTTCCGGAATATGGAAAATTTCCTACTATACGAAAGAGTAAGGGGGCTAAAAAGTACATCAATCTAGCATTAGTTCAAGAATGTCATAATAAAGATATCACCAAAGAGTCCCTTTTTTTACAACTTCGTGGCAACGTTAATGAAATTAAAAGAATCAAAACTCCGATTGCTATTCACGAGGTAGGTGTTCTTCCTGACCATACTGTGCCACGATTTATTTTAGTTCAGGGGGGTCCAGGTGTTGGAAAAACAACACTAGCCTGGGAGTTGTGTCGTCAGTGGAGTGAAGGCAAAGTGCTTCAAAAATGGGAGATTGTAGTTTTTATTCAGCTTCGTAACCAGTTCATTAGATGTGCTGAATCGCTTGAGCAGCTTCTTCGTCATCCTAATACTGATACTTGTCGTAAAGTGTGTGAACAGTTACAGCAGACGTTAGGGGAAGGAGTGATGTTAGTACTAGATGGTTTTGATGAACTGTCAGAACAACAGCGTACAGGTATGCCTTTGATTGCCCAGTTTTTAAATGGTGATATTTTGCCAAATGCTACTTTTCTAATAACAAGCCGTCCACTTGCTACTGTAGGCTTGTCTCAGTTGCTCCGATGTGAACCAGATCAACGTATTGAAGTTATTGGATTTTCTGAAAATGACATTGAAGCATTCGTTAATTCAGCTTTCAGTCATAACCCTCAACTATGTGATAACTTCCAAACATACATCAAGTCTTATCCATTTGCATACTCTATAATGTATATTCCTCTTCACTGCCGTATAATAACCGAAGTATATGAAACGTACTGGAAGGAAGGAAAAAGTGAGTTTGCTCCGAAGACTCTCACTCAGCTTTATAAATCACTACTTCGCAGCCTCCTCATGAGGTACCTTGGTGATCATCCAGATTTCAAATACAAAAGAATAAGTTTGAGAAAGTTTGAGGAACTTCCTGCAAATATTTACAGTACACTCATGACGTTTGCAAAGCTAGCAGCCAAAGGAATCGAGGAACAACAATATGTATTTAACGAACTACCATTGAGTGAACACCTGGGGCTTATGATACAGGTGGAAGATGTATATGTAGACGTTGGGTCTTGTGTATCATATAGCTTTCTTCATTTAACTTTGCAAGAATTTTTAGCTGCTCTACATTGGTCACAACTTTCAGCCGACGAATTGACAAACGTATTACAACAAACGGACTTGTTTCCTCTTAGTAATTTTATTGACAAGAAAAGCATCAATATTGTCTCAAAACCATCTCGAGGCTACAACACACAGCACTGGCCTATACTAATATTTTTGGCAGGAATGGGTGGTATATGTAGTAATATCATTGCAGATAATATATCATCATATATCAAGCATTCACAAGGGGTAATAATTTATCCAAACATCTGTAAGCTGCTATATGAAACCCAGTCACCTCAGCTAATTGCAAATGTGTTACATAGTGGATTATGTCATTTGCAAACACGTGAAAATCATTTGCTACAAACGCATTCCACGTTAGAGTGTTTTGAAATTGGCTATTGCATTGCATGCAGTGGTGTGGGGTGTACTTGGGGAATTAATGGTCTCACCGAGTCCCAGTGTGTAAAGACATTCACACTTGGACTTAAGGAAGGTTCAACAGTCTCTGTTGGAGGCGGTCAATTAAATAGTTTACAGGTTTACTTTGACAAGAAAGTAGATGTCTATGAACAGGAACGTTTTGTTCGCAACTTGAGCAGTTGTTTTAGCCAAGTTCAATCCTTAGATCATTTTGCAATCACACAGTGTCGTTTTGCTATTAATAGTTTCCTGCCATTTGAGATAGCAACGTTGATAGCTCCACCATTTTCTAATTTGTCTGAATTATCTTTGACTGTTGATACTCCATTCATAACTTGGATACCAGTGATATCAGCACTTCCGAATATGTCAAATCTAAAATTTCTAAGCCTGTCTACATTGTTTATTAGTACGAAAGAGATTTACTTTGTGTGTGATTCACTTAGGAAGTGTAAATCATTGGTTCAATTAGTATTGAACCACAGCCCTTACACTGGATATACTCTTCCATCAAGACAGAAAGATCAACTATTTCCAATAGTTGCACTACCTCTACTGACACGATTGCATTTTCTTACTCTTGCCAATATGAAGCTTGATGGTACTATTAGTTTATTATCTTCAGCATTGCAATCTTCCTCTTGTAAACTGAATTGCTTAAATATAACTGGCTGCATTTTGACTTTTGAATCAATGGTGATGCTTATTAGGTCATTAAAACGAAATTGCAGAATTCAAAAGTTACGTATCATTGCTTGTAAAAACACTCAAACACCTCAAACAAAAGAGGATTATACACAAGATTTGTGTTTCGCTCTTACTGATTTATTATCGTCGTATAACAGTCGCATAATTGAAATTGTGCACTTCCCATTTAGTAGTGATTTCAACATAACGAGAGATGGTTTAATCAGTTTAGTTCAAGCTATTGAGTCGAGGTCAGAGAGGAAATTAATCACTAACATAGAATATCAAAAAATGCTCGATGGCAGTAAATATTCTGCCAAACAAGTCATATTTAAATCCAGGATAGACATATTGCAGTGTCCTAAGGAGAGTTTACATGAGCAATATCGCCTTGAAGCTGATGAAAGAATAATTGATTATCATTGCCATGAAGTTCAAATGACTCAAATTCGTACTATCGGTATACAATTATCAACTACACATCGAAAGTCAACAAAATAGCTATATATAGTTCGAACTAAGTTTTAACTTAACGAATGATTGCTATACTCTATAAATCTATTAATATCTTCCATGAAAAACGAATCCACAAGATCAACATTGTAAAGTCAAGTAACACCAATGATTGATATTATAGACTGCCATTAATGTACATGCATTATAATTATACCAATTTACCACAACAATTTGTAATTATTGTTTAATTCTTTAAACCACAAACCAAGCATAAGTATAATTTTTATAATTATAATGATATTAGTTATTTAGTTTTATCATAATCGTTATTATTATTTTTATTAACTAACATGTTACACATAAACTTCATTGCGCGATCTATCTGTTTGTATGTCTGTCTCTACCTATCTATTTATCTATATCCATCTATATCTATCTGGTTACCATCTGTGCATGCATGTATGTACATATCTGTCTGTCTATCCATTTATCTGTCTATCTATCTATCTCTTTTTTGAAATCATCTTCATTGCATCCATGTACTGGGAGGAATTTAAAAACAAAACTAAAGAGATCTACAGGAGTGGGAAATCCAGGGTCAACTAACCCAAGTTGCTGTACATTCACAACTATAACTATTACTCTCACTGAATAGGATTATGGTGTGTATAGAACCCTTTTAACTGTGGAGCACAGTGTCAAAGGTTCTGTGCAGCATGGCATTCATTTTTATAATGTAATTTACAGTATTCCTGATTAAAAATTGTTCCTGTTATGTAGTGTTATCACAAGTACTAGTAACAACGATAATTTGTCTTTAGGATTCATAAGAGCAAGATTACATTAGACATAACTGTCAAAATGAGTTCAGTTTCTGAATGTAACTATACAGGCTAGGCTGCCTATATTGTGTGCACACAGTAAATGATTTAGAATCTGAAGTAACTTTTATTAGTCTAGCAGTGCCACCCATTTGAATACTGAGAAGGGACGACGCTATAGATTGATGGTATGTAGAATAGTTAGTAAGAGGTTGTTGGTTTCTTTTGACATGTAGCATAGAGATAAGAGAAAAGGAAATAGTAAATCTTACGGAATGAAAAGGAAGATGAATTCAAAATTAATAATAATACTGTTTCATATCATAATAAATGTCCTGATTCAATTGATTAGTACATTTCACTTTGGATTATGACAGGTTTATGGGTCTACAAATGACACCATAATATAGCGAGTACCTGGATAAATGTATAATGAGATAATAAATAAATGTATTGCTCTGTGTTTGATTATGTGAACTAACAGTTGCTAACTACTACTGTTCTTTGAACTACACTAGTAGAGGTGAGCAAAGTGTGTAATACGTCTACTGTGATATTTAGTGATCTCACTGATCTGATTGACTTTGTTACATGATGACCAATGATACTGAATGCTTCAGTTACACACCAAGCAGCTGTTGATAGTACTAGTATTAGTGCAAATTAAACATCAAACCTTTTGTAGTTGGTAGTCCTTCATGATAGTGTGTAAGTCTACCAGGATGCATCAATGCCCAGCCTAGTTTTGTATCAATAACACTGCAGTTTTGACGAATAAATCTGCATCCACCTCCCTGTGAAGTACAAAAAATAACTCAACCAACGTTCATAATTTAAGCATAAGTACACATGTACATGTATTCCTGTATTATCATTTCATACTTCAACTCACTTCATGATCTGTTCCAGGTTGTGTGAGGGCAATATTTATAGTAAATGTTGCTGAGTCATGATGTGGTCTTAGATTTGGTTGACCTTTAGGATTATATTTGACAACAAAATTCATAAGTGCTCTACCCTAAAATGTGAATAAAGATAATCCAAAAATCACATTTGCAGATTCAAAAGTTGTCATGTAATATCATCACAATGTTTCTCTAGATGTTTAGGCAACTACACATGTAACCTTATACTGTATATGTATACACACAAAAATAAATAAAATGTGCAGATAATAAAGGTTATTGTAAGCATTTCACTCATTTCACTCAAGTTCAGAAACGTTCTCGGCCAGAGAGATGATGTACAAACTACAAAGTATGACAAAATGTTAACTCATTAATTTTTCATAGCGGGGGTTCCCACATCAAGGAACTCAAACTCAATCCTGTTCAACACATAACCCCTGACATTCTATAGAAGCTTCTCTATCTAGCCAAGTGAATTATCATCATAGCGGCCTCTTTCTTTAGCTAAGTGAGTTAGTTAGATTCCTGAGTTGTTTAAAATTCGAAAGTTCTACAACTAATCCAGTATACCTAATTTTAGTAGTCCAGCCAAAACTGGACTGGACATAGAGCCATATAAACTATTTAGATCACAGTGAAGTATAATTATGTATTGTGAGCAAAAGCTTATTACAGTAGCATAGCTTAGTGTACATCTATAGAGTACTATATTGAGTATTATAGACAAAACTTACTGTAGAATAATATCCAGGATAGACTTTTATTTGAAGAGGAACAATATAAGTGACTAGGATATCTAACCACTGCTTCTCAAATTCAATCTGTGATTAAGCAGAACAATAGTCAATACTGTAATGCACATATTGACAATAATTATGATATGAATATATATACTTTTGTGATAATGTAAAGACAGTTCACATTAATTCACTATGACTTCCAAATTAGCATGTGATGTGATGACTTTATGTGTATAGTTTAATGTCATAAGGTTTATACATGATTATACAGTAACTGAATAATGAAGCGATGGATTGAAATTTGACATACACAAATAATGAAAGATATAGGATGTCAAAACCCCAAAAGTATCCAAACAAGGTCTAGATGATACTAACACAGGAGGTTAACGTACATGTAGGACCCAGAATTAAACAAACCACATGATTTGTCTGGAGAATCATAATAAGAATAGCTATGATCAACATTCAGCCTGTTTTGTGAATCGCCGGTTCTCTACTTTAACGTAGATCTCTGAAGTTGTTGATGGTCATAAAAGTAGATATCAAAAGGTATGTGTGTATTAGGAACTATCTCTGTATACTACCAGAGATTTCAGCTCATCACTTGCAATATATATGGGCAGCCAATTTTTTGCTGTGCAATCCTTACATAGAGTACTACTGTACTCTCTGATACGAAAATGGTGTACGTAGTAAAAATGTTTTTGGTCATTCAAAACGAGCATTTTTCTGAGGTCATGGTGAAGATGAATGACCTTTAGTGTGGGCAGTATTACTTTGTACACACAATGGTGTGTATAGATAGCACAGATGTTTGTGATACAGACAAGATCAACATACAGCAGAAGAGTATTGAATACAATAATACCTGATTCATATGTATGTCTCTTGTAGGTACATTCTCATATCCTCCATCAAGTCTTGGATCATCATAGTCTCCATTACTCCATTTTCCATAGTGCTCAAGCTCCTATAACATAAATCAAAGTTAAATTTAGTGTCGCTTTAGTATGACAATAATGACGTTATACATGTAGTTATAGTATTCCTAGTTTCATCAACTTTTAAAATATTATTAGAATTTAATTAACTAGACTTTCTAAAATGGTTTTAGTTTTAGTTAATTAACTAAAAGTGTCCATTATTGACAAGTTTTCATTTTAGTAAGCACAGTAGACTCGATATAGTTCGATTAACAATGTATCCTATAAGGAGGTTATATGGTTAATCAGAGGAAGTTGCACACACATTACTGCTGTGCATCATCGTCAGAGGCGGATCTAGCCAAAAACTCCTGGGTGGGCCTAGCATAATTATGGGGAAGTTTTAATAATTAAATATTATTGATTATTATTATTACAATTACAATAATAATAGTATAGTATAGTACAGTACAGTACAGCACAGTACAGTGTGTTCAATACAGTTAATTGCTGCTATTTGTCTGTTTTTGTCTGAAGCTGCAAACTGATCAAGTATATTATGAAAGTCCAAGGGATGCCTTTTCCAGACTCATTAGAAGAATGATCATCAACTGCATCATTTATAATTTGTCTTCACGATCAATTGATTTATAAAATTATTCTTCACCTAGACTTTCTGGTGCCTACTACAATCAAATAAAGCAAAGCTGTTTTGATATCTCTCATTTAGGCAACTTCAAACAGAACAGCTGCAACAAAACCTTTGACAACACGTGCAGTGACTGCAGTCTTGTGTTTGTAATAATAAATATTTTTTTATTACTAATATTGAATAATTTTTTCCAGGGTGGGCCTGGCCCACTTTGGCCCACCCCTAGATCCGCTCCTGATTATCATGGAATTTAATCAAGGATAAATATAGTGTTGACTCAGCAGGTTGAACTGTTCAACCTGCTGAGTCAGTCACATAATATATACTCAATAAATTCCAGTGATGTGTAGTGACGCATGTGCAATTTCCTCTGATGGTTAACAAAAACAAAACTATGTACAGCTAGAAATTATATCATTGATACATGTATATTAATCATAGTTTTGTTTTTGTAATGTACATGTATCAATGATATAGTTTTCTAGATGTACATATGATATTTATAATAATAATAGTTTTTGAAGCACTGATACTAATAACTACAGATATCTCTCTATAAATGAAAAATCCAATCTGATTATTTAATGCGTCCTTCTAATTATAAACTTATAATTATCAGTGTGATAGTAATTATTATTACCAGTATTGACTAAATACAAAGGTATTAGTGAATTATTATGAATATACCTCAATTATCTCTTTTGTATATGATGATGACACAAGTGGAAACCAATATACATCAGTACAGGGCTGTGTTAAATTAATAAACTCCAATCATAAGACATTTACAAGAAATTAGATATTTTAAAATGGAAAATGTTTTGCATTGTTTGTAGTGTGAGAATGATTATTTTATAGTCATACCTGAAGTAACTGTGTATCAGGGTCAGTATTCCTGGAGTAATTCTCATGAAGATATTTCTGTTCCCATTCCTGTATATGGGTCAGTATTTAACCAATTAATTAATGAAAGTGTACCTACCAATCTGTTTTCAAAGATGTTATACAAGTCATTGTGTAAATGATGTGTCTCATAGTTATCAGGACTAATAAGATGTCCATACTCATGTAGGTTGCTAACATACATGAAGTGACCCTGTGTATTTGTATGTGATATTGATAGAGATATATTAGGTAGACACTAGACAGACAGATAAATAGATAGGTAAATAGATAGATAGATAGACAAAAGACAGGAATAGCAAGCAAAGACAGATGAACAGATAAAATAGTAGAATGACAGTACTATTTTAATAACTGATACATTTAACATGCACTAATACATACATTCACTTACATTATCTCTCATCCATTGACAGAATGCCATATCAGGATCATATTCCCTGCTATGATACTGAGGTAAGTTATCAGAGTTTCTCTGTAACCAATCTCCATTGAAGAGTATAGCAACACTAATAAGTGGTACATTCCATACTCCACTAAAAAGGAGGGTATAATTGTGATACATGTATATTACAAATTGTGCACTAATGCTTACATTTTACTTCTTTCGACAATGTCATTGTAGTCACGTGATCTACCGTAAAAGCCATCTGGACCAATAGCTCCCCAAAAGTTACTCCACATTCTTTGGTGACGAGTCAACAATGGAGATACAACAGACCTAGAATACATAATGATATTGTTCTTACTAGTAGTAAATATTATGTCTGCCAATATCAAACTATGAAAATGACATGATCTGATTGGATCAGTGGTGTGGAAATGGCCAATTGTACAGAACAGTGTCTGATAAATGTCCAGTAATTGAAAGCACTGAGTTATATACATAATAATTTATTTGGAAGAGCACATGAAAACTGTTAACAGGTTAAAATGTCAGGCAGTTGTCTCACTATTTCCAAACCCTGTATTTTATTTTAATACTGACAAGTCACACATGTATTTACTTGTTGAGAGCTATTAGTTCCTTTAGTGTATTAGACTCATCAAATACTGCCAGAGAGTCAACAGCAAAATAATAGTCACAACTATTGCTTGAAATACATGTTTCCCTATATGGAAGATCATATGTATAATATCAATGAAAAAAAAAACTGTACTAGCTAAGGACTACTCTCTCTGCCTCTGTCTGTCTGCCTGTCTGTCTCTGTCTGCATGTTTATCTGTTTTTCTCCCTTCTCTTCATCTCTGTTTATCTGTCTGTCTGTCTGTCTGTCTGTCTCTGTTTCTTTCTCTCAGTATACAGAGAAAAACAGAGAGAAATGAAGAGAAATAGGTTTCTCAACATTCCACATTACTACATTATATTCTTACATAGCTGTTCTTCGAGCATCAGCTTCTGATATTTCCTCTCCTGAACTCACATAATGGACATTAGAATATATACTCCTGATATCCTTTATCCATTTACTGAACATAGCTTCGTGATAATTATCCTGTCATAACACAGTAATAGATAGAATCATACAAAGCTAATATAATTTCATATTAAGTGCTGTTATATTCAAAAATTGGTTACATACACACACCTGATTATGTATCCACACACTCATACGTTGTGTGGGATAATCCAATCTTTGTATTTTCTCTAATACTTGAGGTAAGAATGGAGTTGGTGTCTCTACAAATAGGGCTAAAAATACTGTTGGCCATGTATCCCTATCACTAGGCAATTCAATGTTATCTTGAGAACAATGAACACAACCATTTTCCTTATTCCATTGATTAGGTATGTAGTTGCCCAAATAATTCAAAAATATCTGTAAAAAGAGTAAACACATGGAATTCAAAATTGAATGAATGATAATTAAAGAGAACCATAGCCCTATACCTATGCAGAAAAATACTCTGAAACTAGAGAAAATGAATTAAAAAATTTCATATTTTGATAGTTGAAAGTGTGTCGAAGTTTTAATACTGAGTTTGAATTTGGCCCCAATATGGTTTAAGCCCTTTTAATTGTACATTTGAACTTATAATAATGTTTGATTCTGTACCTTTGATGCACCATTCCCATGATATATTGCTGATCTCGTATTGTAGAAGGTGTTGTAAACATATGTATCATTTTCAGATACTTTCAACTCCACTTCATCTTCTGCTCCATTTAAATTTTGGAAGATATGTGATCTGTGGTCCAAACGTATTCCATGGTCATTCTGTATGTTAAATACAATACATTAATGCTTCAGTGAAATACTACTTTCAGTATTGAAAACATTTTATGGTATAATTATTAGTTCTAGCTGTATTGATATTCTGGTAGTTGGTCATCTTGTAAGGTTGCAAAAAGTACCTTGTATTAATAATAGAGCTTCAGCTACAGATCATATGTTTAAGTTATGCTATTCAAATTCAAAATTCATCTAGCTCCAATAGACGCGTTTTTTCAAGCACTATGTACTGGTATATCTTTTGAAGCATTCATAAGCAAATTTATTTAATGTGATAATTATAATTTGTCCTCATGTAATTGCCACCTCTTGGTGTCAATAGCCACAGCCATATAAAAATAATTATTACATGTAAGTTTCAATGACTTACCTGATTGAGAAATATTTTTGTGTAATAGAGTTGGTCATCATCTGTGTCTTTTATGTCATTATTATTCAGCAGGGCATGTATTACAGGTGCATAACCAATGTATCCTCCTGAACACAAGAAACGTTTGCCAAGACCAACTTTAGGATATGATGACTAGACAAAATAACAACACATACAAAATATTAGTTATTACTTAGGGCATAATAACCAGGAGCACAATAGAACCTCTGTATAAACAATATTGTAAGTTCTATAGTTAAATCCCCCCATCCCATACTGCTAACTTAAGCAGAGTCAATGCTATTCATGCTCAGCAAATGGTTGTAATCTCTAGTATTACTGCACATCTATAATTGTATATATGTAGTCACCAGACAGTATGAATGAGCTTACAGCTAATTTCTGATCAGGCCAACAGAACTGTTCTGCAGAGAAGACAGCTTTGGAATTGAAGTCTAAGAATTTTTGTATAATAGCCTCCGAACTAGCTGCAAAGAGCACATCATAACTAAATAAAAGGAGAAAGCATTAAGAAGTATAAGCAATGTATAGTTTACTTTCCTGGCAAACACAAATATTAGAAATTTAGAATATTGAGTTTTAACTGACGATAAGTTTATTTATGAGAATACACATATACCAATTGGTTATTGTTAAAGATGTATCTAAATTATTTCGCTTAATATCACTAACCTATCAACAAACATCACTAGTAGATCTTCTCTATCTTTCCATTGCTCTACTACAGGTTTGAGCAAGTTTATCTTGAATCCTCCACCTGGATATCTTTGTATATCTCCTCCTTGCCACTTTTGTCCCATCCCTACAACCTGTGTTTGTGATTTTAGAAACCAATTACAAAATTCAGTTTGATACCTAAACATAGTTACATAGAGTATAGCAAAAAGGAAAGTTGACATTGACCCAATAATTACCTCAACAGGAATATCGTAGTATTTGGCTGAGTTCATGAATCTTTTAAATCCATCTGTTTCTTCTGTTGCAACTGTCACTACCTGTAAGTCTAAACCTGAGGAAGGACATATCTGATAAGACATGTATGCTCTTTTGCATGAATGTAGAGTTCACTGGACTTTGTAGAATTATTTTTATGTTTTCTACAATTTCATTGGAAATACACACCACAAACAATCCATTCTGCATTTAAACTAACTTACCATCAACACATAATAGATACGTGAACAAGAAGAGTGTACAACAACACCTAACAGGGTCCATGATCATCTCTGTAGAATTGCTGTTTACAATGCTCTATTGTTCGTTGCATGCGGCGGCAAGGCCAAGTCTAGTATGGGTGGAGGAGATAGGCGTGTTGAATGTTAATTATATAGCTAGGCCAGTAGGCCTAATTTAATTATTGAGCGATTTATAGGTAAAGAACTAAAGATCGAAGATTCTAAAGAATGGCAGGAAGGACACCAAAGGAGAAAGCAGTGGGGAGAGCATTAGTCCAACTTAATAAAGTCCTACACGATAAAATGGATGGATTTGATGTTTGTGTTGGTCTTTATGGTCGTGGTCAATTAACTTACAGAGAATACGAACAAATACGTACAGCTAAAAACGTTCCAGCTGCTAACAGTGAATTAGTAGCAACTTTTCACAGAAGAGGACCAGAAATTCTTGATATATTGCTACAAGTATTGGAAGATGAAGAAGATGCTCATTCTTATCTAATTAGAAAAATTAAAGAAGGTAATATTTATACATTAATTTTATTATCGCTACATTAAGTTCCATTTATGATAAATAGTGTGAAGTTTTGTACTCGCTGTCATACTTGATGCATGGAAAGACTCATGATCATTTAAACTATCTATTTGAGCAATTTGATGGAGTACATGGTTTATGTTAAATGTATCTGTTACAGCAGACTAGTAGTTTTATCATAATTACATTTAAGATCTTGTGACAGTTAATGAATATATAACAACTTAATATAACATTTATATAACAGTTTTTAGTTAGCACAGGCAATAGCTGTACATAGCAAATTTGCAAAATTTTGAACATACTTTTTGTTAATAAGAAATGTTTTTCCCGATATTTCATCATATATAGCATAGCTTGGCTCCATAATGTATTTCTCGAGGCTTCTTATTAGCAAGTGTATAACAACAATAATAACAAATGTTGTGGTTTCCTCTGCTAGAGCATGTAATTTGGCTACATGTAATTTGAAGAATACTTAACACAAGTTTTTTTTCAGTTTTCAAAGTTCAGAATGCACTCATTTTGTAACTATAATAAACTTTGGAAAGCACTTCTATTGTGGAAGAGAATGCAGATATCACATCTGTATATAATTATAATTTCTACAGTTTATGATCCCAAAAAATTTGAAGAATCACAATTGCCATCTGTAGGAGGTAAGTATATGTTTGTGAAAGTGAATTGTATGTGTGTATGTATGTACATGTGGGTTGTATTAATGGAATGTATGTACATTTGTATTGTAATTTCAGTTCATATTTCTATCTCTATTTCCATCCTTATAAATTATCATTGGATATGTACATTGACCACTCATCCTATCATGTAATGGTGTTAATTTACTTGTAGCAAGTGCAAGAGGACATCCAGTAATTCCAGTTTTATCAGACGAGAATGAAAAAGAGTTTCTTGGTAATGGGGATTGGCCATTACCTATGACTACTCCACCTCCAGTACAGCCAGGGTTACGATCACCAATAGAAACGACAGACTATAATCCAAAGATGGCTTACAAGATGTCCACACGTCCCCGAGGTGTAGCTGTTATTGTCAATAACAGACTTTTTACTTGTGGAATGAAGGAAAGAATTGGCAAGTATATACATGTAATGTGATAGAATATTAAATACACTTCACATAATTAATAGTTTATTAAAATGCATTTTTAAAACTATAGCTACAATGTACATGTATGTAACTGTCTAATAATAACTCGATGTGCACTACAGTGACATACAGTTACTATACGTGTATAATAATAATGTACATAATTAATTGCACATAACGGTACTATATACATGTACTACATGTATGTATGGTACATTTAGTGTTGACTTGGTCTGACAAGAATTACCACTTTTAGTTAGAGTTATGTACTTAGTTTCTTGAAATTTTAGTTATAGTTATAATATCAGGCTTACTAATTAGTTTAGAATTGAACATTAAGTAGACCTGCTTTTTAGTTAACTGAAAATCAAATGCTGTACTATATAAACATGATGAGTATGTGTTTTTAGAATCATAAAGGATGTTAGGGAAATCACCAAATTCTTTAATATTACATCATAAATTATTATTTATACAGGAACTGACAAAGATGCAGATGCATTAACAAGACTTTTCATTTTTCTTGGATATTACACTAACAGATTTGATAACCTAACAGGTGAGAGGATAATATATCCTATAACTGAAATCTAACACACTATATAATTATAGTACTGTTGATGTTTCAAATTGATGTGTAGAGTTACAGTGTATAGTAAATTCAATTATATTAATCAAATAGTGTGATAGTTATATCCGTCAAAAGCAGGTACAACAATATTCTTGTAGTATTGTCTTAATGAATATTGTTATAGAAATATGACAAAAATTTGAAAGTGATATCTGAACTATAGGGATACTGTTAACATCATGATAGCATATCAATGAATGTCATACATGTAGGTGGATTTAATAACCCTCGCCCATGTAGGCAGAGCGAAGGGTTACTGTAATCGTTCAGTTTGTCTGTCAGCAAACTTTCAGTGAATCTACGAACATTAGCACTTTAAAAATACTACCAGCAGATGTGAAATCATACAAGTATCAAAAGTAGCAACAGGCTTTTGCTAAAACCTTTCTGTTTTAAAGTTATAAAGTTATAAGTTTTTGTAACTTAGGTTGCCGTTTTACAACTTTTTGAAGACGTTTGGTAGCAAAGAAGTTCACTGAAACACAACTCATCATGCTTGAAACCTATCACAGCTTGAAATGAAGAAAAATTGAAGTAGTGGCTGCTACAACTTCGAGCTGGCTCTAAGCTTTCTAACATGACACAATTTCTAGCTCCACCCATTTCATTTCATCCACGTGATTGATTGAAGCCACAAAACTGTTTTTTCAAGTCTTGATTTTAACACAGTACTTCTAATCTTATACTAGTAGGACTTGGAGTGTTGTTGATTTGCCATACATATACATGTCTGTGTCAATCTGAAATCCACAAAGTATGAACATAGTCCAGGTATTAAAACAGTCTCTTAAACAAATCCTTTTATTACAGGTAGAGATATGCATAAAAAACTGAAAGAAGTGGCTAATTTAGACCACAGCAAATTTGATTCACTTGCAGTGGTTTTTTTAACTCATGGTATTAATGGTAAACTGTACAGTACTGATGGAGACCTCATTCCTGTTGATGATTTTACAAAGTACTTTGATGGAGTCAACTGTCCTTTGTTGATTGGAAAACCAAAGGTATTATTAAATTATAAATTAACTCATTGTGGTGTTATTAATTATTGGGTCAATAACAGATGTTTGGAATATTTAAATTAAATTAATTAAGGGGTTATTGCAAAATATATCGTGTACATATATTAGAGATTAATGATTGCTATGGTGTAGTCACTAATAAATAATGATAATTGAGTTGATGATAGCCTCATAGTTGAGTCTAGCCAGCCCTATGTTTGAAATTAAGGTTTCAAAGCATGAATATATGTGTTCAAGAAAGACCAACTATTTGTTTGGACCTGGGTAAAGCAATTCTTTTGATTACAGCTAGTCTACTATCATGATCATATTCATTTTAGGTGTTTATAATTCAAGCATGTCGTGGAGGTAAGTTTGATTATGGTGTTGAAACAGAGTCCACTGACTTAGGAGAATCGCAAGTAATTGAAGTTATGAAGCAGAATTATGACAATATTTCAGAAAAGGTATTTTACAATTTATTCCCAATACACATGTACTGTATATGCATATGTACATATGTACATATTCACATTACAGAAGTACAAGTATGTGTAATTGTGTATGCATGTTTGTATTATACAGGTGTGTACATACATGTACATGTACTACATACATGTACATGTACATTTGTACTTGTACATGCAACATTGAAGATTTAGAAATCAGCACATTGCCCAGAAATTTATTTTGATTACCTAGCTAAAAATTTATGTACAATGCAGTATGTATATCACTATAGATACATGTAACTGTAACTACTAAACTATAGGTCTAGTGTATGGGGTGCCGTTTGTGCCAAAACTATAAAAATTCTTATCATTTATAAATGATGACCTGCATATATAAATGGAGGATCACATATGATAACATGCATATAATGGACTGCATTTATAAATAACAACATGTAATTATAAATGGCTACATGCATTTATAAACGATGACCTGCATTTATAAACGATGACCTGATGGAGGATCACATATGATAACATGCATATAAATAAATGATGACCTGCATTTACAAATGATGACCTGCATTTATAAATGATGACCTGATGGAGGATCACATATGATAACATGCATATAAATAAATGATGACCTGCATTTACAAATGATGACCTGCATTTATAAACGATGACCTGATGGAGGATCACATATGATAACAAACATATAAATAAATGATGACCTGCATTTATAAATAACAACATGCAACTATAAATGACAACATGCAACTATAAATGATGACTAGCATTTGTAAATAGTGGTCTACATTTATAATAACAACCAGCATTCATAAATGACACAACAAATGATTTAGTAAAATGTCTCATTGCATAATACCATTTTAACTATAAACATTGATTGTGATTACCCTTGGATAGTAATATACATGTATGTATTTCCTCTGTGCTAGCTCACTGAGCACATGATTTTCCATGTGGATGTAGTCATGTACATATGCATGTAATATAATTAAGGGAATATCCTCAGGTCCTTGACAAGCACTATAACATACATGTACATGAATGTGACTATGTGCATACCTATACTGTATATACTTACACTATAGGCTCTTGATGATGAGGAAAAGTTCTTTGATCATCAACCAACAGAAGACACTGATGGTGGTGGAGGTAGTCAAGCACTACCTGTAGAAGCTGATTTCATCTTAGCATATGCTACAGTACCAGGTACTTTTTTGTGTATGATTGTATGAGTACCAATGTTTCTCCATAATTATACCCTTCTAGATAAACCTATACTTTACTCTAAACAGTACACAACGTTATAGATACATATTTACAAAATGCACATAACTATTGTACGAACATACATTGTAGGTTTAAGCACAGTATTATACTTATATCACATTGTACAATACTATCTTATAGTTGAACTAATATTTAGCAGTAACTTTGTTCCTAAGCTTGGATTCCTAGCCAAGGCTCATATCCTATGAATTTTGTTATCCTCAATAAGTTTAGGGTTTTCATACAGAGGGGGGAGGGTTGGATTTCCCACTTCCAGCTTGAGTTTCCCTTCTTCAAGGTGTTTGAAGCCTTGAACATCAGAATCAATGTCAGAGTATCTAATATACTAAACTGTATTGTAGGAGCATTCCCAAAACTCCTTAGTTGCTTATTGCTCTTTAAAAGCTATCAGAAACTAATCATGTACTGTATAATTACAATTATGTAGGTTTAATTAAATTTAATATTAATAATTAAATAGATTTTAAAACCCTACAGAGCCATCCCTCTGGTTGCTTTCCATGGGGGTTTGATGTAATGTGTAAATACATTCGATCACATACACATATAAATTGTGTAAAGGACATTGCGTCATTTCAGGGGCTTGGTCAATTAATGGCCATGGTGCAAACATGAGGAAATCATCGGGAATGATTTATCGTAGAGAATCTTGAAAGAGTACTTCAGTTCATCAAGGATTTATGTAACCCATTATGCAGAGTACACAGAGAGATAGAGACATAGTCCTATCAGCAATGAGTGCATGATAGCCACCACAAAGCAATCATAGGGATATTATAATAATTGTTTGTATTGATTGTTTATTTTAGGATATGTATCATGGCGTAATTCAGAATATGGTTCCTGGTTTATCAAGGCATTCACTGATACAATGTTTGAGTTAGCAAGCACAGAGCATTTCTTGGATATTCTTACTGAAGTTAATCGTCGTGTGGCTTTAGATTTTCAAAGCAAAGGACGAAACAAACAAATTCCATCTCCAGTGACAATGCTAACAAGAAAACTATACTTCAGACCAGGGATGTATAGTTAGAGTAAATTAAAGATTTTACATACATGTGTACATGTAGATAGTAGTATATATTGCATTGTTATAATTATTTTAGTTACAATTCATACCATCACTAAACAATAAAGGTTTGTGAAGTATTTTTCTTTCAAATATTAAATTTGATCTTAAAAAAAAACAATTACAATTATTTATAAGAATATTTTTGTGTATGGGAAAAATTACTGAAGTACCATTTATTTGTAAAATGTATTTGAAAGCAACAATTATTTATTCTTCATTTATATGAGTCAGTGAGTTACACTTTCTCTGTTTCTAATGAGGATATTTGTAGTGCTCAAGGAGATGAGGCTGTATCCTCAATAGACAAAACCATATTTTTTTAAATGTGGTACACATACTTGGTATGGTTCCCAAACTGTCTTCAGTTGAGTGATGATAATTGTTATAATTATTATAATAATTATTATAATACTTATTTTCAGTTTGTGTGAGAATTGATTACAAAATACATGTAGATATAACATTACAGAAATAAACAAAGTTACATGTAGGTCAGGTCAAATTGTATCATAAAGAAACCTGTTAAATAATTATGTTTAACTATCATAATGTAGTACTTAGTTACTTACACATGTAATTGCAAAAAAAGCCCCTATAAACTATCCCATTAAACTTCATTATTGGTTTGTCTGTTTGCTAGTTTCCTCTCTTGACTGGTAACGCCGTTTGCCATGTGTGAAAGGAAGGTACCTGTACTTGATCATGTGCTGTGTTCAAAATAAGAAATTATAAGTTATAAATCAATAATGTTGAGAACAATTGAACACATTGACTTCTCTAATTAACCCAGAGTCGTACAATTAAGTCATAATTAATTTGAAAGTGCCAGAACCTAGTACCTCGACATGTATTAATTTTGTTTTGTGAGTATTAAAGATAGTTCTAAAATCCGAAATAAGTATTCAATTATTCATCATAACTGTGAAAGCTATTTATAACTTGAAGTGTGTTTCCCACAATGGTGGAGGAATGCATCAGTGGTATATCAATTAAAGGGTGGGGGAGTCCCGTGGTACTACCCTATGTGGGAAACACTGAACATGCATTACATGTATGTATTCACCTCAGGCAAATCTACACATACCTACATGTACATGTACCTCTCAAAATTCAATTTATGCAAATTATTATTGCACTCAGGAGCATCCTTAATCCTTATGATTGCTTTTCCATGGACTCAATGTATGTTTATATGCTTATCACATACATGTACATGTACTGTACATAATTAACCCTTTGACTACTACATGTAAGTTTATTGAAAAGTGGTAAATTGAACTTTCTGCTCAGAAAACCTCACTTGCTGTGGTCTACTGAACTCAAGTACAAGGCTACTATCATTTGAATTCTACACTATTACATACTTTATATTCTCTTACTACCAGGGCATAAACGAAGGTGATTTTTACACCTTCGAAGGTTTGTTTCAACTAGAACAAGAAGGTTCACGAAGGTGTAACACTATGAATGTGTTAACTTTGTACCTATACAAGTGTTTATCTAATGGGAGACCTCTTAATTCAGAAGATGGCAGATGAGATTCAGTACATTCTGGTTTTGAAAGTCCACACTCTCGTCCATGGTCTCTTCACTCTCAGCCATTATCAATCTCCACGTGACAAATGTAATAATTAATTAAGAGTTATAAATAATTATTGCAGCAAATAATTAACCACGTGTTAATTGCGAACCTTTGTGGAATGGATTCTACCTTCGAAGGTAAGGAATTATAACGAACCTTCGAATGTTACCACTTTTGTTTATGCCCTGCTTTCTACTATATAACGCTACTTACAGTTGCTCATTCAATTGTAGCAGTCTCACTTTGTTGTTTTCTGATCGAGTGGATGCCATTTTCCATTACCATTTTTGAAAACATGGCCACATGACTGTTTTATACTGTATATGTATGTTTTATATATCACACTTTAGCTCTATGAGCTACAAGATATTAAAATTGTAATGTGTATACATGTATATTCCAAGATATACAAGCACATGTATAGGTATGTGTCTAGAGCGAATATATTATGTGCTCTTGGAAGTCAAAGGGTTAAGGAAGTTGAGTCATTCCAGGGGCTTGGTCAGTTAATGGACGTGGCACATATATGAACTGCACTCACAGTTTAGTGAGTTTAGAGACCAGCAAAACAAATCAGCTGTATAGCTGATATATTCAAAATACATTGCAAAATGTATACAAGAACTATTAAAAAGCAAGGAGAATGGAAAAACAATTTAAGTAACTACATACATGAGTATGTCCAGTAATGGTTATTGGTCATCGGAAAGCAATCATAGATACTTTGTATTGTTTCTTTATTATTTACAACAGAAAGCCTATATTCTAGTTACACATACGATTATTTATCTCTAAACTCACCATGATTTGTCTTTTCATAGTGATAGCAAACAACACAATGAAATATATTACTAATATAGGCCAAAATACAGGAATGTTGAACACAGAGAAGAAGGTACAAATAAATGCTATTAATATAGCTCTTGTCATTGAGTGCCTGAAAAACAATAAAGGATAATACTTATTATAAAGTCACCAATAAGTAATATTATTGCATTGCAATAATCATATCACATGATCTTGGTCTGCCAATATTATCAGAATGGCAAAATATTGTCTTACTGCAATTCAATAATAGTGATAATATAATTATGTAGCTGAAGAATAATCAGAAGTATCTTTGTTTAAAAAAAAAGAGCCTGTTTTTGTTATCATACACGGTTTCAATGAGCAGTTGCAATATTGCAATAATTGTAAGTTGCCTTTAGGCAATAATCGCAAAACTTAATTTTCAAATCGCCCAACCCAAACCACTAGATACCCTAAGTCTACGTTTAGTTGCCTGTGCTAATTTTAGCGATTTTAGTGATTAATTAACATAATAAATATATATTTTATCATTAATTTTTATTAGGCATATTATATTAGACATTAGAAATTCACTAAAATTAATGCATGTTGAATCCGAGCGTTTAAAAATTGCTAAATTTAGTGGACACAATTAATAGAAGGTTTAAGGTAGTTACTGCTAAATAATTAATACACTTACATTGTATGTGTTTTAATGTAACACAATGGAGGATCAATAAAGATTAAGTTTACGAACTAGTTGAAGGAGAGTGGATTATGTATGAGACCTTTATCGATCTGTCTGAGTACTACATTGAAACACAATGCACAGTCAAGTGTGTTTTAAGTGATTTATTGTCAATCTTGTGAACTGCTACTCTTCTTGGAGCAGTTACAAGTGATTAAAGTGTGCAATAAGTGATTTATTGATCAACCAGCTGATTTATTTTCGGTAGTCTGATTGGCCATAGGTCAAGTGATCAGCTACATTCATTATTATTAATTGCTTTAGGTGCAGAGTGTACAGGACCACTCAACTATTCTTGCAAGAAGAATACATACATGTACTCAGTGTTCTGCCCACACTGGTCGGCACTGGTCAGGAACAACTACCACTCATTATGAATTAACCACCACTCAGATGAATTAACCACCTCGCAGATGAATTAACCACCTCGCAGATAATACATAGTATATTGGCTACCGAGACAGAATCAACTACATGTATATACAAGGTAAATAATAAATGCAAGTTAGAATCCAACCACCACTCTAAATATCCTGGGCAGAACACTGCATGTACTACAAAAAACAAGTACACATGTAGCAACCTTAATTACATTAGCTGTTAATCAGTTAGGATATATGTACATGTACCACTCTCCCACTCCTCCCCCTCTTTCCCACAAAAAACCATTCAGTCATTCAGACAAAATACATGTAGGTTGTAAATGTGACATTCTTTTAATACATGTACTGTACAAGTGTACATGTATAATTATATAAATACCAAAATTTGAATTCAGGTAATCGTCGCACAAATGGTTTGAACTCTTCATTAACTTTTGTGGGAAGACTAGGTCCATCTGGAGAAAGAGGAGAGACAATTATTTGATGTCTTCAGACACATACACACACACTTACCCTCATCATCATCATCCTCCACAGCAGGATCAAACTTAGGTGAAAGAAATGCAATGAAAAGATTGAGTAGATAGATTGCAAGAGCATAAGTCACTATATACCATCCCTGGGAGAAAGAAATTAATGTATGCATTATACATGTAGATAGTCACAAACCTATATACACTAACATATACATGGGATTCTGCCCACGTCACTTGGGAGTAGCAATCAAATATTTGTGCTATTATAACATTTATAAGTAAAGTCTGTTCACATTCAAGATGACATCAGAATTAAGATGTGATGTTTTCATATGTAATATAGTGTATAGTTATTATACTGTAACTCAATATTGAAGGAATGGATTGAAATTTGAGATACATAAAAAAAGAATGGAAAGGATAATTATATGAAAACGATGCATGTAAAAGGATTATTGGTCATTCAAAACTAAAGTTATGAACATTTTACTGAGGTCAAGATGAACATGAAACATCGTCAAGAGGTCACTAACAGGCCAGTGTACAAAATAACAGTCGGTCATCGGTCAATTTCCGACCATTTCATGGAAATGACCATGCAAATTGTCTCATGGTTGGTCTTACTGTCCGATCATATCCATAGCACACCATGCAAACTAGCCTGTAACAGCAGCTTGACCTCTTAATCTTGTACAATCGCTTAGACGCTAACTCCTGCTGTAGTGGGGTCAACATTACTGTACGCATGCACATAATTTCACATAAACCCCACCCCACGATAATTCCTAAGTCCAGCTGCGCAGAGATGTGACACTGTGAGTTCGAAAATTTGAGTATAATTACCAGGATAAAGATAGCATCGAAGTTAGGAGAAGTATGAGTACAGAGACAAAGAAGAGAAAAGTCGCATACAATACATTGAAAAAATGGAAGGTTGAGATGGACAGAGTGCCAAACAGTGATGTGGCTTTATTATTAAAAGTATTAAAATCAGAATACACATGTACATCTATTAATTAGAATAATAATTATACATGTGTCAGTAATATTAAAGCTATAGTTATGTTTGATTTTATGCGCCAAGATGATGGATGTTATGTGGTTGTGAATATTAATTGACTGATTGCAGAGCCATAAATTATTTGTCCGAACAAAATTGAAAGGTGTTCAACCAAAATTACATTTGGTCTGCCAAATGGCCTAGCATAACTTAAACCTTATTTTGTACACTGAACAGGTAGGTGATCAGCACACCACTAGGCATGACTAAATGTGCTACATGTATTTAAGTTACAAAAAGTGCTGTTAGTGATTCATACATTGTAAGTGAATGAAAGATAATTACATGTAGTACATGTATGATTGATATCTCCTGCCCTGGTCTCTCTGGTAGAAAAGAGAGATGTTACCTTTCTTTGATAATGAGTGTCAATTTATACTTACGTGTAGTAACAAGACTCTAATTGAATATACAATAAGTAAAGTCAAAGTGAAAACCCATCTTGCTGTACGATATGGTACTAGATCATCTAAAAACTTCTGGTATCTCTGTGTGCATGAAAAACAAGACATTGACGTGTATCATAACCAGAATTTCAGATGTAGTATCACTAGCATTGTATCACATGATACATACATGTACCATATCTAAATTCTGGTATCAAGTATTGTACAAGTATTGATAATGATACTACTACACTCATCCATGGATAAATTGCATACCACACCCTTTTTTGATAAAAATTTCAATTAAAATTGCAAGTGAAGTAAAGAAAGACATGCATTGTGTACAACTGTACATGCACATTATCTATCATACTTGATACTATCAATACTGATTCTCAGTATCATATCAAAATGAAAATTTCTATCATCACTACCTGTAATATACTCATTTATGTGTCGTTAGCTATTTTCTATTGTGATACTACCTATACATGTATTGTATGTATATGAAGAATATAACGATTTAGGTACATGTACATATATGTATATAATTACAAAACATCCACTTATAAATGTATACCTGCTTATATTAGCAGAGATTTCAACACAAATGAAATGTGTATATGGCCATTTTTCCCCATGCCATCCCAACATACTGTACTCTCTGATATTATACATTCTACTAAGGTTATAATGTGTTTATTTGGTTGTATCATTTGTACTTGCTGAGTGTTGTATACATAGTTAAAGAATTACATGACATTCTAAGTATCTCGCTCAGCCACTTAATGGGCACAGCATGTACAGAAGTGTGTCCAAACTACTACTAAACAGCAGGAAGATATAATCAAGTAGCATTCCGATATATATTAGTACTTCTAAATTATGTCAAGTTTTGATAACATGGCCCTAGAGCTGCAAGATATACTTTTTATCAAATTATTTGTAATTGGTTTTGTAATGAAGTACGACTCTCATGTAAAAATCAGTTTATGCTCTATCCATAGTGCCAAGATAATATTAAACAAGGATTATCAGGATAACTTCAAGTCTAAAAGAACAGCCACCTCGAGTGGGTGTGGCAAATGATGAAATTAAAACCCTACTCTTCTAGAATCAAGGACACACCTTCCTGAAATATTCAAGGAGCTGTTCTTTCTACAGCTGAACAATTAAATTTGTGCTCACAAAGAAATATCTTGCTGGCATCCAGCAATGACAGTGAACACCACATTTATCATAAATTGATAACACTGATATATTGAGTGAAGTATACTTATACAACATCCTACAATGTCTTATTGAATGCATGATAAATACACTCACATTTGATATGCGCTTCCATTTCGAAGGCCCTTGTGGTGTACTGACTACATCTGTAAAATTGATAATGATATCATTATTATAAATATGTTGTTCAATTGCATCTTTTCTTACCTCCATCCATGTCTTTGTGTTATTAGAAAAGAAATATCAAAATTTCATCCCCTTTGTTACGAATGGAATCCTGACACTCCTTCTCATAATTAATTATTGCTAAGCGCCGATAAAAAAAAAGTGATGTTGTGCGCATGCTCCAAAATTGTGGGTGGTGCTGATTGAACAATTCCATAAAAGGCAAGAAGTGGTCCTCCACAATCTTGGGAACAAGTTGTGATTTGTGAAGTTGTAGAGTGATATAGGGACAAAAGAGTTACATTATGGTGAGTCAACCAAATACAGATATAGAGAAATGATTTGTGTTTTAATTATAACACTAATACTCTCAAACAGAAATGTATTTTGAAGTTGTATCTGTTATATATATATATATATATATATAGTAACACTATAGTTTGGTCACCAGTTTTTTTCTCTTCTAACAGTCACAAGAACAACAGTTAGACTGTGCATTGGATTTAATGCGAAGGCTGCCACCTCAACAGATTGAGAAGAACCTTTCTGATCTTATTGACTTGGTGAGTTGTTCAGTGTACTGAATGTAGTAATGCTACTGTTAAATATTACACTACTTCTTTTGTGATGTAATATCATCTGTGAAGTTTCAAGCATGATGTTTGTGAATAATAGAAGTGGGATGCAGATCAGCCATATTTGAGCTATACAATACTAGACATTCATCTTATCTAAGTATCATCATACTTCCATACACGCTGCCATTTTATTTGAAATACTGAGATAATTGTAGTAACAATCATCGGAACAGAGTAAAATATCAAACAATTAGTTTGGTATTGGGGGGGGGGGGGGGAGATTGACAACTCTCATCTGTAGTTTAGTGTCGTGATTTTGAGCTTTTGTTAATGTTCTCTCATCAGCAACTTAAACCTTACTGTGTATATGTATTAATTAGTTTTGTTTTTGTTTGACAAATAATTGCCACATATATATACGTGTAGTATGTATAGTTTCTCAACTTTTAGTTTTGCTGTGACAGTAATATTAAATTTACTAAAATAGTTTTAGTTAACTAACTAAACGTCCCCATTATTGGCCAATTTTCATTTTAGTTAGTTATTGCAGTAGACTTGTAATTTAGTTAAAATTAAAAGGCAAAATACCTATATTGTAGTTATAGTTAACTAAAACAACACTATTATGTACACATGTATAGAGTATGTATATAAAAACTTCCTCATTGAAATCAATGTGGCCACATGCCACATGCCACATGGAGTAGCACCATTGCTCTATGGCAGGTGAATACAGTATTTCATGATATACTGTATGTACTGTACATGTGTAGTGTTTAGTAGATAAAAGAATGTATATATACTTACAATTGCATTGGCTTTAGGATTGTTTGTTTATTCAAGACTAATTTTATAAGATTTTTTGAGACAAGACATCCTTTCAATTATTGAAATGTAATATATCTTCTTGATCTACATTTATATGTAGATATATACACGTACATGTACATGTGTACAAAGTACACAACAAAATAAGGTAGTATATAATATTATACTGATATACACACCAGTATACATGTAGGCTTCTATACTCACGAATGACAATATAAGAGGTATTTGCCCTACTACTTACACTATACTCTGTCTATTGTTGCTTACTCTTTTTGGTTTCCTTGAGGAACAGGATTTATACATACATGTACACATGTACATGTACATTACAGATAGCCTTATAGTCATCACAGCACTAAAAGTAATGGATTTCCACATCATACTTCTTATAGAGCTTGAAACATATTTGGGTATGGCATAGCTAACTAACTACATGTACGTACATATTTTTTGTTATTATCTGGATAGGCAGAGTGGCAGATACTTTCATTCGAAGTATAGGTGTATATAGGGATGGACAATATTTTGATTATCGTGATAAACGTTACTAAAATGTTCTACGATAATCATATCGTCTAAATATTGCCATATCGTGGTCACAAAAATAATGATTATTGTGCCATAACTTCAGGTTTTCAATACTATCACATCTAAATCAGTTTTTCAACACTCTTTACTCAACAAATAAAAGGTATTAATTTGATTTTTGAACGAAATCTACATACATATGTAAGGTAGCCAATAATCACAATAATCGTGATACTTGCACAGACAATAATCATTGACTCATATTTTCATAATCACCTAGGTGTATAGGTACCAACCTTACAACAAACTAATTATAATTAACATAATATTATGTTGTAAACTAGAAAAAATAATATCCACTGACTATCCTACATGTACATGTATATACATGTACATGTAGTACATGTAGAAACAAACATTCCATTACATTATTATTATATAATTTATTGTAATTAGTTGGTATTCCTGGATTATCTACATGTATATGTATGTAGGGTTTATCTGCTCACAGTACATGTGATACTGTATGTTGACATGACTGCAAATAAGTTTGTGGCCTGATAATTGTGTGATTACTAGATATTATACTGCAAATCAATGCAATTATGGTGTAGAGCTCATGCCAAAAGGAATGAAGTAGGTTGAGTTAGTTTTAAAGTTCTGACAATTTTTATAGCTTACGATTACTGTTTCACAACTTTCAAAAGACTTCTGGTAACAAACAAATACATGGAAACACATTTCATCTTCTTTAAAGGCTATTGCTATCAAATTAATATTTAAAAATCTAGTACAATTTAGTGAGTACTACAACATTGAGCAGTGGCTAGTATCATGTTCAGAGTTCCGAAATGTGGTAATACATGTACACTACTGCTGCCACATTTTACATGTATATCGTATATTAGGCTGTTTATACCAGACATGGAGTCAATTACAATGCTGTTACCTTAAAAATCGGTATAATTATTACTATTACTATTACTAATACCTTCTAAGTCAGTGTAATATATTTTTATTACTATTACTATTACCTTAAAAATCATTAGATTATTATTACTGCCCTACCATACACCATACACTAGGCATCATGGTTACATGTAGTTACAAGCAACAATGTTGCCTAGTGTATGGTGGACTTTTAAATTAGTCATTGTTACTGTTATGGAGTATTGAAGTTTCTATCATGTTTTAAACTGAATGACTGTTGCATTTAATGTTCATGATTTTTTGAATAGAAATCAGTAAGTTTCCTGCCAAAAAACATTTCCCTCCAATGCTAAAAAGTCTCTCTAGTGGCCCTACCATAAATGAACGTATTACTTAAGGTCAATTACTATTACTCAACATTGAGATTGTATATTACTATTATTAATATTATTACTTGACTGGCTATTACTATTAGTTTGAAACATGTAATCTTTGCTATTACCCTATGTCTGGTTTATACCACGATATAATCATGATCAATTATTCATTGATATTAATAATAATTAAGTTTTGACCGTGATAAATTTTATCCTCTGCACTTTAAACTTGCTGTAGCTTTAAAATATAACTAGATACAACAATGAACTGAAGTGAAGTAAGAAAATTTTTAAAAGTTCAAAAGCTAGATGCCTACTGGTAGTCATATTGTTTGTGTTCGATGCCCACTTTCAGACTCTTTTGCTTTCCGTCTTCAAGAAGTAAGCTACATGTATTATTGTTGTGGAGAGCTGTGGACACCTTTACACTTGTAGATAATCAATGTGGATATCTTCTTTCCAGGTACATGTACATGCAAAAAAAAAACATTTTGGCTATTTCATAGATGACGCAATTCTTTTTACTACTGTACATGCATATACTATATCGATATGAGAAAATGTTATATCATAATTATTATATCTTCACTTACTACATTGCAATATTTCATGGCAGCGCTTATGTACACAGACACAAAATGATTACATTAACTCTAATAGGACATGTAGGGAGTGCATACACTAATATATAAACTCAGTGCTTTAGGGGTCATAGTTAGGTTGAGTTTTCTATTTATAATACACAACTAAAGTACATGTGTCTTTGTATCATACAAGACCTACAGTGTTTATCTATGTCAAAGAGGAATGTATCAGCTTCCTATTTGTGTTTTGTGTAAGCTGGGTATAGCTCAATGGGTGAACACAATGTTTGCTGGGATGAGCTTGGGCTAACTGGATGTAGTCTCGTAAGACTAAACTGGATGCATGTAAACAGCAATGTCCTGTACCACACAACTTTAGCTGTGTGGTACAGGATGGTCTTTTGGAACTCTTACATGTAGAGTGTATACCCTTCATAAAACAGAAATTTGCTCTTTTACCTTTACATGTACATACATGTAACTGAATAGAGCAGTTATTGTGCAAACCACACCCATTCAATTAAAATACATGTAGGCTAAAAGAACCCTTCTTTAACTAAACTCTTGGGACTACACTTGTGTGGTGATGTGTAGCTATATGTATATGTACATGTGTATAAAATATACATGTTCATGTAATTGATTAGGTAATGTTACTTTTATGGTCCACACCATGATTACTTTCCATGAGGTTTAATGTGTATACATTTATATTTGCTTATGTCATGCCGAGGGGGCTATGTCCATTAATGAGTGTGGCAGTGTGGTGCAGGGTTTTTGATAACGTTTGAAGCTTGGGCCAAATTGGCTCAAAAATGGTTAGTGTGTGCGCCATTGAGAATACATCTTGAGCCAATTAACAAAGAGTTAATGCTGTTACTGACAATATAATCATAATTAACTGCGCCACTGGCCCAAAGAGATAATTGTGCAGTGTCAAATAAGAAGCTCTATGGGCCAATGGTGCGCCATATGAGCTTATCAAAAACACTGGTGTGGTGCATAAATAAATACACGCTCAAGTTCTAACAGACCAACAGGAAGAAAGCTGTTTGTAGCATAAACTAGTACATGTAGCTGTTATAGCTGAAATATGTCCCAAAACCTCTACAAGAATCTTTATAGGAATATACATGTACGTGTAGGAGTTACATGTAATATTTAATTATTTTAGATTATTAATTAACAAGAAGACATTGAATATAATTGGATAGTAATCAACCACAATTATAGAAAATATCACATTACATGTACCATACATTGTATTACTCAATGCTAGAATAATTATATGTACATGTACATTGGTAATTACTAACTATATGGACTGTTTCTACTTATCAATAAATTTAGGACATGTATAGTAAGCAATGAGTATGTATATGTAACTTTACACACCAGTTATATGCATTTAGTAAAACTACATGTATGTAGTAAAATAATGATTAATTATTACATCAATCTATTTGAATGCTAAACTGGTGTCATATACATATGTACATGTAAGTTAAGTCGGTGTGAGTTACATTATAAATGTCATGATGTGAGGGTTGCATAGAGGATCTTTTAGTAGGAAGAGAAAACATAGGTTTTGGGGAGGGGCTGGAACCCTCCCTAAAAGGCTATACTTATGGTTGTAGTTACAGAGGCCATATCTCTTACTGATAGTTTCGCTGTGATAAGTAGAGAACAAAAACATTGGAAGAGGGTATAGTAGAGTCTATAGACATTATTAGGGTTATATTAGGATGTGTATTCTGTAAGTATTATACTACTTTGTTATCTTAACAATCCTGATGACATCACTGTAATTATCAAGTTATTTAATAAACCACACTAAGTCACAACTTATTGGTTGTTGCCATGGCAACATTTTAAGGTGGTTATACATAATTATATAACCCTAACACTTACTTCATGTATACACAGAGACCAGTGTTAGGCAATACTGGACACGAGGGACTTGATAAACAAGTTCTTTTAAGCACAATTTTAAACATTAAAGTGAAGTTATACATTATTATATCAAGCTATATAATCATTATGAAGACTTTGGTTTTCTTTATTAATGAAAATGCTAAAGTTGTTTTGTTTTCTAAACTGACATAATTTATAATACACTACACTTTCGTATTACAGAGTGTATATTTTGTAAGTGTGTGATTATTTAGTAACGTGTTTTGTCCATATATGGTAAACACACTGTATGTACATGGGAATGTGTTATATATTATATACGCATGTACATATAATATAATATTGTAGATTTGTGTTTCTACAATTAAATTGTGTAATGTATATTTTCATGTTTGTTGTATATCATACTGCAGGTGTTACTAAATAAATATTATACACACATGTACTATACATATATGTAATGTTTGTATGGTTTTAGATACACAACATGTATAATTGTCCACTTGTGAAATTCATGTACGTGTACTATATACAGTGTATACATACATGTACATGTATATCGCTGTTAAGTTTTTGTAATATTGTCACAAGATAATTTTTATGGCCATTCCTATGATTTTTTTCCATTTATATTCTTGTGTTACATACATGTACATGTATGCATTGTACATGTAGTTAAGTGATTACGAGGGGTTAGCCAATTGATGGGTGTGTTGCATAATGGAATGCATGCTGGAACTCTAAAGACCAGCAAGAAAAAGCTGCTTGTACATGTGGTTTACATAGAAACTGGAACTACATGTAATAGGTATTCTGGCTGACCCTAAAGTTCTAGCAGAAACTTTAAGAAGTAAGAAGACTGGATAATAAGTATAATAGGCTGTTTCAGGCGAGAGAAAGTCATCCATGATTATTGAATGATGGCTATGAACATGACTGAGCATTTGAACTATATATATAGTATATGGGGAGAACGACAAGAGTTGAAAATAAATCAAAATGGCTACCAGTTAGTTCAATATTTCCACATACCTAATGATTTTCCAAAAATTAAGTCCAATGCAAGTTTTAAAATGAATGTTTGAGTTTGTAAAAATATTCTGCCTGGACTACATGTATAGTGCACACGTGTACAATAAAAGTGATGTCTTTTCAGTTTATTCACATTTCGATAAAAAGTAATAAAAAGCACATGTATACATGTTTGTACATGTACATGTATATGTATATCCATTGTCCACTTAGACTAACACTAACATGTCAAACACACATGCACTTCATCATGTGTTCTATTCTATAGGTACCTGAATTATGTGAAGATCTCTTGTCATCGGTCGATCAACCTCTCAAAATAGCTCGAGATAAGGAGACTGGAAAAGATTATCTTCTTTGTGATTATAATAGAGATGGAGATTCATACAGGTATACTAAACAGAATCAAGTGTTTGATTAACCTCTGTTAACTGAATTTGGTTGGTTTAATTGGCTCATTGCTCAGTTGCTTTCGAATGTTTTTGTAATTCAGACGTACAGAAGACATGTTTTGATACAGAATGTTTTATTTTCAGAGCGGGAAACCATCAAGGTTTCTGTCGCAGCCAAAATAAATTTTTCAGAGCAATAATAGCACACTATCATGTAAAAGTAGTGAGATTATAGTTTGCCAAGAAAAATTTTGAATTTTAAGACAAATCAGTTTTGACTTGAGGGAGAATGCTGAAGCTCTCCCCTCCTCTTATCACTGTTTCAATTAATCAGTACTGACAACTTATGTATACATGTACATTGTACATGTATATGAGAGTATATCCATTGGGTATTTGTCTTATATCACATTCATTGACTCTTCATAAACCTCATCAACTAATAATATTTTAATATCAATTTGTTAAAAGGTGTATTTATACTTTTGCCATGTTTCTAGATACACATGTACATGTATATGTACATGTACATATGCATTGTATTAAGAGAATTAGAAAACTGTGAAAACGTAGTGACAGTATACTTATATATCTGTACTTGTATTCCAATCATATATGTATGTTTGTATCTCCTATTTTATTTTCTTAGCATGTATATACATGTATATGTACATGTACATGTACATATACATGTATTCCTGACCTTTCTTTGTATGAACCTTGACAAAGTTATAAAATGCTATTATCATATTATATACATGTACATGTATCTCTTACTCACTATTATTAGCAGTTATATTAAATCATTAAATTGTTGTATGCTTGTCAGTATATATCACGTCTCAAAATTAGCATTTGTCCACTTATCATGAGATAAGTGGACAAATCTCAGGACAACATCATTGTCTTCAGCCACCATTTTGAATTGCCACTCCCAATAATTAATAATTGTGCCACACCCACCATGTGTAACAGCATCTGCTTCTGCTTCCTGGATTGCCTCAAGAAAAGTGAAAAAAGTCTCGTGAAATTTCTTGATAATTTGATATGAATAAAAAGTTAGCAAATACTCTTTGTTAAGCAGCATTCAATATGTTAGACATACATGTATTCTCTTTTACCAATTATTAATAAATTGTCTGGTGACAACCAAATTTCATCAACTGATATACAGCTTTTTAACCCTACAGTATTATATCCTACATGTATAATACATGATTCCTTTATTTTTATGTTGTAGATCTCCATGGAGTAACAAGTATGACCCACAATTACCTGATGGGGCAGTCCCTAGTGATAGATTACGCAAATTGGAGATAAGAGCAAATGATGTTTTTGATACTTATCGTGAACTGTAAGCATTTCTCATCATGCAACTATACATTTATGCATATACAATGTGTACCTTTATGATGTGGACACCATTGAAGTGTCCTGATTATACATGTACATGTAGTGGTATTCTTATTTCAGAGGGATGGCCAACAAAGTAGCTGCCTATTTAACAAGCTGCCAATATTCGTTTTACTATCCATTTGTAACAAGGGAGGTATATTTCTGATGACTATATACATGTAGTAACACAGTATCCATATTCTAGTGAGTTGCAATGTACAACGTAGATGTTAGTCATGACCCCAGCCGCATCCACTATACGTGGACAGGCATTTGGTGACTTTCTAGCAATTTCTTGGTTCTGCTGACTCAGCATGTCATGTGATTATTTAACTCAGAACATGTGATCATTCAAATTGTATGCTGCCATTGTCTGCCAACGGCAAACTATCAGAGACTGGTTACTTTCGCATACTTGCTGCCAGTCACAGAGTATCAAATAACAGTGATAGAGTCACTAGCCTCTTTTTTCCCACATAGGTAGGTAGGTAAGTAGGTAGGTAAATAGAGATAAGTAGGTAGGTAGGTAAATAGAGGTAGGTAGGTAGGTAGGTAGGTAGGTAGGTAGGTAAATAGAGATAGGTAGGTAGGTAAGTAGGTAGGTAGGTGTAGGTACATGTAGGTAGGTAAATAGAGATATGTAGGTAGGTAGGTAAGTAGGTAGGTAGGTAGGTAGGTACATGTAGGTAGGTAAATAGAGATAGGTAGGTAGGTAAGTAGGTAGGTAGGTAGGTACATGTAGGTAGGTAAATAGAGATAAGTAGGTAGGTAGGTAAATAGAGATAGGTAGGTAGGTAAGTAGGTAGGTAGGTAGGTACATGTAGGTAATTAGAGATAGGTAGGTACTAGGTAGGTAGGTAGGTAAATAGAGATAGGTAGGTAGGTAGTAGGTAAGTAAGTAGGTACATGTAGGTACATGTAGGTAGGTAGGTAAGTAGAGATAGGTAGGTAGGTACATGTAGGTAGCTAAGCTTTGCAACATTATAAAGGATGGTAGCCATCAGCGACAAACAGCTTATTAACGAAAAAAAACATTCATTTGACATTTTCACGCACATGTCACGTCTATTTTGTCAATTATTTGATGATGTTACAGTATACTTGAATTTGATTGGTGTGCAGGATTTCCTGCATGCTGAATCAGCACAACCAAGAAATTGCTAAAAAGTCACCAGATGCTTCTGCATGTAGTGGGTGCAGCTGGGAACGAGACTACATAGATGTAGATGTGTCTGCCTCAACAAGGTACATTGTAGCTGCTACATGTGTTTTGAGGGCTTACTCATAACAAGATGTTTCGTATTTTTATATTGACTGTTACATGTACCTCTATATACAATGCATGATGTACATGTACATGTATTATCATGAAGTGCATATATACAGGTACATACACACTCCCTAAAGTTAAAAAATTCTGTATGAAACACTGCACATTGATGTACATACATGTACATGTTTACACAGAATTCTCACTGGTCTTCTATAGGGAGGATTCTGGGCCTCTTATCACTGCCCTCCTATTTCACTACTCTGCCCTTCATTTTAAATTAATTTTGTTGACCTGTTTTACAATATTCTATTTAAGTTTTAAGCATTGTAAGAACAAGAATGGAGAACAGTGCAGTACCCATAGTAAAAATATTTTCCTACTCATGTGCAAGAGCCCTACATTAACTATTGTGTATTTTGGTGTTGTACAAATGTCTTTTAACACTCTTTTTAATTCATTAGTTATTTTGAAAGTGGTGTCTGTAGTGTGTACTTATGGGATCTTGATCATGGGTTTGCTGGTGTTGTGTTAATCAAGAAAGCAGGTGACACAGACAAAATAAAAGGATGTTGGGACTCCATTCATGTGATAGAGGTACAAGAAAAGGCTCAAGGACGTAGTGCTCACTATAAGCTTACTTCAACTGTGATGCTTTGGTTACAGGTAATTTAACATTTCACATCCACTGTTGCTTTTGGTAACAAAATGTTTATGCTATGAAATGACCAGTGTTCTTTGTGCTGTTTTAGAAAGGTGCTCCCCCAGCAAATTTTTAAAGATTAGGCCCTCTGAGGTGGCTTCTGGGGCTTGTAGCTAAGATGTTGTTGCATGTTGAAATAAATTTCGTCTGAAATCATGTGCATATAAATGTATGTTCCACCTCTATCAGAGATGGGGCCAAGTAATGTTTGAATGTACTACATGTAACTTGATGTAAGTACTAGCAAGGTTTGCTACATGTAAGTATAAGTCCAAAGTTCGGGTATTGTTTAGTGAAAGGACTTAAGTATGAATACGAGTTAGAAGGACTGTAATTACCAGTACAAGTACATTGTACAATCAATGTTTTGATAATAGTAACTTAAGTATAATTATTCATCTACATGTACAATGTAGTATCTACATGTAATTGAGGGTGCAATTATTACTATACATGTACGTACACACATGTACTTCCTGTTAGTATTTTAAAGCACAGAGTATTTACTAGACATGCTTTGGGGAAAACACTCCATGTACATACAATGTATAGTGTACATGACTACATGTACATATACATGTACATCAGTATATCACTCGCTTTGCCAACTTTTGCTGATAGCAAACTGAAAACTTTATACATGTATATGTATCTACATGTATGGCTTTGAACAATTTTTCTTCCCAACAACGTTAATTAGAATCTTGAGTCTTATAAAATGGGAGAGTTCTACACTTCTCCCACAGAATTTTTTGTTAATTATTAATTTGTTGACATAAATAAAATTAAAATTCCCAGCTTAACTATGCCCCATAATTAACCTGGGAATTTTAATTTATTTGGGAATTATTAATGTGTTATTTTTAGTGTGCATTTTTTAGATAAGGAGATACAATGTACATGTATTTATAGTAAGTCAGTAAAGTACAGAGTGGTTATTAATTAGTGGGTGTGTTTTATGTGCGCTCACAATTTTTCCTGGGAAAACACTGTGTTAGTGTGTAGTGTGTACATGTACATGTATGTTTATATATCTTCCTCTTGAACTTGTAGACCATCAAAGCTGGTTCAGGTACAATGAACCTAGGAGGCAGTCTAACTCGACAAACAGAAGCTGATCATAATGTTAGTGATGCCAATCCACACATTGCTAACTTTGGAAAAATGATAGAAGTGAGTAAAGTTTACTAATACACAGTACAGTAGACCCTCAGTTATCTGAAAAGATTGGGACCAAACCCCTTTCGGATACATGTATGTGAAATCATTAATTTTTACATAATACATGAATATCATCAATAACATCTTCTGAGTTTTGAAAAGAAGATTGAGATCTTTTCAAAACTCAGAAGATCTTATTGACATGTATTATGCAAAAATTAATGATTTCACATACATGTATCAAAAAGGGGTTTGGTCCCAATCTTTTCAGATAACTGAGGGTCTACTGACAGATTCAGAACGAAGATGATATTTGATGATATAAATTGTACACGTACATGTGTATAATGTAAAAGAATTAAGAGAATTTCTTTTACATTACATATCATCATAACATCATGTTCACCTTTTTTCCAGCCTGTCCAGGATCTCAATCTTCTTTTTCAAACTCAGTACTTTTCTCTTTTTTTCAGTCTTATCTAATGAGCTTGAGCTAGCCATTTTCCCCTGATGTTATTTTAGCTAGCCATCATTAAAAACATCACTGCAGCTCCTTGCACATGGATGGCCCGCCCTCCCATGTGTGCAAAAAAAAAAAAACAACATATTTTTGTTTACAATTTCAGATAATCTGGGGATTCATATAAATGGGATTCAGATAACTAATGGTCTACTGTACATGTATTTTATATGTGTATTGGTCATGAATATAGGGCCTAATACATTTTTTTATTGAGCAAGATTTTTTTGATACCCTAAGTGGGCATGGTCCAATACATGTGACATAATCATGCAGGTATCCTACTGTCAAAAACACAATGCTACTTCAGTCGACAACCATGTTTTCACTTTTCTCATCGTGGAATGAAGCTAGATACATGTATGTTGAGCGAGGCATCTTTACCCAACTGTAACAAAATTCACATGATAATGATTATAAACTAGGAGGAGTCACAAAAGGTCATTTTTTGCTATACATACCATTTCATTTATAATTTTTTATTATGGCCCATAGGGCCATCCCCATGATTGCTTTCCCACGGGTTCGAAGTATGTTTATATATATATATATATTCTTGTGTCACTTACGTTAATATGCGTTGTATACGTAGTTAAGGATGTAGCATCTTTTGCTGTGTCTTTCTAGATGCACAGAATATTTGTCACTCCAAACAACATTATGAAAGGTGTCTGCAGCATCTTTGAGCTTTTTACAGTAGGCTAATCTCTTTTCCTTAATGACTTCACGAATTAGTTGTTAATACCTGGATACAGTATAGATCCATCTGAGGTCCTGCTGTGCTTTTTTTTTTACAGTACTTCAAGAAATCATCAAATCAGGAAACTCTTCGGATGGCAGATTGTGCATATCACAAAATGTTATTTCATCATTGCTTTGTCAATAAATGTGTAGTGTTCAAGTGTTAAAAGTTTTGGTCTAGACTTTTGATGTATATCTTTAACACAAGTTACACAACCAGCCTTCTCAAACTTCTTTATCAAACTATAAATTGAGACATTTATACCTTCGTCTTTCTTGAATATTCTTCACTTCAAATTGATTTTGCCACATATAATCAACTTGCTGCCATGTTGCCATGTTTCAAGTGACATTTGAGTCATCTTGTACAATTAATGAAAGAACACAAAGTACTTCATTCTCCATCGCTGGCAACATCCATTTAAAGCATCGGTTTTGCTCGTGCTGTACTGGAAAATATACCACCGGGGACAGGGGGTCTTGAAGCCTCATACTGCACTTGGCTGCATGTATGACCTTCTCAGCCCCACCCCTTGTGCTATATTTTCCGTACAGCACGAGGAAAACCGGTGCTTTAACTACATGTAATACATATATATGTGTATATAAGTATATATATATATATATATATAGGACTCACCACATCAATGAACTACATGATTGGTACTGTCTGACTGCATGATGATCTTTTCCCAAACTATATATTGATCACTTATTCTCAATGATTTCACAACAGTTTTGGCAATAAATACTATTATACTTGGCAATAAAGTATTGCATGTTGTTAATGGGTTAATTTCTCCAAATATAGACCTGTTTTGGGTCCTATGTACAGAATATAGACCTAGCCACATCAAAGGATGATGTCATAATTGTACTATATGTAATATATATATATATATATATATATATATATATATATATATATATATACATGTATATATTATTAATATAAAAAGTTATATGTAAACTATACATATGCAACTAGATTAAGTGATTGCTGTGTATAACAATTTGTCCAATGGGGATCGTCATCCATTAGAATGCTAGGCCAGTTTTTTTGCATGCAAGGTAAATTATGAATTATGTTTTAGTACATCAATGTAAAGTTAATCCAATGTAAAGTTAATCCTATTGTTTATGAATAGATAGGTATCAGGTTATACCACTGTTGTAAGGTTAATGATGTTCATTAGGTGTCAGGTTATAAGGTTAATGATGTCACATCCTGTTAACACACCTTTTGCTACTTTAAATCATTTTTAAGAGGTACCTTTGTGTATATATATATATACAACTGTTGTGGGAGGAGTCCAAGAATGTGTGAGGCTCTTTGCATGCACTTAAGTGACACAGAAAAAGAAAGAATTCAACAAAGAAATCATGGTGCCTACTCTGTCTGTTCCTCAGTTGTTGCTTCAAAGCTGTCACATATATACATGTTGCCTACTTCTGCTATGTTCTAATTGATCTTCTCTTTGGTCTACACGACTCATCTTGTCTCTCTCCCATCTCATCTGTCTCTTTTCTGTGGTGCAATCTCTTCTTTGACATCCTGCACTTTTGTTATACCAAACATTACGAGGCTTGCCACAACATTATTATTTATATAATTATAATAATTATTATCAAAGTATTAATCCACCTAGCCCTAATAATGGTGTAACCTCCTTCCTTTAACTACTTTAAGTGATTTTTGTACAATACATTGTACTGTCAAATACAGTGTAGTGCCTATACAATACATTATGCATGTATTATAACAATCACAGAGATTATTTATTTGTTATGGTTATTTTAATAGGAAATGGAAAACAAAATTCGTTCAACTCTTAATGAGATATATTTTGGAAAGACAAAAGATATTGTTAATGATTTGAGGTTGGTTACAGTTTGAAATTTGTATTTAGCTATAGTAATATTAATTGTATAGGTCAGTGGGTGATTTGAACATGAAAGCGAAACAACAGATGTTAGCTACAGAGCTAAACCGAAAGCTACAAGACAGGGACTAACAATATTTTCTGACCCTTCTTTATGATTACTAGTGTATTCTTATTATTATTATTAATCAATTAATTATCATGTTTTTGTTTGTAGAATTAGGATTAATAATAAGCTATTATTATTTTGATTGCTATACATGTAGATATTATATATACTGATTTATTCTTCTTTTATCGTTTGTGACATTTACCAAAAGTATGTAAAAATTATTCTTTAAACAATTGCATGTTTACTTGCAGGATAGGGTGACTATGTAATTACACAGCTTTGAAAACAACATTATATATAGTGCATATACAATTATTCTTACAGATGAGAGGAATTTGCAACCATTTGGTAACAATATATATTATATATATAATTGTATAATTATAAATATATATATATATACAGTACCTGACTTTATTAAGTTTACATACTATATGTAGCTACACTTTAATAACGTGACAGTTGATGCGCTCCTGGTAGTACTATGGTGTACATATATATATTTTGTACTGTACATGTAACCATGAATTCTCTTTCTGACAAATGAAGTTACTCTTGTTCATGTGTGTGAACAAACTTGTCAGAGTTCAACTAACACTAATGGTGATGATGTTATTTACTCCTACTCTAGACTGAGCAAGAACATTAATATGATGGTAGCTACGTACATGTAACTATTTAGTCTTGCATGACTAGGAGTACTAGTGCTAGGTCCAAAAAGGGGTCATATAGATACTTCCAGGAGCCCATGAGCGTATTCTAATATACCTGGTGTCTCATGATGCTCATATTCGTCATTTTGACACCTCATCACATCAAAGGATGAATATTCATTTTAGGTCTAAGAAACAATAATTAATCTTGATTTATGGTACGGGTGGTGGCTACAGGAGTGATGGAGCCACAGGCTGTAATGGGAAGCCCCACAGTGTTATAATGGTTGATATGCATGCAACAGTTTACATTGTGACAAATATGTGAAATTTCATGTAGGTTCCAAACGTTTTACACACCTCATTACGAATAATTCAGTTTAAATAATAGATTATATACAACTTGTGTGAGAAGAGCCCAAGTATGTGTGAAGGTGCTTGCATGCACTTAGGTGGCACAGAAAAAGACAGAATTTGACAAGGAACACTCGGGAGTCTACCATTGGTCCTCAATTGTTGCTTCAAATTTCTCACATATACATGTTCCCTACTTTGCTTTATTTCAATCAATCTTCTCTTAATTCAATTGTCTTAGAAGCTTCACTCATCCCCATTGCACTCTCTTCTGCAACGTCCTGCACATCCTGGTTTAACTTAAGTAATTTTTGCAAAACTGGCAAACATAGTAGACACTGTATAGTGTATACCCTGTAATGCCTGTATAATACACATGTATTATACAGAATAGTCATGATTGGGTACATCAATATTCTGTATTATTATTTCATCAATCAAACATTTAGCTATAATACCAAACGTTTTGATGGTGTAATAGCCATCAGAAGTTGGTTACGTCTAACCATCCTATAGGTGTTATATCAGCAATATCCCACAGAAAAACAGTCACTCTCTTTCCAGGAAACAACATGACCGTAGCTGAATTTGAACCACTTATCAGCATTCGATCAAGAGGCTCAAGCTCTAACCACTATGCCACACTGCCTCTTTAAACAAAAGAGTGCCCATCATTACTTGTTGTGTATATGTGGTTGAGTCACTCCCATCAACAAGTCCCAGTTTGATGGGCACTCTTTTTTTGTGTATTTTTTTTCTGAACTATATATTATATTCTGACAAGACCTGATTGCTCAGTTACACTACACTGAATTCCAGAGATCCTAGTGATTTAATAAAAGTTGTAAAAATAAATGCACAAATAGCACCAGGGAAGATATATATAGTGATTCACTATAATTATGTATTATTCGCTCTATATAGATTTACTGTTGTATTGTGATCTCTTCATGTTTTTCACTAATTTTAAAAGATTTGCATGTATTAAAATTAATTTAGAGATATTTAATTTTAGTGATTATGGACATAAATTTTCAATTCTTTTTAGTGGTAGGACAACTAATATATTTTGGTAGGTTCAGTAATGATTTCGTTAAGAGAAATGGAGTAGAATGGATTGCTTGTGGCTTTGGGAGGTGGTTACACAACAAATCGTTGACGATTTTGTTGAGTATCTTGTACCAGGTATCATTAAACGAACAATTTTGTGCATTTTGTTTGCCCAATATTATGTAAAAGATGTGTTTAGTAAACACATCTTTCACATACTCTTTATTCACAATTATTTATTAGTTTAATATGCAGACAATAATTATGTTGGGTAAACACTGTTTACCCAACATAATCATTAAGTTTTTCGTAACCCAGGGAAGTCGAAGAAGAGACACCTAACCTTGATATTCCCCAAGCCATAGATTGAGGAGGTGTGTGCTGTGTGACTAGAGTAGCTAGATACCTCCTGAATTAGTTCCACTGATTCAAATATTGGGCAAACAGTGTTTACCCAACATAATTATTGTCTGCATATTAAAATAATAAATTATTGTGCAGAAAGAGTATGTGAAAGATGTGTTTACTAAACACATATTTTAGATAGTTTTGTGAAAATTTTTAAAAAAATGTTGATAATTGGGTACTTTGAGAAATTGTGTATATATATATATAGTATTATTATTATAATATATATAGAAACAAAAACAAAATGCAACAAGAAATTATTATTATTATAGTGACAATTTCTTGTTGCATTTTCTTTGTTTGTTGTACACTGAAGACAGTGAGTAACTGTCAAAATATTTGCCTTTTAATAAAGTTTTTTTCTGATCAGAGAGTAACTGAACTATATAGCTATATAATATATATGTGTATATTATATAGTATGCTAATACGTTCTATATTCAGTATATAGGACCTATTAGCATACTATACAATATATTGTATGATGGTGACATCTCCTGCATAGTGTGCAAATGGAAGGTCTATAGGACTCACCACATCAAAGATGTCACCATCATACTATATATATATACATATACATAATATTATATATATAATTGTATATATAACGTACATATGCAACTAGATAAAGATAATTGCTGTGTACAACATGTCCAACGACTATGATAAGCTGAATGTTTGGGATTGCAGATATACTCACCTATTAGATGCTATATAGGCCAAATGTTTTGCGAGTAAAGGTAAATTATGTATGGAATGAATTGTTTGGGTACATTTATTATCGATGTAAGGTTACTGTCTCACCTGATTATCACATTTATGAATAGGTGTTGGATAAACACTTCGATCTTTCACTACTTAGTGTGGTCTAAGTTAATCCATTTTTTAAGATGTGATAATTGGTACCTTATGCATATATACAACTGTTGTGGGAGGAGTCCAAGAATGTGTGAGGTTGTTTGTATGCGCTTAGGTGACACACACAAAAAAAGAATTTGATTGTGAAACCTCGGAGCCATCATAGGTCATGGGTGATTTGATTCATTTGAGCATGAAAGTGAAACAACAAATGTTAGCTAAAGAGCTAAACCAGTATCTACAAGTCAGGGACTAACAATATTCTCTAACCCTTCTTTCTGATTACTATATAGTGCATTCTTATTATTATTGTTTATTAATCAATCATCATGTTTTTGTTTGATTAATTATTTTTTCTATGCATGTTTACATTATACATACCGATTTATTCTTCTTTTATTGTTTGTGATATTTACATAAAGTATGTAAATTTACAACCTTGCAGGATAGGATGAGTTTCATTAACCCTTAGAGGATTGAGCTTGTTTCTTCTCATTTCAAACACTGGTGTTTCTGCTGCATATATTTTGGTCACCGTTCACTTTCTCTACTCCAAACTTGGCTCCCTTTCCGACGTGGAGTACTACTTCTACCAACTTGCTTACTGGGCTTCGAAAGTTCCCAAGCGCTTCATAGGACTATTTCAAATGCAATGCTCTCCCTCTTGACTGCAACATGGGCAAACAAAACAACCCCACTACATGTTGGCACCAGCTATACTCACAATATTGGGCTTTACAGCAAGGGAAATGTCTCGGCTACCCACCAGATTACGTGGGCAGCGTCACCAGTCCCACAAATTGCGTGGGCGGTGAGGGGCTGCACCCCCTTCAAACCCCCATTAATGGGGGGACACCCCCTTTTAAAATTTTCCCCATCCACTTTTCCCCATCCACTTTTCTCCCTATTTTCATGGGCTTATTCCTGACACTAATTACAAACATTTTGAGTGCTTTATAATGCTAAGAACACACTCTGAACTGCATAGGGATCAAATGTCATGTATATGTGACATCAGTCTTCTAAGGGTTAAAATAGTTTTTAAAAGAAAGTGGTCAATATTAGAGGAATTTGCATTCCATAAACATTATACAGTTATTTACTCCTCCTCTAGAACTTTCTCTCTAAATCTGCATATTATAGTAACATTTTCACCTATTTCCACAAATCCAAATGTCTTATAATATTCTACAACACGAGACTTTGTGGTCTCCAGAACTGGTATGTTCCTGCTTGACTTAATTTTTTGGCACATTTCACCGATAACAACACTACCAAATCCTTGACACCTATACTTTTCTAGAGTAAAAAAATGTCCCATGTATTCATCGGGATATTGAATAATCCATGCTACAAGTTCGGGTGGATCAGTATCTTTAAATAAACCCACGCTCTCAAAGTTGTCAATCTGATGTTCAAAATATTTAGAACCAGTGACAGGATCTAGGTAAGGGTAATGAGAAGAAATCACTTCACCATGTTTATGTTGTAAAGAAGACAAATAAAAGCCAACAGGTACGGGTCTATAAATTAAAATGAAAGTATAATACAAATTACTAATGAACTAAAGTACATGCAATTAAAAGATATCTTCAAGGCAAATAAATTACATTAGTTCCTTTCACTTCCTGGATAGTGAAAACAGAAATCAAATAAGGTTGCAGTATGTAAACATTTACATTATGCCCACAAAGCACCATGCACAATCCAATTGGCTGGGAAATTTTAGATAATCACACATCACCTTTTAATAATATGGGTATCATCTGGTAGAATCATGACTTTGTAATGAAATGTGTCTTCTTGGATACATGACAGATGAAACTCAGTAAACAGTTTTTCTGAGACTAATTTAGAAGTGTCTACATAATTATGAATATGATACATAATGCAAGCATATTAACAAAATGAGAACTTACGAATCCAATAATGGTAGCCAGAAATAATACAATGGGATAAGATTAGCAGTAACTTTTCTATATCTTCATAGAAAGTATAAATATCTGAAAATGTAATTAGCGACATCTTTATTATTACTATTGGCATAATTATTATTTCATAAGAGACAAAAATAAGATTTGATTATTGTGGAGCACTACAATTATAGGTGAATAACGATACCCCTGGGAAATTTATAATTTAAATGTAGAATGAATTCAGTGACAGCAAAGTATGCTAAGGAGAACAGATATGAAGAATATTAAAACAAATAACATGACCAGATTCTTCCCCTCAAGCGATGTGTGGGTGTGTGTGTGTATTTGTCTGTGTTTACTCTTTCTCAAAAGCTGGAACTTCAAACTTTATATATATTAATACTAATTATGCACAAGATTTATATTGACAGTAGATAATGCTGAAAGTTTGAAACCAGTGGCTAGGATTACTACTTTCCTTGTTTCACCAAAACAGTACACTTTGCAGTGGCATAGCTCCTTCACAAATAATTAATGCTACCAAATATGTGCTTTTAGTGTACAGCTGCAACTCCTCCAAACTCAGGAGAGCATCTGGCAACAGTGGCCAATATGTTGGGGCATGATGACGTCTTTGTCATGTGATCGGGGTGTGTGCAAATAAGTTAATTCTATCCTAAACATTAAAAAACAAGATTATAAACATTTAATAGCAAAAATACTCAATTACATTTCTGTACTTCTTAACATTGCCTCCTAATCGTCATACACTAGCGACAACAACCAAATCACAGCAACTTACTACTGACAGTGACAGAGACACAAGAAATTTTGTTTGGTTTAATTCACATAGGCAATATATAACAAACTTTTCTCTTATATACTTTAATAGACTCAGTATCAAAGGATTTGCTGACAGAAGCCTAGAAGATCTTGAAGTCAAGTTAATCTTCAAAACACATGAAATCCCAGTGGTAAATATGCAGTTGATTGAGCTATCTGCAATCTGATTGGTATTCCAGCATTCCATAATGAAGTGTCAATATGTCCCAAAATATTGGCCACTGTTGCCAAATGCTCTTTCGAGTTTAGAGGGGGTGTAGCTGGGTATGAGACTACCTTTGGTACACCATTTTGCTCTAAAAAATTCCACTGCTTCAGAACTCCAGAGTTGGAGGTAATAAATAAATGTACTCACATTAACAGTGGCAAAAGTGACACTGTAATGTGCTTGAAAATGCTGAATTCAGTGTATTGAACACCCTGATGAAAGTTTGCTAGTGTAAAACATTAAAATTCATTCCAAACTTACTGTTGCTGGGCTGTTTGAATGGAATTACAACAACCAGAGCAGTAGGAGTAGTCAGGTCATCTACATACACATCACCATCAACAGTTCCTTTCATCCAGTTTTTAAACACATTTGATATCTTTTACAGTGAATCATAAAGTAACATACAAAATCAACATAACATATAATTATATATAATTATATATATATAATTATATATAATTATATATAATTATATATAATTATATACCATATCAGCTACCTTGATGTTCTGCAGTGAAAGGAGCTTCCTCTTCACATTCTGAAAGCTGTCTGCTCCCCTTTTTAAATGCAAAACCCGAAGATCACTTTTACACGACATATTACCACCCCATCTATAATGACTTTTCACCATTCAACTACTTCACACACTGGTCAATTACGCTGTCGGAGGATAATATTAGTCCCCGGAAGTAGGCGTTTACTTTGTAATTTCCTTGTTAGTTTGTGGTGGAAGAAAAAGGCTTGACAGCAATGCTTGTACGGCAAGGAGAAGACATTTTAATGGTCACTGTCGATGGAGAAACATCTCAGGAAACAACCTAATAAGTCTTATCTTTATTGTATGTTTTTGGGACGAGTTTTAGCGAATAAATACCAGACAGTAAGAACTGTTGTGGGCGGATGTTTAATTCTCAGGGCTTCTTTTTGCAAAAAGTACTAAATGGGACAAGTGTTTACTCTGTTTCTAGTTATTTATATATATTTGTAAATGTAAAAGTTAGCATGATATCTGTTCTGAAACAAATTTATGCCAAACGTTTTGAACACACTATACTGATATAGTCTCACGTAGCCAGCCCCTCCCACTCTAAACGAAGCGGGAAGGGTCTGGTAGATCTCCTTTGTTATAGTCGTCCAGTAGAACTACCGGATTTCACTTATTTCAAGTACGTGTTTGATGTAACACCATCGAGATAGATAGTAGTTGCTCCGCAGCTGGAGAGAAATTGTTATTGAAGAATAAGCAGATAGAAGATAGAAACAGTAAAAGCTTTTGTGTGGTATTTTTATGCTTACTCACGGGCTATGGAAGCTCTGGCTACATTTTTGACAGACAAACGCTCTTTCTTCCCTAAGTATAAAATTCCTACCGTTCCATGTCTTTTTAACAGTAAGCCTTTTAGAGCTTCCCTGACCTCCATTCAACAGGTTCCCTTTAAATTTGCTTCTTCCAGAGATAATCTTGCTATTACACAAACAACAATTAGTAATACTTTCTCACACACCCACTTAACATAAGTACTTCCAGTAACGTCACTGGACGACTTTAACAATGGAATTCTGCCAGACCCTTCCCGCTTCAGACACCTACAAGATCCAAATGATGCACTCCAGCATTTTGACTCGTGGATTTTTCTAAAATGTTTCGTTCGGGAGATATAGTAATTTTTACAACTCACCGTTGCCACTTCTGGTAGCAAAAAAAGAACATCTTGTTTGAAGGCTGTCGCTGTTGAATCACAGCTTGAAATCAAGTATAATTGAAGTAGTGGCTGGTACAACATCGAGATGCTTATATATAGCCATGACGGTCACTTTCTAGCTCTACCTATTTAATTTCATGCACGTGATTGAAGCCAAACTGTGTCTATATACTTGATTAATGCTGTGCTGTTGTTATAGAAATTATGTAGGACTGGTATGGAGTGTAAGTTGTATATACTATATAACACACACATACATGCACATATAATTATCATCATAATTATTATATCAAGTCAGTGCAATTATTTTCTTGTCAGTTATTGTTCTTGTTTCCCCATCACACTTGTGGTGAGGGTTCTGCACTGTGAGTACATTCATTTTTAGTTGTTTTGGACAACTGTAGAGAATTTATTGTGAGAGCCGTAACTACAGTTGTAATTATTTATGCCTCTAAATAAAGTGTGTCGCGGTGTTGTAGTAGTGTGGTAAATGTCAGAAAATCAAAACGTCCTTGTGGGCATTTCTTTGTATTGAGTGGCTTACATTCACTTCATAGAACATGTCATACACATGATCTTCACACATATTCATTTTGTTTGAACTTCCCATAAAATAATATTTAATATAACCTACACTGCTCCACGTCAAGGGTTTGGCACTACTGTGCTTTTCATTATATCTGTTTCTATTTCTTCATCACTAGAACCACTGCTACCATCTTCATCACTGTTGTCAATATCACTATTGTCAATATCACTGTCACACTCAGGCACCTCTTGGTCATCAATAGCATCTTCAACTTGTAAGTTATTACATTCATGGCACTCACAACCAGGCCCACAGTAGCTATCCTTTTTCTTGCAGCCACATCTGTTTGTTTTGCATCCACTTTTACAACCACATCCTTTCAATAGGGAGTTGGTGTTGTTCTCTATAGATGACTGTATTTCTGAATCTTCCCAGTCAATTATAAATGTACAATTGGGAAGTTTCAACCAACCACATTGCTCAGGTGGAGGAAGGTTATCGTATGGTTCTGGTGAAGGTGAGTGTTTCCATAAGTTCGTTACCCAACATGTATGAAGCCAATGTCTCCATAATGATGTGTATGTGGATCTGTTCCTCTTCTGATTTTATTTGATCGGCAACAACTATACTGATGTTATGTATCATATAATATTCCTGGCATCTCACTGCCACTTATAAACTGTGCATATTGAAAAAATGCATTGAAAAACAATGCTTTTCCAACTGCTTTGAAATACGAAATAAAATCACATCCTGTGCATACGAAGAGTGTCTGCATGATTAATTTACGCTTTGTACTGGGTAGAGAAGCTAAATCAGGGTCATTATAAAAAGCTGTTGAGAATTATATCCTTCTCTGATGCGGAAACATGTTTTTGACACACATACGAAAACATCTGTGACATTAAATCCTCGCTCTCTTTCTTCTCTGAACAACTTACCCTGAAATCATCTAGTTGCAGCTGATTAATATTGTGAAACCCACCATGTGCAACTTCAATGATTTGTGAAGTAATTTTTTAACATCTACAGTTCTATGTTTAGGTCCAACTTTGCCAAGCTTGTGAGGAGAACTTCCAGTCGACATGGTCTTTCGTTGACGTTTATGATGAACAGATGTAAACATTGAATCACTAGAAACAGCTGGAACATTGTTGGTTCTGTTTTCATCTGTGTATGAGGATGGTGTAATACTACCATGTGTTTGGACCGAACTTAGTCATCTGTTATGCATGTGTGTGGACGCCGATGAGAATGGACTGTGTGTGTCACTTATATATAAATAACTGTGAACACAAACTTGAACTAGATGTATCGGATGTGATTTCGTTTGATGGATTGTATGATAGCCGACAATTAGGTTGCATTAATTGCACAGTGGTACCATGATAACTTCTGTGTTGGTCAGCACAATAGACAGATGAGTAACTGGAGAGCATATCGAAGTTGTCAACACTGGCCATAGTGAAAATAGACTGTGGTATTTGATTCCATACACTTGTTTTCCTCTGCTGGTCAGCAAAATGGGTGACAAATCTGTCATGTGTATCAGGTGATGAGACACACCCAAATTTATTAAGAATCTTCAATAATTGCCTTGAGCCACCACATGCTTCTACTACATCAGCAAGTATGTTATGAAGGGCACTTGGTTGTGTAGGATTACAGCAGTACATAAGTTAAGCAAGTATGAAATACTGACGTATCAATTTTGTATGCTTTGCTGGTGGGGAGTGTTGGGTTAAGGTGCTGCTTTTGCTTTTGCTGAAAGTGGATGATGTTAAAAAGAGAAGCAGCATGGGATTTATGTTTTCTGTATATTTTTGGATATCCAACTCGAAAATTCCTTCCTTCGATCTATTTTGTACTCTAGTGTCAATCTCTTCATGCAACATACCAGACTTGCTTTTGTTAATATGGAAAACACTTCATCTGTCTCACTTATATGTGACTTACTTGTCTGATACGATATTGCACCTAAAGCCCAAGAAAGACTCGTGAGAATGTCGCCACTTTTACGATATAGCACTGCACCATATTTCTTGTGTACACACTTATATTCTATGTATGGGTTGAGATGGATGATGAGCTGATGTAAAAGCCATTTAGAGGAAAACTTAACCACACTATCTCCTACATGTAGCTCTAGCTCTTGCTGTGATGAAACAGTGCTACCACTTCGTGCTGTGTATGAGTCTAGAAATATTTGACTAACCTGTGGGAGGAGAATAGCTTTTCCTTTAAGCAAATCACTTCCAACTGTCTAAAACAGATTTATTAATACTATTTGTAGAATCTTCTGTGCATAAACTACTCCAAAGTTCATTATCCTTTTTTAGTCTTTGATCTGACCCCGGTGCTTTATCTAATGAATTAAGGATAAATAAATGCAATTTATAGCACGAACCACACAAAACTTCATCCTCCTGTATTGGTTGTTCAGATCCAAGATGAAGGGCAACAGTGTATGGATCAGGACTATGACATGAAAACATTGTGCCAGACTTTGGTTTTGCTTCACAGGATGCACATGTACTCTCAGTAAGGACAAATTGTCTATATAAAAGACTATAATGCTTTTTACAAAGCAGTAACGGACAATCTACAGAAGACTTGACGATAAGTGCTTCTTCTAGCTTCTGAATAGAAGCAAAGGATGGTCTTATTAATCTTTCATCATCATTTTTTACTGTACATTGTGAATGTATGCATTTGTAGTATTTCATATCATTTGTTGTGTTTGTTGTGTTTTCCATTTTGGTCAGTAATTTGGATTTGAATGATATCGTTTAGCCTCCAGATAATCTTTTTTACAAATGTCACTATTTGAAGGTGGCACTGTAGTGCTATGTGTAAGAATGAATTCTTTTCCAATTGCTGTATTTAGTCATATACTCATCTCTTTTCCCACACAGGTAGCAGACTTTTACACCCTCATTTGGTGGAGGATTTGGTTTGGAGTGTCTGACAACTCTGGATGCTATAAGTTTGTGACCTACAAAGGATATTTCAAATGACATTCCATCAGTACAGCTTGTACCTTTAATTATACACTTTTATATGATGTTTATATTAAAAACATTTTGTGTTAATTATTACAAGAATACAAACCAGCCTTACTCTGTAATATTGCAAGAGAGTGTGAAATATCTTTTTCAAGCTCTGGATCTGCTCTTTCTAAAATATACACAGTCAGCACTTTATACTATATACTTATGTACTATGTATAACATGTGCCTGTGGAGACCAAGGTGTCTGTGGTGCCCTGGGTGTCCCTGAGCGTCTCCTGTGCCTGTGGTGACTGACGTTTCTGTCAGTGGTGTCCCTGAGTGTCTCCTGTGCCTGTGGTGACTGACGTTTCTGTGGTGTCCTTTGGTGCCTTAGTGTCCCTGGTGCCCTTGGTGTCTGAGGTGCCTGTTGACTCCTTGTTGTGTCCATGGTGTCTAGTGCCCGTGGAGACTAAGGTGTTCTTGGTGCGTCTGGTGTCTGAGGTGTCCGGTGTCCTTTGGTGTCTCATGTGCCTGTGGAGACCAAGGTGTCTGTGGTGCCCTTGGTGTCTGAGGTGTCTGTTTTGTTCATGGTGTCTCATGTGCCCGTGGAGACTAAGGTGTCCCTGGTGCGTACAGGTGCCCCTGGTGTCTGGGGTGTTCTTGGTGTCTCTTGGTGTCTCATGTGCCTGTGGAGACCAAGGGATCTGTGGTGTCTGAGGTGTCTTTGGTGCCTTAGTGTCCCTGGTGCCTCAGGTGCCCCTGGTGTCCTTGGTGTCTGAGGTGCCTGTTGTGTCCCTGTTGTGTCCATGGTGTCTAGTGCCCGTGGAGACTAAGGTGTTCCTAGGCCTGGTGCCTCTGGTGTCTGAGGTGTCCGGTGTCCTTTAGTGTCTCGTGTGCCTGTGGAGACCAAGGTGTCTGTGGTGCCTTGGTGTCCTTGGTGTCTGTTGTGTCCCTTGGTGTCTCTTGTGCCTGTGGAGACAAAGGTGTGTGTGGTGCCTTGGTGTTCGTGGTGTCTGAGGTGCCTGTTGTGTCCATGGTGTCTGAGGTGTCCTTGGTGTCCTTTGGTGTCTCATGTGCCTGTGGAGACCAAGGTGTCTGTGGTGGCTTGGTGTCCTTGGTGTCTGAGGTGCCTGTTTTGTTCATGGTAGATCTATCTCATGTGCCCGTGGAGACTAAGGTGTCCCTGGTGCCTCAGGTGTCCCTGGTGCCTCAGGTGCCCCCGGTGTCTGGGGTGTCCTTGGTGTCTCATGTGCCTGTAGAGACCAAGGGGTCTGTGGTGCCTTAGTGTCCCTGGTGTCTGAGGTGCCTGTGGAGATCAAGGTAGCTTGGTGTCTGAGGTGCCTGTTGTGTCCATGGTGTCTCATGCCCGTGGAGACTAAGGTGTCCCTGGTGCCTCAGATGCCCCTGGTGTCTGGGGTGTCCTTGGTGTCTCTTGGTGCCTGTGGAGACCAAGGTGTCCTTGGTGTCTGAGGTGCCTGTGGAGACCAAGGTGTCTGTGGATCCTTGGTGTCCCTGGTGCCTCAGGTGCCCCTAGTGTCTGAGTGTCCTTGGTGTCCTTTGGTGTCTGTTGTGGCTGTGGAGACAATGGTGTCTGTGGTGCCTTGGTGTCCCTGGTGTCTGAGGTGCCTGTTGTGTCCATCGTGTCTCGTGTTCCTGTAGAGACCAATGTGTCTGTGGTGTCACAGGTCCCTTGGTGTCCCTGGTGCCTCAGATACCCCTGGTGTCCAGGATGTCCATGATGTCTCTAGTGTGTTGTGTGCCTATGGTGCCTGCAGTATCCTTATATAGTACCTCAAATACTTCAGGTATCTTGTGTGCCTTTGGTTTCTTATGCTTCAAATGTGCGTGTGGTGTCTGAGGTGCTTCGGGTGTCCCTGGTGTCTCATGTGCTTGTAGTGTCCTTGGTTTCCATGGTGTCTATTGCAATATATCAATCTATTCTGGTGTATAAAAAGAACTCAGCATAATCATTACCAATCTATTCTAACAACTCAATTCTAACAACTTAACATCTATTCTAACAACTGAATGTATTCTCATGTTTCTAGTATTATGTACTCCTTCTTTTTGCATCTGAAGGCATATAACTTAAATCATCTACTGGACAGTCTACTCTCCGTTTTCTCCTCTTCGACTTTGACTTGGACTTCTTCTCTACATCTCTTTCTATTTGCATCTGTAATCTCATCTTCTATTTCGACGTCCTTTTTTTGTTCTTTATCAGTAATTTTCTCTTCTATTTCAGTACTTACTTTTTTCTCCTTGTATTCAGCAATCACATCTTCTATTTCAACACCTTCTTTATCAGTAATCTTCTCTACTATTTCAGTATTCCTTACTTCGGTGTATTCAGCAATCTCATCTACATCCTTTCTTACTTCTTTTTCCTTCACAACATCTGTAATCACTTCTACTTCAACTTCCTCCATTAGATCTATCTATATCCACGTCGATGTCTATCCCCATCTCCATTGTAGGCTTCTTTCTTTTCAATATATGCTCATCATCCTCAATCTCTCTACTGTTTGTGACTACACATAATATATATATATATTAATATATAATATAATATATATAATATATACATAATTATATATATATATATATATATATATATATATATATATATATATATATAATATTATATACATAATGTACAAATACACAAAAAATTTATCACGTTCAAGCAGTAAATGAGATTAGTAACTATACCTTCTTTCAAGGCATCACTGAGGTTGGATGGCAGTTTTTTAAGAATGATAGTGCAGCGGTTCCTTCTCCTATTTGTCTGGTTTCTAATGATTTTGAGAGTAGATGCAGTTGGGTCCAGGAAGTCTTTACTTGTGTTTGTATCCCCGATGTTTAGGGATTTGATGGCTTCCTTTAGTTCTGCATACGAGTATGTAAGAGAACTGGGTGCATCAGCCAATACAACAGCTACAACCTCTTCACTACGAACAAATATCCCAGTGCGCATGAACTGTAATACCTACACATACATGTATTGTATAATTATGAATTACAAAAGCATCGGAGCAATATGTATCTATTATTACTATGTTTATTACATCATACATAATTAATAGGGAATATACAAGCATCAGGATTGTGTTCACTTGCCTTTTTCAATGGTTGATTACGTACTGCACAGACTATTTCATTTAATGTTGTATAAACCACATTGTCAAGTTGCTCAACTTGCGAAGATTGTGGGCACACTTTCTAGAGCTGTGATATTTTTGATTATTTCTTCTAAATCAAGTGGCTCCCCAGAAGCTGCCAATAGCTGTGTTGAAAATAGAATTTTGAAACCCTATTTTGTGTATGGTATTAAAGGGTAACTGCAACAGAAAAATTTTTTCGTTTATTTTTGCAGAAAATGATAGTATTTATTACCAAAACAATGTGTATCAAAAATTAAACGATGTATCAAATCCCAACAGGGAATAATAAGCTGCACAAAAACTGCACTTTGTAAGGTTGCAGTAGTTTAATTTTCTTATCCCACCCACGCTTCCTGTTTAATGCAAGCGCTTCCTCATAAAAAGGAAACGGGGCGCGGTTTTTACGTGACATCACAGAAGGGAGTCAATCTCGTGAAGTTGCCTCATCGTTCGAGTATTATTGCAAGCAACATACATCAAGAACATGGTTCTTCACATCTACCTGTTCAATTAATAAGTATATTTATTTATAGTGTTATTGCAAAAAAATACCTTTTGTTTAGGTGCTAATACGGGGCTGGTTGGGACGAGATATCAGGGTGGTTGTTCTGTCATGTGGAGTTAATATAATCATAAACTCATTTCCCCCAACAGAGAGTATATATTGGATTTCATATGAATTACCCTAATATTTTTTTATAATAATAGTATGCATGAATGAAAAAAAAAAAACTGGTAGGAGCTTTGGTTGTGCTATGACTGCTTTGACTCAATTCTTCATCTGCGATATTCTCTTCTGACCTTGTTATTAAACTGGACTGTATCCCCATCTCACAAACTGATGGCACTATCTGTATACCTGTAAACGTGTTAAGTATTTAGTAATCTTACAATTAATTTTGTCATACATTAATTAGCTGTACATTTTACTACTACAGGGTGAACTTGTAAGCAAACGTTGCTTTTCTGAACATTTTCTGTGCTTACAGCAGTGCTAACTTTAATAACTGATAGAGTCTCAGTTGCCACATCTTTTAACTTTACATCCTTCATCAATGAATGTGAAGTTCCTGTTGCAACACTTTTATGGTCTACCTGTGTACTTCATGGCACTACAAAAGAATGATAAAACCAAGTAGCATCACTGTTTGGAATATTGTTTAACTTATGTAAATAGATCATATATAAAAAGTAACTGACTAAATAATTAAGCATTTCAGAAAATTAACACAAAAAGGAGATGCAAAAAAATTATTTAACACCATAGAATTGTAAATTGTGAAGTTATTTCTATAGCATGCTGATATCTCTAACAGTGAACTATTTTTTAATAATTACACAAATCTGTTTGTATGTACCTTCACATGTGAAGCAAAAATGTTGGTCTCATCTTCACTGTTCTCTTGTCCATAACTCCCTAACTTCTCACTTTCATCATTAGAATTTTTGATCATCATTTCTTGTATTATCTAATAAAAATAGTAATACATTAATAAATATATGTAATACTAATATAAGTCAAAATTATAGCCTCATCTCACTTTCTGTCTATTTCTTTTCTCAAATGCTGTCCTTTTTTTCTTGGTTCAGTTTCATTACTTCTCAGCAAGTTAGAACTGCATTCTTCTGAGCTACAAGGAGGTTCTCTTGTTCTTTTAAAAATAGTAGGTACAGCATCGTTCTTCAGTGTTGGTCTTTGTTTTATTCCAAACTTTCTAAAGACTTTCAAAGCAGTCTGCAGTAAAGTGTGTGCTGCACAAAACTGAATAATGGCTTGGACCACTCGGTCCACTCCACTTATCCCTTGTTCTTTTCACAGCATCTGCCCATTGTTTTCTTAAATGTGGATGCTGAGGAAACTTAAATAAGCTCACACCATCAGTATGTTTGTTAATACAGCCTGCAGCCACACACGGTTTCATCATTCTTCACGAGATTGACTCCCTTCTGTGATGTCACGTAAAACCGCACCCCATTTCCTCTTTATGAGGAAGCGCTTGCATTAAACAGGAAGCGTGGGTGGGATAAGAAAATTAAACTACTGCAACCTTACAAAGTGCAGTTTTTGTGCAGCTTATTATTCCCTGTTGGGATTTGATACATCATTTAATTTTTGATACACATTGTTTTGGTAATAAATACTATCATTTTCTGTAAAAATAAAAAAAAATTTTTTTCTGTTGCAGTTACCCTTTAACACTTCTCTTACCTGTACAAAAAAGAGTAGAATTGCCCAGTTGTGACAAGACTTTTACGCAATCTTTCTTTTAAAGATTTTAGTGTTTCTTTGTTGCTCAATAGAACCTGTCTCTGTTGTATAGCCCAGCCAATTGCTCTGGATAGCTCACCAGAGAGAATTAGTTCCTCAAGTTCAGTGAATGCATCTTCTTCTTCTTCATTATTGGGAGATATCGATGGTTCCCTGAAGGGAATTACTGTAGCTCTAGTAACGACCCTACAGAATATACACAAAATGTACATAATGTCATTCCTACACAATGTGACTTTCTCATTGAGGGTGGTTAATGTAACCATAATATATGCAAGGTTGATAATAGTAACAATAATATACTATATAAAGATATTCCTTTTAAAGGGCTAGCTGAAATTAGTAGAACTGAAAGCTTTCCTCCTGTTCTAGTTGAAGTATTGTGAGCATGAAATATCATCGTCAGCAAAGCATGTGCAAGAAGTATTCCAACTCTGCTTCTCCTGAAAAAGGACTTTATGTGTTCATGAAGACGCTCATTCTTGTTTGTCCCAGCTCCTGGTGGAATGTTCAACAGACATCCAGCTGTGATGTGGTACTTCAAATTGTTCAATTTGGTAATTTAAACAAATTAGCTCCTCTACCATCAGTTATATCTTTCCATTTTGAAGCAAATTTTTCAATTTTTGCTGCCACCTTGAATGTATGATCAAAACTAATGCTTTCTCCAATAGGAATGCTTGGCATTTCTCTCAGAAATAGTTCTTCTTGCTGCAGGAATCCAGCCATCAAACACTTTGATAAGACATCATTACTGGGCGAGTTTGACATTGGAGAGCTCCACAAATCACTGCTAGAAGTCTGAAGAGGTTGTGAGCATAAATATGTATGAATCTCGAGCATTTCTTGCTGTCTTGCATATGACTCCCATCACCTTTCAAGTATGATTGACTCCATATTATAAAAGTTAATTCCTCGCCTGCACAATGTTGTGCAGATACCAACAAGTTCTCTAGTGAAACCGGTGTGGTGTAATAACAGGAAGGGAATCATAACTGCTGATGCAATGAAGTTACTTCAAAATTATCTCATCATGTGCTACCATTTTATGTATGTTATCACAGACATATACAACACTGACTAATAATACAATATTATCAACTCACGTGGTTGTTTTGATTGAGAAGAACCATCATTCCAATACCCTTCATTCATAAACATTCCACAGTGTGGACATTTTATTGACCCAGGAGGAACAATTTCTGGATAAAAGAAATATGCATGGTTCCATAAAATAACTGATGGCAAGAAGAAATCTTCCCTCTATATTTCCAAAGGCAGGCATAGGTGGAGTAATGATGCCTGAATAAGAATGACCTGGATATAATAATGAATTATTATAATAATAAATGCTAATGATATGGTAGCTGAATTATCTATATTCATACCATGTCTAGCTTTGCAGATTACATCCACAATATATCAGGATGTTTCTTGGTTGATGATAATTCCAGATGAATTGCTTATCAGAACAAGAAGAGCCAATTGTACAGCATTCATATTTTCTTTAATAATTATTGTTGTTGAGAGAACTGAGGTACAAGTGTTGTAACAGTTCTCATTCATACACTGCACTGTGCCGATGTATGAACTGTTAGAATCCTTGAGGGGTAAGACCACAAGTTTCCAAAAACAATAGTGGAATGAAACTGAAAACACCAATTACAAGGAAACAGTTTGCTCAAGATAGAAGTGAAATTATGCAATTTGGTCAAGTTTAGTCCATCAGGTTTACATCGCTCTTGATCACGAAGAAGAAATAATTACAAATGTTTACAAAGACATCAATCATTGTTCCACCACACCATATTTTTTGGTAATCCTTCCACACAATGTTGTGTTTCATAAGAAAACATTACGAGATGTAACCAGCAGAATTAAATACACAACTTTTAACACTGTATCGAACTAACAGTAAAATTATATTTAAGCGAACCTTGTACATAAGTTATGCATTTTCTTCATTATAATTTTGAATAATTATAATTTCTCCCCCCCTTTTAATGTACAGTGATTTCTTTAGTAAACCAATGAACATATTGTGGTTCCTTAGTTGTTATTTCTTGTACACTTGCTGAAGAAGACAGTACAACAGGCACCTCAGACACCAGAGGCACCTACACCACAGAAACCTCAGTTAGTCACCATAGGTACGTACAAGAGACACCAAGGACGCCCTCGACGTCAAGGACACACAGGCACCTCAGACATCACAGACACCATGGGCACCTCAGACACCAGGGGTACCTGAGGCACCAGGGACACTAAGGCACCAGAGACACCAAAGGACACCACAGACAGCTCAGTCACCACAGGCACAGGAGACACTCAGGGACACCAAGGATACTATGCATGGGCACCTGGGACACCACAGAAACCTCAGTCACCACAGGCACAGGAGACACTCAGGGACACCAGAGAAACCCTCAACATCGAGGACACCCTCGACGCCAAGGACATACAGGCATCTCAGACACCAGGGACACCAAGGACACTATGGGCACCTGGGACACCACAGAAACCTCTGTCACCACAGGCACCGAGACACCAAGGACACTACAGACACCAAGGACACCACGGGTAGCTGAGGCACCAGGGACACTTAAGGCACCAGAGACACCAAAGGACACCACAGAAACCTCAGTCACCACAGGCACCTCAGACATCACAGACACCATGGGCACCACGGGTAGCTGAGGCACCAGGGACACCTAAGGCACCAGAGACACCAAAGGACACCACAGAAACCTCAGTCACCACAGGCACCTCAGACATCACAGACACCATGGGCACCTGGGACACCACAGAAACCTCAGTCACCGCAGGCACAGGAAACACTCAGGGACACCCTCGAGGCCAAGGACACACAGGCACCTCAGACATCACAGACACCAGGGACACCACAAAAACCTCAGTCACCACAGGCACATGAGACACCAAGGACACCTAAGGCACTAGAGACACCAAAGGACACCACAGAAACCTCAGTCACCGAGGACGCCCTCAACATCAAGGACACCCTCGACGCCAAGGACACACAAGCACCTCAGACATCACAGACACCATGGGCACCCCAGACACTAGGGACACCAAGGACACCACAGACACCTTTGTCTTCACAGGCACAAGAGACACCAAGGACATCTCAGACACCACAGAAATCTCAGTCACCACAGGCACATGAGACAGGCACCTGGAATATCTAAGGCACCTCAGACAACATAATACATAAGTAGTAGCATAAATTGCTGACTGTGTATATTTCGTAGTAATTATAATTATTTATCATGAAAACAACGAATCCCACAATTGTCAATGAGACATTCAAATCACGTACTGGAAGTACAATAATGTACCGGAAGCTCCTTATCATGATTGATTCATGATGATAATTGTTTTTTTTTGAAAGTCTATTACATTAGATAAATACATTATTGTACAGATACTGGGAAATATCTTTTGTTGGATGCGCGTATTGTCACTCATCCTTTGGACTCATGACAATACTTCGTTTCCAATTTGTGACATTTCCCGGTATCTGTATGATATATACGGTAATTATCTAATATGTTTACCATGGAAACAATGAATCCCACACATTTTCAATGAAATCACACACTATCATGCCACTATGCTGATATTTCATGGTATTGTACCAGAAGTCACATGAGCGGAAGTTTTATTGTACTACTAGTTACATGTTACCAAGTGACAACAGTTTTCTTCTGCTTTGGTAATGCTAAAAGTTGTACAAATGAACTGTGTTAAATCCCAAATAAGGTAAGTTTATTTGTAATGATAACCTGGGAAGTTACGGAGCTTTATCTATGCCCTAAAATTTCTCGCTTCCAAGGTGATGGCAGCTCATCACTGGTCTGGGTTTTACCAAAGCTCCTCATCATGATTGTTTCATGATGATACCTGTTTTTTTTTTTTTTGAAAAGCCTGCAACATTAGAGTTATTTATTATCGTACAGATACCGGCGTATTGTCACGAGTCTGAAGGACAAATCAGTGACAATATGCATATCCAATGCCGGTTTTCTATTTTAATAATGATCTCTGTCCATCTAAAAGGTATTGTTAGTCATAGAAATACTCATTATCAAAGTTATATGTATATTTTAACATATCTGTATAATATTAGGAGAGATTTCAGCTCTCCACTTGCTATGGAAATGAACTGGGGTGACCATTTTTTTCCTGGCCATCCCTACAGGCGAATGGTTGAAATAATCCAAAAATATATTGTTTCTACTGTCATTGTAGATAACATCATAACTAATGTTAATAATTTTGACCTTGTCATATCCTGTCCATGCATTCCCTATCCCACTATTTACAAAAAGATGGTTTCCATGTGTATATAGCTACATATTAGTAAAATAATTATCATAAAATAATGATGGAAACTAAGAAAAATTAATTTTAAAGTAACAGACACACTAAACCTAGCCTAAACATATTTCCATGTGTATTCTACATAGATACAAGATATTAGTAAAATAAAGATATTGTAAGAAACAGCTAAAGTAGCAGACTTATTAAATTTAGCCTAAACATATTTACCTAACAATTAGTCTTCAAGGACTTTAGCTTTATTAGGGAAGTGCTTTATACTGCTATCAGTCACATTATCACTCTGTAGGAATATCTGATATATGAGGAAGATGAAAATCATCAATACATTTTATTCACAACTTCTAGTCATACTGTCGATATAGAACATATTGTAGCATGAAATTAAGAATTTTAGCTGATAACAGGCATCAGCTCAGATTAGATCTAGAAATAATCATTTTTATATTACTGTGAAGCTTCATTGTAAAATACATATTCACTGTAGTGAGACATAATATTTCTAAACAGTCATCATGTATATAATATTGTGTATGTATCAATCAGACTCAGAAACCAAGTAAAGGACATACACAATGGCTGATCCAAGTAGGTTTCTGTGGTTTCTGGAACTATTCAAATTTCAGAAAAAAATTATAATCACATGGTTATGAATCATCTGAAGTAAATTTAAAACGGCGAAGAGAAATTAGATATGTATTATAGTAAATGATGGACTGACTATTTTAATTTCTATGTTGCATGTCATGTATTCAAATGAAATACCGTATAGCGGGTATTTTTTGTGAGGAATTTATTTTCGCTTAATTTTGTGGTCAATTGAAGTACATGGAAATAACATTCTGCGGAAATTTATTTATTCAATTGCGTGGGTGAATCATGAAATACATTGCTAATGGAACATTTTACTCTTACCCCAAATTTTTTTATGTCTGCAAAAAAACCGGCTATACAGTATTGATTTTTTGGTATCTGAGACTTTATAGAAATTACTCAGTATATTTCCTGGATCCATAACCAGGTCAGGTGTTACTATACTCACATCAACCAGGTCATGTTGTTACTATACTCACTTCATTAGCATCATACACTTGTTTTTCTGCAGCAGTCATATATTTTCGAAGTTTCCGATCCAAATAGATCATGTAATAGATATATTTCCATTTGTTATGATCTTCTCGCACATGTGTCTTGAATCCATCCTGTATCAATTATTACATTATTCATTGACAAGTTGTATTACAATTTTTATGGCATGCAGCTTTGCATGGGGGTTATAATAAAACAATTATATTGTATCATACAGTATATATGCATCCTTAATGAAGTTACATCATATTAGGTGTTGTGTCAGTAATGGGTATGACAAGCAGTGCTCAGGTCTCCTTTCTATACAATACTAAGTAAACAATTCTATTTAAAAAGAGAGTGATAAGAATTTCTATTGAATAGGTATGGCAGAATAGAATAAAAATTTGGAGTATCAATTTTAATTTCTGCTTGAACCAGTATTTGATGCCAGGAATTCAGGCAAGCTGTCGAAGTATTGGGTACTTCGGTATTGGTATTTGGTGTCGCCCATTACCGAGACCAGAAAGAACGAAATGTTATCTTATGAATATTACGATAGCAAAACAATCACATAGATATTTTCTTGTTTTTGATGAGCCTTGTTTGAAGGTACATAGGAAATCAAACTCAGAAAAAAACTCAGCTTGTAATGGTATTATAATTATTATTATTTTAAGTTATTAAATTATTATTGCAATAACAGTTTTTCAATGTATGTATTCGCTTTATCAGAAGTTTATGTATATTTGTTTCATCATCTATTTGCACTGTAGTCAGTTGTTAAAAAAAAAGATCTATCATATAGTATATACCCATGTATAGACCTGCTTTGAGGTCTATATACAGTACCTAACTACAAATGGGAGTTTCTATTGGATGATATCACCACCATACTATATATATATATATATACAACATAACATAATTACCTTGCGGTAATTATACATACATCAATGTATTTATAAATGAGTTGACTTATACATTCATTACATAACAGAAATTTGAAATAACTGTTTTGAGGCCAGGCCATCAACTTACCTGTTCAGACAAATCAATACTTTGTGGTTGTACTACCAGAAGGTTATTACATGTAGTATTGATAAATACTTATACTTAGACATAGGTATAGTTATGCAATTTTAAAATGGGCAGAGGGTGTGGCGTAACTGTGTGTCAATCAGTGATACTTATGTTCTAGCTGAAAAAATCACTAGTGCTGCTAATGGAAAAGAACCATGAAAAGGTACCAAATGTAATTAGTTCCGCAGTATTTACAATTAGGTTGACACATACATTGATGTACTTATAAAATAATGAATTGACTTGTATAATTATAATATTATTCACCACATAATACAGAAATTTTAAATACTATCTTGACCTCAATGGCACTCCATAGGTAAGTTAAGGTTATAAATGTTTCACCAACTGTGTATATACTTTTAGTTATTTAAACATTCAAATATTTATGGTCTTTTGCAGTGATTATAGTACTGTATTATTCACTCGATTATTCATGTATTGCATATCCTTCATGATTCATATTATTGGATCATATCTTCTGACAAACAAGTAATGTAGAGGAGCAACAAAACTTGCTGAAATTATAGTTTTCAATATCATTAGCTATTCACCATAGCTTTTTCAACTACACTGTTCTTGAGTAGAATTTTATTTGCGAATAGCTCTTTGCGTACTATATATGTTTTTTAGTTTCTATAATTTTGTAAATATACAGTAAAAAAAAACTAATTAATAATGTTTCCATTCATCTCCTTTGTTTCCATTTTCCTTTGCTTGAATGAAATTTTGGCTATCCCTATGATTATTTTCCCATGGGTTCCATCTATGTATACACATGTATGCTTGTATTGTATATGTGTTGCATACATATTTAAGGAAGGTACATCGATTTGTGGGGTTGGCCAATTAATGGGTGGAATGAATAATGGTTATCACAAAGCAATCATACAGATACTTATCTCCATAATATCTTGTTTAACAATATGTCATACAAAGTGTTTGAAAGTTAAAAATAAGGGGAGTGATTGTGCAGTATATTGTGTTTATTTAGTTATAATTATGCATTTCATGTTTTTGTATGTGCATGCTCAGTTGTCGATGTCTGTGGTTTATCATTTGTATGGTCTCTCAGAGTTTAGGTTGCTGTAGTACCTTTCTCCCTCTGTATATATATATATATTTCTATATTTTACGAAGAGATCTTTATTTAACTATTTAAGTTGTTGCTCAATTACACAAATATCACAGATTGTATTAAGCAGACCTTGATATGAATAGAAATTATTATTCTGCAATAAAGATATATAATCACTAAACTGTGTGACTGCATATACCCTCAATCTGTGCACTAAGTAATAGTTATACCCTTTTGTAGTGCATTAAGTGTTTAATGTGGCACTTGGATGAAGCCAATCAAGGTTGAGATTACATAAGGCACTTGCTTCACTCATTCATTATGTAATCTTGACCTATTGGGTCCACTTCAGTACCTACATTAAAAACATTAAAAACATTAAGTGTTTTATTACAACACATGCAATGGCAGGTGATTGCATGTATATATAACCAATTACTCACCTTAGTTTTTTCATCAAACCTTTTACTGTCAATTCCACATATGAAACAGGACTTCAACTGCTTGTACTTAAGTTGATCCTAATAAAATTTACAGAATGAAAACAAGTAATTAAAGGATACAATAATAATTCTGTTACTTTTATTTGTTGCTCTTTTTGAGTTAGCGTAATTATAATCATTGTTATTATAAGTGCACATATTTGTGACATCTTATTGATCATTATAATAATAATAATAATAATATTATTATTATTTTGAAAGTCTTGTCCAACACTAATTTTGTTGCACATAGACAGAGTTTTGAACATAGTTGCACACTGTTGGCACATGGAAGTATGCTAGAAATGTTTCATTAATTTTTACAACTTGAGGGGTGGTCTCATAGCATCTCCTTCATTGTTCATATTTTTACATATTACTACTTTTTGGGCCTAAATTGTCTGGTTTTGCAATGATAGATTGTTCATACCCACTTGAGACAATGTTATGTATTCAGTCTACCCAGTAATTTTGTAATTTTGAGATTCTGGCTTAATATTGTTGTTGTTTTGCCATGTGGATAACTAAGTCATATTTCCAAGCAGCCACACCCCACAAAGCAATTAATTTAAATTTTGCAGCAAGCTATTCACTCCCTTGGATACTAAAACAGCACCAAAAGAATGCTGTAGTACAGTTTTTTTCAGGTATAGATGTTTTTTTGGCTCTTTCTATGTAAAAACTAATTGAATCAACCACATTCTTATTAAGGTTGTAGTCTTTTCCGTGGGCGGATGCTACTCCAATCAGTTTCTAGTCTTGCAAGCTTCTTGCTGCATACAATCTGGTTCCATTCTGTATTTGTTGGAAGCCACACCCACCCAGGGGTATAATTATTGGGCCTAAATGTTTTCACTGATAGTTTATTTTCAGAAACAAACCTAAACAAAACAATGGCGGGGTAACTGTAGTTGCTCTCTGAGAAAGATCGGAGTTTGATAGTGTCTAGAAAGGTAAATTTTATGGTTTCAGTGAAAAGCTACAGAATTCAGCTTTCTTCAGCCTCTTGTAACTATAAAAGTAAAATGAATTTTCAGAAAACGGCTCTATTTGTTTTCTCAAAATGCATTGTACTTGGTGCACGCCATGATTGGTGGGTGTGGCTTTCTTGGTTTTGTACTTATTGCGATTGCAAAAATGGAGATTTTTCCAACACTCTCGCTTACAGACAAATATAAAGATGATCAGAAGATATGAAGGTTGCTATTACACCAGGTTAGTGTCATATTATATAATATTCTATTTTGAAACTGATTGGAGTCGCATCCGCCCACTCCCTAGTACCACCTTAACTTGCTCTATCAGCAAGCTATCTGGTGTGTAATACCTCACAAGCAGAGTTTCACAACTTCGATATACATAACCAAAACTGTTATAATCTCCAAGTAAAACTCAATCTATATCTGTTTCATGATCAGGAAATGTCTTGTCTGTATTAACTAGTATATAGGTGTTGTCTGATCTCAAAAAGGGGTGGAGTCTGGCTTGTGAGACTAATTGATAATATGAGTTATAACGGGTTCAGTACATAATTTATAATCGTGTGCAAGCTTCATCAACCTTGTGTACTATATACTGTGCTCAGAATTCATATTGTGTCTATGCCCAACCCGTGCCACCCTTGGCTATACCATGCATTGGTACAAATATGCAATACCAGAAATATTGTACACATATGCAGGTCAGCACATTATAATAGAACATAATTATAATAATAAAATAATGTGATTATTATCCAAGGAGTTTTTGAGGCACATACCAATAATATTTACTTACCCTTTCTTGTCTGAGCTCACCAAACCTGTCTATCAGAATAGCAGTGACTATATTGAGTCCAATTAGTGTCACCAAAATGAAGAATGGAATATCAAAAAAATAGATCTCAAAGTGTATGTTATGAATGATGCTTCTTGCTGAGCAAAATTAGTAAAAGGAATAGGCTACAAAACGAAAGACATTTAGTACTTCAATGACAAAGAAGTATTATTTTATTATGTTTCTTTGACGGCACATTAACATTTGATTGCAAAGTTTTCATCAATCAGTCATACAGTAAGACATCTTTGAACATTATAGAACATTTCTTGTGCCACATTGAGAAACGTTTTAATTTGGATAGTAACTTAGTATATCTATACAAACTACCTATGAATGTCAATGCATTATAGTATGTACAGGAAAAAGGTTACATATCTGTATAATATTACGACATTGAAGCAGATATGATTTGAAGGCAAATGTGTGAACAGGGTATAACTATCATAATACATCCCTATGATTGCTTTTCACAGGGTTGAATCTATATTACTTGTGTCAAAATCACATATGCATTGTATACATAGTTGAGGAATTTGTGCCATTCCAGAGGGGGGGTTGGTCAATTAATGGGCGTGGCTCATAAAACAGAATGCGTGCTTGAACTCTACAGGCCAGCAGGATGAAAGCTGGTTGTTGCTTACTTAAGTGCTTACATAGAAACTGGAACTAACAGCTATTCTAGCTGAAATATATTCCTAAAGTTCTACAAGATCCTTTAAAATGTAAGAAGAATAAATATTTAGTTCTAGGGAGGCTGATTAGTCTCGTCATATACCATGTTACAGGACGGGAACGTTTGGAGACTCTCATCACAAAACTGCAGCTTAAACAAAAATCTGTGCATGACCAATCAAAATCAATTTCATCATGCTTTATCACGATAAAAGATGGCAGCAACGTGCATTTGGAAAAGAAATCAAACAATAGTATAAAGCCCAAGCAGCTAAATGTATTTGATAATAATAAAACAAAATCAAAATGCATTTGTTTGTAGTTTCTATGTCATACTTCATTGACAATGACTCTGAGCATAGACTGACATGTCAAACTTTCTAATAGAGTCAATCAAACGTAGTCATTTTTTATCCTCGTTGCCAAAAATAATGTTATTACTCAAAACTATAGTAACTTACATAGACGATGATTGGTGTTTATGGAATAAATGTATTTTATCACAACTGTTCACTCTATATACATTGTGTATTACAACTATTTGGCTCCAGGCATCTGGAGTCTATGACACTGTTGTCATCCATCATCAAGTAAGATAATACATAGTGCTGCATGCTGTTCATGAAAGTTTTCGAGCATACTAGTAGCTTACACAGATCCCCATCTTGTTTCATGGTGCTTTATCAATTTGTGTTAGGGTAGACAGACCTAGCAAATTTTGTTTGGCTCTCAAAGTGCTCCACTAACTTATGCATCCCTTCTTATCACACTTGCAACATGGTTATACACAGAGGCTTTGCATTGATTAGTTGAAGGGTGTGCGCAATACGTGAGATGCGTTAGTGATCTACTATGCCTATATCGATAAAATTGTGGTAATTGAAACTACAGCCGGAAGAACAGCTAAACCTAGATGGGGTATTCAGTCAGCTGGGTGGCATTGGTGCTAATATAAAGAAGAGAAAGTGCTGTTTTCTCACCAAGTGGAACATTTGGGTCACCTCATTGATGAAAAAGTACTACACTCTACTTGGAGCAAGATCAAAGCCATATACTCCTTGCAATGGAACATCTAACAACTACTTCTGTGTACGCAAAACATTAAAGTTTGGACCTCCAAGGATCCTGCACTCTCAAAGGTTTGCTGATAAATTCAACATGGTTGGCCATCTCTGCTATGAAGGATGAGCTTGTGCCATTCAAACAAAAGAAACGACAAATTAACTGTCCAAGATGGATGGATGTATTGTTTGGGGATATTGATTAGCCTGGTGGATCTCGAATGAAGAGTCTTGCCAGAGGTTACATATGGTGGCCTGGTCTGGACTTAGATGTTCTGTCTGCCAAACTCTCAGGAATAATACTGCTCCTACCCCAGTACATCCATGGGAAAGGACAACTGAACCCTAGTCATGGCTTCATCTAGATTACTACGGTCCATTTATGGGGTACATGTTTACTGGTAGTAGATGCTCACAGCAAGTAGATGGATGTTCACAAATCTCCTTAGTAAGGCTAGATATTTATCAACTTGTGTCTGTAGAGCTATCTCAGATTCTCTCAAACTTTTCATCTTTAACAAACCGAGGCCCAAACAGGAAGAAGCATTGCAGAGCTTTTTGCAAGGAAAACATGTTTTTTGAGTGTTAGAATTTATTTTAAGCTTTGCACATGCATTTTCCAATTCTTGCATTCCTACACTGCAAAAACTAAATTGCTAAAATAACCAGTTTATTGGTTAGTACTTTAAGTGGTAAAGTTACTAAATTGTTAGCATGAAATATGCTTAGGCAGCACCCTAAATTATACTTCAACTAATACAAAGTAGCTATGCATTAGCACATGTGAATCCATAACCATCTGAACAACCAACAAGGCTACTAATGATATAGTTATAGCTTTGACTACAACTGAGCAACTACAGAATGGTTTGTGATTAATGAAAGAGCTTATCTACTGCAGCTACAATCTTAGAAAAAAAAACAGTTATCAAACAAAAAGAAAAAAAGAGAGTGCCTCCCGGGCATTGCCCAGGTGTGTCCAGGTCTTTATAATTTTTATGCCTATGGTATTGGCTTATAATTAATAATTATTATATAATGGAGCTATGCTTTATTTTTAGCTCTATTTGCAACTGGTGATATATTTTTGTATGGGTCTGAGTCATAGTCATAATCTGTGAAACTTCAATGAGATCAATTATTTAAAAAATAAGTGCAGACTGCGCACGACCCTTGTCGTTAGGGGACAGTAAGTATATATGCACTAATTCTTATTGCATGTATGCTTACTGGCCCCAATGGCAAGGGTCCTGAGAAATCTGCATTCATTTTCATTAGAAAGGCACCCATGACTACTGAATCATGACACCACAAAGCAATCATATGTATACTTTGTCTCTGTAATATTATATCTGGTTGTATTATGATATATTAAAGTAATAGTGATACTTACTATGCCAATAGTGTTTAGTAAACCCTCACGAGAAACTGTTATAAAACATTCAAACAGTGTGCTACAAAACAGGTTTTCATTATCATCCATATAATCATGTAGGAATGCAAATGCAATCACAGCAAATATCAGAATCACAGCAAGTCCAATAAGTGCAACATAAATCAGTTGTTTAGCTGTATGACATAATTGTATGAATAATAAATACATCATATTTACAAGTTAACTTTAAAGAGCACAGTATAGTTTTATAACTACATACTTGCTTAACACAAACATACACACATTATATAAATAGGTGATATTGGGAAACACAGCTAGCAAAGTGAAATAGAAAACAGCATTAACTAAAGGTACACATCAGTGAACAGAAACCAAAAAACACATCATATAGGAGAACAATTTTGAAAGAGGTACTTACCACTTCTTTGGAGAGCAGTTGAAATATACTGTACGATATCACTATTGAGAAATATATAAATTAAACAAAGACAATAAAAGTATCCACTTAGTCCAAGAGCAGCAATAGAAAACACAACAAAGAAGACACGATAAACTGATTGGAAGCTTAATGGATCAATACCAAAATACTGATCAGGTGTTGAGAATGACGTCTTTCTTTTCCTCCACTTTTTAGGACAACATGTCTTCAAAGATTCTTGATGAGATACCCATTTCTTAAACGTGTCACTGAAAACGGACAGTAACAGATTGATATGATATTACCACTAGCAAATATTTTTGCATTAACAACTTATATGTGCATCTGGATGGTTAGCTCTGTGCTTTTATTTCTACAGCATGTTTGTTACAGTCCAGTAGCTATTATTACAATTATTTCTAACAAATCTCATTGCCGAAAGGACCAATCTTTCCACTATGTATATTGGTGCGACATACATGTACATAGCAGCAGTATTCAGAATGCACAGAAACGTACAGACGCTAGTGCTCTTAGCAATGATTGATAGTCACCACAAAGCAATCATAGGGATACATTTTTCTTGATTTGTTTTGTTTTTGTGTGGAGAAAATTAATTTTTTGTCAAGAAGAATCTTTCTTGTGTCTGAAACACCACCAAACATGGTTATAATATCGTACTGTTTGGGGCTGTTCATGTAACCATGATGTTAGCATTATGTCATAATAACCTCGTGCAATTACAGTAGCAGAGTAAGTGTGAAACCTCCTACATTTAATTTTGGCCACTTTCCTCATTGACTTCCTCATTTGTGAAACTCGAAACTCACACTTTTTCCATTTGAAGAATAGTCACTGTTTTATAAACTGACTAAGGGCATTCTTCCAACTTCCTGAACTATGTATGCAATGCACGCAATGTAAACATTATAATTATAATTATATATAATATAATTTACTTATAGTATTAGGTATGTTGTTACAGCATAAGCACACTGTTGATAACACGATAATGGCATATTAAGTGTGCTAAAAAGCCGGTGCTAATTGCAGAAGAGCTATTATTAGTAGTGATGCACTAATAAGAGATTTTATTGATATACTGATAACCCCATAATTATTATGTTAGATATGTGCTGATAACAGATACTTATCTTCCTATTACTGATTCTTTCAATGCATGAGCATTTTCTCAATAATTATTAGCATCACAAAAGCAATTAATGATGTTATAATCACAAGAAATGACATTACTAGTATACTATAGTTATTACAAATTACATTATTGGTTACATCTTTCTGAAATATTTGATATCAATACTAGAAATAATGGTTGATGCCAATTATAGATTGGATTATCAGTGCATGCATCATTAATTACTAGGCATAGCGTGCTTCAGCAGCACAATAAAATGTGTGTTAAAACTGGAGACTGAAAATATCACATTCATTTTAAGCTGGTTCTACAATTGTTGGTACATTTGATATTCAATTCACAAACCAATGGTCTATTTAAAGGCCAAGTATTCTGCCATTCTGTACAGGAAGGCCAAAACATAGTTTGAAACTTCACTGACCATGTTAGCAACCAAAAAAGAGGTCGTTATAACTTACTATTGTTTATTAAACCAGTTCAACAAAAGTATATTCTCTTTCCTAATGGTTGGGTAACTCTTTACAAAGTATTCCACTACCATACATATACCCAATAGAAGATGAGGAATACCCAGGAAAATTAACAGAATGGGTGAGTACCACAGAGGTGTGTTTGGTTTCCAGATGACATTAGGTGATGAATTTGTGAACATGGTTGTTTGACTGTATGAAGAAAAAAAGAAAACAAATAAATCATGGAGATTAGCTTGTAGTGTTAAGAATGCAATAAAGTACAATTGTTTTCCAAAACAAGAAGTGGAAACTTTCATGGGTGTGTTCTCCCTAGCATCTCTCACAATTACCAGGGTTACAATTTATTACCCAGGGGTATTAAAGTTTGTAACTATAAAAACCTTTGATCTTTTGAAAGAAATCAATGATTATGTAAGTATGTGTGAAAATAAACTCTAATACAGCCCTGTCACATTGACATTCCGTAGAGTATGACTGATAAAATTCAGAAGGGTTCTGTTACTCCATTGAAAAACACGAGGGGCTCCAGCTCCTCTTTCACTGCATATTATTTAGCCAGCCAACTATACCTTTTTGGAACTTCAAAGACGGAAAGAACCAAAAGATTTAGCAGCAAAGTGAGAAAGATATAATGACGAGGTCCACTGTATGAAGGAAAAAAATGCATGATTCATTGTTACAAAGGTTAAATGTACCTTGCTTCATAAATGAAATAATAAATCCATCTTTTATTCTTTTTCAATGAATCCTGTGTTAAGTGGAGGATATAACAAGCATTAAAGCACTATAATTATACAGATGTTCTCATCTTTTACCTTGTGTTTGGCAATACGTCGAATTGAATTTGTGCATTTAGAAAACTCTTTCAAATTATCTTCATGAGATTCTTCTGTAATTCCATTATTAATTGTTTCTTTTTCTTCTTCAGTGAGTTCCTCCTGTTTTTAATAAAGACAACCACATAGTTAAAATATACGATGTAACTATTAGAGTTTCAACAGACATCCAGTTATTATCTGTTGATAATGATAATAATTATTATTCAGCAACATCCTTGCATATAACTTCTAATTGAGTAATAATTAAATCAATATTTATTCAATTATTAAAGATGATGCAAGAATTATTAACAAGTATAAGTTGTATCATTTAGAACTTTGAAGGAGTATTTCAGTTTCACCAAAGATCTGTGTACTTAGACTGCAGTTACACGTACTTCTTCAGGCCCAAGTTTTCGAGTGCATGAAAAAGTAAAGACACTATAGTGTCATCAGCAATAATAATTATTGTCATCACAAAGCAATATATTTCACAATATACATTGTATCTTGTTTAAAATGATCAAAAGATTTCCAATCTTTGGTGTTCTTTTAATGAATGATATACACTTATGCATTTTTGGAAAGCTGTATCCCAGCTTTTAAATATACCCTCCAGCCACCACCTTTCATCTCCTGTGTTACACAGTATTATTTTTGCTATCTGCGAAAATATATCCACAAATTATCAACTAGACATTTAGAAAAATGCAAATAACCAAAATAAAAGATGATGTAGGTATATCAAAATCTTCAGTCAATCATTTTATTGTATACAATGTAAGCTATGTGAATTTTCACCAGTGAATGTTGAGTTGGCACAACATCACAATCTGATGAAGGATCTACTGCATAACTGAGTTTTCGAGGACATAAAAATTCCCCATTACAGAATACTGTTTCATAACGATGTATTTTGCGAATCCAAAGTTCACAGCATTATTGCACATGAGAGAAAAATGTTTGTGGAATATTATTTAATGGTCTTTGGCAAACCAAACCATGAATTTAAGCCAAATTAAATTCAAACTGAAAATACTGGCTATATGGTATCAATGAACAATATAAATGTATCCAACCACCAGTGATGAAACTGATAACTGCAATTAATTTAAATGGGTGTGGCTATCTGCAGGATATTAGCACTTTAGCAGGTATCTGCAGAAGAATATCTGGATATCTTATTCCCAATATCTGTTGAAACTCTAGAACTAACTAAATCTTTAAATGCTGCAACATTCAATAACATAACATATAATAAATATGACATACCATTGGAGATTTTTTATTGAGCCTTATTAACATGGTAGAATATCTCTTTATTAATAAAAAAATTATTAATGAAAAACTGAACGTTTCTACCCGAAGGTCTTCTTCAACAGGTCTATTTCAGGTTGAAACGTTCAGTTTTTTATTAATAAAGAGAAATTCTACCGTGTTAATAAGGCTCAATAAAAGATCTCCAATAAATTATTACAACATGGTAATAAGCATCTATAACATTATGACATACCACTATATCATATGGAAAATAGGTGCGTGTGGGGACAGAGTTTCTCTCTTCATTTAACATTACTTCAATATGATTAGAATATGCTTCAATGTCATCTAAATCTTTCTTTTTAAATTGTACCTGTGTTTCTCCTGCAATAAAAGTTATTATACCATAAAACAAAATTTAATGCTTAAAAGAAAAATAATGAAAGTATTATGTAATTTAACTATAAAACATTACTTAGTAATTCTTCAATTGTGACTTTCAGACTATCAGCAAGTAGACGTAAGATATAGTATGCCTCAATAGCATCTGCCTATAGTTACATACGTGGATAATTAGGATTAGAGACATTCGAAAAGAATTATAAATAATCAATAATAATTATGCAGTACATTACCACAATGTTCAACCAATCATGTCTCATTTCACATAGAAATAATTTTGAATATGTTTTAGTATTATTGCATACATAATGATGATTGTTCAGCACACAAAATCTAATAATGTAGGGGATGTACATGTATGAAAATTTAAAGAAATAGTTTTATGGCCAGCAGCACCATCCTAATGATTTTTTTAAACAGGTCAATTAAAGGGAGTGGTGTATAAAAAGAAAATGCATTTGAGCTACAGCAGGATTGAAGAAACTATACAGTGTTTAAACTTGAACTCAACCAGAATTAAAAGAAGATGTCATAGGAAGACATCTAACATCAAGCGTTCATTTATTAATTTAACATCATTGTTTACAATTAATTGTAGTTTGGTTTAATTATATTGCATTTCATATATTTTCCTTACCACAACTCCCTGTCTTCACTTAATAGGCAACCAACACTAAATCTATGTTCAACAATAACTTTAACAAGTCAACAAGTCTGTCAGCTGATGAACACCCACTTATAAAAGCATAGGTGTGAAATACTCCTTTCAGCTTGTGTAGTGTCTTAAGTATTTTGAGAAATAAACTTCTCAAGAAATTCATTGATGATGTTCCAAACTATATGAAATACTTCTATATCTTATTTACTAGCTATTTATGTTACAGTTTGATAACATGTTTTAAATTAAACCCACAAGAAATGATTGACTGAATGCTGTGATGGGGAGAATATCAACAGTAAAGCTTCCATAGTTCACATCTATTAAGCCATATCCATAAAAATAATCATGCCTACTACCTGACAACTATAGGTGTGGGGTATGCATCATCATGCTTTTTTCATTATACTATTTGCACACAAGTATGTCTATATTTTATAATTATGATATGATTTGATATGGCTATATTACAACTAATTATTAATTTAATACATTATAGTGAAATAAAACCTACACACAATAAAATTAAAATGATTATGATTATTTGGTGTATACTGACTACATAGATATGTGGCAACACACATACATGTACCTTCCATTTTTTCATGATAACTACAATAGGATCTAGATCAACTTCTTCAGCAAAACGAAGTATTAGATCACAACTATTTTTATGTGTCTCCTCCAGTAATACCTGTATCAGTTCAATGACTTTTAGACTCAGTTGCTATATATGTAATAAACAATAATTATATGGATGACAAATGTATGTTACAATGTACATCATTACCTTGCATTTATCATTATCATGGTTTAGTTTACTAAGTAGTTTGCTGATAGTGTCAGTGATTTGACAACCAAAGACTGGCCATTGGTTGTCATAGTAACCAGCACATGTTGCAATAAGAGCCTACATGAAACAAAAAGTTTATAATTTGTAATAACAAATATTTATGGAATAGTATGAAAACAACTGATGCCATAATGAAATCCAGAACTTTATGTAGCACTCCGTATTATCAATTGAATATGTACAATTATTCTTCCATTGAAAACGGAAGTACTGGGTTTCCCTATCTATAAACGACAAATAATTTGTAGTCAGAGTGTGTTTGCACATTTTAAAATTAGCAATGCTATAACTTCTGATTGGTGCAAAGAAAACATTTATGATCAGCAAGAATTCCAGACAAAAAGAACCTTGCTTACATAGCAACACACGATAGACATAATGTCAGATGCATACAGTGGTATTGACCATAGACAGACCCACACTTTGCACACTCTATTACTTTGGCTGAACACTGTTTTAGTATATAGATATTAACAAAGAAAACATACCTGAATAGCTTTTGTGAAACCGTTCATTTCAGTTAATGGATCACACGATTTACTCAACACCTGTAATAGAACTGCAATTTTCTTCACTATGTGATGTTCCTAGTAAAGCATTACTCTTATATAAATCACGATTGAAAGACTTAGTTTACCTGGAATTGTGTCTGCATTTTCCGGTTCCGTCCCTCACAAAGTGTAGAGATACAACCCAAAACAACACAAACTGTTTGTATATTTTCCTTCCTATGTAAATATCTTAGATAAAATGGACTTTTTCAAATAATTATAACAGGTAACCTTAATTGATCCAGGGTTCTTGCCAGAAAGTGTAATTTTTAGCTCAGTAATTTTTCATGAATCATTAGTATTTCTTAAGGTTACGGTATAGTGTTTGCCCATGTAATATAGATCGACATCAGTGGCTCAGTATAAGACAGCAAGAAACAAGTGCCAAAGAAATCGTGACTTTTTACAGTAAACATTTCATTGTTTGTTGTACAGTTTTATAAAGAAAAAACTGCAGTTTATGATACAATGGAAAAAAGTATCTCATGAAAAATTAATAACAAACTGTATACCGTAACCTTAACTCTTAGAGGACTGATGGCACATATCTGTGACATTGACCTCTATGCACTTAAGAGTGCATGCCTAGCATGACGAAGCACTTCAAATGTTTGTAATTGGTTTCAGTGATAGCTCATGAAAATGGCTAAAAAAGGTTGATGACTTTTTAGCTGTACTTTGGCTGAAATATAAAAAAAATTAAAGAGGGCTGTGCCCATCATCACCCATGCAATTTGGAGTTTCAGTAACCCCACCCACACAATCTGGTGAGTTCTCTTCCTGGAAAACCTGATATCGTGGGTGTAGCTAGTGCCAACATGTAGTGGGGTCGTTTTTTTTTTGCCCCAGTTAGTGTCAAAATAGGGAGAATACTGAATTTCACTTATTCCTACGAAGTGCTTGGGAACGTTCGAGACCTGATAAGCAAGTTACTGGAATTAGTACTCTATGTTGGAAAAGGAGCGAAGTTTGGGATATAGAAAGTGAACCAAGTATCTGCAGCAGAGCTGCTAGTGTTGAAACCACAGCCACTATAAATAGTATACAATACTGTGGCAAAGGTACTTTTCTTTTCAAGAATGTTTCTGTACCCTCACAACAGCCTGGCAAGAACTCTGTATTGTTCCTTAGCACTTTTTTCCTTCTTTAGTTTATTAAATAATCAATAATTAATAATCATTTTCTGCAAAATAAATCTATAGGTTGATCCTTTATATTTTCAGAGTCATTTGACAAGCAAATGAAAGAAAACTATATAGACGTATCAAAGTTACCATTAAATGATACACTATCAGGAATAAACTCAATACATTTTGAATCTAGAGTTGATTTTAAATGTCAAACACAATCCTCACCTTGAGTCTGGATTATCAACAATATCAGCAATGACATTCTCTATTAGTTTATATACCCTTTCACAAAACACAGACTCACTACTAGAGATACACTTCAATATTTCATTCTGAGCATGTTGGTTTGCATTGTAAGTCAAGTGTTTTAACAGTCCCAGGACATGTAATGCCACTTCATCATTAACATTATCAAGATGATCCAAAGCCTAAATTTGAAATGGTAGTTATACAAAAGGTTATTATAAATAACACTGTACAATTTACCTTTTTGTGAACATTTAGATCGACAAATACATTTTGCCACTGTTCAATAATTTCAACAGCACTGTAATAAGATAACAAGTAAAACATTTGAGTATCAGATTTACATTTAATTCCTCATGAATAGTTGCAATTTGTAAACCTTTAAGCTTAAATTGAAATTACACATTGTGAATTTAGACAAACAAATATTACTTTACTAGTTTCCTGTGATTTCAGAATAACAAATACTAACCAATTATGTTCATTTTTAGGGTCGGGAATAAGGCAATGAAGAAAACCAGATAATGACTGCAGTATGATAATCAGTAGTTTATCATATGTAGCTTTTTCTTTACTATCAAGAGATTCTTGCAACTGTTTGTGAAGAATCCTGCAAGTAAAATGTAATGGTCATAACATATATGTTATACGTCTAGTGCTATATCAGGTTGAAGGCCACATGCAGTCCTGAGGGTGAGATATTATAAGCCTGATATTGCACAAGTGGGAATGAGGTAACTAATATATTTCCAGCATTTCAAAGCTTTTTGCCAGCACTACAAATATTCCTGTACATTCAGCCATAAACAACAGTAAAATGTATGGTCAAAAGCTTTCAAGTCATGACATAAATAATTATATATGCATATTCATAATTCAGCACAAAATGACTAAACACATAAACTTTCAAATATTTTACTATTCTTTGCTATAAAGATTATTCAAGTGCCTTTTGGTCACACTACACAAACGGAAGAGGCTTTTACTTATTTACTTTTCCAAAAAATCTTAATTGTTGACATTCAAACAAACACTGGTTAAGAATATCATTAGGATTCTGCACTATGTTCTGAGCTCTTGATAAGTTTCATTTACCCTAATAAATTCACTAGAGATGTCACATTCTTCTCCACCTGATCCAATTGCTCTTGTGTCAGTTGTGTGTGATGACTGCAAAAAAATGTATAATGATAAACATTACCTTATAATTCTTCTCAAAAGATCTTAGGTTAAAGTACTATCTATCCATCATTACATGCACAGTACATACATGTACATAAAATGAGTTAGTGCATTAATGATGTATGTAAAATTTGACTAACCCAAATTCTTCAGAGGTTGGAAGGGGTGTAGGAAAGAAAATCGTCAAGAACTTCTGAAACCCAGGAAACTTTGGAAACAGATTGTCTATACATTCATACAAAAAAACAAAAGCTGTGCATATTATATAATATTAAATATTTATGTTTATTGTTAAAATGAATATGCATTATTCTGATATTTACTCGTCATTTTGGAATATAAATATTTATTTAATATTTGTGCATGTGCAGAGACTAAATTGTGGCTCAATATTGAAAAAAAATAGAAGCAAAGAGGTTTCTAGCTTCGCTTTACCAATTTTCTAAGTTTAAGGATAGTCTGGCAGGACCTTGAACTCCTCCCTCTTCTTTCTAAAAACATTATATCAACATAACTCTTCTGTGAATATGTTACGTATTAGATTAACATTGTAACTACTCAGTGATGTTTATTACAGCCTGCTACAATATGGATACTTTTTTGTTCAGTAATCTGGGTTAAGTGCCTCACTGCAATTTTAAGATTGCATTAACATGTACACTTACTTGCCAATATGGTACAAGCACTTCATTAACATTAACCTGTAAGCAGCTTCATAATGAACTCCAGTTGACATCAAGTTGAATGTAGTGGATGATGAAGCATTTCGACTACCTCAATTCAAATCCAGATATAATTTGGAATGTGTTCAAAAGTGCTGGCATTGCAGATATTCTTAAAGCATAACTTTAATTTAGTACAACTGTCTTGCATTTTACTAAAATGGCTACTATTCTATTGCAAAAAACGTATCCTGCTTTCCGATGACTATGTATTAATAATTTCTGATGGCACTAGTGACTCTACTTTTCTGTGTACTCAAAAACTGGGGCCTGAAGAAGTAAGTATAAGTGCTGTCTAAGTGCATAGAAACTGAAGTACTCCTTCAAGATTCTCTTCCTCATGTCTGAAACTCAACAACTTGCATCATCTTTATACTGTTTCTCTGCTGTATACAACAGTTATTAGCAGTTTTACATTCTTTCTGAATTTTCCTGCTGGTCTGTAACTTGAGCATGCATTCTTTTATACCCATACCCATTAATTGACTGAGCCCAGGGGCAAAAAAATTCAAAAAGCAAATCTGAGAAATGTTTTACTCCAAAAATATCCCACTATATGGTATAGACCTACTTTGATACAACCTAACCACAAATAGGAGTTTGTATTGGATGATGTCACCACTGTGGTATACATATACATGTGTACATGTATATGTACATATTATACATGTATATCAGGGGCACATGAACAGAAGGAGCATATATCAGCAATATATATTCTGTGTCAACCTTTAAATAAACCTGCTTAAATAATGATATTCATAAAGTTCTAGACATAAACAAACATGCCCCATTGTGTAGCCTTGCTACAAAATGGCTGTAAACTACTGTTAAAGATAATGTTTTGTTGAGTGAGACAGAAGGTAAAAGAGCGTAGGAAGAATTAAAATGAAATGTGCAGTGTTTTTTGGTTTTTCTTTATGAAAGAGAAATTATGACACATTTATAACTGTACTAACAAACTGCTTCTGCTAACAACATGTTTGCTGTACAGCTTTTAGATATTTAAAGATAACCATATTTTCACATGTCTCGTGGTGGAAGGAAGCTAGAAATGTTGAACTAAACATCTTTACTGGATTTAGCCCAACTTTTCCTTTTCCCTAGATTAAAATTATGGCACAGATTCGACTGAGTCACTCCACATCGTCAGTCACTTAGGATCTCCACCTTATGATTGTCCACATATATGACTATTAAGTGCATTAACTTAAAGTTTGTTTGACAAAGGTTGACACAGCATTTAAATGATTTTATATAGTAGTTGTATTCGGCTGGGCTCATGAGCTATATATATAACCTGAGTGGTATAACCCAGAAAATCATGAATAGATATTATCCTTGGGCTTGCTGGTGATATGGTTTAAACTTTTGTCATTTGTAGAATTATATACACAATATATTCGTTTGCATATACCTGAGTCATGATATATTATATCATCACAACTCACAAGTCATTCTTTGTTACCAAGCATTGCATGATTACATACCACAAATACATTACATGTACAAGTACATGTATGTTATATACATTTACCTGGATCAGGTTCTTTAGAACAGGCAGATTCGAAATTCTTAAGGTAACATTTGAATTTGTCATTCAGAGTCTCTTCCTCAATGCATTTCTGTTCTTTAGGAGTCTCTTCATCACTTAGCAATTGCAACTAAAGAAATTAGTAACATATTGATAATTATTAGTATAGCATACTACAAATAAGAGGTTCTTGACCTACATGCATCTAAGTCATCATGATTGCAAGTGGTGGTTTTCATAAATGGGAACAATAACAAAATATATTTACTAATTTTGTCTCACATAGAAAATAAAAGCAAAATACATAGAGGATTATGAAGTGCTGATAGTTGTCTAGTTGTCTGGTTGTCATAACTTAGCAGTGATAACAATGGTGAAGTTAGTGGCCTTTGGTTTGATTCCCAGTGGCTACAAGCATTTTTTTCACTTTCATCTTTCAGCCTTATTAATTGTTTACAAACATAATCTGTAGCTACAGACCACCATGGTCACAATTATAATATAGTGAATAGCAGAGTTATCTCTTTCGTAAACATATTTTCAGTTATAAACAAATCTTACTTGAGGATCATAATCAGATTTCAATTGACATAAACTTTCTTTCCAGAATTTTACTTGAGATTCAGTTGTAAGAAAGATTTGACGATTAACTTCAACTAATTCCTGTGAATAGTGATGTGAAACATATAACAAATATATGAGAGCAGTAGAAGAGTTATGGTATCAACGTGATGTGGAAAAGAAATGCGACATCACAGATATCTTTTACTGTCAGCAAAATATACACAACTAATGTAAACTATTAATAATTATAGTGCAAAATAAAGTGCTGCAAATCATTTGCATCAGAAACCAATTATAATAGATACTCACAGCAACTGCACTTCCTAGGTCATTAAGAATGGTCTTATGATTTTCTTCTAATGGTTTAACACTGAGCTCATCTTCATCAACACATTCCTGGAATTCTGCACGGAATGTAGATAACAGAGGAACTATGCCTTCTACGACGTATTGAAGTAAAGTGCTGGTATATATGATCTCATCTTTTGTGCTAATGATCTCTCTGTCATCCTTTGGTTTACGACGTCTATTAATATACATGACTTTATGTTCTTCCCATTCCTGAAAAATGTAAATATCAGGATTTTGTTTCCTACATGTACCTCTCACAATGAAGTGATTCAAGTAACACAATACGCATTTTAATTAAATATCATACAATGCAATATTAAATTTTTGTAATATTATTTAACAGTGTACAATGTAAAGCATTTGAAAATAGCATTAGTTTGAAAATCTGCTTAACGCATTTTAGCAAAGGCCAGATCTTCTATGCATGTGAGCTACAAATGTACTGTAAGATCAAAATGATCATATTTAGCTCTGCTATACCTGCGCTTGCTAAAATGTGAAAATACTGATACTAATACCATGAAATTGACAAATGTTTATATGTACTTCATTATGCCAATCACTACACACATAAGAAAGAATAAAATATAATATTTAACATAACTGACCCTGTAACTAAGATGTTGAGAGAAGAGAACTCTCATTTTAATTTTCACAAAATCTACTAATTCTTCATCTTTAGTTTCTCCATCTTCATCTTTACTTGATGCCTCTTGCAGAATTCTATTGAATTCAGTAATCCATTTAGTAGTGTCCTTAAAATGATCCCACAACTCCCTGAATAAAAACAGAATTACTGTTACACTATAACTGTTACTTCACGTGTAGATAACACAAAATATAACAAGGATATTGACTAAAAGTGGTTAATTCTATTCACTGCTTAGTGTTTGGCCTTACAGTATTATGATACCAATATGGAAATTAGTCAAAGAAATCATGCAGATTAATTAATTAATTAAGGTAATTAATTAAAATGTAATAATTAATTAATAGTAATATGTCATGCAGTATATCAATATTCAGAAGCTAGTATATTGTAATATAATGTACAATGAAGCGTTGCAATGTCATATTAACATTTGTTTCAGTACTAGTACAGATGATCATCATAAATGATATTCATACGTTGCATTTCCAAATTCTACAACAGCTTCCAGTGACTTGGTTTTTGTGTTTAGATATCCTTGTTTAAGTAGAAAAAGAAATGGCATCTTCTGTTTAATAGGAATATCAGAACGAGCTATGATACTAGAATATGAAAGAACCAGTTAAACAAAGTATTAGTTATAATTATGTACATGCATAATTATAATTATGTACAAACACAAGAATCATTCATATTGTGGTAGTAATAGGTAAGGTTCTATTACTAGTGATTTTTGTATTCATTTACCTAACGTTTCAATAACCATTTTATTGCAATTACAATTTTCACATTTTCAGTTTCTGCACTTGTACAAAGATTAAAACTTTAATACTAAAACGTGTTGAAATAGCTGCTAAGCGAATACATATTTGAATATTAGCTGAAGCCTTAATAATTACAATTAGCACATAACTAAATATCAGATGACGTTTGAAATTCACCTTACAAGCTTCTTAAAGGGGAATATATGTCGACACTCATCTTCAGCATATTTGTGTTCTCCCTCAGCACACACAGCCAACAAATAAGTGTTATTCAGCATTTTTTCTATTTTTATCTCGTTCTTCTGAAAATGAAGACATACAAAATTTAAAATCTCTATTGGATGTACATATAATGTATAGAGTCTTTACTAGTGACAATGGTAATACTAGTTATAGAGCCCAATGAGCCACACTTGAAATAAAATTGCAAGCTTTAAATTCATTACATCAAGCCTTCAACTCAACTGACTATATTTCACACTCCAAGATATTTACACTGAAATTCATACGAAAACAAATTTTAAAACAATAATATAAATTTTTAATACTAATAAGACATTGATTCAAACAAACTCTACCCCAATGAATATCTCCTCTGGATCCCATTTCTCATAATGATAATGAAAGTGTTGTACCAATAATGATGTGATAAATTCTTGATGATTCTTTAGAAGTCGAGAAGGGAACTTTTTAACCTGGAGTATGGAATTTCATAAGACATGAAAATATTATTTACAAATGCTATCACTGCCATTTCAAGACAACTCAGAAAAAACAGTGCATACCTTCATCCATGCTACTAGTGTAGTGATATATTCAGTATACTCAGGATTATCATCTCTCATAGCCAACCTGAATATTCTTTGTACAACAAAAACTGGTAGTTGACAACATGCAGTAATGTTATCAGTTAGTACCTACACAACACAATAGTGTAAAACTTGGTATAATAATAACGTGTTATCACTCTTACCTCTGTTAGGAGATGTGCAACAGATGAGATGGCAAGCTTAGCATCCAACAAATCTGTAATCCTTTCCAACACAACTTGTTTTATCTATAGAATAAAACGAGTTATCAAAATGATATTACATGCAGGGGTGGCGGAAGAGTTTTAAAATTGGATAGGCTTTAATTAAATGAGTGAAGCGAGCCGAAAAACGTTTTAGGTTCCATGTGTAGGCGCTTTCAGTGGGCTACACCCACGTTCTCAATAATTACTGCTGATGGAGTCTGATGATGCTGTGGCAAGAAAAAGAGCTCTTTTCTTCTTCAACTTTAAGTCAACTAGGCCTACTTTCGTGGGTCACACCCACTTTCTTGATAATTACTGCACGTGACAGCTGATGGAGTGTGATGATGCTGTGCCAAAGAAAAAGAATTCTTTTCTTCTTCAAGTTCAAGTCAGGATGATTCACAGCCAGTGATCCTATACCCATCTGATGAACTCATTTCTAGTGATTCTGACATGCAGTGATACAGAAAGTTATATACCTGAGAGTGCTGAAGATGAAAGTACAGCAGAGGTAGGTAACCTCCCATCTTAGTTAATGAAGCTGTACACTTTGAACCTTACCAACCAAGACAAAAGAAGTTTGCTGCAATACCATTTGGAAAGCAGTTAAGAAGCATTCAGTCTGCTTGGTTCGATAAATGATCATGGTTATAAGAGTGGGATAATGGATTAGAGTTTGTCTTTTGCCATCCTTGTAGAATGTCAGCTATCTTGAATTTCCTCAATCTTTCAAAGAAGGCTGAAAATATAATTTCAGTTCATAATTGGAAAGACGCTGCTAGGTGCTTCAGGAAACATGAATCTTCTTTAATTTGGTCACAAATTAGCAGCTATGAAGTGGTTACATTACACAAAGTCTCAATCAGTGGGTACACAGCTGTCTAAACAATTGCGTGATGATCAGACTCAAGCATGAAAGTGTCTTATGCTAATGATTTCTACTTTAAAATTTATTGGTTGTCAAGGATTAGCTTGTTGTGGCCATGAAGAAAGTGAAGGCATGTTTAGTGAGTTGGTTGAAGTGGAAAGGTAACTGGACCTCTCGTGATATACAGAATGACATTTTTGGGATAATGGCACATTTACTTTTGAGAAAATTAAAATCAAGTAATTGCTGATGAAGCTACTGATTCATGTTTCAAAGAACAGGTATCTATCTGCCTCAGGCATGTTTCAGGTGAGACTCTTGAAGCAAAGGAAGACTTTATTGGGCTTTATGAGACTGGAAGTATGACAGCTGCTCTTCTGACATGTATTATCAAGGATACACTTTGCAGATTAGGTATTACTCTTCTAGATTGTAGGGGCAAGCATACGATGGTGCATCCAATATGAGAGGCAGAATATTAGGTGTACAGGCTAATATAAGTAGCGAATAGCAATATACATACATTGCTTCTGTCATTCAACACTCCTCAAAAGAAATTCAGTTAATAAGGAAGACCCTTGATAAAATCCAGGAGCTATCAAACTTAATTCATTTTTCACCTGAAAGGAAAGCTTTATTTGATAAGATAAAGAATGATTTTACAGATTTGCCTTCTCTAACAGCACTTTGTCTTACTAGATGGACTGTGAAGGCAAAATCCTTTGAATCTGTATTGCTCAACTATGAACCATTACTTATTGTATTTCCAGAGATAACATCGTCATCTGATAGCAGTACTAGCAATTTTAAAGTGAGACCTAAAGCCAATGAAATTCTTAAAAGCTTAGAAACATTTGATATCCTTTTTGGTGGTATGCTTGGTGAGAGATATTTTGGAATCACTGACTCCCTGAGCCATAGTCTGCAAGGAAAGAGAGTAGCTTCTCATAATACTATAAACTAGCATCTGATGGTGTTGTTAAAACCATAGCCAATTTTTGATTTTAAACTGAATTTGACTCCTTTTGGTAAAAAGCTACTGCTACAGCTAACAAATTGCAGATAGCAGATCCAAAACTACCTTGAAATCGTGGACCTTATAAGAGGCTGGATTCTGGTTCTGGTCCATCCGTTTTTTTTTTCTTCCCGTGTGCGTCTGACAAGATTTCTTCTTGGCTTGTAGAACTTGTGTTTCAGGTTTCCAGTTAGTGTGCATTGGTTTTTTTTTGATCGCTATTTCATCTCTACTAAACAACGAATCTGCTTAGGAATGTGGCTTGACTGTTCTTCTGCACGAGTTTGTTCGACTTGACTGAATTCTAATAATTGCCCACCCACTTCGGAACACTTATCTTAAAGCCATCCTTTTGACCATATTTGGAGGTTTGCTGAAAGTGTGATTCGACAACAGATGGTACCGCAGTTTGACGCTCCTTCGCGCCGCTTTGTGGCGCTCATAAGCTCCTGGTAGCACCTAAATGGATTTTGGTACGGCTTAGCCCCAGCATCAGTAATTTTGGTACGGTTCTAGCCGTACTGGTTCCTCCACTCCTGACATACATCATAATTTCATTATTCTGAGCAATTATTTATATTCTTATTAATCATACCTTGTCATTATTTCGTACAGCCCTCACTAAAGCATCACAAACCATTTTTATTAAACACTCTTGCTTGTCTTCATTTGATGAACAAAATTTGATAACATAGTTTAAAAAGGCACCAAACACACCTGAAGTAGAATAAGAAATAGCATACTAGACTGTAAATATCTCCTCAGACTAAAGTTGAAACAACTTAAGCAGTCATAACCTGATATATATAATACACAATACCAGATAATAATTTAACATACCAGTAGAGAATACAATATCTTGTCTAGTAGTATGTACAATTGTCTCATCAGCTAATTTGTTTCCAGTTTTTAATGGATCTGGTATGTATCCACAATCAAACACAACTTTATTTGTAAATCTCTTAATTTCTGAAATGTAAAATCTATGATTCATATATTAAACACACAGTTGTCTGAAGATAATTCATAAGGCTAGACCTTTTAGGGAATTGTTATCTACATTCATTTAAGATGAATAAATTTGCAAACAAGATTAAAAACTTATCAATAAATTAATTATTGATAGCATACATGTGTAAGTCATAGTTTAAATAGCAATTAACTCTTGTCACATAGTGGATACTTCTGGTAATCTGGTTGTGTGCGCTTGTGAGTTACCAAAACATTAATGTCAAAACTAAACATGCTAGAGCTCTGATGAGGTACCAATAACAGTTTAATGTCTAATAGTTGCTGTCGTGGGATCATGATTGGACTTTGATTGCATAAAAACATATCAACAGATACCTCACAGTTTGAAACCTACCAATATTGAAGTATGGTACTTATAAGATATGCAGAAAGTATAAAAGTCCATCTTGGACAACAACAACCACTCACAATTATACAATCCAGTATATCCTGCTTCACCAATAAATTTAATTTGGTATACTACACAAAATGTTGTGTCTAGTAAATTCCGTTCTTTTTTCTAGCAGTACCAATAAACATGTTTCACAAAGGAAGGGTGTTAAACTTTAATTGCAGTGTAAAAACGAATGCTCTCATGATGCAGTTGTGAAATGTCATCACTTTGAAACAGAAAGGTTTTTGAAAAGCCTGTCTTTTATTTTGATGTATGTATAACTTAAAGTCTGTTGGGAGCTTGATCAAAGTTTAAATGTTGTTAATCTTTCAGACATTTAGGGACCAATCAGAACCCTCACTTCAAGGTATGCACATGTAGTGAGCTGTTCCATGCACACTTTACCATACCATGTAGTAGTTCATATTATATTCTAATTTGCAGAGTGAACTAATTACACAAAGAGCAAGACAATTTAAGCCAAACAAGTTAGCTAATGTAGATGTGTGTAGCTTCTCTAATGTTTTATCTTGAGTTTGGACCTGGTGAGTGCTGTAGGTTTGTAGTTTGCATTATATACTGTGGTGGGCGGCATGTTATCTACCTGACTTATAAAACCTGTGGTTACTGTGAAGTTTTGCAACATGAAATATATATATATATATATATATAATTATATAACATCCATAAACCTACGACCTTTAGCATCAATTACTTCTCCTTGAAGTAACTTCAGAAGAATTCTGACTGGTTTATCTTGAAATGTTACATAGTTGACATACACAACATATTTTTCCAATGATTCCTCATGGACAATATAAGCCAATTGTGAACGCTTGAATAGATGACTTTCTCCCTGAAATAGATGTTGTATTATATATGGAGAGAAACAAAACAAGTTACAACTATTATGATTGTATCGTTATAATATACCTGATAGAGGTCAAACAATAGTTTCGCAGAGGAGAGACGAAGAGTCTCGTTATCACACTGTAGTAACCTAATCAGGTTATTTTCTAGACTGTCATCACTTGTATAAATATTGAAAGGTTTATAAGTATCATCATCACCATACAACAACGACTTCATTCTTTGTCTTGCTTCATCCCTATAAAATATAATATAATATCACATCAACAGGTATGGAAAATACGGTAGCACTGTCTTCATGCAGGGAATTAAAAGCTCATCATAAATTTTTTTGTGTGTAGTAGCAAATGATCTTTCAATTGGCATAATTTATATTGTTCTATAAAAGTAAAATGAATTTGCAGAAAACGGCTCTATTTGTTTTCTCAACATGCATTGTAGAAAAGACTCTTTGATGCACGCCATGATTGGTGGGCGTGGCTTTCTTGGTTTTGTACTTATTACGATGGCAAAAATGGACGTTTTTCCAACACTCCCACTCTTGCAGACCATCATAAAGATCATCAGAAGATATGAAGGTTGCTATTACACCAGGTTAGAGTCATATTATATAATATTCTATTTTGAAACTGATTGGAGTCGCATCCTCCCACTCCCTAGTACCACCTTAATAGTCTGGCGAGCCCAGCCCCTTCGCATGACAGAGGAAGGGTCTGGCGAAACGCGTGCATTGAATCTGTCTCAACGGAATTCAAAGAATGCAATTAATTATTGTAATTAACATTCACGTGTTTCCACGATGTCCATTTGCCTGGGATGTTGTTTAAAACTTTCAAGTAGTGGTGCTGGTACAAGAAAGAGACGACTTTTGGAAGGCCATCCTGTTTATATACAGCTGAAAGAAGTGGTAAATAACATCGATAGCAGCCGTGTTGACAAATAACACAATGTCTTCCCAAAACCAGTAGGTAACGACACAAATACGTCGTTTCCAGAAGCAAAAGATGTGATTGCTTTCATTTGCTCATCACGCAGACTACCACCTTAAGGTTTTACTAGGGGGAGGGGTAGTTGAAACTCCAATCGGTTTCTAGTCTTGCCAGCTTCTTGCTGCATACAATCTGCAATACAATCATACAATGGCGGGGTAACTGTAGTTGGTCTCTGAGAAAGATCGGAGTTTGATAGTGTCTAGAAAGGTCAATTTTATGGTTTCAGTGAAAAGCTACAGAATTCAGCTTTCTTCAGCCTCTTGTAACTATAAAAGTAAAATGAATTTTCAGAAAACGGCTCTATTTGTTTTCTCAAAATACATTGTACTTGGTGCACGCCATGATTGGTGGGCGTGGCTTTCGTGGTTTGTACTTATTGCGATTGGCGATTTTAACCATATTTCTTCAATTACAGGACAATATAAAGATGATCAGAAGATATGAAGGTTGCTATTACACCAGGTTAGAGTCATATTATATAATATTCTATTTTGAAACTGATTGGAGTCGCATCCGCCCACTCCCTAGTACCACCTTGATAAGGATAGGTTGCAATTGCAACAATTGAGATGCAAGAGAGATAGTAACAAGCTTAAATTTGAATTTGTTTATATAAAGTTGAAAGTTGTTTGAGAAAGTTTTTTGTGGCTAGACTGGCTAAGATTATTTCTGATAAATATAAAAACACATGGAAGATGACTAAGAATGATTCTCCATCAGTTATACTGCGTTGAACTAGTATAATAACTATATTACTTACAGTCAAATTACATAATATACTATTCCAACAAATATTCATTACCTCATTCATCAAGTTACCAAAATATCTATGCAACAACTGTCAGTTACTAAAGATAATTATCCTATAATGAATTCCATTGTTACAACTACAATGAGCAAAAGCATTGAACTTACAGTTCAAATATATGTAATTTGAAAGTCAAAAATTTAATAATAGCAACCAGTTCAGAAAGGAAGGTATTGCTCTAAACTGACCTCCACGTTTGATCTCACGTGATCACATTGGGTGTGGGCCTGTAACTTGCTAAAACAATGTTTGTGGCAAATCTCTTTTCAATACGATTTTGATAAACTTCTTTCTCTACTCTATCTAGTCTTTAAATCGACGCTTAAAGCATCTGGCTAGGATCTGTAGTGATTTTAGCATTTTCCATTCTAAGTAACTTTTCATACAGTTTACTTCATTATAAAAACAACAGAGCAATAGAAGACCATGCAGAGTTTAAAAGTCAGTGTGCACAGTCGAGTGGTATAATACTGAATTTAATTACTTTTTCAGATTTTCCCTGGAAAACAGATTTCACAGATTGACTTAGTGAGTCATAGTAATTAAGTAATCTCAAGATTACAATAATTACATATAAGCATAATTTTTTGCAATATAATTATATATTTATTTCATATATAATTGTCATAGAAGGATGCTTCTTTATGTACCAGTCATTGCATTACATCATCGTTGTGAAGGTTGTATGCTGTTTAGTTACTATAAATAGTGGGTGGATTGTGTTTTTACTAGCAGTGACTGCTACATGAAGGAACTCTTCGTGAGAAAGGGACTTGTTTTTATGCTAAATGTCCATTATTGGCCAATTATCATTTTATTTAGTTATAGTTATTGCAGTAGACTTGTAATTTAATTACAGTTTAATTAACTAATAGTCAGTTTGCGTGATGCACTTACGTCAGAACTTATGTTTCCTCCCACTGGGCTGGGAACGAGATGGATAAGACAAACCTGTGAACACAAACAAATAAAAATGTGCCCAAAAAAATCATAACAATTGCACTAAAAAAAGTATTACTTTGAATATTCATCAGAGTGCTTACCTAACAACTGAGCAAGGCCTTCGAGACAAGAACTCAGGGCTAGAGTTTTGGGACAAGGACTCTGAGCTAGGGTTCTGAGACGAGGGTTTTGGGTTAGGGTTTTGGGGACGAAGCTTTACAGTTGTGTTGATTCAGTTAACTACAACTATAAATTAAACCTCTTTTAGTTTATTTTTATTTGTGGTTGCATTGTACACCACTCCCGATTCTTCCGAGAATGCTAAGAAGTCAAAAGATTCACCTTTGAAATTTACATTTAATTGTTGCTAATTGCTAATAGAATACTGAATTAAGTAGGGTTTTTGCCTCCCTTGGACTCTCCATCCATCTGGTGATAGCTTTAAGAATATTGTTGGGTATTCATTGTTTTCCTTCTAGCCCACTTTCACTTTGTTTTTGTGGCTCAGTCATTGATCATAATTAGGATGTGGCCATACCCCATTACGAATACGTCAGCATGAGACTTTATGTGATCTTGTTTACCATTCACTTCAAGGATCAACCCTGGTGATATTTTTCATCCCGATTTTCTCAATGGCAAACCCACCTTCAATTCACTACAACCTGGCATTATCAATAATTTATCATCAATTTCAGCTGGTGTAGCGGATTTGCATTGCAAGGTGAAAAAAGTAAGGACAGCAAATATGCCAACACCGTTGAGAAAGCAGGTGGAGAATTTGTCCTTATAGCAGTTGAAACACTAGGCCTTGGACACCATTTGCAAGAAACATATTATTTCAAATAGCAGCAAGAGCTATAGTACACATACAGTATGGTCTTGTTTTGAAATTGGCTGACAAAAATTTAATCCAACAACTCTTTGTCAAACTATGGAGATAATGTTAAAATGATTTGACACTATTTTTCTTGTCAGCCATGTAACCCGTTTTGGGATTTAACCTTTGACTAAATTTTACTCTATATATATTCAGTTGTTCAGTATTTATTATTACTATCATTAATAATAAACTCTAACAATAGATTATCTTCTGCGTCCAAATTTTAGGCACAGAATTATGTTTGCATTCAGTGGTAAACTGAGCTCAGCCCTTCATGTCATTTATGTAAACATCTCACGATCACTGATTATAATTTTTAATTAAAAACTTGGGGGGCAATTGCCCCTGGTAGCTTCTTGCTACATTCAATCTGGTTCCAATCGTATCTGTTGAAAGCCACACCCACCCAGGGGGTATAATTATAGCACCTAAAAGTCCTGAGCAAGTACTAGGGTGGAGGAGGGGCCAGTGGATGTTTGACTCTTTGTGAATATAAAAGCCTAGATATATATATTTATCAACCACCTCTATGGCAGTGGAAAACTGTGGAATATTATTCAATATAAACAATGTAAAATTCCATAAATTGGCATGAATTTAGATTTAGTAATGTCAAACCATTTAATTTACAATATTCAGCTGGGGCCTTCACCCATTATCTGCCCATAGACCCATATCATCAGCAAACCGTCAATGTTGATCTTTGTGTTGAGCATTGGAATCCCAACCCTGTCACACTTGCTTTCAATCCATAACCGAGAGGATTATCATTAATGAACAGTGAATAGAGAAGAGAACTCATGATCAGTAGATAATTATACCACACCAATCAAAATTTTAATAATTAACTATGGTAAATAGCTATATGTATAATATATAGTATGCTAATAGTCCTATATACAAAATATAGGACCTGAGCTTGTGTCTGAGGATGTGATATAGCCCAAGCCTGTGAGCAATGGCTATATCACATCCAAGGACACAAAAAAGAGGATCCTATATGAAGTATATAGGACCTATTGTATGATGGTGACATCTCCTGCATAGTGTGCACATGGAAGGTCTATATACAATATATAGAACTCGCCACATCAAAGGGACGATGTCACCATCATACTATATATATATATATATATATATATATATATATATAAATATAGATGTTCCTAGAACATATATATATATATACCCATGCAATACTGCATAATGTTAGCTAAGTCATGATCATTGACGAAACATGAGGATATCTTAAATATTCTCAAAACTAATTATGAAGGGGGTAACTGAGCGGACGATAATAAGAAAACTCAGGAATTGCGGATATTGTGAACTGCATTAGCTTCTGCAAGGTATGCATACGTTCTTGCATGACTATTTTTTAGCTGATGTGTTTATATAGAAGATGTATAAAGTATCGACTTGGATGTTTTTTGCATGACAGACTGACTGACAAGTTTAACCACTTGTGCAGCAAATTGTGTGGGGTAATTATAATTATCTCGACTATTCATTTATCTATGGTATAGGTTCCTTGTCATAACATCAGTCTCTATCAGCCCCTGTCCATTCTGTATTCTGGTTGTAATCTTTTTATATAAAATGATCAATGTGTATTGTATATAGCTGCTACTAGATACATGTATTATCATTAAAAAAAATCAAATAATAGTCAAATTAAACTTAGCCTAAAAATGATTTTACATAAAAAATATCAGCAGAGTAATTATTATCACAAAGAGATTGTAAGTAACAGCAAAGTACCAGACATTATTATTATACTAAAAATTAATTATGTAGATAACAATTACTCTTCAAGGACTTTAGCTGTTTTGGGGAAGTGCTCTATATGACCTGGTTTCTGGTATAAGAGAAAAAGGAAAACACAAGTAAATTCATCAATACAAACCTCTATAATTATAATGACATTAGTAAATTTAAATAACCTAAAAGAGAATTACTAAGAAATTACATGAATATTGTAAGTGATGAGTTTGCAAATAGTCCATCTTTGTTGGGTATTCAATATGTTAGATATATTCTCTTTTACTAACAAAAGGTCTGGTTTTGAGATTTCTTGTTAGTGCAGCTTTGCAAACATATTCAGGGTCCTCTTATAGAGGGAACAGATTTATGCAAGATAAATATGGAATATTTAGCAAAAATTATGAATGTGGCTTTTGACTATTTCTCTGGTGTTTCCAATTGCATAAGTCTGAAACAAAGGTAGACTAGCAAAAAAAGCTCTTGTAGATCCCTTGTGAACATGTTTACTGTGACTTGCAGTTGAAATAACAATGGTATAATCTTCTACACTAAAGACATTTGATGTCTAAATATGCCCGACAATTATTATAATAAACACTAATTAACTATACTCACTTTATTAGCATCATACACTTGTTTTTCTATAGCAGTCATATCATTTGGATTAGTCTGATGTTTCTGATCCAAATAGATCATGTAATAGATATATTTCCATTTGTTATGATCTTCTAGCACGTGTCTCTTGAATCCACCCTGTGTCCATTATTAAAAAATGTCAATAGTAATCCACGACTTAAGGGCCCTCAAATAATGCTCAAATACTAGCAGTGGTGTAACTACACATAGGCATGTGTCCGTTTATGCAAATGACTTGAATATATTATATCTTTTCAGGAATAAATTAGATGTGTGGGTGGCTCTTTCCATGCTCAAGCTTAAAAGCAGGTACAAAAAGGTTGGACGATTAACCAGAGGCAGATGGCAGAGCAGTTAACTTTAGTTGAGAGAAAACTCAGAGCCAGGAGAATTAATTACGAATTGACTTTACATGTACATGAATGGGTGAAATGACCATCCTTTATGAATAATAATGAAAACCCAACATTTTCATGTGGCTTCAGCATCTATCTACATTTCATGCCTTGGTGGGAACTTTCCAAGGTTGTCTATATCACTGCTTAGTATATATTTTATATAATTCTAACAGATTGCACTGGAGAGAGGGGGTAATCGCTGTGCTATATAGGGGCCCAAAACCACGTGGTGACTCTGAATAAAGTTGACTGTGAGTTGTACACAGAAGTGACAGAACATGCTGAAGTTATGAAGTGACCATCAAAATCACACAGGTGAAGACTTACTATAATCAGGCTGTGTGTAAGAGTATGTGGAAAGGGTTCTACATTAATTTGATGGTTGTATTAATGAATGCATCATATCACAAGTAAATAAAATCAAATGACAATTGTATAGGAGGCTAAATACAGTATGACCTGTAAGTCATGCACTATTTCTCACCTTAGTTTCTCTATCAAATCTCTCGCTCTCATGTCCACATATGAAACAGGACTTCAATTTCATGCTCTTAATTTTATCCTAAATAGATCACACAACAGACAGATAATCAAATGCTAATAATTATATTTGTCAATATCATTTCAAACTTTCTTTGAGATACCATATACTATATACCATATATACATTGACATAAGTCATGATAAGTGCCATTAATTTTCACTAATCTAAGTTTTGCTTTAAAACACCTTGGGCTATAAACTGCATGCCATTTGAACATACATTATGTATTCCTGGTTCTAAACAAATTTGAGTATTAAGACTCACAAAATGTTGTGAAGAAAGTTCTTGAAATGTATCATATTAAATTATCTTCGAAGACATGTAGACCATTACTATTTACTTACCCTTTCTTCTCTGAGCTCACCAAACCTGTCTATCAGAATAGCAGTGACTATATTGAGTCCAATTAGTGTCACCAAAATGAAGAATGGAATATCAAAAAAAATAGATCTCAAAGTGTATGTTATGAATGATGCTTCTTGCTGAGCAAAATTAGTAAAAGGAATAGGCTACAAAAAAGAAACAAATTAGTACTTCAATGACAAAGAAGTATCATTTAAAATATAATATGTTCAGTTGAGCACACTGATATCAATTTTCAAAGTAATCAGTCATGCAACATTCCCTGTTCCATACGAGGAATCTTTGAAATTAACTTAGTATAACAATGAGCTATTCTAAATACACAAACATTAGATAATGTTTACCTATCTGTATAATATTATTGTATTGAAACAGATTGCATTTGAATGAGTAGAGAAACAAAAAGATTATAATTACTATCATTTACATACACAGAGGGCAAAAACGTACATCAAATATATCACAGGTGCAAAAAGGCTATCATAAAAGATATACCCTGTTCACACATTTGCCTTCAAACCACTAAGCAATTTAGAAATTGCAACAACTTATATCTATATTAAAATAATAGTGATACTTACTAGGCCAATTGTGTCCAGCAAACCCTCACGAGATACTGTTATAAAACATTCAAACAGTGTGCTACAAAACAGGTTTTCATTATCATCCATATAATCATGTAGGAATGCAAATGCAATCACAGCAAATGTCAGAATCACAACAAGTCCAATAAGTGCAACATAAATCAGTTGTTTAGCTGTATGAGATAATTGAATAATAAATTACATCATATTTACAATTATTAACCAAAACAGCTATTATTTATAGCTCAATTTAAAGAGTACAATATACTTTTATAAGTATAATATTATGCTTACTAAACAGAAACATACTATAGTAGGTGATATAAGGAAATACAACTTCTAATGCAAAGTGAAATGGAAAAGAGCATTAAAGTATATGCAGTGAAAAGGTATTTGTGGTGAAGCAGTTAATTAAAATGTATTATATCCAAACATACTAATAAACAGAAACCCCAAAAAATACATATAATAGGAGAAAGAGGTACTTACCACTTCTTTGGAGAGCAATTGACATATACTGTACAATATCACTATTGAGAAATATATAAGCTAAACAAAGACAATAAAAGTATCCACTTAGTATAAGAGCAGCAATAGAAAACATAACAAAGAAGACACGATAAATGGATTGGAAACTTAATGGATCGACACCAAAATACTGATCAGGTATTGGATATGTCTTTTTTTCTCTCCAACTTGCACGACAAAATCTCTTTAGAGATTCTTGACGAGATACCCATTCCGTACAGACATTGCTGAAGAGAGAGAGCGACAGAATCATAATTATAAATTAATACCACTGCCAACTGTTCATATAACTGCACATGTTATATACATCGTTAAGTAAATTTAAATGTTTCACACACATGGGCTATACAAAAAATGAAAAAGAAAGTAACCTGTAGAAAAAATTGCATAGTGAATATTTAAAATCATTACAAAAGGTATCTTTACAAGGGAAGAAGTGGAAACAAATAATGTCATATTACATTAAGTATAAAATAACAATTTTACTACTGCCACATGTGAGTAAGCTGGAAAAAGTCAAGAAACGTTCAAGTAACAACCTCCATCATTACTGATAAAGAAATTCTCAGAAGATGAATGATTTGCATTACGAGTGTAGATTGAAATTTATATAATATATATATATATATATATATATATGTAATATATATATATATATATATATATGTATAGGTTATAACACCCTACGAGTGCTATATCAGATTTATAATCACCTCGCATGAGGGCCGTAGGCCCGAGGGTGAGGTGATTATAAATCTGATATAGCACAAATAGGCGTGTTATAATTAATATATTTCATGAAATACAAAACCTTTGTTGATGTCTGATGCTTCTCCTACCTTTTTGTCGGCACTTTGGAGAAGGTAAGTGTTGTTTTCTTGTAGTCTGTTTCGACGGCAGGTTTTATATCTGACCACAGGGTGCTATATCTGATTTATAAACCTGTGGTTTACTTTGATGTTTCACCATATCGGGATATATACATATATATGTCATGATGAAGCCACCCTTCAAAGCTTCTGACAGTGCTATAAATGTGATACAGGTGCACCTTGGTTTGATATGTGCACTGTGTGGTTTGTGGCTTCATTAAGCTGTATAAACATGACTTTGGTTATGTCATGCCCACTTGTGCAATATCAGGCTAATAATCACCTCGCCCTTGGCATGTGGCCCCCGTGATTATAAACCTGATATAGCACTTGTGGCATAACCAATACATATATATGTATATATATATATATATATATATATATATATATGTATAATTATATACAATATAATATAATAATAATAGTTTTAAACATGACAATGTTCCTGAGAGCCTTATTCATTTAGAGTCACTGATGGAGTCTAATCTAGAGGAAATGCATCCGGCTATTAGTTCTAAGATTTTTGTAAAGTTGTGCTAATTACAAGCAAACCATAAACTCACTAGCCATGGATGAAAAATTGGTAAACGTTTGTCCCTGCAAAAAGCTATAAATTTCATTGCCATGTTATAAATGGGCACAGCCGGCATTTCCAGCAATGTTGGCTAGAAAAATATCCTGACTTAGTTTACTCAGAGTCAGAAGATGGCAGGTATTGTAAGTATTGTGTGGTCTTTTGTATCTGTGAGGGATCAGTAAAGGAACTAAAAGTGTTGGTCAATAGGCCACTGACTACTTTCCAAAAGAGGGCAGAAAAGTTGAATCGACATTTCCTCAATCCTTGCAAGAGCACAAACACATCAAAGGGAAGACATTTCATCAACTTGGTGTACAAGAAGCAGCCACAATTTTGACATGTAATGAATAATGCAGCATCAAGGGTTGATAACCAGCTTAGTTCACAGCAAGTATGTTGCAGTAAAAAATTTCTTACACCAAACGCCTCAGTGTCAAGTTACAAGGTCCCTATGTTGATATTGTCAGAGCCCATAGAGATATAGACAATGTTAAAGTTACTCCATTCATGTAATAATGTACAAAGAGCTATTTGTCCTAAGTAACAGTGTAGGGGATAAGAATTTGTAGACAGTCACAGAATATCCTGGCAAACAATCCCAGCGACTATTACAAATGAGTCAATTCCAATGCTAGACCATCTCATTATGTATCCCAGCAGACAATCCCAGCAACTATTATAGACAATTCCAATGCTAGACCATCTCATTAATGAACTCGATAGTAATATGATGCCAATTTATCTACCCTTGCTATTGAAGTTGCTACTACAAGCAGAATAATAACTTCGACCATGCCATTACAGTTATAACACATTTCAGTAATCTCTTACATTTCTATACAGATTTATTGCCTTTTAGTATATAGATCATTTGATATTGAGTTGGACTTGTGGTACAACAAATGGCCAGTTGAATCACAAACAGCTGTTGAACAAAAGTCTTCCCACACACAGATAAAGAGTTTTATCCCAACATCAACAAACTTGTGCTAATTATGGCAACTCTCCTTCAGTCACTAGCTGCATGTGTGAATGCTCCATCGGTATGTTAAGGCTTCTAAAGTGTAGTCTTCGAAGTACTATGGCTGAATATAGACTAAATGGCTTGGCAATGCAGTATTGTGATGGCGTGAGCCTTAACCCAGATGAAGTAGAAATACAATATGCCCACTGTAATCCACATCGAATGTTGCTAACTAATCAATTAAGTGGTAACAGACTGTATATTAATATGGGCAGTACGACATGCAATTATGACAATGTGCATGCATAATTATAGTTTTTCATTGATAATTATCATTTCTATTCGTACTAATTGCTCTACTCCTGCCTGTAGTACTCCTATAATGTTTAAAAATATCTTTCAGGCTTGACTTGACACCCCCTCTAAAAATCCTAAATCCTCCCTCACAATATATGCAGAACAGGTAGAGAAGCTGCCACAGCCCACACGCAATACAGCATGATTCCAGCTCTATCTCTGAGTAGTTCAAAGCAAGACTCACAGTGAAGCACACAAATCAGACAAACACAATAACAATTACAGTGATGATATTAATTTTAAATGATGTATAATAAATAATTAGCACTGATTAATCAGTATGAACACCATATTGAATAGAACCCTCTCAATAGTGGCAGGATAACTACAGTATGAATTTAAATTCAACAACAATCATCTTTAATTCAAATATTCACATGTAGGCTATTTTATCATGCGATGGTGGTGAGAGTTCTGTGCAGCATGGCATTAATCATATCCTTGTTTGTATAGGAACCACTGAGCTCCTGGTATAACTTACAGTTGTTTCTTAAACCAGTTCAACAGAAGTATATTCTCTTTCCTAATGGTTGGGTACTTCCTCACAAAGTATTCCATTACCATACATACACCCAATAGAAAATGAGGAATACCCAGAAAAATTAACAGAATGGGTGAGTACCACAGAGGTGTGTTTGGTTTCCAGATGACATTAGGTGATGAATTTGTAAACATGGTTGTTTGACTATATGAAAAATAAATATGCATTTATAACAAATAAATTACATACATTATTGTGGTATTAAGAATGCAGTGGTAGTGTGACTTTCTCTAAAACTGATTACCATATAGCAGGTTATTTTCAAACATCAGTTCCTTTCATATAATTAATTATGTAGTTTGCTTTATGAATTTGACACTTTATATGATTTTATTCTTAAGTGCATAATAATTTAATTTTGAATGCCTACAAATGGCAGGTTGAAACCACATAGTTATTAATGAACATGAATATTTCTTCTAATGACTGTTTATAGATATTACAAAAGTTTTCATCCCTGAAACCAACCCACTATAAGATACTTTATCAGTCAACTATACCTTTCTGGAACTTGAAAGACAGAGAGTACCAAAATATTTAATAACAGAGTGAGAAAGATCAATATATAATGCCGAAGTCCGCTGTACAAAGAATGATACATTGTGACAAATATAATAATTGTTACACAGACGTACCTTGTTTCATAAATGAAATAATAAATCCATTCATGATTTTTAAACAACGAATACTGTGTATAGTAGAGGATATAACAGAATAAAGCACAATATACTGATAGTTTACCCTGTATTTGGCAACATGTCGAATCGAATCTGTCCATTTAGTAAACTCTGTCAAATTTTCTTCACGAGATCCTTCTGTGATTCCATTATTAATAGCTTCTTTATGTTCTTCAGGGAATTCATGCTGATTCATAAAAATGCAAAATGGTGTAAAATGTGAATTATATGTAACGGTATTCTTAAATGCTGGAATACTTCCTAACACAACATACAAGAGCTGACATACCACTGGTTCATATGGAAAATATACTCGTGTAGGAGGAACAGATTCTTTCCCTTCTTCATTATACACTACTTCAATACGATATGAATGTGCTTTAAATTCCTCCAAATGTTTCTTCTTTTCAATGTTTTCATTGCTCTCATCCCACAGAGTAGTCCAAACTTTGTTTTGCTCAGAATTTAACCTCATTTCTCCTTAGTTTCATATAACAAAGAGAAACTAATGCCAGGAATATGGATACTATTATAACACATTACCTAGCTTTTGAATCGAGACTTCCTGAATGTCAGCCACCATACGAAATATGTGGTATGGCCCAATGGCTTGTGCCTAAATAGTACACACACAAATATACATGGATCAAGAGAAAGATAATATTATTCAAATAGTACTAAACTATATTGTAGGAACCATGTGGGCAAAGGGGGAACGTGCCTCCTTCCCACCCCCCAACATTTTGCTATAAATTATATCAGGAGCCCATAATGACATTGACCAGAAAGCGTTAGAGTAGGAGCAGCAGATGACGATGCCTTTAATTAAATTTGGTCAAACTGTCTGTCTTACTGTCTATTACTATTTTTAAAACCCACATGTATCCCACAACTTCGTTAATTATGGCATCTACACCTCAAAGATCTGCAGTAGTTATGAAATGAACATGTCAGGAGGCAGAAATGGTATCAGGAAAGTGAGAGCATGCTTTGTGGAAGCTGAGAAACAACTGTATGTCCTATTCAAGAGTGTTTGACACCCAATTCTTTTCTCTGTTTTACAGAAAATTTAGTCAATGTAGTAAAATTGGGTGGTAATCTGGCTCGTGTAGACTGTGAAGATGTTGCTAGAGAGACCATTGACAAAGTAGTAGGTAGCCTATACTGCAATCACTTCAATGACACTGAGAAGGCAATGATGTCAAACACTCTCGAATAGGACAAACAGTTGTTTCTCAGCTTCCACAAAGCATGCTCTCACTTTCCTGATAGTAGGTGACTCCATTTCTGCCTCCAGACATTTCATTTCATAGCTAACCCTGGAGATCTTTGAGGTGTAGACGCCATAATTAACGAAGGTGTGGGATACATGTGGGTTTTAAAAATAGTAAAAATAAGTTTTCAAGTACACAGAAAGGTAGATACACTAGTGCCATCAGCAACAATTGATAAATCACAAACCAATTATAGAGATATTTTTTTCTCAATACAATGTAATATTATATCTTGTTGTGATAATACCTGGTTTATGGTATATGTCATGAATGATGTACTACAATAATATGTGCACTTTCTGCATCCCTCTACATGTGTCCTCCCCTTCTCCCAATTAAGACACATGTTCCTATATCTATGTGCTACATGCAGTAATAACACAGTCTACATACAACCAATGATGTCTTATTTATGTGGTTTCAGTATTACAACATTACATGTACAAATATCACAAGAAAAGTTATTAATAAATTCAGCACACATAAGGCATCAAGGTATTAATAAAGCTGTGTCCTTCACTTAAAAAAAAGAAGTCAGTATTTTGTCGACGCTTTAAAATGATGTATCAAAAGTACATTTTATATCGTTATAACCACTGAACAAAAGGGATTAGAACATGGCTTATACTAGTACACTTGCTTTCATTTTTGCTGGTTTAGTATGCTTCCAGAGTATTGACTAAAAACATTAAGGACTGTTGGTGTAAATTAGGGCTGAAAGAAATGCTACTTTTAGGTATTCAGGTATTTATTAACCTCAAATGAATGAATATCTTCCACCATTTAATTTCGTTAAAGATTGCACGCATTTTGTTTCGTGGAAACATTTAATGAACAACCAAAATACCAAAAAAATACATTTGAATATGAAAATAACAAATGAATATCCAGATGAAACAAATATTTGTTTCAGCCCAGGCATAAATATCTGTAGAAGCTACTTATAGCAAAAGATATTTCATTCAAAACAAGTCATAAATTTATTTTGTGTAGTAAATGTATATCCTGTCATTTATTTTTCCAGGTATCCAGATTTTGGAATTGTTTATCAGTACTTCGAGTAGTGTGTGCATAAATCAAGCAATAAACTTAAACTTTTCAGTGCCAGTTCTACTCCCTATTTTCACATACTGCTTCAGGTCATTATGCTATCTCCATTCACAAGACTAATGACTCAAGAAGGTACACTAATTAGCTATGTCATTTTTGTATCAAGATGTGTAACTTACAATATCCTTGTAGTCTACCTCCCACTGGAACATGACTTTTACAATAACATTCAGATCAACATCTTCTGTAAAACCAACTATTAGATGAGAACTATCTTCATGTGTCTCTTCCAGTAATACTTGTAATAGTTCAATAGCTTTTAGACTCAGATGTTTCAGACTCTCTCTTTGCACTTTCAGTTTTTCTCTGACTTTATCAGGACCATCTCCTACTTGCTATGTAATAAAAATGTATAGATGATAAATGTATATAACTTATGCTATTGTAATCTGCACCATTACATTTTGGAGATTCTTTATTAATTGAATGCAGTTATCATCATCATTCAGTACTTTGCCAAGTAGCACATTGATAGTGTCAGTGATTTGACATTGAAACACTGCCCTTTGGTTGCCGTAGTGACCAGCACATGTTTCAATAAGAGCCTATACAAAAAAAAGCTTACAATTCAAAAAAAAAATAAATGAATATTGGCATCAGTGATTAGTAGGAATAAAGCAGGAATCAAAATTTACTTATCACCCTTGTCAACTGATGCCACAAGGTAACACAGAACCCTATGTAACCCTCATTATTATCAATAGATTGAATGTAAAATTATTGGTTTCCCTATGTATAAAACACATAGCCTAATTATTTTTTCCCCATTGCTATTACTGACACTTATTGTGTAAAAGTATGATATATTTTATGCACTCTGACTGAACACTGTTTAATATAGATATAACAAAAAACATACCTGAATAGCTTTTGTAAAAGAGGTCACTTCAGTATATGTAATAGAGGTCACTTCAGTATATGTAAAAGAGGTCACTTTAGTGAATCTTTCATACTGTTCAGTCAACACCTGTAATAGAACAGCAATCTTCTTCACAATGTGATGTTCCTAACAAAGAATTTCTCTTATATAAATAACATTTTTAAGGATTAGTTTACCTGGAGAGAGGTTTCTTGACCCTGAAGAATTTTTTGCATCTTCTTGTTTTGTCCATCACAAATATTAGAGATACAATCGAAAACAATACAAATTCTTCGTATATTCTCGTGAAAACAGTCATCCTGCATTTGGCAGTAGTATTCAGTGCATGGATTTTTACATATTAAAAAATTTCACAATTGGGCTCGAATGTGTACTTACTATGTTTCCAGCTTCCTCAATGACTGAGGAACGTCTATGTCTCACTCTTTCTTGTACTATATAATATAACAACAGTGGTTTATATTATATTACAAGTATGTATAACAAAATATGATAATACATTAGCAATTTTTATTGCAGTAACAGCAAAATGTTACAGGATATCCAAACTGGTTAACTATTACCTTCATGTCTGCCATCTGTTTGTTCACCAGAAAGAGACTCATAAGAGGAGTTTGTTGGTCTATGTGATATAAAACATAAAGTGCATACTATACAGGTGTATAATTCTGTTTCAGGACAAATATTACTTGTACAAGTAACCTGCAACCAAATACTAAATATCTTTAAAATTCTAATTGTCACAATAATAATTAACCCTCGCTTGCGTAGGTGGAGTGGAGAGTTCATCTGGTGTTCTGTCTGTCTGTTTGTCTGTCTGTGTATGAACAATATTTCTGGACAACTAACAATATCAGGACTTAGATTGAGGCACCAAAAGATGTGAAATTATACAAGGATCAAAATAAAAGACAGGCTTCGGTTATAAAGTTATAACAATTTTTACAACTCACGATTGTCGTTTCATCACTTTCAGAAGACTTCTGGTAGCAAACAAGTACATGGAAACATAACTCATCTTGTCTGAAGGCTATCACTGTCGAATCACAGCTTGAAATCAAGTACAGCTGAAGTAGTGGCTGCTACAACATCGAGCTAGTTCTAAGCTTTCTGCCATGACTGTCAATTTCTAGCTCCACCTATTTATTTCATGCACATGATTGAAACCACACACACCTACAGACAAAGTGATTACAGTAACCCTCTGCTCTGCCTAGTACATGTTTCACGTCTTGTGTTTTATTGTCTTATACTCCAAAAGCCTGTAAAACACACCAAGACATGTCTCATCTCCCATTTTGTAGCAATTATAATTAAAAATGTGTGATATGGCTAAAAAATAGTATTGTGTATTGCTACCAAAAATATCGGATACGATGCTGTATCCTACTAGTTGTATAATGATATTTGAAACAATAATTGAAATGCTTGTAAAATGTAAACAAATGTCCTGTTTGGTTGTAGTTGTCAAAAAATGGTTAAAGAAATCAGTCAGAGTCATGCACAATAGCTTGTTCTAATTGCTTTTAGGTATAAATTGGGCAAATTAGAAAACTCAGGTTTACTAAACTGCCCACACCAGTGTAGTGAATAAGTAGTGATGCATGCAAAAGTATCATAATGACTATTCCAATAATAAAACCACTTTGTCGGACCCTTAGAAAATATGACCGTGGATACGAAAATGTAGTCATTTGTCAAATAATAATTTTGTCAACACTTATGTTTAAATGCTCAATACTCAGCCATTGCACAGGAAACTAACTAAATTTGGAATTTAAGTACTGCAGTAGATGGTCGACCTGGATACCAGATTTTTATGGCTACTGTACACAATTGTTGAATAATGACAATTTAAATATAAGTGTTTGACAAATGACTGATTTCACATCCACAGGCACATATACATTATGTAAACACTGTACATAATATTATACTAGACACAGTATAAGAAACATTAATACATCTTGAAATCCGTAGTTGATTTCAACACAATCCCACCTTGAGACTTCAAAAACAGCAATGACATTCTCTAATAGTTTATATACCCTTTCACAAAAGACTGACTCCCTACTAGAGATACACTTCAATATTTCATTCTGAGCATGTTGGTTTGCATTATAAGTCAAGTGTTTTAACAGTCCCAGGACGTGTAATGCCACTTCATCATTAACATGATCAAGATGATCCAAAGCCTAAATTTGAAATGGTAGTTATACAAAAGGTTATTATAAATAACACTGTACAATTTACCTTTTTGTGAACATTTAGATCGACAAATACATTTTGCCACTGTTCAATAATTTCAACAGCACTGTAATAAGATAACATGTAAAACATTTGAGTATCAGATTTACATTTAATTCCTCATAAATAGTTGCAATTTGTAAACCTTTAAGCTTAAACTGAAATTACACATTGTGAATTTAGACAAACAAATATTACTTTACTAGTTTCCTGTGATTTCAGAATAACAAATACTAACCAATTATGTTCATTTTTAGGGTCGGGAATAAGGCAATGAAGAAAACCAGATAATGACTGCAGTATGTTAATCAGTAGTTTATCATATGTAGCTTTTTCTTTACTATCAAGAGATTCTTGCAACTGTTTGTGAAGAATCCTGCAAGTAAAATATAATGGTCATAACATATATCTTATTTGTCTAGTACTATATCAGGTTTATAATCACCAAGCTTGAAGGCTACATGCAGTCCTGAGGGTGAGGTATTATAAGCCTGATATTGCACAAGTGGGAATGAGGTAACTAATATATTTCCAGCATTTCAAAGCTTTTTGCCAGCACTACAAATATTCCTGTACATTCATCCATAAACCACAGTAAAATGTATGGTCAAAAGCTTTCAAGTCATGACATAAATAATTATATATGCATATTCATGATTCAGTACAAAATGACCAAACACATAAAATTCCAAATATGTTACTGTTCTTTGCTATAAAGATTATTCAAGTGCCTTTTGGTCACACTACACAAACGGAAGAGGCTTTTACTTCCTTACTTTTACAAAAAATCTTAATTGTTGATATTCAAACAAACACTGGTTAAGATTATCACTAGGATTCTGTACTATGTTCTGAGGTCATGATAAGTTTCATTTACCCTAATAAATTCACTAGAGATGTCACATTCTTCTTCACCTGATCCAATTGCTCTGGTGTGTGATGACTGCAAAAAAATGTATAATGATATATATTGCCTGATAATTCTTCTCAAAAGATCTTAGGTTAAAGTACTATCTATCCATCATTACATGCACAGTACATACATGTACATAAAACGAATTAGTGCATTAATGATGTATGTAAAATTTGACTAACCCAAATTCTTCAGAGGTTGGAAGGGGTGTAGGAAAGAAAATCGTCAAGAACTTCTGAAACCCAGGAAACTTTGGAAACAGATTGTCTATATATTCACACACACAAAAAAAAATTTGTGCATATTATATTATTATATCAAATATGATTATAATTATATATTTATGTTTATTGTTAAAATGAATATGCATTATTCTGATCTGATATTTACTCGTCATTTTGGCCTTGAAATTTATATATTTATTTAATATTTGCACATGTGCAGAGACGGAATTGTGGCTCAATATAGAAGCAGAGAGGTTTCTAGCTTACTTGTCAATATGCTGCAAACACTTCATTAACACATTGACCTGTAAGCAGCTTCATTGACCTGTAAGCAGCTTCATTGACCTGTAAGCAACTTCATAATAAACTCCAGTTGACATCAAGCTGAGTGTAGCGAATGATGACACTTTTTGACTACCTCAATTCGAATCCAGATATCATTTGGAATGTGGTGTTGGCATTGCAGATGTTCTTAAAGCACAAGTGCAACTGTCTTGCATTTACTAAAATGGCTACTATTTTATTGCAAAAAATGTATTCCGTTTTCCGATGACTATGTATTAATAATTGTTGCTGGCACTAGTGTCTCTACCTTTCTGTGTACTCAAAAACTGGAGCCTGAAGAAACTGAAGTGCTCTTTCAAGGTTCTAAATGATGACTTCCTCATGTCTGAAACTCAACAACTTATATACTTGTTAAAGATTCTTGCATCATCTTTATACTGTTTTTCTGCTATATATAACAGTTATTAGCAGTTTCACGTTCTTCCTGAATTTTCATGCTGGTCTGTAGCTTGAGCATGCATTCTTTTATGCCCCATGCATATTAATTGACTGAGACCGGGGCAAAAAATTCAAGAAGCAAATCTGTGAAATGTTTTACCCCATACATTTCCCACTATACGGTACAGACCTTCTTTGATACAACCTAACCACAAATAGGAGTTTGATGTCACTACCATGGTATATATATATACATGTACATATATATCAGGGGCACATGAACAGAAGGAGCATATATCAGCAATATATATTCTGTGTCAACCTTTGAATAAACCTACTTAAGATAATGATATTCATAAAGTTCTAGACATAAACAAACATGTCCCATTGTGTAGCCCTGCTACAAAATGGCTGTAAACTACTGTTAAAGAGAATGTTTTGTCGAGTGAGACAGAAGGTAAAAGAGCGTAGGAAGAATTATAATGAAATGTGCAGTGTTTTTTGGTTTTTCTTTATGAAAGAGAAATTAAAGTGAAAATTTATATCAAGTTGGAGGACACATTTATAACTGTACTAACAAACTACTGCTTTTTGACTGTTAAAGATGTTGCTGCTTCTGCTAACAACAATTTTGCTGTATAGCTTCTAGATATTTAAAAATAACTATATTTTCACATGTCTCGTGGTGGAAGGAAGCTAGAAATGTTGAACTAAACATCTTTACTGGATTTAACCCAACTTTTCCTTTTCCCTAGCTTAAAATCGTGGCACAGATTTGACCGAGTCATCCACATTGTCAGTCACTTAGCATCTCCACCTTATGATTGTCCATATGTGACTATTAAGTGCATTAAGTTCGTTTGACAAAGGTTGACACAGCATTTAATGATTTTATATAGTAGCTGTATTCGGCTGGGCTCATGAGCCATATATAACCTGAGTGATGTAACCCAGAAAATCATGAATAGATATTAACTTTCAGCTTGCTGGTGATATGGTTTAAATGTTTGTCATTTGTAGGATTATATACACAACATATTCGTTTGCATATACTTGAGTCATGATATATTATGTCTTCACAACTCACAAGTCATTACAGTTTCCTTTTATTAAGCATTGCATGATTACATGCCCCAAATACATTACATGTACAAGTATGTTATATACATTTACCTGGATCAGGTTCTTTAGAACAACAGGCAGATTCGAAATTCTTAAGGTAACATTTGAATTTGTCATTCAGAGTCTCTTCCTCAATGCATTTCTGTTCTTTAGGAGTCTCTTCATCACTTAACAATTGCAACTATAGAAATTAGTAATATATTGATAATTATTACTATAGCATACATAATTATAATTATACAGCAAGTGATTCACAAAAATATTAATACTACAAATAAGACGTTCTTGACCTACATGCATAAAAGTGATCATGAATGCAAGTACGTTTCCTCACTGGTGGTTTTCATAAGTGGGAATAATAACAAAATATATTTGCTAATCTCATCTCGCGTAGAAAATAAAAGCAAAATACATAGAGGATTATGAAGTGCTGATGGCTGTCTAGTTGTCATAGCTCAGCAGTGAGGACAATGGTGGCTGAGGTTGGTTTGATCAGCATTTTTTTCACTTTCATTTTTCAGCCTTATTAATTACAATTTAAAACATAATCTGTAGCTACAGACCACCATGGTCACAATTATACTATAGTGAATAGCAGAGTTATCTCTTTCGTAAACATATTTTCAGTTATAAACAAATCTTACTTGAGGATCATAATCAGATTTCAATTGACATAAACTTTCTTTCCAGAATTTTACTTGAGATTCAGTTGTAAGAAGGATTTGACAATTACCTTCAACTAATTCCTGTGAATAGTAATGTGAAACATATAACAAATATATGAGAGCAGTAGAAGAGTTATGGTATCAACGTGATGTGGAAAAGAAATGCGACATCACAGATATCTTTTACTGTCAGCAAAATATACACAACTAATGTAAACTATTAATAATTATAGTGCAAAATAAAGTGCTGCAAATCATTTGCATCAGAAACCAATTATAATAGATACTCACAGCAACTGCACTTCCTAGGTCATTAAGAATGGTCTTATGATTTTCTTCCAATGGTTTAACACTGAGCTCATCTTCATCAACACATTCCTGGAATTCTGCACAGAATGTAGAAAACAGAGGAACTATGCCTTCCACAATGTATTGAAGTAAAGTGCTAGTATATATGATCTGATCTTTTGTGCTAATGATCTCTCTGTCATCCTTTGGTTTACGACGTCTATTAATATACATGACTTTATGTTCTTCCCATTCCTGAAAAATGTAAATATCAGGATTTTGTTTCCTACATGTACCTCTCACAATGAAGTGATTCAAGTAACACACTACGCATTTTAATTAAATATCATACAATGCAATATTAAATTTTTGTAATATTATTTAACAGTGTACAATGTAAAGCATTTGAAAATAGCGTTAGTTTGAAAATCTGCTTAACGCATTTTAGCAAAGGCCAGATCTTCTATGCATGTGAGCTACACATGTACTGTAAGATCATATTTAGCTCTGCTATACCTGCGTTTGCTAAAATGTGAAAATACTGATACTAATACCATGAAGTTGACAAATGTTTATATGTACTTCATTATGCCAATCACTACACACATAAGAAAGAATAAAATATAATATTTAACATAACTGACCCTGTAACTAAGATGTTGAGAGAAGAGAACTCTCATTTTAATTTTCACAAAATCTACTAATTCTTCATCTTTAGTTTCTCCATCTTCATCTTTACTTGATGCCTCTTGCAGAATTCTATTGAATTCAGTAATCCATTTAGTAGTGTCCTTAAAATGATCCCACAACTCCCTGAATAAAAACAGAATTACTGTTACACTATAACTGTTACTTCACGTGTAGATAACACAAAATATAACAAGGATATTGACTAAAAGTGGTTAATTCTATTCACTGCTTAGTGTTTGGCCTTACAGTATTATGATACCAATATGGAAATAAGTCAAAGAGATCATGCAGATTAATTAATTAATTAAGGTATTAATTAAAATGTAATAATTAATTAATAGTAATATGTCATGCAGTATATCAATATTCAGAAGCTAGTATATTGTAATATAATGTACAATGAAGCGTTGCAATGTCATATTGACATTTGTTTCAGTACTAGTACAGATGATCATCATAAATGATATTCATACGTTGCATTTCCAAATTCTACAACAGCTTCCAGTGACTTTGTTTTTGTGTTTAGATATCCTTCTTTAAGTAGAAAAAGAAATGGCATCTTCTGTTTAATAGGAATATCAGGATGAGCTATGATACTAGAATATGAAAGAACCAGTTAAACAAAGATCAATAATTATGTACATGCATAATTATAATTATGTATAAACACAAGAATCATTCATATTGTGGTAGTAATAGGTAAGGTTTCATGACTAGTAATTTTTATATTCATTTACCTAACGTTTCAATAACCATTTTATTGCAATTACAATTTTCAGTTTCTGCACTTGTACAAAGATTAAAACTTTAATACTAAAAAGTGTTCAAATAGCTGCTAAACGAATAAATATTTGAATATTAGCTGAAGCCTTACAATTAGCACATAACTAAATATCAAATGATGTTTGATATTCACCTTACAAGCTTCTGAAAGGGGAATATATGTCGACACTCATCTTCAGCATATTTGTGTTCTCCTTCAGCACACACAGCCAACAAATAAGCGATATTCAGCATTTTTTCTATTTTTATCTTGTTCTTCTGAAAATGAAGACATACAAAGTTTAAAATCTCTATTGGATGTACATATAATTTGTAGTGTCTTTACTAGTGACAATAGTAATACTAGTTATAGAGGCCAATGAACCACACTTGAAATAAATTGCAAGTTTTAAATTCATTACATCAAGCCTTCAACAACTCAACTGACTGTATTTCACACTCCTAGATATTTACACTGAATTCATATGATAATAAACTTTAAAACAATAATATAATCAAATTTTTAATACTAATAAGACATTGATTCAAACAAACTTCTAAATGGAACCTACCCCAATGAGTATTTCCTCTGGATCCCATTTCTCTTCATAATGATGATGAAAGTGTTTTACCAATAATGATGTAATAAATTCTTGATGATTCTTCAGAAGTAGAGAAGGGAACTTTTGAACCTGGAGTACGGAATTTCATAAGATATGAAAGTATTTACAAATGCTATCGGTGCCATTTCAAGACATCTCAGAAAAGAAAAACAGTGCATACCTTCATCCATGCTACTAGAGTAGTGATGTACTCAGTATACTCAGGATTATCATCTCTCATAGCCAACCTGAATATTCTTCGTACAACAAAAACTGGTAGTTGACGACATGCAGTAATGTTATCAGTTAGTACCTACACAACACAATAGTATTCAAAACCTGGTATAATGATAACATGTTACTCTTACCTCTGTTAGGAGATGTGCAACAGATGAGATGGCAAGCTTACCTTCCAACAAATCTGTAAACCTTTCAAACACAAACGGTTTAATCTATAGTATAAAATGAGTTAACAAAATGATATTACATACATAATAATTTCATTATTCTGAGTAATTATTTATATTCTTACTAATCATACCTTATCATTGTTTCGTACAGCCCTCACTAAAGCATCACAAACCATTTTTATTATACACTCTTGCCTGTCTTCATTTGATGAACAAAATTTGATAACATAGTTTAAAAAGGCACCAAACACACCTGAAGTAGAATAAGAAATAGCATATTAGACTGTAAACATCTTCTCAGACTCTTCAACAATGAAAGTTGAAACAACATAAGCAGTCATAACCTGATATATATAATACACAATACCAGATAATAATTTAACATACCAGTAGAGAATACAATCTCTTGTCTAGTAGTATGTACAATTGTCTCATCAGCTAAATTGTTTCCAGTTTTTAATGGATCTGGTATGTATCCACAATCAAACACAACTTTATTTGTAAATCTCTCAATTTCTGAAATGTAAAATCTATGATTCATATATTAAACACACAGTTGTTTAAAGATAATTCATAAGGCTAGACCTTTTAGGGAGGTGTTATCTACATTCATTTGAGCCCTCACTAAAGCATCACAAACATAGTGGATGGTAATGGAATCTGGTTGCGTGCACTTGTGAGTTACCAAAACATTACTGTCAAAACTAAACATGCTAGAAATCTGATGAGTTACTAATAACAGTTTAATAGTTGCTGTTGTGGGATTACGATGAGACTTTGGTTGCGAGAAAACATATCAACAGATATCTCACAGTTTGAAAACAAAAATTTCTAGTTTGGCACTAATTGAAACCAAGTGATTGCAGTGTAAAAATGAATGCACTCATGATGCAGAACCTTGCCACAAGTGCAATTGCAAAACAATTATTACTGACAAGAAAATAATTACAGACAATGTTACAACTTACAGTACATATTATTAACATTCGTTATCTGTGAAATTATCTATAGAGCAAATTAGTTTTGTGGCTTCAATCACATGTATAAAATGGGAGCTAGAAATTAACCATCATTGGCAGAAAAGCTTAGAATCAGTGTTTGATGTTGCAGCAGCCACAATCTCAATAATTATTGTTCTTGATTTCAAGCAGTACTTCGTCAGTGACACCATTCAAACAAGTTGTGTTTGCATGTTTGCCGTCAGAAGGTTTCTGAAAGTTGTGAAATGTCATAACTTTGAAACAGAAAGGTTTTAGAAAAGCTTGTCTTTTATTTTCATAACTTAAAGTCTGTTGGTAGCTTGATCAAAGATCAAATGTTGTTAGTCAGACATTAAACAATTACAAACCCTCTACTCCGCCTACACAGCCAAGGGTAAACGAACTGCACAGAATCTTCATCACAATGTATGCAGGAATTGACCAGTTAGTTATCAGCATCACAAGTGCATGTGCATTCAGCTGACTATATTAATGTTATTGAAGATTTTTTTATTTTATTTCAAATAAAAAATACAAAACTTATAAAATAAAATGACATGTATAATATTCTTTCTACTTCTGTTATATGTATTCTAACCTTTTGCAAACTTTATATAGCACAAAACATCCAAACAAGATGTATAACAGCCAAACCTAGTCCCATCTTACCCCACCTAGTCCCAACTCCCAAGTTACCCAAAAATTAGTCTCGTGTGTGCAGAACAAGAGAATTCGAATTTGTCAAGGGACACAATGTTTTTGTATGTTTAACCACTGGGTTTTGGGAAGTCATTATGTTACATCATTCTGCCAATGCTGTTTGATATATTAAAAGGCTATACTTCTCCATACACGATAGTACTTATAGTTAGTCCTTTGGATGCTATCATCACACATCAAGTGAATCATTGAAATACATGAAAGGATTTGTAGGCTGTTCTTGTGAAGAGTAGCAGCTAGTGATCTGAAATTATGGCCCAGATAGCTGGGTGCAAGTTTCATTTTATCTTTACCAGCCTGGAACATCATAGACTACAAGAAAACAATGCTTACCTTCACCAAAGTGAAGAAAGAAAGGTAGGAGAAGCAACAGACATCAATAATGATTTTGTCTTTCAGGAAATATATTAATTACAATACCCCTACTCATGCTATATCAGATTTATAATCACCTCACCCTTGGGCCTATGACCCTCGTGATCGGTGATTATAAATCTCATATAGTACTCGTAGGCGTGTTGTAATGTATATACATATATATATATAATATAACATTGATAAACCTACGATCGTTAGCATCAATTGCTTCTCCTTGAAGTAACTTCAGAAGAATTCTGACTGGTGTAGCACTATCTTTATCTTCTTGAAATGTTGCATAGTTTACATACACAACATATTTTGACAATGACTCCTCATGGACAATATAAGCTAATTGTGAACGCTTGAATAGATGACTTTCTCCCTGAAATAGTTGTTGTATTATATATAGAGAAACAAAACAAGTTACAACTATTATGATTGTATCGTTATAATATACCTGATAGAGGTCAAACAATAGTTTGGCAGAGGACAGACAAAGAGTCTCGTTATCACACTGTAGTAACCTAATCAGGTGATTTTGTAGACTGTCTTGTTGATGAGTTTGGAATTCATCACTTGTATAAATATTGAAAGGTTTGTAAGTATCATCATCACCATACAACAACGAATTCATTCTTTGTCTTGCTTCATCCCTAAAAAGTAAAGTATAATATCACATCAACAGGTATGGAAAATATGGTATAGCACTGTCTTTATGCAGGGAATTAAAAGCTCATCATAAGTTAGAATATTTTTGTGTGTAATAGCAATGTAATGATCCTTCAATTGGCATAATTTATATTGTTCATATTGTAGTTCACTTACCTTAATCTCTGGCAGACATGGGGTCAATTAAAATGCAATATATTACTATTACATTAAAAATCAGTATAATTATTACTGTTACCATAATTTCCTAAGTTAATGTAATGTATTACTAATACTATTACCTTAAGAATCAGTAGATTACTATTACTATTACTGCCCAAGTCAGTGTTACTGTTATGGATTACGGTAGTACTCTCTATGTAGGGATATATAGCACGGAAAAAAAAAAGGCCGCCCATACATTTCAATTGCAAGTGATGACCTGAAATCTCTGGTAATATATATAGTTTTAATGCACACATACCTGATCATATCTAGTGTTTTTATGACTACCTACATCTTCTAGATGGCCAAAGACTGTCGTTATGGTAGAAAACCGGCGAGTGGCAAAACTGGCAAAATCTTCATATTATTATCAGGCAAATCATTTTTTTGTTTGTTGAAATATCACAACGATTCTAGCACCATTCCAGTCGCATTTATAGTAAAATTCTGGTCTACAAGTATCGAGATGATATCTACAGATACTATGAAAGACGACAGTCTCAACGACTACAAAGATTTGATCTCGAATTGGACGCCATCTTCCTAAGAGGAATTTAATTACGCATGCGCATTCGTGTATTCAGAACATGGAAGCTGAGTGCTTGTTGCATAAGCATAGTGATAACATTTGTGAGCAAACACAATTTTATAATAATGAATATAATAATTATTAGCATAGAGGTTTATTACCTTAAGAATCAGTAGATTACTATTACTATTACTATTACAAGTCAGTGTGGATTACTATAGCATAGAGGTTTCTTTGAAATTCTTAAACTAAATGACCATGGTATTTAATGTTCGTGAGTTTCTCACAAACAGAATGAGTAAGTCTGCACCTTTCTGGCTGAAAAGATTTCCCTCCAATACTAAAAAGTCTCTCCACTGGCCCTACTATAAATGAACATTTTACCAATTACAATTACTGTTATTACATGTATTACCTTGATATGGAGAATGTATATTACTGATAGCTTGACTGTCTATTACTATTCCTAATGCTATTACCTAATTACTTATTACTATTACTAATACTATTACCTTGAAACACGTAATCTTATTACTATTAGCTATTACTATAAGCCCATGTCTGATTTCTGGCTTAACAGGCATTTATATAGAGGAGGTTAGATCAAGATTACTAGATTCACTTAGTAAATGCTCTCATACTAAACTCTATCTGATTATCAAAGTGTAGTAACAAGAAACATAATAAACAATGGAGGTTATGAGTTATGAGCTACAAAGTAAACAAGATATATGGAGAGAATGTATCTCTATGATTCCTTTTTAGTGTTGTACTGAATTCTGGTTTTCTCAGTTATGTCTGAAACTATTATAATTACTTGTTATGGCCCGTAGGGCTATCCCTATAATTACTTTCCACGGGGTTTAATGTATATATATATATATATATATATGTTTGTGTCACTTGCGCGACTATGCGTTGTATACGTAGTTAAGGAAGTTGCGTCATTCCCGGGGGGCTCGGTCAATTAATGGGCGTAGCGCGTAAAAGAACGCGCGTTCGAGGCTCTTCGAGCTACAGACAAGCCAGGAAGATTCAGAAACTGCTAATAACTGTTGTATATAGCAGAGAAACAGTATAAATATTATGCAAGAATCTTTAACAAGTAAGTATAATAAGTTGTTAAGCTTCAGATATTAGGAAGTCATCATTTAGAACCTTGTAGGAGTACTTCAGTCAGTTCATCAAAGATCTGTGTACTTAGACTGCAATCAGGCTTACACTTACTTCTTCAGGCCCCAGCTTTCGAGTACACAGAAAGGTAGAGACACTAGTGCCATCAGCAATGCTTAATACTTAGTCATCACAAAGCAAATATAGGGATGTTTTTTTTTCTCTATATACACTTGTTTTTCTATTCCTTCAAGGTTCTTGTATAACCTTCGCAAAGGGTTTTCAACAATAACAGCTATTAGTTACAGTTCCAACAAGCCCCTTTCTTACTGCCGGCCTGTATATTCATTTTAGCAACATACACATTAATCGACCAAACCCCCAAAATAACACAACTTCATAACTACATATAAAATGCACACATGCACATGACACAAACATATGAATATACCCCAATGAAAAGAAATCAGAGGAATGGCCCTGTGGCTACAATAACCAACAACATCTAGGGGCTCATGCTTGCCCAAAGACATATTAATTCCGACAATACTAATGTTATCCCATGGTGACTTCTCAAACAGTGTTTGTTAAACTAATTTGTGACTAAAATATTTTTAATCAATACCTAGTGATAGCTACATTCATTACACAGTTCCTATAAACGCATATCAATAACTAACAATCATTATGGTATCTGTTTTCTACATAAACTAACAATCAGAAAACTCACTCCCTAATGACACAGTCCATATCAGTAGATAATTTATATTCTTCATTTACAAATCTTCGAAGTCCTGTTTTTGGGGGAGTAAAGTCATCAGGATGTATGTCATCCACAAAATAGAAGTAGTCAGATAGAATTCTCTGTATAGTGAGCACATATAAAACTACTAATGTTATGAAATCCATTACATTAATTATCATCAGAATATGAATTTGAAAACCATTAGAAATGGGTACTTATTAACTAAACCTATAAATTATTATTGTGAATTCCATTTGATAATTCAGACAATGTCAGACATATCATATATGAATAAAGATTTAGTTACTCAGTTCTACTTACCGCAGTAGACAGGTGGTATGTTTGCCTCAGGAAATAATGTAATATTTCTACAGCCCTGTATAATTATTTTTAAAAATATAGCAATTTAGAAATAATAACATGATGATGAGTACTCCTTACTTTGCTTGCAATTTGAAGATGACTTGTTTAAATTCTAAAAACAAGAGCAAAGGCAAATTCAAATTTGCAATGATTTATAAAAAAATTATAGATTAGAAATTAAAGAGAGACATGTTTAGAAATTTACATCATCTGAGATTTGAACATAGGAACTTCCGATGCTAGTTGGATATTCTATCATATCACCTTAGTTACTGGAGTGAGGTAGATATTCTATCATACCACCTTAGTTATTACTGGAGTCAGGTTAAGAAAGATAATTTCATATAATCTCTCCTACTATAGATCATTTGAGGCAAAGTCAGCTGTGTCACTAATCATGTTATTTTCAACTTTTCTAAATTTTCATTTGTGAATAAATAGAATAGTTTCTTCATGCATGTAAGTATGCAGCAAAATTGGATCCAAAAACTGAGCCCGTTGGGATAACATAACTACAAATATGTTGTGTATGTGACATAAGCATGTTTCTGTCATGCATGTCAACTGACTAATAATATCGAAATTAGTAATCAGCTTCTGGAACTATACTGTTGCTATACACAAAGATTTGCTTGGATACTACATTCTGCATGTGTTTCATGGTAGAGGGTGGTTATATACATGTACCTCAGTATGATTTCTACTGAGTTCACAAACTGAGGGCCAAAGGCATGAGGTTTGATAAATTCAGTAGAAACCTTTACTTTGATGCATGTCTTATACATAAATATTATACCCTGTGTAAAACAATCGCAAAAGCCCTGCATAGTCATCTGGAAACACTCCAATAAATCTAGCAAATATCTGGTAAATTGAAACTGAACTGCATATAAACTATATGAAAAGCAGGACAAGAGTGATGAAGATATCTGATAGTTGGCTTACACATAAATACACAATCTTTGTCACAATAAATAGTCTACTCAAACAACATAAACTATTACCTGTTGATTGTACTTCTTTCTTTAAAATATGAATGAGAATCTCAATAACATCTTCAGGGTCTCTCCAGTAAAACCCATATGAAATAAGACATTCTAATACAATTAGTCTCTGTATTATCAGTTTTTCTCCAGCTTCAATATCAGAGTTCAATCTCTGCATAAATAAATGTGCACATTTAAATAACACTATATATATGTACTAGATGATCAATTTTATGTTAATTTAACAATTCATTTCAATACTCACCTCTCTTCATGCATGGTTATTCATGTATGGTTATTCATGCAAGGTTATTCATGCATTCTGTACATGTACATACTAAACCATTTTATAACATTAATTTGTCTGGTTGTGAAACTAACATCAATTCTCAAGGATTCATGAATTTTATCTTGGATTTTGAGCATTTCTTCCTTATGTGATATAATATCAATTATTTCCGCTATAGCAGATTGAATAACAGGATCAAATGGCTTTTCCACAAAATGCTTTTTTGCCTGCAAATAATAAATAAATAATTACAAAAAAGATTTAAAATTTTAAGAAAAGACAACACCAACCATCTATTGACTCACATAGATGAACCAAATGTTCTCTAAATCAGTACCACACTCTTCAGTCGTTTTATCAACCAGTGTAGAGACAAGATATGTGAAAAATGCAGACTGCACATCAGACTGAACAACAGGGTCGAACCGTTTATATTCAGTGCATTGGAGAGCTTCATTAAAAGTCAGAATCTTCTCATCTTCCACAAGTGTTTTAATGGATCTAAGATTCACTCCCTAAGATAGGATAACTATAATAATATATTTTACAGTTAGAAGTGACCTGTTTGCAAAACCAGTGAAAAATAATTTAAAAACAAGAAATTCTCACTATTTATAATAGAATATAAGTAATTTAGGCTGTAGAAAGAACTGCTCTTCATTATTGTAACTAAGTACACCAAGCTTCCAAATGGACCAAACATAGTCAAATGAAGGCCTCTGTTGGCAATTATTTGCTCTGCAAATGTATCTCTGTCAGTAGCTTCTAAATAGTTCTGTTTTTCAAATGTAATATTGATCAAAGATGCCCATCTAGTACGGACATCTAGTAAATGTATGCATCATGATTACCTTGCATACATTAGCAAACAATCTTATCTGAGGAATGAGAAACTTGTCATCGTTTGGAGTTTGCTATATTTAAAAGAAACAGTCAAATATACATGTATATGGATGATGTCATGACAATACAGACTCATACAACAACACTCACAAAGATACATATTATATGCATTATTATTATGTTCTGACTATTAGTGTTCTCTTGGAAATTTAACATCACAATATTTGTCTTACAATCTTAGGATCATCAGTTACAAGCCTTCTGGGGCCACCAGAAGTAACTCCAGGTTGGTAAATTAATAACACTTCAACCAAAACACTGCATGGTGACTGTATTTTTTGTTAAACGTTTGGAGGAAGCAATTTTCATATGAACACCTGCATTTAATGCCAGCTATTCAATCATTAAAAAGGGATGCTACTGAACATTTAGTATTCATCGATACCTAATTCATTTATCTATACAAAATGGCTGAATAAAATTTGTTTCCTCCAAATGGTCAATTTTCACAAATATGATGACAACATATATCATTCCAAAATCATAAGCATAAAACTATAAGTTGTAATAATAAAGCGTAAAGGCCAAATAGACTGTAAACATATTCTGTGCAAGTACTTAATCATGTGAATACAGGTAAACAATTTAGGTAGTGTCACATACCTCTGGTCTGATTAAAATCACATTTTCTCCTTCCAGATTAACTTTGATAAAAACACCCTATAAAAGATAAGATAATTTAACAATTTCTTTCGTGTTTATGGAGAGGTATATAATGCATATTGTTTAACATATCACAAAGCATAGTTTATATCATATTAGTCTAGCCTATAATATTTAATTTAAATTATTCGTATCATAATAATAATTTGCAAGAAACAAAAATTGTTGAGCAAACGTTTCATCACCTAGGCTATCAACGCAGTGAGGTAATTTATGAAAACACATCTTAATATATTCCTGTTTAATTATTAGAATAGCAAAAAATTATTCTTAAAAGTGAATACATTTCAATTTACGGTATTTCTTAAAATATTTCAATTTTGCTCTTACATTGCTATAACAAGGTATGATTATCTTCTCTAACACTTTGTCTACAGAAAAAAAAGAATAGATATATTCTTAAATTAAATTTATTGTTAAATGGAAACTAGAACCATCAAACACTGAATATGAATAACAGTAGAAATTACATGAAGCTATTACATTACAAGTGTCCTTAAACTTACTGCAACATAAGATCATAGCTTCTGTAGCTAACAGGTGGGGATTAACATGTACTTCATGGTACCATGAAGTGTGTTATTGAAAAGCAACAAGTAATCTGTAGTGTACTTGTTACAGATATGCATTTGATGTCACCAGATGGTATGTTCACTGCAGTCAATGTCTTGGAACCAGTTTCTACAGATATCATATCAGATGAAAAGGAGACAACCATTTCTGCTATAGGTCACACTGTTGGGTACAAGGCAGCTTCTGGTGATGATAGTAACTTGGGAAATGAGATGAAGAAAGCATTGATAGGAAAAACAGAATTCTTCAGCTTTTTAGATCAACATTATACATCACAGAAAGTAGAAAATGAGTTGGCTTTCTACTTTCATTTTCCTGTATCCTCTACTGAACAAAAAAAAACTAAGGAGTGGTGGGGAGGGATGATTCTCCATTTTAGCCAAGTTAGCTAGGTAATACTTATGTATATGTGTAACTAGTAATGCTCAGATTTAGCATGCATTAATTTTAATGAATGTCTGAGTCTGGTCTAATATGACTAATAAATATATAATGAAAAGTAATGGTGATTAACCCAACTGCCACCTTAAAACAGTGTGATAATATGATATTGCATACCACCTTTTGCTACAAATAGATCACAATGTTCTATACTTTACGAACCTTGAATAGTTCTGTCTGGTCGTCCTCTGGTACCTGATAAACATACAGCACTCAGCAACTCAAGAAAATCTGAATCCTTAAGGAATTAGAGATAATTACAAATTCTGTTTTACTAAATAATTATTTAAACAACTAACAATGCAAGCAGGATTATTCTCATACTTAGTGATCAACTGCACTGCAAGTTCCCTTTTCTTGTCACTGGGAAAACTAATGATAAAAAAAAAAGAACAAACTATTTCACTCCTGGAGTATGTACATGTAAGTATCCATTAAAAATTAGTCTGAGATAGTAATAAACTACTAGAAGACACAAAATTAATAGTACATAATTATAATACATGCTGTAGTTATATAAACATTTTCTAAAACCCTAATTTATTAATAGTTGTAGTTTGGGGTTTTACATCCTGTCATTCACCACACCCATTAAATTCATTTGAACTATCCATTAAAAATTAGTCTGAGATAGTAATAAACTACTAGAAGACACAAAATTAATAGTACATAATTATAATACATGCTGTAGTTATATAAACATTTTCTAAAACCCTAATTTATTAATAGTTGTAGTTTGGGGTTTTACATCCTGTCACCCACCACACCCATTAAATTCATTTGAACTATCCATTAAAAATTAGTCTGAGATAGTAATAAACTACTAGAAGACACAAAATTAATAGTACATAATTATAATACATGTAACTATTAGTTGACCTATAAGTGTACTCAATATCTTTTCTTCTTTAATGCAACACAATAGTCAATCTGTTATGTAACAATCATTTAACAGCAAATTAAACAGTTCTGGTTTGTTTTGTTGTAGAAGGCTAGTTACAATTCTAATGCAAATTGTTATAATTGTGATCAACACTTCTAGTTAACCCTCACCAGACATAGGCAAAAGGTTTCAGTAGTCTGGTTCAGTGGTGTGGAAAGAGCCAGTCATGCAGAATATTGTCTGATAAATCTAGTGAAGTCTGGTCAATTGAAACTAAACTGTATACAAAGTATATGGGAGCAGGACAAGAGTGTTAAAAATAGGCCAAAATGTTTGGTAGTCAGCTCAATGTTTCCACACTAATGGTATGGTTATGTGTGTTCATATGTGTGCATGTGTGTGTGTGTGTGTGTGTGTGTGTGTGGGTAGATAGGTTCACTGTCAGCTACCTCCACAAGGTGAGTCCTGGTAATGCATTTTGTGGCTAAACACATCTTGTGGTAAAAGGTTGAACCTTCACAATGTCAATAGGAAGATACATTTGTTTGATGTAGGAGCTGTATAAGAAGATATGGAGTATCAATAGCTTGTACACAGGAGACTAAATGGGTTGGTAGATGGAAGATCGCGCATTTCTGCATTCTTGCCTGATGATAGTGAGAGATCTACAAGAAATGAGGGAGTTGGAATAGCTAGGTATGGATGAGAAGGCCGCGGTAGCTTGGAGGAATGCTGGAGAGGTATGGGAAGCACTGAATTCTAAGATTGCTACAGCTAGGTTGAAACTGGCAAGATGGAGCTAGAGAATTGCCCAACATCTATGCAACAGAAGAGTCTGTGTATGCACCAACAGCTAAGGCACCACATAATGTGTGAAGTGGTTTTATATCAGATTTACAAGATATGCTAGATAAGGTCCCTCAGTCAGATATTCTTATCGTGCATGGTGACTTTACTGCTAGGGTGGGCACATATAATCTTGGGAGTGATTTATAGGCAGTATCACTGGACCAGTATGGTCTAGGTGAGGGTATTATGGCTGGTGAGGAGTTTTGAAGCAATACATTATGTACACTAACAAAAGAGTATTGCGCATCATATAGAGAGTTCTGGAAACACCAGTATAAAGGTCCGTTAACAGTTCATGTAGCTAAAGAGGAATAGATTTGTAGAACTACTCAAGAAGGAAAACGTGCTGTTAATGATGGTCACACAAAGTGGAAGTATTTTATAAAATTGGGGATGGCTAATGCAGGTCAGAGACCAACTATAGACTTAGAGCAGTCTTGCATGTAATGAGGAGATAAAGTCTCATTTTGTATCAGCGTTTTATGAAGATATTGTGAATCTTTGGAAAAGGTAATTGATGGTTTGGCAGCACTATAGCCAAATCCTGACATAGATCTCCCTCCAATGGATGAAGAACTTGACTGAGCCTTAAAAATTGTAAGGCAGGTGGAAGGACTGGTATCATACCTGAGATGATTTTAAATGGAGGAACTGGGCTATGGGACATGTTGGTTGAGATCATACAGGTAGTGTGAAAGGGTGTTGAGAATTGGCAAAATGTAGGTAGAATGATTGTTTCTATCCTTAAGAAAGGAAACATTAACTTGTGTGTTAATTGATGTAGTAAAGTCTTCTAGATGTCGTTGAAAAACTGTTTGCACAAATTTTACAGGAGCAGTTACAAGGTATTGCTGAGAAGATCTTACCAGAATCAGAGCAAATTTAGGAAGGGATGTGAATGTGTTGATATGATATTTTTTGCCAGCCAGCTGGTAAAACAGATAAGAAAGCACAACGATTCCCTGTCTGTGTTGTTTGTGGATCTCAAGAAGGCTTATGATTCTGTGCCCAGGAATACTTTATGTATGCCATGTGTTAGAGAAGCATGGTGTGCCAGGAAGTTGGTAGGAAAACGTAACTGTAAGGTCAAGGTTTGTGAAATGAAAGTGACTGAGTCTCAGTTTGATGACGATGTGGCAGCATATGTAACTACATGTGAGCAGCAAGAGAGCAGCAAGATAGTTTGATGATACTGCAAGTATGTGGGGTTTGATGATGGGCACAGAGAAAATAAAGGGAATGGTGAGTTGAAAAGTACATGTACATGTAGGAAGACGTTGTACAAGTGCAGTGTCGAAGTGGCTCCATTTGAGGTAGTGGATACTTTTCCAAGTTAATATCTCAAGGGATGGGAATTGAGTAGTGAGATTACATGCTGTGTAGCAACTGGGAGAGCCTTTGGTTGTTTGCGAAGGCCCATCTTACAAAACATTGTTAACAGCCTCTATGATCTGTGTATTGTGCAGTGGTTTTAGCAGTTCCCCTTTATGGAGCTGAGGCATGGACCATCAAGGCAGAGCATGTGTGGCATCTGAATACTTTTCCTAATAGATGTGTTAGGACCAGAGTGTTTGAAGCATGGGCACTTTCTTATTTGATGTAATAATTATGAATCATAGACACACCTAGTAGTTGTGCCAAGAAATTTGCTAGATGATTCTAGTGGGTGCAGCTCTGAATGAGACTACCCCTTCTCCTCCTTAATTTTATACATTGCTATCACAATGCAAAAAAAAAGAACGCTGTGTAGCTCATAGCCATGGTGTAGTAAGAATAAATGCAGTGAGTCACTCCTTCTATACCACAACATGATGGCAATGGTTCTGTATAGCATGGCATTCATTGGTTACAGTAAAACAGCCTCACTACAAGAAGTTTTATAAACAATGTACTATACATGTACATATTTATACACTCTGGATAACAACTACTAAGCAAATAATAATTATAAGTATACAACATATATACACATGTGCTCAAGTGAAGCAAAGAATTAAATGTCAATATGAGATTATAATTATTTGTACATCTTCACAGTTAGTAATCTGCAACACTACAAAATATTGTATTTACCTGCTAGATTTCACAAGAGCACTCAATACCTCTTCAACATTAATATCCTGTCCTATCTATTGTGTATGATAATGTGTATAATATAGTATACATAAAAAGAATGTATACCTTTTTCAACAGGATATCAAATAGCCTGGTGTCTGACAATTCTTCCGCTGTATGCTCAACATAGTTCTTTAATATAATACACAACTGTCTTTGTAAACTGAAGAATAAATAATTATATAATATGTTTAACAGTGTTATGCTGTACTGTTTGTGTTATTGCTTAAAATAATGATTTAAATTAAGGGCTGGGCAATTATTCAATTATAATGTTGTATCATAATAATTATGCTGTATGAACATCTTAGTTGAAATATAATAACTTTATTTTGTTTTTACTATTTTAGTATTGTTAGGCTAAAACAAATTTCTTGTTGGTTGGATTTGCTTGTTCAGTTTTTTCATTAAGGTCAAAGGTCACACATGTGCAAAACGGTAGTTGTTTCAATTCATTGTCAATTCAATGTCAATTCAATCTGGTGATCGTGTAAGTATGATGTTGATGCCGTAAATTGGGAATATTTTGTCTCTAAAATATTTCGAATTTTTATTTTTTGTATGTATAAATTTTCGTACGTGCGTACGTTATTATTTATGAATACCGTTTATTTCTAAATACCCGTTTATTTTCGAATTTTTAAATTTCGTACACATACTGTTATACGAAAATTTTTATAGTACGAAATTTTCCCAAATTACGGTATATTATGTTTTACATGTCATACTGTACCTCTATTTACAAGTTACTAGACTCTAAATTAACAATTTTATTAGAATGCACACATGTACAGTTATGTACGTAAAGCAGTTAGTTAGTTACAACTATTACTATAGTGGTCGTTACTGTCATAATAAAACAACAATTATAATTAAACTTACCATTTATCAGTCTTTTTATCTAAGAATTCCATAATTAAATTCACTCCCTAAAATTAATAATAAAGCGACACTAAATTTTTTTTAAATCTATAAAGAAAACTGACCTCAATGATTCTGAACATGTCTGGCCATCTCTTTTGATAACTTTGAGAAGGTTCACTAGTCCACTTGGTAAGTTGATCAATAACAGGTGGTCTGTAAACTTTAGTTATCTATGGAAATGTATCAGGCTGTATCAACATCAACTAATAGAGACCGATTTACCATATAGATAGACACACAGCAATGACTATATATGACTATATATACCTGATCTTTATAAAGTTTGAGGGTTGTTACAGCACTTGATAAAACATAAAACTTTTCCAGTAATCCACTATCAACCTAAGAAACAATCAGAAGTATTTGTAACTAAAGGTTGATGATAACTAACTGCTATTGTGAAAGGTATAGCTCAATATCAGTCTCATATATTTAGTAAATGTTTGTTAGAATCTACTTCAATCACATGATTTATTAAAAAAAAAAAACTTTCGAGCATTTTTCTAAAGCTGAAAGCATAGAATTAATATCAAAGAACAAACAAGATATAATTATTTTTTTATATTGAATCCCTTTGATTGCTTTATGGTTATTACTGATGGTCACTAGTGTCTCTTCTACCTTACTGTGTACTATAGTTCAGAAGGTTGCATTTTCTACAAAAGCCCCCAGAATACTGAACTCCTAGAATGACTCAACTTACTTAACCCTTAGAGGACTGATGTCACATATATGTGACATTTGACCCCTACGTGGTTCGGAATGTGTTCCTAGCATTACGAAGGACTCCTAATGCTTGTAATTGGTGTCAGGGGCAAGCCCATGAAAATGTTTTAAAAAGTTGATGATTTTTTGGCCACCATTTGGCCTAAATAATGAGTGCGGGAGATTTTTAAAGGGGGTGTCCCCCATTAATAGGGGTTCAAAGGGGGGCAGCTCCCTCGTCGCCCACGCAGTTTGGAATTTCTGTGTCCCTGCCCACGCACTCTGGTGGGTACCTGAGGCATTTTCCTTGCAAAACCTGAAACCATGGGTGTAGCTGGTGCTAACATGCAGTGGGGTCATTTTGTTTGCTCCAGTTCCAATCAAAAGAGGGAGAGCACTGCATTTGGTTTAATCCTACGAAGCGCTTGGGGACTTTCGAGTCCTGGTAAGTAAGTTGGCAGAAGTAGTACACCACGTCGGAAAAGGAGCCAAGTTTGGGGTAAAGAAACTGAAATCGTGTGGGTGTAGCTGGTAACAACATGCAGTGGGGTCATTTTGTTTGCCCCAGTTTAGTCAAGAGGGAGAGCACTGCATTTGATTTAATCCTACGAAGCGCTTGGGGACTTTCGAGTCCCGGTAAGTAAGTTGGCAGAAGTAGTACACCACGTTGGAAAAGGACCCAGGTTTGGGGTAAAGAAAGTGGCCAAAATATAAGCAATAGAGATGCCAGTGTTGGAGAAGGGTTAACTATGTATACAATACGTACGGTATATGACATAAATATGTAAATATAGCTTGAATCCATGGGAAAGCAGTTAAGGATGCTCCTGCGGGCCATACAAATATTAGTGTACCTGTTAATCTAGCATATAAAGGGCATGTATATTACTACAAACCCCTGTAATCTGTTTGTTTAAGTCCAATATAACAAACCTCTTCAATCCAAAATCTCTGGCTCTCATGATCTGTAAATTCTTGGTCATTTTCTTTCAAAGAAAGCTACATGTACATGTATACACAAAATATAATTATTCCCAACTTCATGTAATGTGAAAATCGCAACACAAAGTTAATTGCTCAAAATAATATTATAGACTAGACTACTACTCCAGTGAATATAGACTAGACTACTACTCCAGTGAATATTACAACTCCTCAGCTGTTCTGATATGAGTTGTGTTATGTTATAGCAACATGCAGACTGTACATTCAAACAATCTCATCAGTTTACTCACTGTGAACCCTTTCTGATCCTCAATTGAATGGCATAATTTACCTGAATAAATATTAAAATAAATAAAAATCCAACTTTAATAATATTCAAGAACAGGAAAACAGGCAGATTACATGTATAGCAATGGAAAGTGATTTCAAATGATCCTAATATCCTCTAATACCAAACTATGTCATTCTGACTAGTGCAACATTTATGTTTATAATAGAGTTGCACCTACACATGTATACTAGTACAGAAATCTGAATAGGTGCCTATATTGAAGATATAGGCAGAGTATCAGTACAGGCAACTGCATTGCCTATACAGCTTACACAATATTTTCAGGCTTTGCAGATTACATTATATGCCTGTAACTACATGTACAATGTACTTTGGGCTGAATGTATAGCACACAAACAATAGAATAATTACACAGTACCCTGTGTGAACAGTTGTAAACTAGATAAATACAACTATATATTTCACACAGACAATATCGGATTGGATCTGCATTATAGGCAATATGGATTACGAAATATAGGCATATGGGCATATAGTGTATAGGTGCAACTCTAATTTATAAGTATTCTAAAAAAAGTCATATAGGGAGTACAGTAGGCTACATATTCACAACACAAGTATACACATAAAATGTACTAACTGATACTCAAGTGCTTTATGATTTCTGTTTCTGATTTTTCCTTGTCTGATTTAAGTTTTTCTATTTGTCTGATTCCTACATATCTCTTTTTTAGTATTCGTGTATCATCAACACTAGTGTCCTGAACAAAGAAATGAAAAATATACATGTATAGTATATACGTAATTATGAACTAGGGCAGAACTAATATTACAGATAACTATTAGAGTGAAATAAATGGTAATGATAGGAGTTTGAATAGTAGAATGTTTTATTTATGCTAAGCTTATCATTACATTGAAATAGTATAAGAAAACATTACTTGCTCAACGATGGTAACCCTTAGAGCACTGATGTCAACATATATGTGACATTTGACCTCTATGTGGTTTGGAGTGTGTTCTTAGCATTATAAAGCACTCCAAATGTTTGTAATTGTTGTCAGGCATAAGCCCATGAAAATGGCTAAAAACGTTGATGGTTTTTCAGCTTCCCTTTAGCCTGAATAACGAGTACGGGGGAATTTTAAAGGGGATGTCCCCCTGTTGCGCCCCTCACCACCTACGCAATTCAGGATTTGAGTGACCTTGCCCATGCTAACTGGTGGGTAGCTAAGACATTTCCCTTGCTGTAAAACCCGAAATCATGGGTGTAGCTGGTCCCAACATGCAGTGGGGTTGTTTTGTTTGCCCCAGTTGCAGTTGAAAGAGGGAGACCACTGCATTTGGAGTAATCCTACAAAGCGCTTGGGGACTTTCGAGTCCAGGTAAGCAAGTTGGTAGAAGTAGTACCCTATGTTGAAAAACGAGCCAAGTTTGGGGTAGAGAAAGTGAACGGTGGCCAAAATATACGTAGCAGAGACGCCAGAGTTGGAAATGGGAGATATTTTGAGAAACAAGCTCAGTTAAGGTTGAGACATGTATAATGCACCTTTATTAGTTGTACCCAGGTGCCACATTTAACACTTAATGTATTAAATTACTTCATATAATCACCATCATGTGAATTTTGATGCTAATTAAATTGTTTTATGGATACACACAGACTAGCTTTACATTAAGTGATTTAAGCATGTGGACAAATGATTCAGTTGTGATGTTTTGATTAGCTGGAGGTGAAGTAAGTGTTAACATTGGTTATGAAATTATAATGTACAGATGACACCATTTTACCTCAAAAAGATGAAAAACTGTTGATGAATCTTTGTAGTCACCAGGCAACAATATTTTAAGAGTCAACTGTACCTGTAGTGATAAAATCATGAATGGCCAATATCCAATACAATAGTTTTTATTTACTAAATGAGTATGATCAAACCTAGGTAGAATATTCCTCTCTTTCTATATTCCATACCTCTTCAACTCTGTCCTCAACTTTGCCTTTAACTCTGTCCTCAATTTCATCTTTACAATCATGTTCAACTTCAACTTCAACTTCAGCATCAACTTTGACTTCAACTTTGTCTTCAACTTTGTCTTCAACTTTATCTTCAACAACAGCTAAATAGCATTGAGTTGGTAGGTGCTTGATACGAATTCCAGTTTCACATTTTATGAAGTCACCTGTGGATTGATAAAGTATATCCTATATTAAGAACTGATCACATTATCTCAATAAGTGATTAAATACAGTATATGCTGACGTTGCCAAGATGATTTGCAGTGCATATGGCCCAAATAGCTATCACTATATGATTGCTTTACACAGTAGTGAAAGTATATATTTAATCCTCATAACACAGTGTAGGTAGAGGGCATACATAGTTAAGACAGTTAATTATGTCAATCAATAAATTAAGGTTGTGGTGGGTAAAAGAACAATTGCTCAATCGATCGAGCTTACATACCAGCAGGAAGAAAGATATGTATATTGCCCAAAAGACACTGCAAAGATTAAGAATTTTTAAAAAGTTAGAAGCTTAAGAGACAACTATAAAAAAGTAGGCCATGACAGAGAAATGTATTACAACAAAGTTAATTTAATGGATGTATACACATTCTTTTATAATTGTTAAAGTAGTTTAAGAAAGGAATTTTTTTGTATAATCAAAGGTTACTAGGTTTTCACTTGTAGAAGTTACATTGACTATATGGCTACACTAAGTAGTGCCTTATAATATTACTATCCTTATAAGTAAGTCATGATGATGTCATTTGATATAATCAACACCTTTAACATTATTCATAATTATACTACTATCACAAGATTAACCATTGTATTGAACTGCTGATTCCTCAATTTGCCAGAAACAATCACCTCCCTGGAAAACAGATCTGCCGATACCATCGTTAACTTTACCTATAACTATAAGTAAGTAGAAATGGAATGGTGACAAACTATTGTAAATAATGATACTTTGATACCTTTTGTGGACCCACATGAACTGATATATGCATCACGATCCTCATTCAAGAACATCACAACTTCTCCTCCCTAAAAGGAGAAAAAGAATCCATTTGATTGAACCTGGTAATTCAGAGTACGTAGTATGCTTTGTATATGTACATGTAACTACTTACAGATACACACACACTGGATATTGAAAATTAAGTTTTGTGATTATTGCCTAAAGGTAGACTTGCAATTATTGCAATATTGTAACTCTTCATTGATGATAGCAACAATAGGCTCATTCTTTAAAAGATGACACTTCTGATCCTTGTTTTGAAAGCATACGACTAAAAACTAAGTGTTATAGTATTTTTCAATTGCATACATTTTTGTATATTAAGCTATATTCAATTGTAGTAAGACAATATTTTGCCATTAGGATAATATAGTCAGACCAAAATCATGAGATAAGATTATTGCGATGGAATAATATTGTAATGTATGCATTATTGCCCAACCCTAATATACACGCACACATATAGAATACTCCTTTTTATAATCAGAGGACTGAGTCCTTTGATTATAAAATTATTAAGAAATCTACTTACTCTGAGTGCTAGTGACTTATCTCCAGTTGAATGGTGATACAGTACAAACTTTGAACCATCAGTAGCTGTCTTGAGGTCATAGCCACTGAATAAAGAACAAACAGTATAAAACACTTCTTCAAACATCATGTACAGTATATATATGTAAGTAAGAAATTGAAGCGAAGGTCAATTATATTAGTAACCATTAGAGTAATTGCATCTACATGTATACTACTATTTGCCTATATTTGTTCCAACCACATTATTATTGGTTAGAAGGATCGACTGTATTGATACAAACACCAATAATATGTGCACATGAACAGTTCATGAAAATGTGGCATGTTAGTAACAATGGCTACCTGATAAGCATAAAAAAATTACTTTGTAATATTTGTACCAAAAATGAGAGGGCACTGAAAAGGTGAACTGATCTATTGTGTCAAATATTGTGTCAAATATTGTGTATGAATATGATTTGTAGGTGTTGGTATAAATTTGGCAGTTTTCCTTAGTATAATGCTTGCCTATATGTTAAATATAAGCACCTATATCATTGCCTTTACAAAGATACAGCACACTACTCCACAAGTAGTAATTTATTATTGGAGTAAAGAAACACTAGTTGCATCTCTAGTCACTAAGCAGTATGCAGGGATCTTCACCCAAACCCCACATCTCCCCATACATACACTCACAAACACAATTTAGAAATCATGTAAAAGTTTAAGAACAATAGCACTTTTTTTTTTTAACGGAGAACGAATTTAATTTAAGACCATTCTAAACCTATATCCTATCATATGGACTGTGTGCCCAAACAACAACTTATCTTTGGTAAAGTGGGATTTAATTTAATATGCAATATGTAACATGAAAATGAATCTGACCTCAATTTTAAACAATTTGGTGAACATATCACCTTATTTTTTGTGTCACTGACTTCCAGTCTGATCTTGTCTTTAATGTGGATCTGTGTAACAAGATACAATATTTAATGATACAATCTTCTGAAAAGTGACACAACAACATGAAGGATGAAAACGAAAAAACAAAAAATCTTCCTCAGATGACTGTACAAATACAATGTAAACTGTAGGGATTTGCCGAAAACAGTGCCAGCATGATTTCTATTCATGAGGACAACTATTGTTCTAGTAGTGTGAGGTTTCTACTCCTCTAATCCTACTGTAATTTATATACTGAAGCTACAGTGTAATTGAGCATTGATGTTTAATACTTCAACCATGGCATGAATAATTCTTTTGATGTTTAGTGCTATAATAATGGATCCAAATAGTATGATGTCCAGTAACTATGAATATATTTTAAGGAAACCAGAGACATTTCACATACACAGACAACTCAGCAATTATTCAACTATGAATACATTTAACCCTTAGAAGACTGAGCTTGTTTTTCAAAATTCTTCCCATTTCCAAAATGGGGTCTCTGCTGCGTATATTTTGGCCGCTGTTCACTTTCGCTACCCCAAACTTGGCTCCTTTTCTGACATGGAGTACTACTTCTACCAACTTGCTTATCAGAACTTGATAGTCGCTAAGCACTTTGTAGGACCAATTCAAATGCAGTGTTCTCCATCCTTTGACTGCAACTGGGGCAAACAAAACGACTCCACTACAGGTTGGCACCAGCTACACCCACAATATCAGGTTTTACAGCAAGGGAAATGTCTCAGCTACCCACTAGATTGTGGCGGGATCACAGAAACCCCAAATTGCTTGAGCGGCGAGCCAGGAGGCTGCACCCCCTTCGAACCCCAATTAACAGGGGAACACCTCCTTTAAAATCTCCCCCGTACTCGTTATTTAGGCCAAGGGTGGCCGAAAACCATCAACTTCTTTAGCCATTTTCATGGGTTTATCCCTGACACCAATTACAAACATTTTGAGTGCTTCGTAAAGCTAGGAATACACTCTGAACTACATAGGAGTCAAATGTCACATATATGAGACATCAGTCCTCTAAGGGTTAACTTAAAGTAAATATGAGTAGGAATTTGGATTCCTAAGGCGGCAGGCTACACCTGTGGGTTTATAATAGAAGTAATTCCCCCAAATCAGTCCATAACTTACATATAAAATGGTCATTATAAGTTTCTAATCAAAACAGAAGTATGCTATTAGGCTGTGAAACAATTTTATGACATGTATGTTAACTTATTCAGTATACTGTACATCATCAGCAGCATATATAATTATACATTACACAATACACATGTATCTTAACTACTAATTACATGAATATATATACAATTATATGTGAATAAAATATTATAATGCTCACTGTCTTCCCTTTAGTTTTGTTTCGATCAGATGGTAGTATCTTGAAAATAGTCTTTTTAGCCTAAAGAAAGTGTATAAAACCATTCATAATAAGATATATTGAGAATAACGTAACCCTGTGATCACTTTGCAACAGCTACCAATCATTGCTGATGGCACTAGTGTCTCCATTTTTCTGTGCCTCTGAATTCCAGAAACTGAAATCACAGTCTTTCAATGGTTCCAACCCAAATTATTACTGATGGCTTACTCATGTTTGAAACTCAATAACCTAGCTATCATACATGTAGCTATTTGATGCTTTTACTTCTTAAACATTCTTACATCATTTTATAATGCTGTTAGTTACAGGACATTTGTTGCAGGTTTTACATACTGCTTCCTTCCTAACAGTTCCTATGTTGCCTGTGCGTGTTGTCTCTTTCTTTTACGCACCATGCCCATTTAATTGACCTAATAACACAACCTCATTAACTATGTATACAACATGTATGACACAAGAATAATTATATAATATAGTTCAACCAATGGAAAAAGTGATCATAGGGTTGGCCCTGCAGGCCATAAAAATATACTGTATGTACTATAAAGTATTTTATGTAGGAAATATCAAACATTTGTTTTATAATATTATAATTATTATGATATAGTAGATATGCATAATTGACACAAAAACTTATTACACAAGAATTATTATATATAGTAGATTGTGAAAATAAGTCTTTATAATAAGCACAAAAATTTAAAAAATAGCACAATATCAGTCAATACATGTATTTAATTATGACATGTAACCTACCGAAGACTCTTTATTTCTGAGAGAGAGATATCCTTTAGCACTGACAGTGATGTGCATTCCCGAGATAATATGAACTAACTAAATAGAAATAGTAATTACTAATATCGTGAGGGTGTGACCCTCCCCTCAGTACAATACTATGTATGTATGTTTAATAATTTATACACCATGGTGCCTCAGTAATGAACTGATGTATAATAATTGTTGACCCTTCTCTTTGGGTAACTGTTTTGGAAAATGTCTGTGTGTGACGCCACTGTACCTCAAGATCTGGACACTCCTGGACTTCCATACTTGGCGTGTATACACTCCTCCGAAGTAGCAAGAACAAGCCCTTCTTTCTACCACTAGAAGCTAGGAATGTAACAAAGCATGACTTTTACATCACTGGCTGTCTTAACAACTCCTCTTTCCAACAAAGCAAGTTAGAATCTTTGAACGTGTATACTTCAAAAGTTATAAAGCTGAAAAAAATTTCACGAAACACTCGCCCAAAATTATAGCATAAATTATTATTAACTCGTATAAATAATACAACAAATAGGGGAGGATCATGCAATTGCTTTTAATTATGTTATTCAATCATTTATTATTACAGTAATGGTTCATAGTTCATTATAGTTATTTATTGGTACTACTAATTAAAGTAATCCCACATACATGTAATAAAGGATTCACTAAGTAATTAACTACAGCATTTCAGTACATTTTACCTCCACTTTTTGTCCATATACTAGATTCTTTGTGTCAAGTTTACCCTGTAATTATAATAATAATAACAATAATAGCTAGTCAATTGATCACAATTAACAACAATGAACATGTATAACAATTCATATATATTACAAGTCCAGTCGATGTGGGAGACAATCATAAAGCCACAGTATACTTATTCCACTCGTGTAACTATATACATGTTACAGCAAATGTTTGACTGCTTACAAATGTCTATCAAACATTTCTAAACTGTGCCTTAGCCCATCACCTATTTATAGTACTTTGAAAGTTTAGCTCAACAGAATAATCTACACATGCAAGTGAAACAAGAATATTACTAGAGAGGAATAGTCATGCCAGCAAGGTTGCTGTTTTTGAAGTACTGAAAAGCATCCATATCAATATCTATCGCCAAAGAAGGTGCCTTGGAGCAAAGACCTTTCACTATCATTAAAGGTGGACAACATTTTAAGCTTTATATAACTCACCCATAATTGTCACAAACATTCACCACTTTTTACATGACTGAGAAGCGATCTAAATTTCAAATCTCTATAGAAAGAGCAATAATCACTGCTTTTGAACATCACATTTAGAGCCTTTATTTACAGTTTTAAAAAATGGCTGTTTCTCTAAGAATATCTAAAACCATACTGAAAGACTATAATTATATGTAGTTAACTTAAGATATTACTAATCATAAGTAGGAAGTTATTAACAAAGCTTTAAGATTGAGTGATTATATAGTAGTAACCAGTGCAATAGATCTAGCTCACATACAGAGAGAGTATATTTATTAATTATGATAGACTCTAACCTTTGTGCTGATAATGAAGAAGGAAAGAAGAAGGAAAGAAGACATAAAAGGAAGAGATATATGTAAATAAGTTCATTAGTATTCATGTTACCATGGTTACTATCTGTATCTAATGACAAGAAAGTCTTCTCACTGTAACAGATGTAAACAACTTATTATAAGCCAAAACCTTAGATTAACTTTGTGATGAATTATTTTATATTCACTTGAGTTTCATTCGCAACAAAGAAAAGAACATACAGCCAACTGTATACTTTACAGTACAGTTTGCTGTAATCTTACTATCAGGGTATCATCTACTGTGGATGTGGTTAGATAATTAGTATGGTTAGCCTCATCCCTAGCCTTGATAAGCAAAATGGCATCTGGTGAATCCAGTCAAATTCTGGCATTTTGAATAAATGACATCATAGAAAAGATGGCAAATCTCTGAAGGCACCGCACACATACACAATGCACTTGAATTTTACCTCAAAAAATTTTATCTAGGAACTATTTCACCTTAACATCTGCAGAACTCAGTATTTCTTTTTACCGACATCATACATCTTGATTGGTCTAAAATCTGGTTGTATGCCAATAAAATTAAAACTCCCAGTAGATAATTTCCTGATACATTGTATATCTAATTATCAATATTATATATAGTTTAGATAGCAGACAGATAATTCAGAAATGGACAAGATAATCTTCTTCTACTGTTAGGTATGGTTAATACTTAACATTACCTTTCAGCCATATCACCAGCACATTTCCATGGTAGCATTTTGAATGCAGCAACTGTTAATGAGAAAATTAGATTTACTAAGGGAATGTACTAAACACATTGAAATGAAAATTTGTATGCATAACAAGGGATACAGGGTCTTAATCAAATGGCAAATTCTTACTTATTACAGTGAGAAGGGAAGGCATCTTGAATCAGAAGGTTATTTTGAAATCAAAGAGCCTTTTTAAAAGTAAACAAAATTCAATCATATACAGGTAGTCACTTTGGATGAAACAAAACATAAAAGTAGAAGTGTTTTAACAATGTAAGTACAAGTATCTAATATCCTAAAATTAACAAGTGTGGTCTACTACAAATGGTGTCCTATCGTAATTAGGTTGCTGTAGTGGCTGAAAGTATTCATTGCCTAGATCATGAAACAGAAGTAAAAAAATTGTTCCCCTGAATTTAACTTAAAACGAATTTGTATTTGTGCTAAAACTACTCAGTTTAATTGCTCCAGAAATGTAGAAATCTATTTTTATGAAAAAGAGGAATAGCTAATAGCGAATAATAAATTTTGCCAGTTTTGCTACTCACAGGTTCTCTACTTTAACAACATTTTCTGGCTATCTAAAAGGTATTTTTAGGCATAAAATTACTGAATATCAGAAGTTGAATATATATTTTAACTTATCTGCTCATATTAGCAGAGATTTGAGCTTAGTATTGAAATGTATGGGCAGCAATTTTTATGGCCCGTAGGGCCATCCCTATAATTGCTTTCCACGGGGTTTAATGTATATACATTAAACCCCGTGGAATATAATCTTGTGTCACTTGCGCGACTATGCGTTGTATACGTAGTTAATGAAGTTGCGTCATTCCCGGGAGCTCGGTCAATTAACGGGCGTGGCGCGTAAAAGAACGAGCTACAGACCAGCCAGGAAGATTCAGAAAGGATGTAAAACTGCTAATAACTGTTGTATATAGCAGAGAAACAGTATAGATATTATCCAAGAATCTTTAACAAGTAAGTATGATAAGTTGTTAAGTTTCAGACACGAGGAAGTCATCATTTAGAACCTTGAAGGAGTACCTCAGTCAGTTCATCGGACATCTGTGTATTTAGACTGCAATTAGGCTTACACTTACGTCTTCAGGCCCCAGGAGTACACAGAAAGGTAGAGACACTAGTGCCATCAGCAATGCTTAATACATAGTCATCACAAAGCAAATATAGGGATGTTTTTTTCTCTATATACACTTGTTTTCAGGGCCCTCCACTACATAGAGAGTACTACTGTACTATCTGATTCTGGGCTTCTGAAGGGTAATAATTATAATAATCATAGTACATTTGTCTAAACATGGGGAAATACCTTTATCACAGAAATTAGATGTTTTGCTAATTTCATATTAAAACAATGTAATTGGCTTCAACATTTATGAAATTTTATAAATATTTCTTTAATTGAATGATAATATTTCAGATTAACAACAGTGCAGAGTTGATAGGATTGCTGAAGATTTCGACATGCCGGCTTTATTTATTTTTTCAAGTGCAGGAACAGGGTTATTTTGTTCTAATTTCCTATGCCCAGTAGCTTTTATTCCTGGATCAACTTACAACTTTGAATCCTTGATCATTTGAAATCCCTGACTTGTTCACAGTCAATAATTATAATTCTGAAAGCAGCTTCATAATACAGTTAAACCAAAAACACCCACTAAACAACAACTCTTTGGAGCAGATTCAGCAGACTTGAACACACAACACAGCAGTAGTTGCCGGGCAACTGTGGTTAACGATTTCATTGGTTTCTCGGGATATAAACCAATAACAACGTACCACATCCTCATGCTGATATGCACTCAGGATTATTAATATCTTTTTGTGTATATCTGATACAATTTATACAGGGTTCGTCTACTCTGCTTTGCCTAATTATAAATTGAAATTCTGTTAACGCCTACTAGTACATTTTTACAGTGTATCCACAATTATTCTTTAAAAAAATGTAATGTACTTTCAAGTCTTTGAAATTTACTTTCAAGTCTTTGAAATGCACTTCCAAATATTTGAAATATATATACACTATACAAGCTATGGTGAGTATAAAAAAATATTATATCTAGCATTTATCACGATTTTTATATTAAGTATGGAGTATAGTACTACTAAGAGAGGAAAATTAGCTTTAATCTATCAAGTACAAAGATATGTAAAAAATAGAAGAGGCCGAGACGGAAGAATATTTTGGAGGTGTGGAGTAAGTATGCTTTGCAGTGGAGCGGTAACAACGATGTCGAATGAAATTCTGTCACAACGAGACATTCATAATCATCTTTCAGACATTGCTGAAATAGAAGCTGAGAAGATTGTCTGTAGACTAAGAGTTGCAGTTAAGGAGAGCATATATACGTCCTGTACCAACTATCTACCATAAACACATTCAAGCAATTGTCTCATTACCGAACAATGAAGAGATAGCTGCCAAGATGCCAACTTTTGTCCAAATCAGGTAATTATTACATACATAATTTTGTAATAATTATAAATGAAACGGTAACAATATTTAGTAGGCAAAAGCAGCCAAATTTATCTTTAGCAGGCAAAAACGGAGATGGCGAACCCGGCCATTACCTCTGATACATCCTTTGGGGTATGCTGTAACTACCAACACCTTCGTTATGTCAAACAAAATGCACAAGCAAGTATATATCAAATAAAACAACTGGTTTTGTTTGTCACAAGTTTTATATTTGGTAGGCCTTCTTTTATTTAAAGACATCTATTAGCAATAATGTTAGAGATATTCTTTACCATGTTGATGAATTGAAGTGAGATTTATTAGGATTAATAACAATGGTAGAAATGTTGTTCTACCATTGATGTTAATGCACAAAAGCTCTATTTTCGAAAAAACTTCCCTGCAAGTCACACATGAATAATTTAGTGAAATGTTTAATATAATATTATGACTATATACATGTGGTATGTAATAAACACTGTTACATTCAAGTATAGTTATTATTATTTTTGCATGTAAATAGATCTAGACCCTAGAAGGATAGCCCCTCCCTGGAAGACTTGTACTTTCTATTTCATAACTGACAACTTACACTGGAAATTAGGAAATCCAGGATATTTTATCCAACTGTGCTTAAAATCATCTATGCAGTGAAGTGCTACATGACTGACTTCAGGGCTGTGGATGGTTTAAAGTATAAATATAATTATTGATCGGTTATATCTTCGGAATATACCTCAAAGGTGGAGGAGAATACATAAATCCTTTAGCTTCAATACAATAAAAGAGAACAGCATCTCCTTCTAATAAAGCCATGCTCTCGGACTGGGATACCGTTACTAAACAGTAAACATGTATTTTAGTCGTTGGGTGATTCCCACGCCATATAATTCATTAGGCCACAGCAATGTTTCCCCATGCATTACAAGCTATGAATATGATTATGCGGGCTGGCGGGCGGGGTATTATTATTGCCTCATTATAATTATTGCCTCATTATAATTATTTTTAATAAGAATAAAATGGTTTTTCTAACACTAAAAAATGGTTGAAGAAACAGTCATACATGTAAATTTAACAAAGATTAAATAACTGTAGCTTCTTTATTCGACCAAAAATAAGAGTATGAAGAGTAACAAAGTGGTTGAAGAAACAGTGATATAAATGAACAACTTTGTCAATAAATGATGTAAGTTACTTTAGCCTTCTTTATTCGACCCAAACCTTTATCAGTACACGACTAACACTGAGGATAGGTGTCATTATCTTCTGTAAGTGAAGACTCATTTGAGCAGTATATACAAATTGGTTCATAACCAGCTGAGTAATACAGACGTTCTACTGAGTCATTACAGACTAGGTTCCTAACATATACGTTTGGAAATCCCAATTGCTGCAGATCAATGTCTGTGAGCTCTGAGCCACAGGAGTAAGCATATTGTTCGAGTTTGAGGAGAAGATTTTCCCTCTGTTTAGAGGTCAGTTTGACTGGAGAATACACAAGTCTCCACATACTACATTCTTCACATTGTATCCGGCATTACGTTTGTGTTCTTAGCATGCTGCATACTTATATAATAATAGTTCTATCACTTATGTCTTCATCTATGATTTTACACATAAGAAAGTTAGATAAAATATTTCTTGAAGACAGGATGGACGACTACATGAGGTTCTGGCCAGTCTTAGGCTATCTTGGCAATCTGAAGAACTGAGAAAGTTAGACATTTCTGACGAATGAACCTGATAGAAAACACAGACTGCAGATCATGGACTGATTTCATGTGACACTGCTGGGCATTATGTGACACATATTGCTTGGGTGGTTATAAAAAGAGGAATAAGAAATGAAGAAATGGGAAACGAGGAAACACGGGTTCAACACATAGTGATTGAACCCAATGATAAGAATATTGCCTCACTGTGCTTGGTAGCCAGAGTACTTTAGCCACCTTTATGGAGGGCTTGCACACGCTTGTCCCTATCACCTTAATTGTAGCAATCCACTAAAGCTACATTTATTATGTGCTTATCACTTGATTTTAACAAAATTCATAGTTCATTTGATCTGTGATCCACAGTTCGTGTTTTCTAGCTACCCACTTTGTACCTGTACCTCTGGCCAGTGTGCTCAGTAACACGGCGCTCGTTAAGTCGTGATTTTTTAATTTTGAAAGATAATATATAAATAGACTATACTCAGTTCAATACTACAAACGAAAGTGTTGGTTATGTTGATCATAAGCACATAAAAATATTAAATTTCTAAGCAAATACATTTTAAAAAATAAAGATTATGATATTTTAAACTGTTGTATATAATTATACTGATAATAATAATAAAATATACTATAAGTGTTGGAATGCCAAGTGATAGGCACAATGACTAACACTATTTATCGTGGGACTGCCGACAACGCTGTAAGTGAATTAGAAAATAGTCATCATCTGTAAGTGAGAATGGCTATCACTCACTTCAACGATGAATAAACCTTATAATAATTATTGTGCCTATGTACGTATATAATTTTGCTGTAAACATTGAGGTGTTAATGCAATTATTGTATGATATGTAACTCAGTATTTCTGTAATCTACAAAGCATATTCCACTATTCAGAAAAAACAATGGAAACAAGGATAATAAATGAAAGATGTTAGGGATGTTAAAACCCAACAAAGGACACAAAATTAAACAAACCACTTACATATAACCCTACATCCAAAATGGAAGTAGCTATGGAAGTGTTTTGTTTACTTTTGGGTCCAGTGTTAACTTCCCGAGTTATCCAACCTTTTCTGCATGGTTTTTGGGTTTTGACATCCCTAGGCCTACATCTTCTTTCATTTTTATTTTAAATGTTTTAAAAAAAATTATTCTTGTATATAAATATTATTATCCATCCATTGATCCAATCTTCCATTATTCTATATGCCCTCTGTTCTGTTCACAGATTGTAAGTGCTTTCAAACTAGAGTTACGCATCAGGCAAAAAAAGCTAGGCAGAAATTTCCAAGTAGATCTGATTGACTGAAATGGACATTCTATCGCATGCAGCTTGATTCATACAGATCAGTGCATGTGCCAGATTAAAGAAGAGGAGTGGTGAGATGAAGATGGAAGGAGATGTGCAGAGACAAGAAGAGGAATCGAGAGCCAGGGTTCAATTCAGAAATTTGATCATGAGTTTGGGACAAAGTTAATGTGACTGTGACGTAACTTCATGATGTAGATGACTTTATTCAGGTGAGGGGTTGTAACTACTGGGAGACAAGAAAGCCCTTTTGAAGGTTGCCACTATCAGTAAATACTTGACTAGGATATGTCCTGGTCTTCCTCCATAAATGCACTTTGTACTTCTTTTGAAGGTTGTGCCAGGGGATGTTCTCCCTCCTGTGCAAAGTATGCAAGCTGAAAATAATACATCTAACAAGGTCCAAAAAAATTACATATGTGGTATGTAATTATAATTATGCATAGTACTTATAATTAGCACATCAATAGGTCTACATGTTTTAGGTGAAGTCCCCTTCCAAATGGAGAAGACTGAGAGGATCATCCTACAGGCTACACATGATATGCACATAACACTAGTATATATAATTATAACACTTGAGCTGCACATTTTCAAATTAATGAATGTTGAGGTGGGGCCTACTTAGTTTGTAAGCATATGCTAGATGATCGTATGCAAAGTAGGCATCTAGGCAGAAACACCAGATTACACTGCAGTAGCAGTGTGAGTGGTGGTACATACATGTAAATTAACAGTTTGGTCATCATAAATTGAAAACTGGTTTTTATATTACACTGTTACAATAGACCTCATTATTGTCACTATTATTTAGACATTGTGTTGTTTATCATGTGATAATGATAAAGTTTGCGGCAGTAATGAAATTTCTCCTGTCTGCATAGAGTCTTGTGTTGAAGAAAGTTCTTGAGAAGGATTTAGTTGTTGAATTGCTGCTGATGTGGTACCCATCTGAGATTCCAATAATGCCTGCTGCTGTTCATGTAACTCGTTCTGAAGAAAAAGATGATGATATAAAAATAATATATACAAAAAGAGAGTCCTTATTAATGAAACAATTTAACTCTAGTACAGTGTTTTTGATAAGCTCATATGGTGCACCATTGGCCCAAAGAGCTTCTTATTTGGCAATCAACAGTTCTTTTTTTGGGCCAGATGGTGCAGTTAATTATGATTATATTGTCACTAACAGCATTAATTGGCTCAAAATGTATTCCCAATGGTGCTATTGTTGAGCCAATTTGGCCCATGCTTCAAAACTTATCAAAAACTCTGCTCTAGTACCTCTAATCTTGCTTGTTCAAATAGCTGTTGCTGCTGTCTCAATAGCTCCTCTTCAGGAACACCCAGTCTATCTAACCGACTCTTCCCTCGCTGACGATGTTTCTAAAGAAGATCAATTATAGTTGATGTATACAAACTATGGTTTTTCATTATTTAGTGGATGAGGAAAAACTGTACTATGGGGGTCTGGCAATATCTTCCATCCAGGAAATTGTTCGTGAATGAATCACCATGTGATTGATTCTGGTGTTAAAACCACAACTAAAGGTGAAATACTAAACCCTCACACATCTGTATGAAACACAGTAGTATTTTAGGCTTGGTTAATTAGATGTAATTGCTGAAGGATTTGTTTTTCGATAGTCAGAAAAACTTTATTTTATTTAAAAGAAAAGTTTTTGTAAGTTTCAACTACTTTACATCAATATTCAGCAGTGGTATTGAATGTATGCGCACAAAACAAAACACATGTACATATGAAAAGTACACATGTACATATTTGGAAAAAACATGCATGCAGATAGTAGTAAACTGTTGTAGATGTGTGACAGTAAACTTGAATCTGTTGACTGGATTCGAATGTAGTCTGATGATGCCATACGTCAAGAGCATCTCAATTACAATATACATAACGTTTTTTTTGTATGATTACACATTCTTTATAAAAGAATATTTTGCTTTCTTCAAGTAACAATCATAGAACAGTAAGTCTTATTCAAATTTGAACTTACTAATAATACTTACATGTAGCTGCCCAATCATTAATATACAACCAATCAGATTGACCCAGAACCGCATACAAAGCCAATAGGCCCAATACATGAATACATGGGTATATTTTGTTCCTGCAATAAGTTCTCCTCCACAGCAACCTGCCATTTTTTTCTGTGATATAATTTAATGTTTAATGTAATACCAAAACATTCAACACCCTTTCAAGTGCATCTGGTATTAAACTAGTACAAGAATCATAAGATTAGGTTTGCAGTGCCAGGCATAGAGTGGAATATAGTAGAATAAACTGAACTCCTCACAGAAAATTGATATATACTCAAATGGAGGACTACACTATCTACTTTCCCTGAACTCACAATAGCTTGTTCCTTGTATTCTTTATACACTTGTTTCACCTCGTCTATATATTCATGAAAACCTAATGTTTGTAAAGCATCCACAACATGTTCAGGAGAAATGACTTTCTTTTGTTGTTTTTCTGATATTTCACTTGCTTCTGATGCTAGTAAATGAATGAACTCTGTAGAAAAGTAATTGAAAATAAGTTTGCAAACTAAAATCAACAATAGATAACAAGGCAGTACACGTACGTGTATAAGAAATGCATGATTGTCTGATAAGTGGCAAATACATATATCCAACAAGTAATATTTCACACAGCTTTGAGTGTTACCACTTGATTTCACAAATTCTTTTCCAAAAGAGTATCTGCTTCATATTCTTGTCTGTTGTAGTTATGACAAAGAATGTTATCAAGTTCTTCCAGTGGTATATCTTTTATGTTCCTAGAACCCCCTTATTATTGAAAGGGAAACAAGGAACATAAAAGATATACCACTGGAAGAACTTGATAACATTCTTTTGTCATAACTACAACAGACAAGAATATGAAGCAGATACTCTTTTGGAAAAGAATTTGTGAAATCAAGCGGTAACACTCAAAGCTGCCAGAAAACAGCTTAAAAGTATATGCAAAGGAAATCGGCCTAATTCAGCTGAGCCACCATTGTAGGGTGACATAAAAAAATGTGGGATACATGTGCTCTGGGTGATGATTGTACTAAACTCTACAATGAATCATTTAGTTCCTTATATGCATTTATATGGGAATGAGGAAAAGGGATGAAAAACACTAGTACAGATTAATTTTGGTGATTTTTCCCTCAAAGAGCGTGCAAAAAAAATATGTCGAATTTTGCTATGAAAGTGGAACCAAAACTCGAGCTGGTAATCAAAATCAAAGCAACATATTGCATATAAACCCTGGAAAACACTGAAACAACCACAAAGGTGTCTTGTGAAGTTATTTAATGAATTTGTCAGTAAAGACACCATATATATGTACAATAGATTCACCATTTAATTAGCTTTGTATTGATATAAAGCACAACCCTTGGGGAACATATAATCAGTGCCGCCAAGTTGGCTGACAGACTAATCATTCTGTGGAAATGCTAAGCAGAAATAATTTACAACATGTACAAGTACCTGATACCAGGAGCCCATAAAAAAAACCACAGGGCCCAGTGGTTTTTCATGGGCTCCTGCTGATACCTATACTTCATGTCAAGTGACATCCGGGGTAATAACCAACTTTGATCATATGACTTGTAGTGTGGTACGGTAAAATAGTATCAGAGTGCGTAATTTTAATTTCTCATACACATTATATAGAAACTTTGTTTCCATAGCCATATTACGATAACATAAATTACATGGGAAAGTAATTAGGAATTCGTAGAGTGCTGTCCTAGATTCCCATCAAGGATTCCTCAGGAAAAAGACAAATATATAATATTGTTAGCATATAGGATTGGTACTTTTTATGTTGTCTATTGTCCTGGGTCATCCTAAGAAATCACAATACTAATATCCCATGTCCATACAATGTCCTGGGACACCCCAGGGATAAACAAAAGTTAACTTTGGAATTAGCTTCTACCCTTCCATTTAATCTTGTGAATGAATTTGAGAAAGGAATATGTCCAGATGAACCAACTATATCAGAGAACAAGTACGGTGTTGTTAACCGTACTATTGAAATAGACAAGCACTTGGATGGCAAACTACTTGTCAAGAAGGCAAAAGTCACACAAAAATGAGATAAAGGGTAAATCACAGTATTTTTTATAACTTGCCAGTTAGCAAGTCTCAGATCCTTGGCATATACAGAATATTCACTGACAGCTCACAAGAACAGCCAACATTGACATGCAACACAAAGAAGAACCTAAGTACACCAATACACAGGCACACAGCAGGTATACTATATACTATTGATGTTTAATACCCTGTGTTGTTTATTGCATGTACATAAAGGTGTTTTGGTTGGATTATGGCCAGGTGGAGTTGTTGTCATGCTATCTGAGTTATTCTCTCCTGAGGGCTAGTCACAAGTTTATTCTGCCCTTCATGAGCTGCTGTTTACCAACAATAGCACTTTAAAATTCCTCAGCAAGTAATGAATGACATATTGTTTTCATTTAACTATATTCACATACTTATGTAAGCAGAGTATATGTGCTATGATGATGGCTATCTTCTTCGACATTACGTTTGGAGAATTAGTGTGGTTATTCAATCCTGCTGTCAAGAAGGGGTATGCCAAGAAATTCCATAAGCCTCTGGAAGGTGTTGCAAAATCCGAAAGGCATTACTTTGAATTTGTATAGTCCTCTGAAAATGCAGTTTTTTGACGATCTTCGTCAGAGACCTCCACCTGCGAATACCTCCACTGGCAAGATCGAGTGTAGAGAATAACTGTGAACCTGAAAGAGAGTTTAGTGTTTCGTTGATTATGGGTAGGGATAGGCATCTTTGTGTGTTAGTCCATTTAGTTTAGCAACACAAAATCTTGTGATCCCATCTTTCTCTTAAACAAGAATAATCAGAGACACCCAAAAGCTAATGGAGGGTTTGATAATGTCTTTGTCCAACATACCACAAAAAGGAGTCCTGACTTCTTCCTTAAATGTAAGAGGTAATCGAGGAAATCTTTGATGGACGAATTGGAGGTTTGTCTCCAGTGTTAATATTGTGACGAATCTTTGAAATACGTCCTAGTGGTTCCCCTTGAAAACAAATGTATTTGAGTATTTAACTAAGAGGGATAAGAGAGCTTCTTTTTGTGTGAGGGTAAGCTGAGCTGTGCTAGAATTGACTAGGTCCTTCATAATTTGATATTGTTCCTATGTTAGCTTTTTCAGTAGTTCTTTCTTCACTGTGTCAGCAGACACAGTAGCTATTCATTCCAATACGATCTATGTCCTCTAACGTCCCGATTTCGTAGAGAGCAACAGGCAGGTCACTGAGATTAACGAGGCGAACTGGAAGTGGAAAAGTGCCATTTATTGGTGACACTATGGGTCGAGCTATCACGATTGAATTAATTTTTGATGGCATATGTTCCAACAACCATGGTTGATTACTGCTGTAAAGTACCTGGGAATGCGCTACTACTTCTTTTTCACATTGTAGTGGTATATGAACAGTCTGAACAAGCTGTGCTGAGATTTGATTTGTGGTTCTCTATTCTGTAGTGGGACTTTCCTCTTTTTCTGCAAAAACGAGATGCAATTATTAGGAATGTCAATACTACAAAGATGTTCTTTAAAAACGTCCAGGCCTCGTATGCCTTCAGCTTTTAAGCTATCTACCACTATAAAATTACTGTTAAATTTTACCTCTGCAATCTTCAGAGTAATTTGGACACATCCTCGTGTTTGAAGTGGTGATCCATCAACTCCTATTAGTTGCTGACCATTCGAGGGATCCATTTTCGCATTCCTGGCAGAAGTGAGGCTATCCCAAATATCACTTCGTAGTAGTGATACAGCAGCTCCAGTGTAAACAATGAACTGTATGCTAGTGCCATTTACATTGTATGTTGGGAGACAAACAGTACGAGTCAGGAGAGAATGGTATAGTTGAGATTAAAGTCGTAATATAAGTCTCTTAGTGATTTAACAAAAGTATATTATATAATAACTCACAGATATACTAGTATTTATACAATAATAAATGTTATACAAAAGAATGTTCAAGTAAACAAATGTTACATATTGCTTTCATCCAATGTAGACAAGAGTCCTCATTCCATTTCTTCACTGTGGCTAAATTCTCAAAGTGAAATATCCATTGATGCCAGCTCCCTTCTCTGTTGAACACCTCCAGAAGTACAACTGGACAAGTTGCCATCCTACCTACTGCGCCAAAAAGCAAAAAGGTTACTGACAGTGAATAGCAGTAATCAATAAAAACTCTCTTCATAAATGAAGTATTCACAGAACATAAATTGCCGCCACAGAACAATAACATGAATTGTAGTAGACATGGAATTAAAATATGGAGATTGCTATACAACAATAGTTGAATTGTGTTACATTGTTACACTAACAATCCAGTCAGGTGTAACCTTACAAGATTACTCTCCAAGAAAATCGAGATGGTTGTTGATAAAATGCATATGGCAGGTAGAGCTGTGAACAATTAATACAATTATCGATTAATCAATTAATTGATCGGTTATTCATGATAATTCAATTATTGGTTAATCAAAAATTAAAACCGGTTAATTGCAATTTTTTAATAGATAGGCGTGGCTAACTGAACCGTGTGTAGCTGTCAAAATGGCTGAACAGATGGAGAGTAGTAGTAGCGATATTTCGGACATAGTAACCTTCAAAAAGAACATCTACTGTATGGAAACACTTTGGGTTTGCTCGTTGTAAAGGAAAGATCACGAAGGAGAAAGCTGTCTGCAAGTTATGTTCAAAATCCGTGGCTCATTCAAGTGGTACAACCAACCTTCGAAACCATCTGTTAGCTTGGCATAAAAATAAATATGATGAAATGTTTGGAGAAAAACGTCCACAGGTTAACTGAATTTATTAGACATAGTAAAATAAATGTACTTTCTCCTACTTCTGAGCGTGCAAAGACATTAACTTCAGCTATAATTAATTTTATTGGATTTCGTTTTCAAAAGATTATTTCTAACAACCTATTTAATTACAAACATGTGAAATCCTTATTGTGAACGAGAGATCAATTAATCAATTAATTGGCAATTATTAACATGCCAATTATCAATATATGATTTAATACCAATATCACAGCTCTAATGGCAGGGAACATTGTTTCATGGTGTCGAAAGCATTGGCTTTTAAAGAACTTGAGAATGTAAGTGTACAAATTAGTGTCACTAGTTTGATTATGCCTACTATTTTTGTATTATTATAGGTTGACAACTTGGCACTGAAGTGAGTCAACAGCACTTCTCTTGGCTATCCAAAATGACATGTTTATCTTTTTCTTAGTATACATGATTATGTAATTTTCATAAAACACGTGATCGTGAAGAACTTAAACTTCAGCAGGGAGGTTATATTTAAATCTGAATCAAACATATCCCATACTCTACTAGTAAACTAAAATTGAATGCTCAGATTACAAATTATGAAATATCAGTAGAGTTGGACATGGTATATCATTTATTCAGTCTCCTAGGATATCTTGGAACTTCCCAGGATATACTTTTATCTTGAAATGTCCTGGGACTTCCCAGGATATTTCAGAACCTTGGGATACCACGATTGTATTGTAATAAGTATATATCCCGAAATTTCTTCGATTTCCCAGGATATTTCAGAAGAAAGGGATGGAAATACATCTGCAGCGAACTAACAAAAACGTTAATGCTGTTAGTGACGATAAAAGCATAATTAACTGTGCCAAATAAAAAGTTCTTTGGGCCAATGGTGCGCCATATGAGCTTATCAAACATTTATATATATATATATATATATATCAGTACCATAATTGTACTTAATATCCTGAGATGTCTTGTGATTTCCCAGGATACTTGGGACTGAGAATACTACATGTATGTACATTTATTCTGTCATTTAAGAAGTACATGTATTTATACATAGACATGTGAAATCGTTTTGTCTTCCTTTGTCCCTTGGAAAGTTAAGACGCTTGATGGCAATCCTGGACAGTAGTGGCATGTGCTCATAGGTGTGAAAACATTGAGCCAGCCACCAGAAATTTTGACCTATTTTCACCACTCTTGTCCTGCTCCCCATATACTTTGTATACAGCTCAGTTGAATTTACCACACATTCAATACATTTATTGGACAACGTCCTGCATGACCTTTTCCACAACATTGGTTGTGCTTAAAATTAAAAGATTAACACATACTAGTGTTGTTCTAGTTCTTTGGTACTAGAACTAATATAATTTCAGTTCTGTCTTTTTATTTTAGTTCTAGTACCAAGAACTAGAATTGGTACTAGAACTAAAAATATATTTTGTTAAGAACTAGAATTAGTATTAGAACTAAATCTTTGCAATAAAACTTTAATTAGTACAGTTACTAAAACCACTACAAATAATTGCAAATGTCAGGAATGCCAGTAACTTGGGACATTTTATATTTTCTTTGAAGTACACTGTAAAAATGAACCAGTTATTTTAACCCTTATTTGGTTATAGGAGTTTCAATGCTGTATATATTGATAATAATATATTGTGGTATATAAGAACTGTAAGTGTACTATATACAATATATAGTATGCTGGTGGATTAAAGATTCACAGGTCTATATACAATATATATATAATTATACATATATATATATAATTATATATATATATATATATATATATGTATATATATATATAATATTATGTATATATAATAATTGTAATACAGCCTGTAATAATAATTGTCACGAGCTTTAGTTTAATTAAGATGCTACTTTATACTTGATGTAGTCAAATTAATATAAATGTACGAAACTATGAGCAAATTAACTGTCGTCTTGAAACACTTTCAATGATATTCATAGATAGAGGGTGGACTATACCTCACCCACTAACCACAATGTATGAATAGTGATCATTGTGACGTCAAACTCATGAATGTTCATGAGCATAACAATTAAATATAGTCCCAAATTTTACATGTAATTGCACTGAGATTTCCCTATATTCATAGGTAGAGGGTGGAGTATACCCCACCCACTAACCACACAATCATGAATATTCATGATTGTGACGTCAAACTCACGAATATTCATGAGCATATTACTTTAATTTGGGCCCAATTTTTCATGTAATTGGACTGAGATTTAACTATATTCATAGGTAGTAGGTGGAGTATACCCCACCCACTAACCACAAAATCATGAATATTCATGATTGTGACGTCAAACTCATGAATATTCATGAGCATATTACTTAAATTTGGGCCCAATTTTTCATGCAATTGGACTGAGATTTAACTGTATTCATAGGTAGTAGGTGGAGTATACCCCACCCACTAACCACACAATCATGAATATTCATGATTGTGACGTCAAACTCATGAATATTCATGAGCATATTACTTAAATTTGGGCCCAATTTTTCATGTAATTGGACTGAGATTTAACTATATTCATAGGTAGTAGGTGGAGTATACCCCACCCACTAACCACACAATCATGAATATTCATGATTGTGACGTCAAACTCATGAATATTCATGAGCATATTACTTAAATTTGGGCCCAATTTTTCATGTAATTGGACTGAGATTTAACTATATTCATAGGTAGAGGGTGGAGTATACCCCACCCACTAACCACACAAGCATGAATATTCATGATTGTAACGTCAAACTCATGAATATTCATGAGCATATTACTTAAATTTGGGCCCAATTTTACATGTAAATGCACTGAGATTTAACTATATTCATAGGCAGAGGGTGGAGTATATCCCACCCACTAACCACAAACTTTCAATATTGATCGTTGTTACCGTAATCTCATGAATATTCATGAACGTATTAATTAAATTATGTGTAGTATTTTGCATATAATTGTGCTCATAATTAATTATTTTGATTCATACACTACAAGTGCATTAAATGATTATGTAATTTTTCATGTCTACAGGTTCGTCTTCTTCTGATCGTAAACGTGAGGCTAAAGCTCATGGCCTTCTCCAATCGCTGTACTCTGGAATGTACCCAGAATTTACGGGTTTGGAAGGTCCTACAGACGACACTGACCCCAAAGACAACAGTGCTCCTCCAAAGGGTTCGTATAACTCTTGCTCATCAGGTGGGAATAACTATTTTGTTTTCCATGATCGCAAGGTTGTCAGCTTTGTTACGGATGTTTTCCCACAATCCATGAAGGGTGAGGTTTACAGGGAACAAGTAGGGCAAAAATCATGACTACTTGTAGCTCAATCAGTTCCCCCATTACTGCCTGCATACAACAAGTTTATGGGGGCAGTTGATAAAACTGATCAGTTGCACAAGTACTATGCTTTTGATCATAAGTGTAATTTCGATTGGAACTAGTTCACTTGTTGTTGGAAGGGTACAGTTGTCGTAAACGTAGGAGACCATCATTCCACGACTCAGAGGGTACGAGTACTTGTCAAACGATGTTAATTTAATCTGATGACATTTCAGTGTCTTTATTCCAGTTTCTGTTCTCATTGTCACTGTTTTTGTGTTTTCATCTGTTGTTGGTGTCATTTTTCTTTTAATTTGTGGTTGTATACCACTCCTGGTTCTTCAGAGAACCACCAGATCACAAGAGATTTCACCAACTCCACTGCAAATATTTTATGCCACATAACACTTTCAGTTTTTTAGTGTTGTAATTTTACAACATCCTGTCAGATAGGAAGTACCACACCTACTTATTACATTGCTAAATTTCACTGCAATGGCTGGGTCTTGGATGTACCACACCCCAAATTACTGTAGATTACAAGAGTATACCAATGTGGTGGCGGCATGTCGGCATTCTATTGTTCAAAACGCCCACGCTTCGTTGGATGTGGTCTAGCGGTGCTTTGATTCAAGTGTCCGCCCTTTGATGTTACTTTGAAGTTAGCTTAGGGTACTTAAAAAAAAAAAAAAAAAAAAAAAGTGAAAGGAGAGTAGAACGTTATGTTGATGTTTGTGTGATGTATAGACTTGGGTTTCTAGCTGGTTCTAGCGAGAGAGAAAGGGATGTGACAAATAGCGTTCGTGTGCAGACTTGAGTAGATGCTGTGCTTGCAGTAATTGGTAAGCAAGGTTGAGGTGAGTGTTAGATTGCTCCAGAAGTTGGAGAAAGTTGCAAATTGCCTGTATTCATTTGCAACGAAGGTTTTGATTTTAATGAGATGCTGAGCCACACTTCGCAATCAGTATATTACATCCATGGTAGGTGTGGTTGGAATTATTATTAAAATTAATTCATTCTTTTTTCAAAAGCCCCCGGGTTACAAAACTGTAAGTGCTATAGAAATTGATCGCGCGTTCTTTTACGCACCACGCCCATTAATTGACCGAGCCCCCGGGAATGATGTAACTTCCTTAACTACGTATACAACGCATACTCGTGTAGGTGACACAAGAAAAAAATATATATATATAGTTCGAACCCGTGGGAAAGCAATCATAGGGATGGCCCTACGGGCCATAAAAAGTTCCAGAACTGGAACTGGAACTTTTAAAATAAATAAAACTAGAACAACACTAACACATACATACTTTTGTTCCGGGACATCTGCCTAACAATCATTAGTTCATATAGGGATAGTATAGTAGCTATATTACGCATTCAAAATAGCATAATACTTATACAAACTACAGAATACAATAACGTCATGCTAACAATGTCAGTAGTCTGAACATAATTCTTATGCAATATTAGACTATATAAATGTAACATAATTTCGTGACTTCTTATATGAAGAAATAACCCTCCTTGTCATTTTTTTGGGAATTATTGTATATAGCGTGGTTCACCAATAGCTCCCTTCTTATAAGAGCATAGAGCATACAAAGGGGTTTGAATATTAAAATAAATATTAGTGATGGGCGATACCTTTTTTCCCCAGTTCGATACGATACCAAGTACTTTGAAACTTGGAACCGAAGGTACTGAGTACGATACCGAGTACAAGTTTGTGCGCATGCTCAGAAAAACTATTGAGTCAGTTTGTGCAAGTATATGAATACAATGTGTGTGTATTAATGTTTACTGAAAGTATAGTCTGTATTGACGAGAGAAATAGATAGTGTGAGAGGAGTACTGTCACTTTGTGATCACAATTCTAGATTATCATGTTGAGGAAGAGCAGAATATCAGCATTTTTTGGCTTCAGCCTATTTCGCCTCTCGGAAACCAATTGACCAGCCTTTGAGAAAAGTCGTTCCAATGGAACTGATGATCCAGGGATGCATAAGAACTATAATTATTTTTAAAATTATTGTTGCAGGCGATAATAATAATTATTATTAAAATTTAAAAAATAACGAGTCAATATTATTATTAGAACAAATATTAAGATTAAGTGGGTGTGGTTATGGTATCAAACGTAGTCGGTTCCGTTTCCAGTAATCGGTACCAACAGTTTGTGTGCTGGAACTGAAGTATCGAGTACTTAGGTACCGGTATCGCCCATCACTAATGAATATACCCTTGCTCTATCCCCTGATGTGATAAATGAATTCATTAAATTCACGGCATCAAATAAAAATGACTTATCCCTTGCCCCAAAACACAACAGATTATTACTGAACTTACCACTACAGCAGTTAAGAATGAGGTCTCGAGCATCAGTACTTACACGAATATTTGGGACCATCTCTTTGATTAATTTATTAATAACAGCTATTATAGATAAACAAAGTATTTACAATATTAGTTTAATCTTAGAAATAACTAACTTCTGGGTAGATATAGTTCTTCATCTTGTGTAGAGGAGCTGTCAGCCATGTGTGATCGCAATAACTATTAGAGGGTGTGACTTAGTCTTGTAGTCTTGCTTTGCCGCCCCTTCATGATTCATCAGTTTCGCCCATTAACCTTTCCGGCAGTTTCCGTAAAATGGAGAAGAAGGACCAGCTTCTCGAAGGAGATGGTATCCTCCTTTATTGTCCCAAAGCAAAAGGGTTTGTATTTTCTCCTCCTCCTTTGAGGTATGTCAGCCAAAAAAAGCTAATTATAATTATAAATAATACACCACAATATAATATATATATATATAATTATTATATATAATATATATATAATATATATATATATATATTATATATATATAATTTATATATAAATGATAATATTATACATCTTATTAATACGTGTAGTCCTCAAGTGAGTCATGTAACACTTTATTCCATTGCTGAACTTAGTCATATCAACTATCCTGGATTTCCAAATGTTCACTGTGAGTTAGTTGAGATAAATCTCAGTGTGGTAAAGTACATTCAGATATATCCAACTCATTAATGTTCATATGACACTATGCCTCCTGATCATGCATTAGTATGTGATATTTTGAAATGTAGTGTTGTAAGAATATTAATAATCTAATTCCTACCTGAAAATAAATTGGTTTACATGATGACTGATTGCATATCTTCACTAATCAAATTAACATCAAACTCAATAAAAATATTATTATTATTGCCCACAAGGCCATTCCCATTATTGCTTTCTGGTGGGGTTATTTGTATCACATAAGAACCCTCAACCCTGAAGGGTCATTCTCCAAAAGGGTTATAATTATAAATACATAAATTTTATAGTCTGTTACCATGTTGTTGCTATGTGATATTGGAAGTTATATTTTAACTTTCCAGTTTTGCAAACACTATAACTATGACATATTAGTGATTTTGAAAATTGCATGGGCAAGGCAAAATAAAAACAAGTACATGTATAGCTAGCACAATAACTCTGGCATTTTAAGATTCAAGATTCTAACTTCTTTTGTTGGAGTGCTGAGGTGTTAACAACACCACAGAAGTGAAAGTCATGCCCACAGAGACACCAAGGCAAAAGTTCCAGTGCACTCTCACACTCTAGCTAAGCTTTATAACGTATTTTTAACAGCAAAGGCTTCTAACTTGTTTGGATGGATAGAAGAACTTCTAGAAAAGCCATACATATTAACCGCAGGAAGGTAGCAAGGGGAATGTTTGAAGTGAAGTTGGTGGCTATTAATCAATTATAGAATGTGCATGCAGTCTATTTTACTGAAATATAATCCCTGCACACTCGGGCTTGCTGCTCTCGTTGCTAGGGATTATAATCCAGTAATAGACCTCGTGCGTATTCTATAACTATAACATAATTATAATATTATATTTGCTCAACAGACATGTACATGTACAAAAATGTATCATTCTGGGGGGACTTTGTTGATTAATGGGTGTGTGGAAGAAAAGTAAAAATCATAAAGATGTAAAACATAGCTTTTCAAAAGTTTCAGTTAAATGAGAACAAATGTGAAAATGACCATTTACAGTGGTACTTTTTAATCATTATAATATTATGTTACTATACTAAGTCCTTTTTTTCAAAATAGAAAATTTAGTGAGTTTGCAGTTGTAGCAGAAAGTACATATAAATGCACGCTTGGAATCTCAAATCATTGATTTAGTGAATAGAAATATTATAAATTCTTTTTAGACTTTGAAAAAAATTATACAACGCCACGATATCATCTTAAATTACAGCACTTACCATTGTCACTTAGAAATGTTTAACAAGGTTTGCACTTTTATTAAAATGTTGCATTTTAAATGAATGCACCCGCAAAGCAGAACTCTTGCCACATGTTTGAAGCATGATTGGCATTCCCACTGAATTATAATTGACAGAAAACAATTGAAATTTAATAGTTACGCAGGATAACTAAAAAAAAGTGTGATATTAAAGGTATTTATAGTAATCACGGGTAGATATTAGTATGAAGGTGGAAGGAACTGAACAACCTTTTGAAGATCTGCAACCTTATTAGGGTTTAATTGGTGTCCAATTTGCAAATGTATCTCTTTAGGAGGATGTAACTTCTTCCGACCTTTCAGGATGTATACCTTTTGCCATGGTTCTTCTTTGGAGAGTGATGATTTCATCCAGTATTCACCAGGATGTGATAATATTTTACCATCTTCTTCGCCTTCACCATAGTTAAACCAACTTGCGTTACTGATTAAAACAGGTGTGCCAGTGCTGTCTTTTTTCCTCATAGTGAAATGGTTAGTGAGTGGAGTAAAATCTAGAAAATCCTCTTTTTCCATCCTTTGAATATGGAAAGGCTTAGATGGGCAAGCTTCCTTAATAACCTTCTCCCAGTCTTCAGGTAAGTGAATCATTGCACTGGCTTTCTTTTTTCACTCAGACCAAAATCACGATCACAGGGAAGGTATGTATGTCCCCACACTAAACATTTGTGATCTATACGAATGAACTTTCCTTGTGAGACCAGCCTGCTTCAGAAACAAATAAGCTGGGAATTTTTATTCTGGCCAGCACAGTTATCAGAGTAAACACTAAACATTAAGCCTTCTTTGTACGCTTGGTTATTCCATGTGTTTGGCAAAACACCTGTTTACATACTTTCACACGGTCTCCATTGCTTAAACGAACATGATAAGTGAATGCATTCTTTCTTGGTTTTTGAACCAAGCATGACTTTTTTCGTTTTGGAACAGAACGTTCTATCAGTCCATAGAAATATTTATTGTGGTCATCGTGATCAGATAGGTCATAAAACATGTGAAAAATACGATCCCTCTCTGTCACATTCACTTGTGAAGCACACCGATTCGAACAGTAACAAGATAGTGGAATTGATATTTTCTTAACTACACGCTCACCTTTGTACGTCTTGTAAGCCTTTCCACTATCTTTAGCTATTTTCCTCTTTTTCCTTGCCCACTCTGAAACACAACGAAGTCTCTTTCGGCCTTGGCGACTTTTCAAGACGACTAATTCACCATCGCTCTCCATTACATGTGACTATTAAGTTTACATTTAATAACTACAAGGTCACGTGATCATTGTGCCTCGTTAGCAAAAACTGTGTGCAGAAATGCTACAAACTTTCCGTGCAAACTTGCAGAAGGTAGGTGCATGCTTTCATACATTTATCTTAGATTGACTAAAATGCTGCTTATCCCCTTTTTCCACTGGCCCCTTCATTATTATAATACATATAATTATATTTTTAATTGTGTCTTACAACTTGCCCTCGAGTCCAAACAAGAGTGCATAAGACTCAGAATAGACATGTATGTTGTAGTGTCCATTGTATCAATAGAACTCTATATTGGCACTATCTCCTACCCACTGACAAGTGGGGGTTCCAAAACACTCCTTCACAAACAATGTGTATGTCTATCAAATCTCATGAATCTCATTTAATGGTTAATAAGGGTAGTGTTAGAGGTCATGACCTTACAAGCTTAACAATTTGGGCAATGAATTACATGGTTATCATTATTACAGACTAACTAATTGTTAGAGTACAGCCAATTGTGTACTCTAACATAATTTATACATAATTATACAAGATAATTATATTGAGAAACAGTATCCCTATGATTGCTTTGCAGAGACTGCCATTCACTACTGATGGCAATAGTGTCTCTAGTGACTCTCTACCTTTCTATAATTACATTCCAAGGACACTGAAACCCAATTACTCCTTGAGTATTAACTAAGTTATATCATTGCTGATAGCTTCCTCATATCTGAAACGTATTATACTTTTTTTTCTTACTTGTTAAAAATGTTTCTCTGGTGATATCGGTATCAGTTACAGTTTTATAAGCTGCGTTCTTCCAGAATCTTCCTGGACTGGTCTGCTTGTAGCTTCAATGTGTATTCTTAATTCACATGCCACGTCCATTAATTAATTGAGCCCCAGAAAGACGTAACTTATGTATTCAATAGGGTTTAGGTAATAAAGATTCCAGTTCCCTAGTTTTGTAAGTGAAGGGTGTGTCTGAGCTATACATTCTAACATCTATATACATGTATACACTTAATTTCTTGTTCTCTTGTAAAAATGCGTTTTTTGTGATGTGAGGAAATTTTCATTTCTTTATAATCAACAGATGCTGCATTTGAAGTGATACCAAGAAAATGTACATCTCTATGTGATAAGTAAGCTACTCTTATAATATTCATTAAATAATATTTGTGCTCTGAATAGTGTTAGTTGCTATAGATAGATAGAATAGATATTTTGAACCAATAGAGTTTACTATTGTTTCAACTATGAGTAACTAAGCAGGTCATTTTAATGGCTGATCAGTCAAATTTTTACTGGATTTCATATTTTATGAGCATCCACAATATGGGATACCTCTGATTATAATCAATTGAACACTAATTGGCTTGGGGGATTGAACTGCCAGGATGTTTTATATGTACAGGGTTCAATGATTCAGACAAAGCCATTTGATGGAGTTAGATATACATGTAGTACTCTAGTGATTTTTGTATTATATATAATGGCCTAGTAAACAGTACTGAGTTACCCTAAAGAAAGTTAAATCGAAACATTGGTAAGCTCTGTTGGTTGTATCAAGTTGCCATGATTCTTACAGAAACAAGATATGTAAAGAAAAAAGTATGACTGCTTTGTTGACTTTATCATGCCTGAAACACAACAGCCTATTATATAGTTATTATTTTGATTATCTACTCTCCTTACGTTTTAAAGGACCATGTAGAACTTTAGGAGTATATTTTAGGTAGAATAGCTAGCTATTATTTTCAGTTTCTGCGTAAGCTACAAACAGCTTTCCTTCTGCTGGTCTGTAGAGCTCAAGCGCGTATTACATGCCATGCCCATTAATTGACCAAGCCCCCCAAAATGATGCAACTTCCTTAACTACGTATACAATGCATACTCGCGCAAGTGACACAAGGATATAAATAATATATATATCAGGGCATAAACGAAGGTTATTTTTACACCTTCGAAGGTTTATTTCAACTAGAACAAGAAGGTTCACGAAGGTGTAACACTATGAATGTGTTAACTTTGTACCTATACAAGTGTTTATCTAATGGGAGACCTCTTAATTCAGAAGATGGCAGATGAGATTCAGTACATTCTGGTTTTGAAAGTCCACACTCTCGTCCATGGTCTCTTCACTCTCAGCCATTATCAATCTGATTTGTCATGTGGAGATTGACAATCTCCATGTGACAAATGTAATAATTAATTAAAAGTGATAAATAATTATTGCAGCAAATAATTAACCACATGTTAATTGCGAACCTTTGTGGAATGGATTCTACCTTCGAAGGTAAGGAATTATAACGAACCTTCGAATGTTACCACCTTTGTTTATGCCCTGATATATATATATACATTAAACGCCATGGAAAGCAATCATAGGGCCATAAAAAGTATCTACTAATCTAGCTAAACAGGATTCTTGTATTGTGTAGACTGGACAGTAAATTCTTCCTAAGTACAAATGTAGTTATGCTGTTTAAATACATGTAGTATTTAAGTAGTTTACAAAAATTCTTGTTTCCTGTATAATTACATGTATGGCTATAGACATTAGAGAAAGTATGATTGTAGAATGTTTTCTAATTCTTACATGTTTTTATATCTTTCTTTCTGTATAGTGCTACAATTGCATTGAAGGTTAGTTTAGCAACAATAATTATCATCATAATACATACTATCAACAATAATACATAATGACTTATAATTATATACAGCAGTAGAATAAATTAATCATAGCTTTATTACTGATCTGACATGATAATGTAATATTATTTATTAGTGTTGTACCTATACAGCAATTTGCCACCTATATGCCTATATTTCATAATTCATATTGCCTAATGCAGATACATACATGCTATATGCTATACATTCAGCCCAAAGTACATTGTACATGTAGTTACAGGCATATTCAGCCTTGGTTGCACACATCTTCAGATTGTACTTGTGCAGTTTGACAATAATGTAAACTGCAAAACCTTAAAAATATTGTGTAAGCTGTATAGGGAATGTATAGGCATTGCAGTTGCTTATACCGATACTCTGCCTATATCTTCAATATAGGGACCTATTCAGATCCCTGTACTAGTATAGGTGCAACCCTATTATTTATGTATAATATTATATATGTGTGTATTTGTTAAACCTTACAAAGGAATTTATTTTTTTCTGTATAGAGAAACAAGAATTTAGTATATGGACGAAAAGTGAAGGTAGAGAAGTAATACAATAATTTCTATATAATATATTTATGGATATGAACCACACTTCACTTTCACTGTTAGAGATTTCGTTTTTCTTCTCAACTAAAACTGAATCTAAATGCTGCACCTTAAGTGTTCAAATACCATTAGATTATCAATTACACTATTTTCTCTAGCTGATTCATGTTGCCTCAAGAATGTACCTCTCTCTTAGCAAGAAAGGATCTGTTCGTAACCCTGTAGTAAGTTAATAATTATGATTGTTTGTTTATATTGAAGACTGATACTTGTACACATAATACACAAGTATAAATATTATAAATAAAGATAGTATGTTACTATAGTGTTAGTGAGATAGCTTATATAGGGTATTACACGAGATTTGCAACATATACTGTTTGTCAAATGACCTTTTAAATGTAAATTTCTGCTATTGTGTGTCATATGCTCGAGTATTTAAGGAAGATTAGTGATATCTTTTTCTGGATACCAACTTTCTGGGAAAAAGTCTATTCATTATGTAGGTCTAGTATATATAAGTATGCAAGATTTGCAAGTGTTGTTAAAGATTGAATTTTGTCTAAAATAAAAAAAAATGTTTATGATAAACATTATTTCAGGCTAGTCTTGAGAAGGAAGATGATGCTGATACTTTCAGGATATTACCATCAGATGCTACCAAAACTACTGGACAAATAGTAAGTACTTGTATCTACTTTGTACTTGTACATGTGGTTGTATTATAGAACTATACCTGTATGTTTATTAGTACTTGTTCTTTGTTGTATTGATTGTAGTCCTGGGTAATATATTGATATAAAAAGTAATACCACTGTAATAATTTGAACCAAACTTTAGATATGATATGAACTTATTAGCATAGCACAACCAATGGAAATGAAAGCCCTGAACGGCCTTCGATGGCATGGGGGTCCCGACTCCTGACCCATGCGGATCTCGACTCCTACGAGCACTTGGATGCTGCATGCAAGCTGAACTCTAGGTGTTATATAGAAAACAGCTCTATAACAACAGTGTCTCAAATACACAATATATAGGGCCAATTAAGAAATATACATCACAATAATGTCTGTGCCATTCAAATAATGGATATTGTATTAGTTATTATAACTACATTTTGATATCATTGGCAATATTGCCTTTAGGAGATATTATTGCTCCTCCAATTTATTGGATTGTTCAATTATTCATCTTTTCTAATTTATCTTTCAAATAATGCTACTGAGTAAAGGAGCAATGACTAGGTTGTAATATCAATTTGTAAAATTGTAATACCTGTTGGTATCAGGACATATAGCATTAATTTTGATCTTGGTAACACTAGGGTCTGAGTTCACATTCTTACTAGTAGTCAGTAAATTCTATTTTTAGCAGTTTGCTTAATTTTGTCAAATTTCAATAGAGGTTGATTTCATGTATATATTAATCATAAATGTATTGATCATATAGATCCATGTTCAGGACAAGGTTAGACTTGAGATAGTTGGTGAAGTGAGAAATCAGGTTTTATGTGCACCCAATGTTCTCAAACTGAGGTTAGTTGAATTTGAGAATTCATTTATTATTAAAGTTGAGTATGAACCTACAGCTAGGGAGTTAGGCATGTCTGTAAACTAAGTGTAAACCCACAGTTAGCATGTCTAAACTTGGTGTTTAACTATAATTGTGCTCATGTACATGTAATTATCATGTTCACGATAACTACTTTTAAAACTTGTTTTTTTTTCACTACAAAACTCAACTTATAGAAGACATTCTAGGTTAGTTTTGGTGACCTGTACACACAGAACTGATCTAGCAATTCCATGATGTTTTTTTTGTAACTGTTTTGACAAATCTACCTCATCTACAGATATGACACTTGTTTTTTACTCTCATAATGTGCTTTTTATGAATGCAGCTTTTAGGATCTCTGAATGAGCATTCCTCTATGTACAGTACATACAGTGCATACAGTGCATGTAAAATGTACTGTGACTCTTAAACAAACAGTTTTCATGTATAAAAGAAAAATCAGAATGATACAAAACACTTCAGTCTATCAGCTATAGGTTTTCAGAGCAATAGAGTGTGTGGACAATAAGAACAAGCTACCTAAAAAGCTACTATAATCAGAAATGTTAAGAAATGATGCTAATTACCAGAGTGCCACTTTAATTAGTTGAGCAGTTGTTTGTTTAATTTTTAAACTACATGTATGAGTTTACAGTTCAGCTATTTCCAATTCAAGTGAAAGTTTTTAAATGTAGTTCACACAATGGTAACTCATAATTTCATCTTTTTTTACACAGTGGTTATGACCTCAAGAAGGCATCTGAGGGTTCAGATTTTGTCATGTATTCTCAAACCAATGGAGATAAAATAGGGCCTCAACTGGCACTTAGAGTGAGTAGACATGGTCTTGATAATGGCTATCCCACTGAATTATTAAAGTACACATATACCATTTCATTGCTCTTGAGATGGCAGAGCCTGGATTCACACATGGGCTAATTAAAGTAAAATCAACATGTTGTCATTAAAAGGTGTGTCAGTTTGTAGTACACAATCATACTGCCAAGATCTGCTTCTGGTTTGGAACAAGATCAGGATATCCAAGGTGCTATAGAGAAACAGAGACAGACCAGTTGATCAAAACAAGCCAAATTGATTACTACCTATTTTCAGCTAAACTACAAGACTATGATAATTTATAGTTGCCCCATATATCTGAAGTGACTATACGTTATTTGAAAATTTGCATGTTAATTAATGCATCCACAAACTGTTGAAAGCAGTCTCTTTTCTCTGCTAGATGTCTTCCGGGCATGTCTGTAATTTAATATACATGTACAACCTAGTTATTCAGATCATACCAATCAGGGACATTTGAATATACAGATGTGGAATATATATATTTCATATATTTGTCTTGTCCTATTTATTGAAATTACATGATTGTGTACTGTGTGTATATCTCTGTTGTATTTTAATGTTTTGTAGATGGATATTTGGCTGTAGCTTATTTAGAATGTTCTATAATTTATTTAGACTTTAAGATTTGTATAAATACTGAGATGTATTATTATTTTATGAGAACCCCTTTTTGAGAGTTACGTTAGCACCACAACAGATACATGTTTATGAAATATACTTAAGTTACTTTTTCTTTTAGGGAGGAGAAGTTGTGATGTTTTTGAATGAAAAACGGGAATCATATCTCAGTATACTAGCAGCAGAGTTTAGACCTGACCAAACTATTAAAGGTAATACTTATAGTATCATGTATAATGTTTAGTTCTATCTATCCCTTTTTGTATTTAGTAATGGCCAAGGTTAGTGATGGTGCAAGTAAATCTGCTATCAATGGTGGTGATTGCTTTTGGCAGATTGAGAATGCAGCAATTCAGTATAATGGTTAGTCTCCAATTTTATTTACAAAGAAACCATTTTGATGGAGTTGATGACATAATTAAATGTACTTTTATATTATGTAATCTGTCACAAAAATTATAATCCCTAATTATACATACGTATAATGTATATGACTATATGTACAATAAAGTCTGCAAGTAACTTGGTCAGTTGGTAGATTTGGTAAATCGTAAAGTATGGTAATACACCAACCAACACATTTACCCTTGTCCTAGGCCTCCCGGACATTATTCCATAGAGAATAATGTCCCCCAGGACAATGTTCACTAGTGAATATGAACTGTCCCCCATCATGATATAATGTCCCCTCCTCAAATATAATGTGGATAGTGTCCCCCATCAATATAATTAAAGTAGATGTTGAAAAACTAATAAAAGTAATAGAAAATAATATTAAACTTTGCAGTTACTGCAGTATGAGATTTTTTATTGAATTGTTTTTCTAAAATGGAATCCCACATGGTACCTACCACTCATCACACCTTAACATTCTGTATGCAACAGTGCTAATCTTTCTCCTATTTGTTTGAAGAGTTTTATCACCAAGATGTCCACCTATTATAGATTCAAGATGCATATGCTACTTAACAAACAGTTTCATTGGATGGGATCATATTCACTAGTGAATAATGTTCCAAGTGGACTCGATTCCCTAGTGAATAATGCCCAGTAAGACATTATTGATTATTCACTCCATACAATCATTACAATGCCCATACATTAAACCCTATGGAAGGTAATCATGGGGATGGCCCTGTGGTACATAATAATTATTATAATATAGTATATATGTACTATGAAATAATACATTTCATGTATATGTCTTTATAAGGTAACTGGGTGGAGTTTGAAGATACATGGACTGTTCGTCTCAAGCATCTACCAACTCAGCAGTATTTAGCTGTTGTTGATGATCAGGTAATATATATAGACACTGTGATTTGTTTACAACTTCAGTTAGGTATACTGTATACTTATAATTATAAATTATTATTAGCAATAACTATTAATCGAGAAGTATTGCTAAGGATACTTAATTTGTTTGGAAGCAGTGATATTTCTGCATCATAATCTTCCTATCCTTCATTATTGAGTTACATGATATAGTCATGTGATATTGAAGTGTATATTCCTGTATAATTATAATTATATATACAATGTGTATGTAATCACAATCTTAGTTTTGAGGTTATTGTCATTGTGAACAGATTATAGTAAGCCAGTTGTTCATTTTACTCTCACTTCGCAGTTGATTTTGAAAAGTCTAGATGCAGGAGAAAATGAAACAGACCCAGAAACATCTTTTTTATTTGAAGAGGTAACTACTATTTCTGCATTTTCTATTATGTGTACATGTACGTATATATCTAGTACATGTATGTCTATTACATTTACATGTACATATACATGCAGTTGTTAGTTTATTACATGTACATGTACATACATTTGTATATATGCATTTAGTATTTATACTTGTTTTGTTTCATGTACATGTACATGCATATGGATTTAGATTCATTTAGATTTATTTAATATCTGTACATGTAAACGTACATGTGAATTACATGAACATATTTCAATCATTTAGATTCACCGTATACATATTTATATTGCATGTACGTGTATACACGTAGGCGGAGGGTTATAGTAGTCTTCCTGTGTGTGTGTGTGTGTGTGTGTGTGTGTGTGTTACCGCTTGATCTCCACAACTGCAAGGTCTTGCTGCATTCTGAGCATATCTGCAGAATGCTGGTATAGTGACAGGTAAGAAATAAAAGCGATTTGTTCTGAACTTGTCTTGTTGCAGAGAAACAGCCGTGTAAATTCTCATCGATCTGTCACCATCTTGAAATTTTATCGTTTTTGCTGATGTCAGCAGAAAACACTGAAACACTAACTTTTGTCTCTTTGAAGCTTTGTTTCTTGGGCTTTGTCTATTGTCCTAATGAGTGTTTATACAGCTATTTGTGAAGTTTTGTCCAGAAATTCGCTAGTTCTCAAGAGATCTGATGGCCATGCTATCCCCATAATTTGCATATTCATGAGTACTACTGACTTCTTAGTGTTGATACGAATGGTGTATTTCGGGCTGTTGCAATATGTTATTTATGCAAAGTTGTTCTAAAGCCATGCTGTTTTAGCAATAGCTAGCGAGGGTTCTGCACTTTAGTGCATTCATTATATATGTACTTTGGTATGATGTATTATAAGGGCCATCTTGTATTTAGGACGCAGCTGATGATCAGTCAGGAATTTTTAAGAGAAGATATGTGAGAATCAAACACAAAGGCTCTGATGAGTATATCAATTTGCAAAGTAAATATATTTGTGTGTGTGTGTGTGTGTGTGTGTAGGTGTGTGTGTGTGTGTGTGTAGGTGTGTATTTACGTGTTGGGTGGAATGCCCAAACTCGTAAATGATCGGAATAATGCCTCCGATCCTGGACGATGGATCTGTTCTAAGAGTCTGCTTACCTGAGTATCACCTTCCTCAGATTGCAACAATCAAGAATGTGTGTGTGTATGTACAACTCTTAATTTTTCAAAGGCTTCTCTCTGTAATGTAATTTCTCAATTATATTTATTCTGCTGCTTGTGTAACTTTCTACTACATGCAGATTTTGTGATGATCCCATTTGTTCTTGTTTCAAACTCTCAGAAGTATATATTTTTCCCGTTTAAAGAAATCCTGTGTCTAGAAAATCATACATATCCACTGTAACCAATTATGCCAAATTGAAAAATTACTAAGTAATTAAGTCAAATGTCACTATATATACTGTGGTTCTACATATTGTATAATGGTTATTTCTTAAATTTGCTTTTGATTAAAGAACACGTAGATAACATTCCATAGAAATTTATTTAAGCGTTCTGCAATCAACCATGAATGAGTGCGTGAATCATGCCACAAAAATTATCTATAACGAAACAGTTTTCTCTTACCACAAATTTTTATGTTCTCAAAAAAAACCAGCTAGGTATAATAATTATGAAATGTTATAATTCTATTCATTATTTAGGTTTAGCTCCTCCTTTTGGTGATGGTCAAAGATGGTTTACAGTAAGTGATGAGATGAGAGGATGTTTTTGTATATATATATATACAATGTATGAATCATAAAATATTATTTAGGATTTATGTTTGATATGAATGTTTATACATGTGTGTGTAAATGTATGCATGTAGTGATGTTTTATCATTTGCATGTAGGTTTCCTTAGAAGAGCCTGGGAAAGATGCTGCTTCTCGTAGGAACCAAAAGTTTTGGCTTGAAGAGGTTTTTTTTGTGCACACACAGTTATACAAATCATTAATATAACTATCAGTTGATTGTCTAATGAGTGTTCTCATTGTTTCATTAGGTTGATAGTGGATTACTGGATAAATTCTCTGTCTTGTCTGGTGCTTTCATAGTTCTTAGAGATTATATGAACAGGGTATGGCACATAAAATGTACTTGGGTTGGGTGTTATTGAAAATTAAGTTATGTGATTATTGCCTAAAGGTGGTGCAACATTGTAACTACTCATTCATTGACAATGTCTATGATAGCAAAAATAGCCTCATATTTTAAAAGATGACACTTCTGATTTTTGTTTTGAGAGCACATGGCTCAAGAATAAGTGTTATAGCATTTTTCAACTGCATATATTATTGAATTGTAGTAAGACAATATTTCGCCATTGCGATAATATCAGCAGACCAAAATCATGTGATATGATTATTGTGATGCTACAATGTATGCAATATATTGGATTATTGCTCAACCCTAAACTGTTCATAATATTTCGGGCTTAGGGCCGATTACGATTGTAATCGTAATTGATTGTAATTGACTATACTTTTTGGGTAATCATAATTGTAACATAATCATAATTTAAAAATCTTATTTAATTGGAATTGTAATCATGCTATGTAATCACCTGTAATTGATTGTAATTGACTATACTTTTTGGGTAATCATAATTGTAACATAATCATAATTTAAAAATCTTATTTAATTGGAATTGTAATCATGCTATGTAATCACCTGTAATCATCTGTAGTCACCTGTAATCACCTGTAATCATCTGTAATCATCTGTAATCACCTGTAATCATCTGTAATCACCTGTAATCACCTGTAATCATCTGTAATCATCTGTAATCACCTGTAATCATCTGTAATCATCTGTAATCATCTGTAATCATCTGTAATCATCTGTAATCACCTGTAATCATCGAAGACTATACGTAATTTCACAAGCAGCCGTGCTAATCGTAATCATAATAATTATTGTAATCATGGTTTTGTAATCGTAATCATAATCATTCTTACTAATGCTGATATAATTGCAATCGTAATAATTATTGTAATTAGGGCTGGAACGGATCCTGTCTTTTGCTATCTGGATATCTGTTCATGGATAAGTGATCTAAAAAATTCATTTCTTGTTTACATAAAATAATTATGAAGTATTACCTCCCCCTTTTGCTGCAATGAACTGCTATAGATGTTTATACAGGCAACATTGGTGTTTCTATTGATCGTTTTGCACTCCACAAGCCAAAAAGGGTGGAGCATGGAGCAAGACACTTATCAATGGCCACCAATTTTGTTTGGTTTCTGCACATGTAAAAACATTAAGCAAGTATCTAGATACAAAAAAACAGATCCGGATGTTCAGTACATTAATTATCCCGATAATTGGGTATTCATTCCAGCCTAATTGTAATCTTGTCATTGTAATTAACTAAAACCTTAATGTTTATTATATATAATATAATGGGCATATAATAATATGCATATATGTATAATTATTATTTTATATATTTACATGTAAAAATTATGGAATTTGCAACTTTTCATGCAAAACAAATACTGTGCATTTCACCTTCATCACCACATGGTATTAATAATTATGGATTATGTCTGTATTTGTTCAAAAAGTAAATGGTGTGTTGTTATAAGTACATTGATAATTTGCATTGGGTTGTAATAGTAAAGTAAACAGCAAATCAAAAGTTTCTGCTTCTTATATTATATAATGAGATAATGAACATTTAAAAGTCCCTTTTTGCCATTTGTTCATTATAATTATTATAATTATGTATGTTTACCAGTGGGAGATTATTTAACCTTCAATCTTCACAGCTGAATGATCCTGATGAGATAGACTCAGATATTGTCCAACCATCTGATATTGTTGATGAACTGGCTAAGTGGACTAGTAAATCTTCTGGAGGGTATCAGGAGAGATGGCCAGATATGATGAGAGTCATTGAGGTATATAAATGTACTGTCAATATTTTGTTAAACTACAAGTTCATACTTCTACTGTGAAGCAGAGAAGAGTAAGAAACTTGAGGTTAACAGACTTTACAATTGATAGCAGTTAATCTTGAGATAATATAACTTAATGAGCTGCCGCAATATAGAAAATTTTAATATTAATAATAATGGGAGCTACAGTAATGTTATTTTTTTTTTATTCTCTGCATTTTAAACTTGCTATACTGACGACCACTTTTCAGAAAGTCAAGAGCTCTTTTGTTTTCTTTGTTCACGAATTAAGCTATTTTTGCTTAAGGGAGCTGTGGACACCTTTAAGCTTGTAGAAAGTCATCATGGACACCTTTAAGCTTGTAGAAAGTCATCATGGACACCTTTAAGCTTGTAGAAAGTCATCATGGACACCTTTAAGCTTGTGGAAAGTCATCATGGACATCTTCTTTCCATGTACATGTAGATATAAGAAAATTACAATTGACCTATTTCAAAGATGATGCCATTTTTTTACAACTGCACATGTGTATACTATATCAATATAAGAAAATGTTATGTGACATTGTATTGTTGTTTACAATGTCACGATATTTTGATATATCGTGGCAGTACTAAGGATTCTACCTACATCTGGTTGCCTAGTAATATAGTGATACAGTGATACAATTTAACTGATATTACCCTGCACAAGTACATGTACATGTAGCTATATATGTACTATGTATTTCATTATTTACTTTAGCCTCTTCTTGCATAGTGTTTTCTGTAATAAAATTAAAAGTGGTTGTTTTACTTTTATTGTTATTATACGAAATTACAAGTAGTAATCACAGATAGGTAAACAGTTTATATATTGTTGTAGTCTATTTATGAAATTTGGTTATGTATTCGCATATTCATACTAACAACAAATCAAAGTACCTGTGAAAATCCTTAAGTTGGTGTTATATGATACTATAGAATATATCTTGGGCTCGTGTTTATTCTGTCACTTTGTAACCAAAGTGTTATAACCCATTACATGTAATGTATAGTCAACATAACTGATATCCATATTTCATGCTAATAATAATTGTACTGTAATTGATGTCATTTGGTAGAGCATGTAATCATAATTGATTATTTATTAACACACAAACTTTGCAAGGATGGCAATGGTGAGAGTTCTTCCTGAATTATGTTAATTATGTTTTATCACTATTGTATACTATAATAATTATTATAGGGAGTGGAGTTAGCCTTTGAATTCTTAAAGAAAGAGACAAATGAGTCTACTAAACAGTAAGTGATAGTAACTTTCACTTGGGGTTATTTGATACATAATTTTAAAACTGAAGAAATAATACACAATGAAGTTTCGCTTCATGACAGCATATGAAATAATTAGAGCATATATTGTATTCTACTACAATAATACAATACTATGTATCTTACTATATATATATTAGTAATTATTTAATTTTGGCTTGAAGCATGAACCGCCATTATTATTGGAGTCTAAATTTGTGATTATCTACCTATATAATAGACTGATTCTCGCAATCACAAATACTATGTATATATATGTATATTATATAGTACACTTACAGTTCTTATATTCAAAATATAGACCCGAGGTTTAGTGTCTGAGGATGTGATATAGCCCGAGCTTGCGAGGGCTATATCACATCCGAAGACACTAAACCAAGGGTTTATATTGTGGTATATGAGAACTGTAAGTGTACTATATACAATATATAGTATGCTGGTGGATTAAAGATTCACAGGTCTATATACAAAATATAAGACCTAACCACATCAAACGGTTGCCATGGTAGCATACTATATATATATATATATATATATATATATATATATATATCTTAGTACACTTCAGTTCAACTATTTGAATAACTTGTTTTTCAGTATACAAAGACAGTTATGTACTGTATTGAAGAACTATGTAGAGTATGCATCTGAAGAGTCTCAATTGTACTTGTCAAAAAACGAACTACTTGATATCTTGTTTGAGAAGGTATGTATTGTGTTGCTCTTCAGTTATAATTATGCAGAAAATGTACCTGAACATTTTAGATGGGACAGGACATAAATGCTGAAGGAGTCTTGAGTGCACTTGTAAAATCTTGCAGGTAAATCCAGTAGCATTACATGCATCACGTGTATCAGATATAGTGACTAATATTCCTTAAACATTCCTTTGAGCTAGTATACTATAAATACATACACTTGTATAATAATAAAGAATATTCAAAACATTTCAAAAAAATTAAAGGACACATAGGGATATGAAAACTGAAAAAGAACATGAACAAGATTGGGATTGTAACCCAGTAAAAAAATTAAACCAACCACTTCAATGCAACAACCCTACATAGGCGTAGCTAAGATACTGAGGAATATGGTGGGTCCAAATTTTGCCAGTGCTTATTATAAATTTATTATTCTACAATTTTTTGTGCATGTATAATTATGTTAGCTATCATCTTTATATAAATATTAATAATATAATTCAGTTATAAAAATATATGAGGCAAATTAGAATTATTGGCAGATAAGATAATACAATTATATTGTAATTGACACATTGACTTAACACATGAGTACAGAATCAAACTTAATTACACCATACTGTGGTGCTATCATCTGGGTTTCCATTTTTTGCTTGCAAATTCTATTTGCGGAAGTTTTGCTGTAAGCTTTAGTGTATATTCTACATATATTAGCTGTGTAAATAAGTATAATTTACACTGTAATTACAAACTTATCTCGTCTTAATAATGGGTGTGGTTGATTACAAATGGCATCTGATGTTTTTGAGGTGGTTGCCATAGTGGCTCAAAGTGTTTGTTGAATAGTCGAGAAACAAAACAGTACGAGAATTGTTAAACTGAATTTAACTTAAAATAAATTTGTATTTGTGCTAAAACTACTTTAATAGCTTCACAAATGTAGGGTAAGAATATTATGAGGCAGTTTTGCCATTTGACGGTTCTCTACTTTAACAATGATTTCTGGCTACCTAGAAAGTGTTGTTAGTGATAAAAACACTCAATATCAGCATCAGTGTGTCCATCTCTATTCAATATTCACTCATTGTTTTGGTATTCAAGTGCATTTTCAGCATCCGGATGTTTGTTAATGTTTGCTTGTGCAGAAATTGAACATGTTAATTGCAATAAAATGGCCACACGATTATTCGCTTATTAATCTAATATCCAGATACCAAAAACTATGATTTGTTGCAGCCCTACAAGTGGAGTGCTGTTTATGTTGTATCTTTTATCTGATATTAGTTTTGATAGTGAACAGAAGAAGAAAGTGACAAACAGATTGATTTCTGATGCTGATCATATTCTCAATGTTGTCCTATGTGAAAGAAAGGTAATATAAAATATGTATTAGTATAATTATATTTAACTTTACATTTCTATTGTGACTGAAGGATTATGCTTTTCTTGACTGTCTAAGTGCTTTGTGTTTATCAGGTACCAGAGGACGACCAGACAGAGCTATTCAAGGTTTATATGCTAATCATACATACATCACAAAATATGACTGTTCTGTGAGAATTGATGGAAAATTACTATTGTTAACATTATTAATATTAAATTTATATTGTGTAATACTACTATACAGAATTACATGCTTAATGTAAATGCTTAAATTTAGTAAGTGCCTTTAGCCAATCACAATCTGTTCAAAAATGCTCATAATTGTAATAATTGTGAAAAAATCTTTTTTTTTATTATGACTGGTTCTATTTGATAAACTTTTCTTTAGAAACTTTACTTGACAAGATATTAATACCTGGTCATGAGCAAGTAAGGGATAGTTAGATGTCTTTTGCATGTCATTTTGTTTCATTGAAGATTGATTGTATATCATTGCTATATAAATATTTTTGATAAGAGAGTATTTTGCTCATCTCTGATACAGGGCATTTTTTTCAAAGTTGCTGCTGATGAAAAAAAGGGCATTGTTTTAATTAAACCCAAAATGCTTCAGGTAAGCGAACATAAACAAAGATTTATTAATATTTACATATAATTGTGTTATATTAGACTGCATCAGAATTGGATGATAAATTCCTTATTGCGCAGATTAATTTCTATTCTGCTGTGTGTGCAGTGAGTTGAAAATTATTATTTCATATTTCTGATTTTCTCATGTTGAACATGTAATTCATGTTTTATTAGTATGGTCATTTTACACTTCATTTTGGCTATTACAAGTTCATAGCCACTTTGCTTATACATGTACATGTATACTTTATATAACTGTAACCAGTTTTTCACACACATGTACATGTATGTACATATCCACCTCAAAACAGTCTTTGTATTTCACACCCTAACACTAGCTATTACAAAGACTTGTATAAAGTATGTCAAGAATGTCACATTTTTTGTTGTTTTTGTTTTGTAAAATGTGGTTCTTGGTTGCCCACACATGCCTTTGTAGTTTTCAGTATGTTTGCATGGTCTATACAGTTTTTTGTTCATTCATAATGGCATAATTCACACACAAGTATACATGTAGTATTATATTACCTCAGGGTGTGAATCTTAATTCCATTAAAAAACTTGTAGAAGACCACCAGATACTGTCTTATGATGTAGCTCTTCGTTGCACTGAATATGGAATTTTCACACCTGCTGTTCAGTCTGCATTTTTCTCTGCTCTGGTTTCTACACTGGTTGATAAGAATACTGAAGAGAGTGGAACTGATTTGGAGAACATATGGTTCATTTATGTAAGTTCTTGCTATGTTTGTTTTTTGTTAGTATAATTAATTATGCATGTACATGTACTTCTGTTAGTATTTTGATTGACAGTGCTTATCATTTTTCAGGCATGGAAGCATTTTGTGGAAACTGAGAAGGCATTTGATCCCATTCTCTTGTCTGCCATAGACGAAACTCATGATATTATTTCTGATAAAGACGAAATGGAGAAAATTGAGGCAAAGATTATGGATGCTTTGAAAAGAGATGTAAGTACACATTTACATACTCTATAAACAATTATTAATTTTTGTCTTTATCTGCTTAGAGGCTGGAAGAAGATATTGGTAAACCTGGAGGGGAAGAGCTCATAACACAGAAATTGTCTGTGTTGGAACGTCTTGTTGCATATGGGTTTTTCTGGAGAAATCCTAGAGATATTATTAAGACACTCATTCATATTTTAAGTAAGTTTGTAGAGACCAGCAATGTCAATACCACAGATCCTCTATCAGATTTTATCACACTCCTCTTTTCTGTACATACTCAATGGAGTATTGCCCACAGCATGATATTAGAGCCATGCTTTGTGGTTTATGCTTATTTAGCAAAAAAGCAATTGAACTGTAATCAAACAAAAATGCCAAAGATGCAATGTGAAACAGAAACTCAATTGAATATAATAGTAATTCAACAAAAATGTGAATTAGTTGTAAAAGTTAAATACACAGCTCTGCAACTGTCCTGAAAAGATGGACATTGGATTGGAAAGTTTCTTGTCAACATGTGAACTCACAAGCTTATTCTCAACAGCATCTGAAATCAAATACTTCTCATCAACAGGGAGTACATTCTGGGGCTTGCTTTCACCAGGATCTGGCATATTAAATGTAGTATAGTCTTTGAGATGGTGCTCTCCTGCTCAATTGTTGTGCATTCATATACTCTCAATCCAGCTAAACTTCTGTGTACTGTTTTTTTTTTAGCAATGATCTTCTCTGGAACATTTTTGATAAACATCCTACTACTAGTGGCAGAGAATGGTATTTGTTAGTGCAGCCAGACTGCTCACTCATCTTGGACATAATACCTTGCAAAGTTTTGATACCAACCGGTACATTTGAAAACTATGGCTTCCTTCATTGGATCCTTCGGAATCCACTGAAGAGTCCTTAGGTAAAACACTATACTCTTCTGAGAACCAATAAGAGCAGATGCTTTCACAACTTTGTTTTTCGCATATCTTTAAAACGATGTTGATTATAAATTCTGTATATTTGTAGTAAGTGTGTTAATCATACACTTCAACGATCAGTGGTACACAAGAAAACTGACCAAATTTTAATTCCTGCTGCTCTTGTCCACCTCGAAAGCAAAAATGAAGGCCCACATAAAAAAATACCATATTCAAAAGGTTTTTGGGACTTTTGAAGCTTATCACTCCAGTCTCCCAAAACACGTCCTCATTTTCATAACTAATAACAGAGGCTGAATTTGTCTTGGCTCCAATGCCTTGAATGTGTAAACTGCTGCAAACACTATCTAGAGTTATCACTCCTATCTAAGAAATTGAATGCAACAACATTTGCACAAGACATTCGTTCTCAAGAGGCCACAAAGGAGAGAATACAATATTCTAGGAGGATAAGGGCTCCCTGACTCTTGACGAGTTTTTATTATGTATTTACATAGCCATTTACTCACCAATTCTTGATCCATTCATCATAACAAGTTTAAAGTGTACAGGATCATGATAAACCTACTTTTCATCCATTCTCCTAGATTTCTTGCTGCCCAGCAGTTGTTTCATTTAGTGTTATCAGGTATTGCACCCTCAGCAGCCTTGTCAGTTTCATCCATACTTACAGCGTCTCTAAATTGTGATGCCTGTAACACTGTAGTCTCTTGTATTATCCGATTTATGCACACGACTTTCCAGTTGAGAAACTTCAAATAGACCACGAGGACTGAAGGCCAATTGGTCTATTTGAAGTTTCAAGACCGGTGAATGCGAACAAATCCAATAATACAGTCTGTACCATACCACAATGCATTTTTTTTTTACCTTTAATTATTTGCTATTTTGATATTTTGTACAGCTGAAATTGGTTGTAGTCAAATAATGTACACATTTATTATAATTTTCTTTCATATACTCTTTGTTTATATAGTGTTGATTGAAATTATTTATATCTCTCTTTCTGTTTATCTCCATAGGTTGGAAAAAGGTAACAGTAGAATCTGAGGTTATTGACAACCTGAAGGCACAGTAAGTTCAATTACTATCATATAATTGAGTCAAACTATCATTTTATACTGTGTATATGTGTTAATATAATGTATTTTAGTCTGTATATGTAAAATTTGAAAAAAAAAGATCTTCAAGACAACTAAACCTTTGGCTTTAGTCACCCACTATTCCAGTTAATAAACGTTGGTACCTAATAAAACCTATAGGTTAAGTAATAACCCTTAGAGGACTGATGCCACATATCTGTGACGTTTGATCCCTATGCACTTTGGAGTACATTGCTAGCATTATGAAACACTCCAAATGTTTGTAATTGGTTTCAGTGATCAGCCCATGAAAATGGCTAAAAACATTGATGACTTCGACTGCACTTTGGCCTAAATATAAAGTATAGGGGAATTTCAAAGGGGGATGTCTCCCTGTTGTTTAGGATTGAAAGGGGGTGCAGCCCCATGCCATTCACACAGTCTGGTGGGTAGCTGATACATTTCTGTTATTGTAAAACCCGATATTGTGAGTGTAGCTGGTGCCCACATGCACTGGGGTCGTTTTGTTTGCCTCGGTTGCTATCAAAAGAGGGAGAACACTGCATTTCAATTAGTCCTATGAAGCGCTTGGGAACTTTTGAGTCCTGATAAGCTGGTTGCTAAAAGCACTATATGTTGGAAATGGAGCCAAGTTTGTGGTACAGGTGGCCAAGATATCTGCAGCAGATATGCCAGTGAATGGAAATAGGAAGAAATGTGAAAAACTTGCTCAATCCTCTAAGTAAGAGTTCAACTCTTGAGAACCAAATTTTGTTGGTTTTCTGCTGAATAGCAAGCGATTAAAGTGAGTGTTTGATCAAATAAGGTCCCTTTTTGCAAATGTTGTCACATTTCTCACATACTTATATTCCAAATATGTACATATACACGTATATACATGTATGTGCTTGTGGTATATAATTATTAATAAGTAAAATGTAGAGTTATTAAAGCTGACCTGCATTCCTCCCCACACAGAACTGTTGAAGTGTTGCATCTCTTTCTGAAACAAACATACCACCTTTCTACAGCGGTAAGACCAAAAGATTATTGTATATCTAGTTAGGGCCTATATTAGCAGGGTTTCAGAGATTTATTACTCTTGCTTGAGTTACTCCCCCCTTCCAATTTATGAAACCAAAAGTGTTTTACCCCCATGTATCTTAGATGATCGATGATATAAAAGTTTCCTTGGGGACCTCTTGGTTGTTATGTGATTATGTACCATTATTATCATGTCAAAATTTATTTATACCTATTAATTACTAACAAAATCTTTGCCCACCATTGAAAACATCCATACCTGATCAAAAGTGACAGCCTAATTGTTTTATAAGCATGATTAATGTTGGTGTGTTTAAATGATAAATTTTAAGGGAATCAAATTACACTAAAACTTCACATTCAAAACATGTTATATTAATCTCTCTGTAGAGAATCCTGTATGACTACCGATATTTCAAACGTGTTGGTAACCTACCTCAAGACTATATTTCACCAGGAAGAATTCTTGAAGTATTGATGAGAAAAGATTTTGTTAAGGGGACTGATGATCAGTAAGTGTTTACATTAGTGATTACTATTAGTATCGTTTCTTCCTACTGGTAATTACATACATATATAAAATAATGAGGTTCTGCCAATGAGTGATGACACAGTTTGAGAAATAGTTAGAATTAGTGCATTTTTTTGGATGTTAGGATACCTTTGAAAATTAAGTTTTTGAAGATGATATTGTGACACAAGTCATACTCACAAATATACAACAAACCAAACTCATTATAGTTAGTAGGGATTGAATGACTAGAGGTAGTCAACTAATAGTCATGTGACCTAACGTTAGATGTTTACATGTAGATTATCTGTCTTCTGTACTATTACAACCACTGAAAGATCACAATAGACTGTCTGGTTCTTCAAATGAGTACCTTTTGACAAGTTTTGAGTTAACTTCAGTCATGGTCAGACCCACACTCGATATTGATAGCATGTGGCATTAAAAGCAAAATGTGCATATACACAATATAATTATGACTAGTTGATCAATTGATGCACAAGAACAATCACTGACTGCTCCAGATTTAACTGACTAGTCATAAAAGTTAGATTCTTAGTACTGGTTATTAGATATTTACTATGGGTTATCCCTTATCAATATGGGCAGAATCATAAAAGAACATAGTAATTCTACGTGTATCTATTGCTCAAAGATATAGTTTTAGCTGGTGTCTAGTGTTGTCATCATTCTATATTTGAGTTGATACCCTTATCTAGCTACATGTGAGGTTTTGTCATTCTCAAGTTTAATGTTCAGTTTTGGTCAATAATGTGATTGTAGTTCTACTATCATAATAGAGGTGTTCACTCATATTAATTAATGTACTGTTCAACAGGAAGAAGGAAGCAAGACGTAGAATGAAGTGGATGTTGTATGGTGATGATACTGACTACAAAATTCAACTGCCTGGTCAGGAGAACAACTATGATTATAAACAATTGAATGTTTATGCTAAGAGCGGACATGTGTTCCCTTCTGGCCTGCGACTTCCATCTTCAACTGATCAGGAAGAGAAACTACTAGATCACATAATTTTGTTTTTACAGTCTGATAGTGATACCCTTCGTTTTTCTGCTGCTAAACTCCTGTTTGATCTCTTTCAGGTGTGTGTGTCTGTCTGTGTGCATGTGTGTGTGTGTGTGTGTGTGTGTGTGTGCTTGCATTTGTGCATTGGTGTGTGTGTCTTCTGTGCTTTTCTGTGCACATGTCTTTGTCTGCATCTGGGTGTGTGTGTTTATATATGTGTCTGTGTTTGTCTGTGTGTCTGTGTATGTGTTTGCCTACATTGTATATTTGTTTCTTCATGTCTATGTATGCATGTGTAGAGATGTTTGTGTGTGGTGTGATGTGTGATCAATACATCTAATTTTAGGGTGAGACTTATCTGTTTGAACGTTCCAAATTGGCTTACATTGTGTCTGAGAATTCTTGGGAAAAGTATGTTGTGATGGTTAATTATGCAACTTATCAAGACAAAGATGGGGAAACTCCAGTGAGAATTCTTCTCAGGTTACAACAAGGACAAGCAGAAGAGAAGAGTAAGTTGATTCAGTTTCTTAGGATGAGAATATATCATACATCATGTGTAATGCATAATGCTAGTTACATAATACTTGGTACATAATGAATTAATGATATAGCCACAAACCAATGTAATATACATGTACATGTACATGTACATTAATTTGGGGGTGTAATAGTGGCCTATGGGGGTATACTAGTGGCCCATTGGTTAAAGTGCTGGTCTGCAATTGACGAATTGCAGGTTCGAGCCCCACTAGGTACTACCTTTTTTCGCCTTTGAGTATACTCAGCTCCACCCTCAAATGAGGAGGTGTTTGTTACTGCATCTTTCGAAAGGGATGTAAAGCTGTCTGTCTCGAGGAGCTGGCAACTTGTGCTATTCCAGCTTCCTTGTTAGCTACATTTGGTAAAAAAAAACTTGTAAAAATAAATAATTTTTGTACTTAAGTGGCATTCATAGCAGTAAAAAGTAGGGAGAGAAAAGTCAGCATGCATAGCAACTTATAAAAATTTCATAGCAACTTATAAATATGTTTATAGCTCATTAATTAATTTAAGCCCTTAGAGACCTAACCTTGTTTTTCAAAATTCTTCCCATTTCCAACATTAGCATCTCTGATGCAGATATGTTTGCCACTGTTTACTTTCTGTACCCCAAACTTGGCTCCTTATCCAACATTGAATGCAACTTGCTTAACATGACTCGAAAGTCCCCAAGCTCTTCATAGAAATACAAATGTAGTTTTCTCCCTCTTGACTGCAACTGGGGTAATGAAATCGACTCCACTGCATGTTGGCACCAGCTACAGCCACGATATCGAGTTTCACAGTAAGAGAAATGCCCACCAGATTGCATGGGCGGGGTCACTGAATCCCCAAATTGCGTGGGTGGTGAGGGGGCTCAGCCCTCTTCAAACCTCCGTTAACAGGAGGACACCCCTCTTAAAAATTCCCCTCATACTTGATATTTAGGGCAAAGAGCGACTGAAAAACCATCAACGTTTTAGCCATTCCATGGACTTATTCCTGACACCAATTACGAACATATGGAGTGCTTCATAATGCTAGGAGCTGCTTAGGGGTCAAATGTCACTTATATGTGACATAAGGGTTAACTAATTATTCATGAGGTGGTGTGGTCAAATTGTCTTTGCTAACAAAGCTACACCTACGTTCCCAGTTACTATACCAGTCACTACACCTACTCTATCACTGTATGTACATGGAATTTACCTTGTTACCTGAAATGTGAAAGCTTTGCAGTGACAATTTCGGCTACCAGTTAGAAGTGTGCTTCATAAAGAAGAGAAGAGCTTCAAGTTCATTTATACAAAATAATTATCTCTGGTGTGGAGGAGTTGGGGGTGTTCCTCCTATCTGCCCTCCTCCTCTTGTGTTTGCCATTCATAAGCACTATGTTTGATTTCAAAATTTGCTTCGTTACATACATGTATGTACTATGTAGTATATAGCATTGACACCCATAAATATATATATAATACATATGTATATATAATTATATATACATGTATAGTAGTTTTGGTCAGCTTTCTATATTTACTTTCTGAAAAGCAGTAGTTGGTATTATCATTGAACATTGTATATTACTGATAGAGCAAATATAGGTTTTGTAGTCTGATCAAGGAACACTTTGCTGTGCAGAACCCTCACCACCATTGCTTGGTAAATGGTGTATGTGCGTAATTAAAGATTATGGTTGTTGATAGGAAATTTTTACTATTTACTATAACCATACCACTGTGAGTGTGCAGCAGGGCATTTGTTAATGATTAGTCACTATACCACTGTGTATGTAGCATGGCATTCATAGTCACCATACCACTGTGAGTGTGCAGCAGGGCATTTGTTAATGATTAGTCACTATACCACTGTGTATGTAGCATGGCATTCATAGTCACCATACCACTGTGAGTGTGCAGCAGGGCATTTGTTAATGATTAGTCACTATACCACTGTGTATGTAGCATGGCATTCATAGTCACCATACCACTGTGTGTGCAGCAGGGCATTTGTTAATAATTAGTCACCATACCACTGTGTATGTAGCATGGCATTCATAGTCACCATACCACTGTGTGTGCAGCAGGGCATTCGTTAATGATTAGTCACTATACCACTGTGTATGTAGCATGGCATTCATAGTCACCATACCACTGTGTGTGCAGCAGGGCATTTGTTAATAATTAGTCACTATACCACTGTGTATGTAGCATGGCATTCATAGTCACCATACCACTGTGTGTGTGCAGCAGGGCATTTGTTAATAATTAGTCACTATACCACTGTGTATGTAGCATGGCATTCATAGTCACCATACCACTGTGTGTGCAGCAGGGCATTTGTATAGTCACCATACCACTGTGTGTGTGCAACAGGGCATTCGTTAATAATTAGTCACTATACCACTGTGTATGTAGCATGGCATTCATAGTCACCATACCACTGTGTGTGCAGCAGGGCATTTGTTAATGATTAGTCACTATACCACTGTGTATGTAGCATGGCATTCATAGTCACCATACTGCTGTGAGTGTGCAGCAGGGCATTTGTTAATGATTAGTCACTATACCACTGTGTATGTAGCATGGCATTCATAGTCACCATACCACTGTGTGTGCAGCAGGGCATTTGTTAATAATTAGTCACCATACCACTGTGTATGTAGCATGGCATTCATAGTCACCATACCACTGTGTGTGTGCAGCATGGCATTTGTTAATAATTAGTCACTATACCACTGTGTATGTAGCATGGGATTCATAGTCACCATACCGCTGTGAGTGTGCAGCAGGGCATTTGTTAATAATTAGTCACCATACCACTGTGTGTGTGCAACAGGGCATTCATTAATAATTAGTCACCATACCACTGTGTGTGTGCAGCAGGGCATTCATTAATAATTAGTCACCATACCACGGTGTGTGTGCAGCAGGGCATTCATTAATAATTAGTCACCATACCACGGTGTGTGTGCAGCAGGGCATTCATTAATAATTAGTCACCATACCACTGTGTATGTAGCATGATAATTAGTCAATCAGTATACTTATCTATGATAATTGTTTATTATGTACATTCACATTCACATTAGTTTAATTATTCTGTTATTTATACTCTCTACTTGTGGTATTACTTGAGGAGATATTACAAATTACTGATTTTTCATTGCAATGTACATGTTGATAATTATATATTATTTTATAATTTCAGGGATCAAGAAATTTACAAATAGTGTAATGTTTGATTGTGGATACTGGCCAGACAAAAGTGGATTTGATCCATCTGATGAGACCTCTATGTATACTGCTGGACAGAATGTTATATTTGCTACTGGTAGGTATTATACATGTCTTATTATATTAAACCTGCAAAACAAGAACAGATATATAATATGGTTGCAGACACTAGTGCAATATATATTAAAACCTTTAAGAGTTTATAAGTTTATGTACATATTATGGAAATGTTGTTTTGTTGTTCCTCATCATTGTAATATCGATTTTGGGATTTTTATGCATCTTTAAGTCTTTACGTCTTTAATCGCCATTTCTTAGCCACCCCCAGGTGTTTAATTCTAATACCAACTCTGGCTTCCTAAGGCTTGCCCCTACTTGCCTATACTGCTCTACATAATGTCCTACATATACATGTAGTGTTGTTAGTTGTTGTTTGAATCTATGTCATTCTTTAGGTGTGTTTGGAGTTCTGTTGAACTATGTGATCAAGTTTTGTTCCTCTGATGATTTGAAACAAGAGAGTTTAATGCGTCTAGTTTGTAATGCTTTAGTGAGAGTTGTGAGGAATAATTTGAAGGTATACATCTATTGAAGTACATGTACATTATTATATTGCATCAATCATTTCACAATATACTTTTTCCTTTCAGATCAAAGAAGCTGTGTTTCTAAAGTTTTCAGATTTGTTGGAAGCTAAACTTGCTGTTTCATCTGTTGCACATCTCCTAACAGAGGTAAGATTAATAACATGTTATCATTATACCAGGTTTTGAATACTATTGCGTTGTGTAGGTACTAACTGATAACATTACTGCATGTCGTCAACTACCAGTTGCTGTTGTAAGAAGAATATTCAGGTTGGCTATGAGAGAAGATAATCCGGAGTATACTGAGTATATCACTACACTAGTAGCATGGATGAAGGTACTCTTCCAATGTGTGTTTATTGTATGTATAGGTTTGTGTGAGTTATGTGACTGCTATTTTAATCTCTCAAGTGAGTTTGATGTCTGTTACAATTTTAAAGCAATTTTTATGGCCCATATGGGCATCCCTATAATAGCTTTCCACGGGGTTTATTATATAAGTATATATATTCTTGTGTCACTTGCGCGAGTATGCTTTGTATTCGTAGTTAAGGAAGTTGTGTCATTTTGGGGGGCTCGGGCAATTAATGGGCATGGTATGTAATAGAACCACCGCTAGAGCTCTACATGTACATACCAGACTAGCAGAAAGTAATGCTTGCAGCTCATTCATCTTTTCACCATGGCTGAGAGGACTATCTATGAAGGCAAGTAGATGCTGCCACAGTCTTTGAGTAGTAGTGGCAGATTGATAAAATGAAAACCATCTAGTAGGCACTACAGCAGATGGTTTACAGACATCTTCATCAGACAATCCATCATCAGCATGCATACATCTGGCTGCTGGACAGTATTTCTCGATTAGTTATCCAATGAAACCATCAGCAAGCATGATTAAGGCTGATGGCAGAATAAGGATTTTGGCGAACCTCAGTTTCATATATTGTCAACTGCTTGTTAGAATCCTTCTTGAAATTTTCCTTCAATTTGTTATGTCTAGCTGATGCCAAATGCTCTTGGATCCTGTCCTAAGGTTTCTTCTTGGGGTCAACATCAATTACCACGGAACAAAATTTGCATACAAGAGCAACCTCTACTGACACATTCATTTGTTCTGAACCGCTTTTCTTGTGTTTCCAGATCTTCAGGAAACTCTTTCGCCCAGTCAGACTGACCTTTCCTTTTTCAAAATAAACACGTGATTGTATAATTATATTAATAATTATTAATCAAACACTTTTTTTAATCAGAATTCGGGGAATTATAGGGTTTAACCCGATTGCCATCTGACCAATTCGATTAGTAGTTATCAGGTATTATCGGGTTAAACCCGAAGACTGCCAGCCCTAACTATAGTAGGCTGTTGTGTTTCAATTCAGTGTTCTCTCCAGGTTGGTTTTGAAAGTCACCATGCCCTTTTCATCCTCCTATGTGCCCTGAAATCCATAAATCACTCTTATCATTCACAGAGCAGACTCACACACAGACATGTACTTTGCTTCAGTACTATTACTACTAGAATTTAATGACAACTTTAGATTCCTTTTCTTAGAAGCTAGACACACACACACACATCTATTAATGGTGTGGCAACTGCAACATGTAATAATTATGAATACTTAATTAGGTATCTTTTACCATAACAATTCTGGAGAGAACACTGCAACCCATATGTAAACATGCCCCTTTATGTATGCTACATGTTCTTACTTGATGATTCACATATGTCTATATAGTCATTAGAATTTGTTTATAACAGATTAGTACATCCTCACCTCGATTTCTCAAGAGCCATCAAGAGGTTGTGGTAACATTATTTGGACAGTATTTTCAAGATCACTATGAAGAGAATTGGGATCCCATCCAAAGTCTTACTGAGGTACATGTGTAGTATTTAGTGCTACTGCAATGAATACAATAGTACACAAAGCATATGTTATATATACATTATACATAATTTTATAAATCACTACATGTATTATTAATGTTTTCCACTGAGATGTTAACATATTTTCTAGTAATCGGTAGAGGTGTTCTACTACCAGGGGTCTGGAAATAGTGAGCTAACTGCTAGATATTTTGACCTATTTTCGCCACTCTTGTCCTGCTTACCATATACAATGTACTTTGTATACAGCTCAGTTTCAGTTTACTGGACATTCAATAGATTTATCGGACAATGTCCTGCATGACTGCCTGTCTCCACACCACTATCTTTTATGTTGTATATTATTTTATGGTTGTATTGAGCTTCATTAAAGGTGATAATTTTGAAATTTCATGTACATTGTAACTGAATGTTTTGGCCTATATACAACAGTGTCCTATTTATGCTTACATGACAGGGTGAGAGTACAGGGTCTGGTGGACAAGCTGAAAATATACTTAAATGTGTAGTAGTACAATTTATAAGAGAGATGATGTTTAATGTCTAAGTGTGAGAGGTGTTATTTACAGAACCTTAAATTACCATCAGCCTCCATGCATGCAGGCAGATCCCCACGTCACATGAGACAGGACTCATTCTTATATGCCCTAGCTCTGTCAAGTATTTCTGTAAAGAAAGTGTGTTCATCCAATGAAGAGTCTTTACTTTCAGTTAGCTTATGTTTTATTTTTATCAGCCTGAAAGCAAGGATAAACTGGAAAAACTGTTGAGTCTTTCATACATGATGGGTGTCTGTACTGGTGGACAACACAAATATGCCGAAGATGTCTGTCAACCTATATTTATTCTCCCCACTCTCTTTAGGTATGTACAATGCTTGATGTATTAAAAATCTAGTCAATTAAAAATTGCAGTAAATTATGTAATTAATTGCTAATATTATCGAGACCCTACAATTTGTTTTGTTATATTGGTATCCATTATTACTGTGTGTATTAGTTATGTGGCAATCCAGTATTATCAAGTTTCGAGTGACACAAAAAAAACAATATTCAATATCTATAGCTTTATAAATTAGCTTTATATGGAATCTTTAGGTTGAGGGTTAATGTAACTCATCGTTCTACTACTAAACCTCTTGAAAAATACATTTAACAACAAGTACAAGAATAATAAAAAAACATTTTCAATAAAAATGAAAGAAGATGTAGGGATGTCAAAACCCAAAAAGCATGCAAACAAGGTTGGGAAGCTAACATAGGACCCAAAATCACTTCCATATAACCCTACATAAGTACAGCGCTTTGTATTTTGTTTTATAGCAGTGTAAGTACTTATGTAGGGTTATATGGAAGTGATATTTCAACACGCCACTGCAGTACAACCATGGAAATACCAGTAAATACATGTACATGTACAATATGAATTGTGACTTGACTACAGCATGTCCATCACAACAATTAATAATTTGCAGCATGATCAGTAGAATAATCACTAGAATAATTACTAGAATTACTTTAATTACCTTTGAGAATATCATTTTTTAAATGCCTCAAATGTTAAAGAAAGTAGAGTCTTTTTTTTCTATTAATTGTTATCATTATGATTCTTCTATTTCACAGGATCATTACCAGTCCTGATATTGCTATTGATCAAAAGACTATATTTCTTTTTCTACTGAATGAAGCTTACCTCAAAACAGAAAGAGACTCACTGAGATCTGTTGTAGAGTTTTCCAATGAAAAGTAATCATTCCACTTTAAAATTAAAGTTTTTCTTATCAGGGGTGAGAGTAATGTAACTTTTATTCTTGCCCCCTCTCACCTCTTGGTAAAGTTTAAATTGAAAGCTCATAATCACAGTTCGAAAAATACGACAGATAATAATACATGTATCATTATAACAGTTAAGGACAGTAGATCATAATATTGATTATCCTGTGCTCAGTAATCAATGATTTAGCATATTTACACAGTAATTCTTCTTCGATACTGTTGTGACTTATCATTATTTTAATAGCTAATTTATACTAAACACGACTTTGAAATATGGTCCCATAATATTCATTACATTGATGATCGTGTGCTATTGTATGCTACTGTTTCCAACCAATCTTCCTCAACGTCTCTTTTCTTTTTCATCCCCATCCCCATGTCCTTGAGAATTCTGAAACAGTGCTGAGGATTGATGCATAATGTTTCCTTGATTGAAAACTATAACTCTCATGTACAATTGTGGTATTACCCAACAGAGGCTAAGCTTAGAATCCAAAGTAATTGAAAGTGTCCTAACCATATACATGGAAGATAAGCTAAAGATCATAGTCGATTGATTGGATCATTTTTCCTGTATGCTTGCTATGTATTTCTTATAATGTATTAGGGGGTGATACCTGAGGTCTCATCATTCCCTCTATATTAATCTCTGATAATTATATTTATATTGTATAGAGAGTTATGGGCTCATTTTGAGGAAATAGCTGATATGATTGCTAAACTTAATCATACATTGAGATCAAAATCTGATGAGGAGAAGTGTGTTGAATATGTAAAAGTGAAAATGCGAGTCCTCTTCTCTCAACATCTTAGTTATAAAGTTAGTACATTTATAGATTTGATTGTGATATTTTATAAACATGTATTATGTAGTTATGTCATAGTTATAAGGTTAGTAATAGCTACATGTGTGATATTTTGTATGTATGTGGTTATGTACATGCATGTATGTAACTATGTGTGCATACCATTGTAATCATGTGTATACGTCTCCATGGATACTAGAAATCAATATGTGATTTCTGTAAATAATTCTTAAACCTCTTCATTAAATATTGGGGAATCCTAATTATGTTATAAATTACTTATCTTGAACAATTAATTATTTAGCGCTTTCCCTATGATTGCTTTCCCACAGGTTTGAATATACATGTATATGTTTGTGTTACTTACATGAGTATGCATTGTATACATTGTATATGTAGTTAAGGAAGTTGCGCCATTCCGGTGGGCTTGGTCATATAATGGGTATTGCATGTAAAAAAAAACAACATATGCTCCAGCTATAGACCAGCAGGAAGATTCAGGAAGAGTGTAAAACTGCAATTAATTATAGAGAGGATGCAAGAATCTTTAGTAAATAATTATTATGAGTTGTTGAGCATGATTGAGCATGCATTTGAGTGTGTATATAACATGTTGCAATGATCTTTGGTGTATTGGTGTATTCTGCAGACTTCTATTCTTTACCATTGACTTCTCTACTACTGTGAGTTTTCCTCAACTTATCATATGTTGTTGCTTGATTATAATTACATGTACATGTATAGTAGAATCGCTTTCAACAAAATGCAATGGGGATTAGTCATTATAATTATTTTATGCTGTAAATGCAACATGTACTGATGCTGTCATGTTATTATGTGCAATCAATATAGTAATGGTGTGATCATACTATGTCACTCATTATGATATTTGAAAGTTGAGTAACTTGATACTAAACAATATTATTAACCCTACCCATGTAAGTGGAGGATGTTATTGTAACCATATTGCCTGTCCATCCACTATCAAGTTTCCTGCATGGTACTTCAAACAATCTACCAATAGACTTCATATTGTACCAGAGGATTAAAAAAAAACAATAGGTTTTTTTTGTTTGTTATAAAAATTAATGATAGCAATTTGTACAACTCACTGTTACTGGTTTCTAATCCTGAGAAGATTTCTGGTAGCAAATATGCAGTCATCATGTTTGAATGCTATCACTGGTGAACTGCTGCTTCAAAGCAGAATTTAGGTAGTGACCACTACAATATCAGCCCTAGCTCTACATATTATTGTGCATGTTATTGAAACATAACTAATTTTTACACATGGAGGTTCTTGCTTTACTGGAGGAGATCTAAGACATAATGTTTCCAATAATTATTTTTATTAATAATTGTGAGTGTATGTTTTCTATGTACTCGTGATGATGTCACACCTTTGGTATATTCATCATAGTATAATTGAATAGTCTATACGTTTATTGAAGCCACAAGTTCATTCAAATACTTTCATTTGTGTAAGTATATGAATTATTTATACCCACAAGTTAATATCATTAATTTATAACTTGTACTGTTCATTTCTGGTTATATATACTGAATAGATTTCTCACTATACAGTACATAATTAAATATATCTATTTACATGTATCTATCTGTCTATTTATCACTTGTGTATCCATCTGTGTATTTTATATTATATATCTATTTATCTGTCTCTCTGTAAGTATTATAATCATATTAATTTTATTTGTTTATGGTGATGATTGTAACCATTTATTTCAACTTCTTCCTTGTTGTAGGACTGGAAAGAACATACCATAATGAAGATAAACAACAGACCTGTTAATAAGGAAAAAGAGAAGATAAATCAAGAGGAAACTGCATTACTCCAGTACATTGTGATTGGCATAGTCCCTCTGTTATCCACCTTTTGTACAGAGTACAAGGAACTTCGTGAAAGTTATGGCAATCAGTTTAAAGAATTGAAACCGCAGAATGTGGCCATCCTAACTCGCCTAGAAAATGAAGTTGTTGTGAGCTTAACTGTTCTTGTACATAGTTACAGAAAGGATAATGACAATAATAGTGTTGATTGATACACAAAGGGGCAATTTAGTAATACTTACCTTAGTTATGCAATTATTTGTGTAGAAAACAGCAAAATGTCTGCCTAAACATAAGTACATGTAAGCATTTAAGCAAAGAAATTTAATCAAACTGTATTAAAATGTTATTTGGTTGCTTTTTGTAATTGTCAATCAAATTAGAGGACTGAGCTTGTTTCTCAAAATGTTTCCCATTTCTAACACTAGCATCTCTGCTGCATTTATTTAGTCCATCATTCACTTTCTCTATCCCAAACTTTGCTCCTTTTTTGACATGGAGTACTACTTCTACCAACTTGCTTACCAGGACTCAAAAGTCCCCAAGTGCTTTGTAGGATTAATTCAAATGCAGTGCTCTACCTCTTTGACTGCATGTGGGCACCATCTACACCCACGATTTTGGGTTTTACAGGAAGGTAAATGTCTCAGCTACCCACCAGATTGCATAGGCAAGTCACTGAAATCCCAAATTGCGTGGGCAGCGAGTGTGCTGCACCCTCTTCAAACCCCTATTAACAGGGGGACACCCTCTTTAAAATTGCCCCAATACTCGTTATTTACAGCTGAAAAACTATCAACGTTTTATGCCATTTTCATGGGCTTATGCCTAACAATAATTACAAACATTTGGAATGCTAGGAACACACTCCGAATCGTGTAAGGGTCAAATGTCACATATATGTGACATCAGCGCTCTAAGTGTTAATTAATAATGTGTGTTTTCTTGTGTGTGTTTGTTTGTGTGCTTATAATCTCATGTATTAGGATCTAGTAAAAGGGCATCCTCAAATCTTTCTTTCTACTAAATCTCAAGTGGATTACTGGACAGAAAATCTGCATAATATGAAACTCCTTGTTGATCCAAAATATGACCCACAAGTAAGATTTATCTATTATTGTGTCATCACTAAAGGGATTAATAATTATAATAGATGGATCTGTACTGGTTCATTGCTTTAATTAACAGGAAAATGTTTTTGAAGATGATGAGTGCATGAATTATTTGTGAATCGCAGTAAAAGTTGTAATATCATTCTTCATGGTGCAACAAACCAATAATTAATTACATTGGTACATTTTCTAAAGTTGCAGGTAAGTTGGACTTGTTGCCTTTCACTAAGTTTTTCTTTCTGGCAAGGGCTACAAAGTTTTTGCATCAAACTAAAATTCAATTGTAATTTTGATTGCTTCCATGACTCGGCTATACATACCCCTAGCTAATGGACGTACTCCTTGTTTTGCATGCTTTTTTGGTTTCATATATTAACATTTTCTTTCATGTTTGAATAAAGTGTTTTTATTACAAAGCTAGATAGATATTTGGTTAACCTACAAGTATTCACTACACTACACATCCTGTAGACTGGTAGTTTACTGGATTACTATAACATTATGTATTTGTACTTGCATGATTAATAGTAGGTTCTACTACATCAATAGTTTTAATTCAATAGAAACTGTAAAATATTTGGTGACTTAAAAATGTAAATACATGAATACAATTTGAATCTAAAATAAGTTGATATGATCATTTTTGATAATCTTTATTTATTAATATTCATCAAATCATGTTATTTCAGTTGGAATTGACAGTATCAATTGAGGAAGAATCAGAGAAACTCCGGGAAGAAAACCAGTTAAATGATGAGTTCAAAGTTTATCTTGATAACTTCAGATCTATATCTTCTACTGATATGTGTAATGATCCTGCAGGTTGATATCATTATAATTAATAATAATTGTGACTATACATGTAATTATTGTTAGTACTTAAACATCAGCTAGATTATATATGTAGATGTAGCTTTCACCAGCTAGTATATATCTGTAGCTTTCACCAGCTAGTTTATAGTGTAGCTTTCACCAGCTAGTTTATAGTGTAGCTTTCACCAACTAGTTTATAGTGTAGCTTTCACCAACTAGTTTATAGTGTAGCTTTCACCAGCTAGTTTGTAGCTGTAGCTTTTACCAGCTAGTTTATAGTGTAGCTTTCACCAACTAGTTTGTAGCTGTAGCTTTCACCAGCTAGTTTGTAGCTGTAGCTTTCACCAACTAGTTTATAGTGTAGCTTTCACCAGCTAGTTTGTAGCTGTAGCTTTCACCAACTAGTTTGTAACTGTAGCTTTCACCAACTAGTTTGTAACTAGCTTTCACCAACTAGTTTGTAGCTGTAGCTTTCACCAACTAGTTTGTAGCTGTAGCTTTCACCAGCTAGTTTATAGTGTAGCTTTCACCAACTAGTTTGTAGCTGTAGCTTTCACCAACTAGTTTGTAACTGTAGCTTTCACCAACTAGTTTGTAACTGTAGTTTTCACCAACTAGTTTGTAACTGTAGCTTTCACCAGCTAGTTTGTAGCTGTAGCTCACCAACTAGTTTGTAGCTGTAGCTTTCACCAACTAGTTTGTAGCTGTAGCTTTCACCAGCTAGTTTATAGTGTAGCTTTCACCAACTAGTTTGTAGCTGTAGCTTTCACCAACTAGTTTGTAGCTGTAGCTTTCACCAGCTAGTTTATAGTGTAGCTTTCACCAACTAGTTTGTAGCTGTAGCTTTCACCAACTAGTTTGTAGCTGTAGCTTTCACCAACTAGTTTGTAGCTGTAGCTTTCACCAGCTAGTTTATAGTGTAGCTTTCACCAACTAGTTTGTAGCTGTAGCTTTCACCAACTAGTTTGTAGCTGTAGCTTTTACCAGCTAGTTTATAGTGTAGCTTTCACCAACTAGTTTGTAGCTGTAGCTTTCACCAACTAGTTTGTAACTGTAGCTTTCACCAACTAGTTTGTAACTGTAGTTTTCACCAACTAGTTTGTAACTGTAGCTTTCACCAGCTAGTTTGTAGCTGTAGCTTTCACCAACTAGTTTGTAACTGCAGCAAGTTTGTAGCTGTAGCTTTCACCAACTAGTTTGTAGCTGCAGCAAGTTTGTAGCTGTAGCTTTCTCATTTGCAAATACTATTATGCTGTCTAGTACATGTTAGCTTTGCCACGTACAGTATGATTATAAAAGCTGTTGAACTTTTGATATAGAACACACCTAATCAATGGCATCTCCATATATGTCTTTTGCCTAATGTAATACATTTATGACTCTGAACAAATGACACTTCACTAGCTCCATTTAAAGAGATTCTCAGATTCACTAATGTCAAATTGCTATTGCAGAGTATGATTATTGTGATCTCCATTAATTTTTTGTTTACTGTTATAGATGATCTGTTTCCAAAGTTTCATGGTTTTCTGGAGTTTTTGACCCGGTACTTTCCCGAGAACCCTCCAACTCTTGATGATAATGGGTATGTTACTTTCTTTATACTTTTTCACACTTGCACGATTACATGATTAACATATTATTAGGGAAATATGTTTTTGTGAAGTGTATTGAGCAGTCAAATACATGTAGTTAAGAGAGCTATTATGTCTGTGAATACTACAGCTGTAAATGGCATACAATTATTCTTAATGGATTCTGAAATAAAAATCTGACATGTTTATATCTATAGATTTAGACAAAATAGGCATTGGGTTTTTGAATCTGTCAGATCAAGAAACAAAATACTGCAAGAAGTTTCTACTATGAAGTTTATATGCGCAAGGAAACATTTTAAACTACATTTTGTATGAAAATAGGAGTTTTCAACTGTCCAAAACATTTAAAATCCAACTAATGTTGGGATGAATGTAATGGTAATAAATAGTATGATGACTATTTCTTTTTAGCCTTAGTGAGGTTAATTTATCAATTAACTGTAGTGTTTTATACTTGTTTTTTCATAGTCATTGTGCAGATCAAGATGTGATGCCATTTCAATCTCTAGGGAAGCTATTAGAGTAAGTTCACATAGACATGAATATTGAGAATTTATCCTTTCAATTGTAAATAAAATCTTTTTTTGTTGCTTTTGTCAATGGTTCAGAAATTTGCTGAGCGAAACATGATACATGTAATTAAAACTGGATTTCACAGTTTTACACAACATTATCATCAGAAATATCTGGGCTTACTATACATGCCTTCTTTGTATTTGAATTTTACAGATAGCTAAAGTGAAGCTTGAATGGCCTGACTCAGTCAGAGTTACATACATGCATGTATAAGTATTTGGAAGAGGCTAACTATATCTATTATATACTGTATAATACTTTAAGTAACATAACAGCTAGACAAGGGCTAGGCAAAGGGTATACAAGATGTATCATGCTCTTAACAAAGATGGTGTAGCATTCTGCATGCAAATTGTGGCAAACAACTTCATGTCTTCTAGTTACTCGTGAGATTAAATTTTATCAATTGAATTTAATTCTATTAATTATTGTTATTGTCTTTGTTGATGAAGGAAGCAACATATTTTAATTACTTTTCAAATGGTGTTATTGGGCTGTAGTAAACATGTTATAATGCAATTCTAGCCAATAATTTTATTTTTAAATCTAGTGTGGAGGTGTATATTTTTTTAATGTAAAACTCTTAGCATGTAAAAACATAAACCTGTAGAGCTCAATATTGTTGGCTCATGTAATTTCCAAACTCCTGCCAATAACAAACGTTGGCTTGAGGTTCTCAACCCCCAAGAGTGATATTGCCTGTAAACGCTTGAGTTGGTGAGATGAACCATGTTAAATGTGATGTATTCTACAAGTGTGTTTTAATAGATGTGATTGTGTATGCGAAATTTACCCCTGGAGGAAGTGATTTTCACTCAAATACTTGCTATTCAGCAATTTTGTACGGGATGCCAATGAAGTTTGACTTCCAGAAAGAGCATTCATTACGGGTCTTAGATACAAAATCACTAAGTGGCTTCTAACACAAAATGCCGGAATAGTAAGCCTTTAAACGCAAGCATTTAATTCCTTCAAACTGTCAATCTATTGACACATGTATATCATGTTTCAGAGGTCTATATGCATTGCATAAGCCTGTTAGATTGTAAATTTGGATAAAACATCGCTCAAGAGCTGCAGGTCTGATGGTGACATTATATATTACATGTATATATATATTATATATATAATTATATATATATATATATATATATAACACATATACATATGTAATATATATACATGTAGTATGCTAATAGGTCCTATATACAAAATATAGGACCCGAGTTTTGTGTCCAAGGATGTGATATAGCCCGAGCCTGCGAGGGTTATATCACATCCGAGGACACAAAACAAGGGTCTTATATGCAGTATATAGGACCTAATAGCATACTATATACAGTATATTGGATGATGGTGACATCTCCAGCATAGTGTACACAGAGTGGTCAGACAGGTATATATTCAAAAATATAGACCTCCTCTTAGGTCTATATACTGTACAATATATAGACCTCACCACATCAAAAGGATGATGTCACCATCATACTGTATATATATATATATATATATATATCCTCTAATTATCTCATTATTCCATAGGATTCTTCACAGAAAGTTACAACAATCTCTTGATAGTACAGAACAAGCCACATATGATAAACTACTTATAAAGACACTACAATCATTATCTGGTATTCTTCATCTTGTGAATAATAAACATCCTCCTGAATGTGAATCCGAGAATGGAAGGTTAACAACTAGGATATGTACTTGTGTACAACAACATATTTATGTCATCATGAATGATCTAATTGTACTTTCAAATGCATTTTTTCGTTATCACTGGTGGTCTATATTTGTAAAACAATTGCTCTTCCTGGATAACAGCTTTCTATAAACAACTATTTGAATGAACATAAGAAATTTACTATTCAGTAATTCATGGTCACATGCTTCACATATGATGTAGACTTAATAGCATAGAGCCTCCATGTTTGAAGATTGTTAATTCATGTACATAACATAGTTATATATTATCATAATATTGTACATTATGCAAGTTATGCACTCTATTTAAATATGAATGGATAGTTCTACCATAGTAGGTAATCTAGATAGAAAGTTAATTGTGAATATCTGCTTTTTAAAGTAATTAATGACCTAGTATCTTCAGTAAGTTGAAAATATACACATGAACTGATTATTGTTTTTATTTATAGTTGCATGTATTGTGATAATCTGAAGCAGTGGCAAGATGCATTTGTGGATTGTGGTATTCATGAAAAGGTACAGTAGTTATAACTGTAATTTGTAGTTAATGGTAATGCTATATAATAGTATTTATAACTGGTACTATACTAGACTATACTATAAAATTACAATACTAGTCTATATACATGTATAATAATATCATGACTATATCAAAAGCAGATGAAAAATTGATAATATCTGTTTATCAATCAGACTACAGTCCATTACATTAATTATGGCCCACAGGGCCATCGCTTTCCATAAGGTTAAATGTATGTATCATTATATTATGTGTGTGTCACTTGCACGTTGTATGCATACTATGTAGTTAAGGAAGTTGCATTGTTCCACAGGCTCGATCAATTAATTGGCGTGGTACATCACAGAATGCGCACTTGAGCAATAACGAGTTTAATGCTGTTACACAGAAATGGAACATTGAGCACGAAGTTTAATATATTGATGCCTGCTAAATACGTGTACCATGATGTTATACTAAGAATATTTTTACATTAATTTATTTCACAGTTTTAATTTTCTGATTGATGAGTTTGTGAAATGTATGATAAGTTAACATTGTGTTCTGCAGTATCTGCTATTGCCTATTGGTTTATATTTTGTGTAGGCCTTGATTCATCTTGTTCATATTGAAGATGATGTGGCATTACAAGTCCTGGGACTGTTAAAGTACATGACTTACAAGGCAAATAAATGTGCTCAGGATAGAATATGGAGTGCCATTTCTAGTAGAGAGTCAATATTTTGTGCAAGAGTATACAAACTTTTGGAAAATGTTACTGCTGTTTTTGGTAACCCAGTTGCAAGGTTAGTAGACTCTTTTCAGACTACACAATGTCTTACCTTATGAGATAATTTAAAATGTATTTCCCTTTTTAAATACCAACATAACTTGTGAATTTTAATCATTCATATAGTCAAAGACAAATGGATAGTTACTTTGAAAGCTCAATTGAGGTAAATAAAAATGTTCCAATGTATTATTATTTATATGTTTTTCAAATCAACTATTCTGAGTTTTATGACAGTGTTGTAGTAGTACTATGATGATTAACAATACCATATAGGGGCATAATGTACCTACTGATAGTCAGATTCATGATCAGACATCAAAGGATAATACTCCATTACTGGAACATGTTGAAGAGCAGTTTGAAGGTAGTTTTGGAGGTAAAGTGATTTTTTTGTGATTATACTGAAACAATTAATGACAATAAATAAAATAACTCTTCCCAAATAGATTATTACTTGTTGAGTAAAAATAAAGTTTAAATACAGAATAAAATATGTCAATTGAAAAACATTCTTCAACTGAGCTAATCATAATACTTACAAAAGTTACAATCATAGTAAAAAGTGTTGATTATCTAGGAAAATTTCTGGCCATTAATTAACGAAGACTGAATTTTAACTACATTCTATAATTGTTTTTCCACTCTTTTAGTACCACTAATAACATCAAGATATGATTCTATGATTGAGAAAGCTGGAAATGTTGTATGTGTGTGTGTGTGTGTGTGTGTGTGTGTGTGTGTGTGTGTGTGTGTGTGTGTGTGTGTGTGTGTGTGTGTGTGTGTGTGTGTGTGTGTGTGTGTGTGTGTGTGTGTGTGTGTGTGTGTGTGTGTGTGTGTGTGTGTGTGTGTGTGTGTGTGTGTGTGTGTGTGTGTGTGTGTGTGTGTGTGTGTGTGTGTGCGTGCGTGCGTGCGTGCGTGCGTGCATGTAAATGTGTGTGTTTCTGCCTGTCTGCCTGTCATGTGAATATGTATAGTATAAGTGCATTTGTTTTAAAGCTATAATTGTATACTGTACACTGTACTTTAATCCGAGTCGTGTTTGACATTATGAAAAGGTTGGTATATGTACATGTACATGTAAATTATTTAATTATGAATCTATGTATGTTTTTGAAAGTGTTGTTGCATCATTATGGAAACATGTACACATATATACATTATATCATTGAAACCCCTAGGAAGACTCTGCTGAAGAGAATATAAGAACAGCTTGCATTGTTTTGGATTGTATCTCAAGTCTTTGTGATGGACAAAACAGACAAATGCAGAGGTTTCTTCATGACCAAGAATCATCTCTCAGGGTAAGTAAAAACCTAGATCTCGTAATTTTTCTGGTGCTACAACTGCATGGTGAACTGTATTCATTGTGACTAGACAATGTGTTTGGGTGTCAAATTGATTATTACCTGGCTATTAGCACATTGACTATTCATAATGACAACATAGACATTAATAATTATACATCTTTGAATAAATCATGTGTTGCAGGAAATGTTTAAGAATGACTATAAATTGAAATTTTGTGTTTGCGAAACTGTTTTTGATGAAATTTCTTCCAAATTGCAAATCTACAAAACTCTTTGAAGAAACATTGAGAATCTCATTTCTAACAGTGTGTAAACACTTTTCAGATTCATCAACATGTATGTACATGTACATACACATAGTTACATGTAAATTTATTGTCTATATACTTCACAATATTTGAATAGTATACACAATTCATAGTAAAACAAATAACTATAAATCTCATGTTGTACTGGTATTACAATCACTTTAGTTTTTAATTCTTTTCAGAAACTCGATACTGTGAAGAAAATAGCTGTTCTGTTACAAGTGTTAGTTGAACAATATGAGCGAAATTTTACACAGTTTGAAAGTGCCAATGAGTTAAAAAAATTTGCTTTAAAATTCTTGACAGTCATCACTAAGGCTATTCAGGTAAGACAAAGCTAAAGAATCCTTTGGGTTATAATTCTGTCATAGACTATCAGTTATGAATGGAAATCTTTTTTTATATAGGCTCTTATTGAGACATGTGCTGGTAGTTATAACAACCAAGAGGCAGTATTTCATTGTCAGATCACTGATACCATTAACTTATTACTTGCTAAATTGATTAATGGAAAGAAAAATGTAAGTCTTTTGAAATGAAAACAAGAAAAGATAGTTTTGAATGTATAGACATCTCTATGATTGCTTTGTGTTGATTATTAATCTTTGCTGATGACTTTCCCGTGTCTGAAATGCAAACAGTGGTGTGGAAACAGCCAGTTATTTTGTAAATTGTCTGATAAATCGAGTGAACGTCTGGTAAATTGAAACTGGTGGGCATTCTTTTACACTCCAGAGAAACCATCATTACTTTATCAAGACAACCATACATTATATAAATTATAAAATGTCTCCCTATGATTACGTCTTCAGTATTTTTGTTGCTGTTGGAAACCATAACCCACTTTTTGCCTAATCTTTAAGTTCTGTTATAACCCTTGCAGTGCACTGAGTTCAGTAGTATTTCTTTTTTCCTGTTGGTCTACCGTTTGTAGCTTTTACATACCACATCATTAAATGACAAACTTCCTGGAATGACAACTCCTATAACTGTGTGCACAATTCCTATGTGGCATATGTTTTAGCAACTTTAGTAAAATAATGGCTGAACTGCTAAGTCATCAAAATAGTGCACAACAGTGTCACATATTTGAGAAATGTGTGTAGTATTATTATAATAATGTTTTCTGTATTTTATAAATTGTGCATTCGTCATTACAAATACATATTACTATATACTATCATGAATTACTATTGTTTTTGTTTGATAATGATGACTGCTTATAGCTATAGACACAGTATGCATAGTTTCTCAACATTGAGCTTACTAAAATGGTTTTGATGTTACTTAACTAACTAAATGTGGACACTATTGAGGAATTTCCATTTATAATTGTACTTTACTAAAATGTACTTTAGTATGGTTATACTAACAGGAATATGTTTATAATAATAGTTAATTATTTCCATTCTCAAACAGCCACCTAATACAGAGCAGAATAGGAAAGAAGTGTGTCTTAAAGCCATTGAACTACTACAAGTACTGCTGGAAGAGACTGATGAAAGAAGTATTGATCTGATAGTTGCTTTTACTGAAGATGTTGACTTGAATGTTATTATAGACACCATGTTTATGTGTGAGGTATGTAACATCTTAACAATAAATACTTGTGTTTTTGTACATTTGTCTTGAAAGGAATGGGAAATGTCTATGATAACAGTATGATTAATATTGGATTTGTCTACTGTGTGTTATAGTTACACCAGCATTCTTTTAACATGAAAAGCCAACTGTCTAACCAGCATACCACTAGCTTTATAGTTAGTTCTAAGTTAAACTGAATTAGAAACTCAGACAACAATTACCTCATTATGCAACAACTATCTTTGAACAAGCAGCTACTGCCATTCATTATAAACTTTCTATGTTACTACATGTATCCACTATAATTATTTGAATTTTAAATTGGATCGTGAAACTCAGTAGTTGAAAGTACAGTGTAGTACAAAGGCCAAAGAGAATAGGCAGTAAGTTGTTTTCTATACAAAACCTGTTTCTGTCGAGTACTTCTGGTTTTATTGATGCACAGGTGATAACTATATAAAATGTGAGCTTATTACCTGCCAATGTTAGTAGTACTAATACCAAGTTAACTTCGTATCCCATGTGAGATTAATGGTCATTATGAGTATAGTATGAAGTTTCATATCATGTACATAATTTTATCACTCTTAAATTGATAGACTGAGAGAAGAGATCAGACTGGCAGAGAAGACAAAAATGGGGTAAGAACTCTCGATTAATTGTGACAACATTTAATGTGTACCACATTGTATTCATATGTTCAGTTCTTCATTTATTTTGTCTAGGGTATTAGTGCCTATCATATCCTTCGTCTGATTGCTGATACTCTGGAAATCTCCATAAAGGATTTAGGTAATTCTTATAATATTCATGTGTAATTATGATAACACACATAACATGTTTGTACATGAGACACTGTACTGTATTGGAATTTTACATTCAGAATATTAAATTTTACTGACAAATAATATTTTACATTTGGACATGTACCTTTTCTAAGCACACTATCAGATATTTTAACGTTTCTTTAATAGTGAAAGGGAGAGAATTTTCTCGTGATCAAATAAAAATTTTGGATGAATATCGAGTGACTTCTTGCAGAATAGAAGTGATGTATAAACCAACAGAAGAGGATAAGAAGATCCTGACACGTGTCTATTTCCCATTTGATACTTTGGTATATGATATGATCTGTGATATTGTAACTTATTGCAGACATTAAAATTAATATCTATTAGGATCTATTGTATTCTCTATTACACTACTATATCACCCCTCACCATTGTAGCACTGTTGTACTACATTCTATATTTAGTTATTTCTTGATCTCTTGTTACCCTATAAACTTTATATTAGTCAGTTTGAAGTTAGTTGATTTGAAACTCTGTCTCCACAATGTCATTTTATTTTGTGATGTGTTCTTAGATAGTAGTAAGGTAATCAAGCAATTATGATGATTACTTATAATTGAAATTTTAGTATATTAGTATATCTTTTTTTTCGCTGTCTAAAATATTTTGATGTATGAATATTAATAGCTAACAGATACACAACAATGAAATATAGTAATTATAACAAAATCAATTCCAGTCTAATTGTTGCATTAGCAGAGTTAGACCTTCTATTGAATATACATGTAATAGTACATGTATATCTCAATTATATTATGTGTAATGGTGTAAGTTATTATCAGTCATTTCATTTATTTGTTTTATGTAGGATAAACTAACTGAAGAGGAAAAAGAAAAAGTCAATAGTGGGATAGTTGAAGAATCCCTGGAAGAAACTTTAACCGAGTTCACAAAATTGACAAAATCCATTCGACTTAATGCACTTTACAAGGTACTGGATTATATGTATATTATACATTATATGACCAGCTCTGGTACTTCATTATTCAATTCATGAGGCAACTCCTTCTCGTTAAATGCTCAATAATTTTGTATAAGAAGCTGACAGATTTTGTTTTGCAGGAAGTACATTTAGTCTTCTTGCATGATAATTTAATTGGCTTCCTAGCTGAATAGCAGTAATTAAAAAAGGGTGTGGCCTCACAAATTGAGCAAGTCACATATTATCAATATACATTTATAATTTAGGGTGTCAATGTAATATGTACACATACCTAAAGAGAACTCATTTGTCCTAAAATAATTACATACTGTGTAGGGAAATAATTAAGCAGGGAGAAAAATATGTATGAAATTTCGTAAATCTACATTTTTTCCCTACCAAACTTATTAATTATTACATCATTTACTGCACACATGAGCTGTTTCTAAGCGCATGCTAGCAAAATAATTGCTCTGTGCTAGGGAAAAGGCACTGCTCTGACTACAATCACTACAGTTATCAATCCAAGTTGGACAATGGCAGGTATGTTTAAGTATATGGAAACAGAGCAACTGCTAGAAAGTACTATAAAGAGATAGAAATAGATCTGTGTGAGAGTACTTACTGTAGGAGGTTTTAAAAGGTTTTCATAATTCATTTACAGTATAAATATATCAAGTCTTAGAGTCGGTAGTTATTTAATGAAATTTTAATGACTTCACCAAATTTTGTCCTGTTTAATTATTTCCCTATATGGTATATTACATCTGTATGGTGATGCAAAATGCTTATGATCAGTAAAACAAACATTAATTTAATATCAGTGGTACATTTTGGTCAGTGTGTGTTAATACTCTTGCATGAATATGACCAGTGCACGTATATCATACATTGTGCATAGAGGAAAGGTATCCTGAAGACTGCTTTGTGTTCATTGTTGATGGCTTTCTGATATCTGAATCTCAACATCCTAATTAAAATTATTTGTTTTCCTACTCATTAGTTGACTGAGTGATGCAAAATGATATAACCTCCTTCACTACTATACAATGCATATATAACTAATCGTATGTTTAATGCACTTGTAGTGCAGAACCCTCGCCAGTGTGATTGGGAAACAGGAATGATTACTGGCAAAAAAGAATTACTGACAAAACCTGACTGTAATAATAATTATATTATATATAAATATATATATATATATATCATGATGAAGCCACACTTTAAAGCTTTTGACTGTGCTATAAATCCCGTACATCGCACTGAGTGCATATATATTCCTTTGATGTTTCATACATGCACTGTGGTTAGTTAACACCTTGGATCTTTGATTAAATCAAAAAAAGTTGCTAATGATGATAGAATCAAGTAATGAACACCAAAAAAAAATGTTTACTATAGTACAGATAACAGGTGGAGAAAGCAGGATTGTTCTTATCCAAGAAATTGGATTTTCTGATTTCATATAGCGAAGAACACCCGAAAGCAGGGAATATACAGTTGTCGGAGGATACGCCTCGCCCGTGTGTGACCGGGTTTCGGCCACATATACACACAACCACTTACTAAGAACTTCAGCGGGACAAGATGGTAGTAAAACCTCGTCTGGACATGGATTGTCAGGATTTCGAGTGTTATATCCACTGAACCAGTCGGTGAAATTCTTCATTGCCCAACGTGTGCTCAGGGAAGTGTTTTTCAGCATTTTCATTTTCGACAAGTCCTCCAATTCCACACAAGTGGCATTCCTATAACGACTCTTTAGTGACAGAGACAATCTATGCTTCTTAACTGGGGGAATATTCTCCTTCTCAGCCATGTACATGTATCTATATATATAAGTGTATGTTCGTATTCATCATTGTAGTATCATGTTTCATATCTTACACACAGTCTCACTGGCAGAAGAATTATATTTGGCTGTATCGATTTATATATGAAGCCAGGTACACTACTATCTCATCTTGTGTCAAATAAATAACTATAATTATTATTATTTTCTGTTGTAATTCCTACAGTGGACCTCGTCATTATCTTTTGATTTTTCTCACTCTCCTGTTGAATCTTCTGGTCCTCGCTGTCTTTGAAGTTCCTGAAAGGTACATGTATAAATAATAGTTTTAGAATCTATTATTCTCTACTCATTCCAATTGACATATTTATGCAAGTACAGTATTGATTATCTAAATAGATGTATTTTAATTATCTATTTGGATATAATTATCACAAATAATGGAAAGATGCATGTTTGAATTAGTCAGTCTGTCGTAGTAAAACACTTTATTCATTAGAAAATAAAGTTATGTATGATATACTGAATGATAATAAATAATAATAATAACCTCGGACACAAGGAAAACTAAACAGAATGAAATGTTTATATCTAGTGATGGAAATGAATTGTGACAACACTTCATCGACGGAAGGTTTAAAACTGAATTGTTGTGCTTTACTTAAATTTAGTCTTGTCAAAAAAAATTATTTTAATAGTATTCCAGATGTTTAAATACCATGCTGGACTATTTTGTTTGTCTGTCTGTCTGTCTGTCTGCTTGCGTGTCTGTTGGTCTGTCTGTTTGACTCTCACTCAAATATACTCTTTCTCTCCATAGTCAGACGACTGATGAAAGAAATTCTTCAACTAACATTATCTGGAAACCAAGCACACCTCTGTGGTACTCACCTCTTTTGTTAATTGTCCTGGGTGTTCCACATCTTCTATTGGGTATATGTATGGTAGTGGAATACTTTGTAAGGCAAAAGAAACGCTTCATCACTGGTGTATCTTTGTTTGATGAATCCATGTAAGTAACGCTGTTATAAAAACTTTTGTTGGAATATATTGATCAGTAAATATTTAAGCGTTCATCTATAACATTGTGAAGTGATGATCAGAATTTCATAGAGAATATGTTTATGTGGGGGAATGCTGTGAGATTGCATTTGAGACCCGAATTTGAACTTTAATTTCAATATTCTTATAGTTTGGAAGGGAGTATCCTAGGATACTCCTCGGTTAGGAAACCTTGTTAACCCGAGCACGTAGGCGGAGGTTTATAGTAGTCGGTTTGTGAATGAGTGAGTGAGTGAGTGTGTCTCTACCCAAACTTCGTGGATACTCACTCGTGCAGATTTTAAAGGTAGATTTTCAAACTTGTTGGTTATGATTGTCCCATAATATGAGCGATTTGTTGAAATACCTTACCATTCCTGAGATAAGTCTTTGATATATTTCTGTCAGTAATCGATATTGTAAACGCCATATTGAGGTCTGAGACATGTGGATGTCAGCGTGCGCATGCGTGCTTGTGTTCTATTTGCTCCACGTGTTAGAGAGTTGTTGTGGAGTGCGTTTGTATCTCTTTTGATCAACCCTTATTCTGTTGTGAACTATGATTTCTGTCGAACAGTGGTGAGCTGCCATTGGCTGTTTTGTACAATGTTCAGTTTGTAAGTCTGTCAATATGTGTACACGTGAAAATATGTGAGTGAGTGTGTGAGTGTGTCTCTACCCAAACTTCGTGGATACTCACTCGTGCAGATTTTAAAGGTAGATTTTCAAACTTGTTGGTTATGATTGTCCTGTAATATGAGTGATTTGTTAATCTCAGCATACATCTTGCCTCGGTTAGTTCACTTAGAGTAGTTGAAATGCCTGTTTGTCACAGACCTTCATATATATCTGAGGTTAAAATCATGAGTATCTATGCAGGGTTTTGTAGTGTTTTCTAGTTGAATAGCGTTGCATAAAGAGACATGTGGAGTGTGCCATCACATGATTGCATGGCACTCACAGTGGAACCAGCCTCATATGCATTAAACAATTTACTGTGCGAGGGTTCTGCACTTTAGTGCATTCATTATGTTGTAGTTTCTTACAGGTAAAGTTATTGAATGAATGAAACAGTATAAAACATGCCTATTATGGTGGAAAATTCAATGTAGAAACTAGTGTTACAGTGGCGGATCTAGAAATGTAAGAAGGAGGTTTCTAAAAATTATTTGCGCACACAGCGTGAAATGTTTTGCTCATTAATTATTCATAATGGGTGTGGTCAACAATTTTACTTCCTTTTTCGGGCACTAATGACAGTTATGCTATAAGTTAATAACTTAGCGCTAGCTATCATGATTTAAAATCTTTGATGAAACACAAACATCAAATTCACAACCAGACCATAGATATAATATCTACACACGTATGACCAGACTGAATATGAGAAGAAACCAGACTTCACTGTAGTCCTGACCACTACTACTAATGGCAATCATCTGATTCAGTTTCAGACTTTTCCAGACTAGCAACATCATTACTGAATTACACATGTAGTATAATTGTAGGTGTATAGTTAGTTATCTACTTACCATCTTTACTGTCTTCTCTTAGAAGCAATGCTCCTACTACTGTTTGCTATTATAATATATTACAACAAGCTGGTGGGCGTGGCACACAAAAAAAATATTTTTTTTCAATTTGAAAGGGGGTTTCCACTGAAACCAAAGAAACCCCCCTAGTACCGCCACTGTGCTACTGTCTATTATTAGTTTCTATGTCAAAATTGCCACCATAACAGGCTTGTTTTATAAGGAGATGCACTGTATACTATAGTGTTGTTTTAGTTATCTATAATTACAACTAAAACCCCTTTTAGTAAGGCATTATGACTTTTAGTTACCACTATAACTAAATTACAAGTCTGTTCAATAACCATAACTAACTAAAATGAAAAACGGCTCTTTTAGTTAGTTACCTAAACTAAAACCATTTTTATCAGCTATATTAATAGAAGGTTTCTAAAAATAACAGCATGCAAAGCACGTGGAATTTTAGCTTATTAATTATTTATGAGGGGTGTGGTCAATGATTTTCTAATTACAACCATAGATTATATAGACTAAGTATAAGGGATTGGAAACGCCCACGCATTTCCGTACACTCCGTTGCCCCACCCTATCTTTTTTAGCCAGCCCCTCCCCTCTAAATACAATGCGCTATGCATGCAAGACTGGTAAAGAACTTGTTTTAAATCGTATATCATTAAAGAACACTTTTGTTAAACTAATTGATAATATCACCAACCAACATAGGAGTGCTATACCTTCAGCTAGAAAACTGGAGTGTTGAACTATATGACCTACCACACTGCTTAGAGTCCCCAAAATGTAAGTACTTCGTAACAGTTTCAACTGGATTTTCTACATCTAAACGGTAACTTTTTTCTCTATATTATTTTGTTTTAAACCCATGTATTTTTATTGAGTAACAAAACTTACATGGGAATATTGCAATAGAACTGTTATTAAAAGAAGTAAGAGTCCCAAAACCCGTTTTCGTTATGATATGTACTAAAAAACAATGGTTTTTAACATCATACATGATTTGTTGCTAATGTTTTAGCAATTGAGATGTTAAAACGATACAATAGCAACATGTATATCAAGAAAAAACACCTTAATTGTCCAGTTTTAGCAAGGAATAGTGTTTTTTCTATGATCAATCCTCACTACTAAGTAATAAAATTTAATTGATTTCTGGGGACACGGAGTGCGTCACAGACTTATGCATTGATGCTATGGGATCACGTGCGCCGTTTCCAATCCCTTATACGTAGTCTATATAATCTATGTTACAACTTAATCTTTTGAGCACTAAGTAGCCTGGTGTCATATTGGGCAGTTAGGAAAGGTATGCAAACTTACTATAAGTTAATAACTTAGCACTAGCTATCATGATTAAATGTTTGATGAAACACAAGCATCAGATTCACAACCAGACTGAGTGTAAGAAGTAACCAGACTTCAGTTCAGTCCTGACCACTACTGCTTTGACAATCATCTGATTCAGATTCAGTTACATCAGACTTTTGCAGACTAGCAACATCATTACTAATGTACACATGTAGTATAATTGTAGGTGTATAGGTATTTATGTACTTTACTGTCTTCTCTTAGAAGCAATGCTCCTACTACTGCTTGTTATTTACAACATGCTGGTGAGCGTGACACAGGGTCATTTCAAAATTTGAAAGGGGTTTTCCATGGAAACCAAAGATTCCCCCCTAGATCTGCCACTGACATGTATAACTAAGAAACCAAACATGTACTATAACTAAAAGTGTTCATTATTGTCATACTAAAACAACACTAGTATAGTCCATTATTCATTCACATAGCTTAATTATACTGCTATTCATTTCCAGATCCAATTTTAAAGAGTGGGTAACCCAGCAAGAATGTCTGAAGAGGGTTTGTCCATTAAGCTGGAGAGAGCCGACCAAATCAGGCTCAGAAGGCGACAACTACTTTGGTATTGAACTATTTGGTTTCCAATCCATTTATCGTGTCTTGTTTATTGTGTCTTCTCTTCTTGCTATTGGACTGAGTGGATACTTCTATTGTTTCTGTTTGATTTATGTGTTTCTTAACAGTGATGTTGTGCAATATATGTTAACTGCACTCCATAGAAGTGGTTAGTTTATGATCTTTCTTTTTTAACATGTATCTAGGCTTTTAAAAGCTGTTTTACATATTTTCATGTAAAGTTGCTTTATATTTACAAATAAATGAGTCCACAGACTGAAAGCAGAACGTAAGTACTCTAGGTATAGTCAAGTTTCAAATGTGAATAGAACTGTGGAATTTCCCTATAATTATATAATTATTCACTTAAAGATAATTTTGTTATAGCTCCTTTGAAATAATTTTGGATGGAGCTCTTTTCTCTACAGTACCTCATGATCATGGATATTATGTAATTTCGTATTTACCATACAGCTAAACAACTAATTTATATTGCTCTTATTGGACTTGTTGTGATTCTGATATTTGCTGTGATTGCATTTGCATTCCTACATGATTATATGGATGATAATGAAAACCTGTTTTGTAGCACACTGTTTGAATGTTTTGTAACAGTATCTCGTGAGGGTTTGCTGGACACACTTGGCCCAGTAAGTATTGTTATTATTATATATACACCATAATTATAATTGTTAGTAGAAGTGCTGCAGTAATGTTAGCATCAAACTTAATTAGTCACAAAAAAGTCAACAACTTCTCTTGCTATGTAGCATGCATAATGAATTTCAGGTGGGACAAATATATGACTCCACACATACATACAAATTTCTGTCACAAACAGTGACTTAAATTAGTAATTGTAAAATGTTGCTACCGTCTGACTAAAATCAGAAGTTTCTCTTATACTAATGTGTATGTTGAATATTTTTTTGAAATGGAATATTGTATATAACAATATTAAAAATTACTTTCAATCTTCATAGGCTATTCCTTTCATTAATAATAATCAGTTGTCAGCAGTATTCTCAACATACTCTTTGAGATCAATTTTTTTTGATATACCATTCTTCATTATTGTGACACTAATTGGACTCAATATAGTCACTGCTGTTCTGATAGACAGGTTTGGTGAGCTCAGGGAAGAAAGGGTAAGTAAACTTTTGAACAATAATTATTTAGCAAAATACTTCACTTATAATATTAACTGGAATTTAGCCATCTTTTGTTGAGAATTTTCATTTGTTATTATTCTTTCTGATTAGGATGAGATTGAAAACAAAAAATCAAAATCCTGTTTCATATGTGGATATGAGAGTGAAAGGTTTGACAGAGAAACTAAAGTGAGTTCAATTCATTACATGTACATTCTGTTAACTGCTCCAGTAAGAATCAGCCATAAGAAAGCCCAGAAACAAGATATAAATTATCCCTATGGTTGCCCAGCATTCATTAATCATGGCTGACTTTATCATGCCAGAAACACAACAGCCTATTAGAGTGATTATCTACTCTCCTTACATTTTAAAGGATCTTGTAGAACTTTAGGAATATATTTCAGGTCGAATAGCTAGCTATTAGTTCCAGTTTCTACGTAAGCTACAAGCAGCATTCTTTCTTTCTTCTTGCTGGTCTGTAAAGCTTAAGCACGTGTTTTATTACGCACCACACCCATTAATTGACCGATTGACTTCCTTAACTATGTATACAACGTATATATACTCATGTAAGTGACACAAGAATATATATATAGTTCGAACCCATCAGAAAGCAATCATAGGGATGGCCCTACAGACCATAAAAATTAATAGAGCAAATTTAGGCTTCCCACAAATTCATTTGACATTCAAGATACGAAATATGCAAGCAAAATGTATTATTTTCATTTTATTGTCACAATGATTAATGCTAAAAAATGAAATTTAGTCAAGTAATTATTGATGAATGCTGTGCTGTATTGGATAGATGAGAGATATATTATGTAAAGTGCCACAATTAATTAACCCTCTCCCACATAGGCGGAGCTGAGGGTTACTGTATTCCTTTTGTTCGTTTGTCTGTTTGTCTTGGCAAAATTCCAGCAAACCTACAAACATTATCATTTTGAAAATACTCATATCATATGAAAGGATCAAAAGTAACAACATGGTTTTACTAAATTTAACCTTTCTGTTTTAAAGTTATGACAATTTTTGTAATTTACGATCGCTGTTTCACAGCTTTCAGAAGACATCTGGCAGCAAAAGAGTTCACTGAAACACAAATCATCTTGCTTAAAGCCTATCGTTGTCGAATCACAGCTTGAAAATGAATGAAGTAGTGGCTGCTACAACATCGAGCTGGCACTAAGCTTTCTACCATGACTGTTAATTTCTAGCTCAACCCATTTGATTTCATCCTAATGTCCACACGATTGAAGCCACAATATTCTCGAAGTTTAGTACATGTGAAGGATCTTTGTTTTTGTCCTAAGCTACAGTAGAGACAGAGATTTATTTCGTTGACAGCAATATTTTGTGAATGTTCTTGGATTGTATTGGGAGCAGCAAGTCACAGTTCTTGAAGAGATTTTAACTGGTAACTTGTTTTAACACCGCAATTATGTACTCTTAGTAGGCATTGGGGTGTAAGTAGTAACGTACACACACATAATATAATCTCTGTATAACAATTGTAATAATTATTATTACAGTCTAATATTGCAGTTATTTTCTTGTCAGTCACTGAATCAATCTTGTTTCACTTGTGGCGAGGGTTCTGCACTGCAAGTGCATTCATTCATACTTGGATTCTGTGTTTCATACAAGTACTGTATATAATTATCTTGTATAGGGTGGGTTCAAGGGACATGTACGAAATGATCACAGCAAATGGAACTATATCTATTTCATGATATATTTGGATGGAAAAGAAGATAATGATATGACTGCTTTGGAAAAGCAAGTATATGAAGCTAATCCAGTGAGTTACAAATAATTACACAAAATTAATTTAATGTCATAATTAATAATTAATTATTCATATTTTTTGATAATGGTGAATTCATCTAGTTACACAAAAGTAATATTTGTGTGTATTGAATTTCATTTTTTGGGACTAGTAAATTCATTTTGCAGTACATCACTGTTCATTATGCATTGTTAATTATTGATTTCATTACATAATACTGTTTTCTTCCAGATTGATGGAATTTGTCATATCCAACATTTCCCTATAAGGAAAGCTAAAGTTATCAAGGAAGCGAAAGGAGAGGAATAACTTTACTTTGTCTAGGCCATACTTTCTTTTGTTTGATTAATTTTACTGTAATGCTATATAGCTACATTTTGTCATTTGATTAGTTTTTACCTGTAATACTAAACTACTTTATTAAGAGTGAAAGCTTTACTTTGTTAATGTAGGCCATACTTTTTGTTAATTATTGTGATAATGCTACAGCTACTTTTTATTAGGTTTGTACAAGTACTTGTATGAACTCTTATATACATGCTCCGGCTTATGTATTCTATGGTGGAGTACTTACATAATACATGGACAGGCATCACGATAACATGGAAACATACATACATACCACACATCTATATACCTACCTACATACCTATGTAAATCCTACCTAAACCTACACAACTACCTACACACCTACAAACCTAACTACATACCTAACTACCCAACAACCTACTGTCTTGCTCATTGTGTTCCTTTTCCTCATCCACGTTATATTGTTGTTCATATCAAAATATCACTGTAATCTGTAATGTTATTCATTTGACTCAAAATTTAATATACATAGTGAACTGATTAATTTAAGTATTAACTTATGGAGTGCCGTTGAGGTCAAAATACTATTTAATTATGTGGTGAATATATAAGTCAACGTATTTATAAATATGTCGACATATATATAAATATAAATACATTGACATAAATTATATTCAACATAACGCAGACATTTTAAATAGTATTTTGCCCCAATGGCACTTCATATGGAAGCGTATATGGTCTGGCAAATTATTAATTTTGTGTCGGGGCGAGCAGGCGTAGCACATCTTGTCAAATTTTTATCACTCAAATTTTTAATGGTTCATGCCCAATTTATTCATTTTAAAAAGGAAAATGGGCAATTTTCTTTGATAAATTTAATATTTTTGCATTAGTGTGATGTAGCTATTCATGCTAAATTAAGAGAAAAATGAATATTTTAATGGAATTTTTACTCATTTTTGATGGATTTAAACTAAATTATATATTTTGAAACAACTTTACTTATTAAATTTTGTGAAAAAAAATGGACTTTTTAAAATGGATTTAGCATTTGTACTCATTTTTGAGGAAAAAAAGGCTATTTTATTCTAAATTTAGTATTTAACTCATTTTTGAACAAAAATGCACTATTTTAATGGTTCATGCTCAATTTGTTCGTGTAAAAAGGAATATGGGTAATTTCACTTTTTTCAAAATTCCCGAGAGGTTCTACTCCAACTCATCTCCCTGCCGTAATTAATGAAAATTCACTTGACAAAATACACTTATGTGCGGAATAAATTAAAAAAAAATTCACTAAACGCTCTATGCCCTTTTGCAAAATTAAAATTAAGAATTTTTATTGATTTTGAAAAATTTGGAAAATTCACCAATCATGCTACTCCCAACGAAAGTTAAATAACATATTTAAGACATGCTACACCCACTCCCCCGCATAATAAAATTTTTGACAATTCACTAGATGCTCTACAACACCTCACGAAATTAAAATTCCAGATAATTCATGAGAAGAGCTACACTCTCACGCGCTATGTCACCTGGTCCCCTCGTGAAATTAATTTTTTTAGAATTTCACCATGCGCACTATGCACCTATGCCCCCCACACGTAATTAAAAATTTCAAAAATTCACTACATGCACTATGCTCCCAAGCGAAAATAAAATGTTGGATAATTCACTAAAGGCACTATGTACCCGTGCCACTGCTTTTATAATCTGACTTCATTAAGTCTCCAGTTTCCAATCTCATCCTGTCTGACATTAGTGCTTAGGTAGGTTTTAGGTAGGTAGATGGGTAGGTTGGTAGGTGGGTATGTGGGTAGGTACCCACCTACCAACATACCAACAGGTGTGTAGGTAGGTAAAGAGGGGTTTATGTAAGTAGGTATATAGGTAGGTAGGTAGGTGGGTATATGTAGGTAGGGCCTAGGGAGGTAAGTAGGTAGGTACATATTTAGGTTGGTAGTTATGTATGCAAGTAGGAAGGTAGGTGCATAGGAAGGTAGGAATATGGTTAAGTAGTAGTTATGTAGGTGTGTGAGTAGGTAGGTAGGTAGGTAGGTAGATAGCCAGGTATCTAGGTAGTTAGCTTGGTAGTTAGCTTGGTAGGTGGGTAGGTGATGAGTAGGTGGGTTGTTAGGTATGTAGGTAGGTAGGGAGGTAGGTAGGAAGGGTTTATTTCAGGTAGATAGGTTAGTAGGTAGGAAGGTAGTTAGGTACGTAGATAGGTTGGTAGCTAGCTACGTTCTTAAGTACGTAGGTACATGGGTATGTGGGTAGGTTGGTAGTATTTGTTTAGGTTTATGTAGGATTTATGTAGGTATGTAGGTAGGTAAGTAGGTATGTATGTATGTAGGCGTGTAGGTAGGTAGGTATGTATGTAGGTAGTTAGATAAATAGGTAGGTTGGTAGGTAGCTAGGTAGGTAGCTAGGTAACTAAGTAACTATGTATGTAGTTATGTAGGTGGGTAGATAGTTAGGTGCGTATTTTGGTAGGCAGATAGGTATTTAAGTAGCTATGTATATGTCATAACTAGGTAGGTAGGTAGGTAGGTAGGTAGGTATTAGGTAGGCTTTAGGTAGGTATGAATGTAACTAGCTATAGGTGGGTGAGTAGATAGTTAGGTATGTAGGAAATTGGTTGGTATGTGGGTATTAGGTAATTAAGAAGGTAGGTAGGTAGGCAGGTAGGGAGGATTTACCTACTTACTTACCTACCCACCTACCTATCTACATACCTACTTATATACCTACATAGTTATCTAACTATGTGCCTACCCACTTTCCTACCTACCTGCATAGCTGCCTATATACCCAGCTATAGCTACTTACCGTATTCCACAGTCTCGTCAAGTGTCGTCTCCACTCAACGTTACTTTTCTAGTCACTTATTTCTTCAAGTCTCATTGAGTTTCCAGTCTCCAGTATCCATTTTTGCGAAATCTTGTCAAGTCTCCAATCTTGTTAAATTTTCAATCTCTAATCTTGTTCAGATTTAAGTCTTATCGCATCAAGTCACAGGTTTTTTTCAAGTCTCTACTCTACAGTCTCTTTAAGTCTCTTAAGTCCCCAGTCTAGACAACTCCATGGACTCCAGTCTCCAACCTCGACCAGTCTCAAGTCTCGTCCAATCTCCTTTCTTGTCAAGTCTCCAGTATGCAGTCTCGTCAAGTCTCTTGAAGTCTCCAGTCTCAAAAAGTCTCCAAATTCTAGTTTCGTCATGTATTCAGTCATCCATTCTCAAGTCTCATCAAATCTCTAGTCACGACAAATCACCAGTCTCATACTATGGTTATTTTTCCAGACTTCGATCTTGTCTAGTCTCGAGGCTTGTCAAGTCCCCAGTGACATCACCTTTCCAGACTCAATTCTCGTCACATCAAGTCTCAAGTTCCTTCAAGTCTCCACTCTACAGTCTCATCAAATATCTTCAAGTCTTCAGTCTAGACAAGTCCACAGGCTCAAATGTCGTCATGTCTGAAGTCTCCGCTCTACAATCTCTTCAAAACTCGTCAAGTCTCTTCAAGTCTTCAGTCTCAACAAGCCCATGGACTCCAGTCCCATCATGGTTGAAGACTGTTGTCTCCAGACTCATCAAGTCTCCAGTTATCAGTCTCGTCAAGCTTTGTCAAAATCTTTTGTTACATCAAATCACCAGTCTCGTCAAGTCTCCACTCTCATTAATTTTCCAGTCTTCAATCTTTTCTAGTCTCAAGGCTTGTCAAGGCTCCAGTCTAGTCAAGTCTCCAGACTCAATTCTCGTCACATCAAGTCTCAAGTTTCATCAAGTCTCCATTCTCAAATCTTGTCAAGTATCTTCAAGTCTTCAGTCTCGATTACTGTCATCGAGTCTTTTATTCTTGTAAAGTTTCCAGTCACTACAGGCCTCCAGTCTCCAATCTCCAGTTTCATCAACTATCTTCAAGTCTTCAGTCTAGACAAGTCCACGGACTCCACTCTCGTTGTGTCTGAAGTGTCTAGGTAGGTATGTAGGAAGGTAGGTAGGTATGTAATTAGGGAGTTGGATATGTGGGAGTTGGTAGGTATGTAGGTATGTATTATGAAAGTTTTATATACATTGGTAGGTATATATGTAGGCTCGTGGGTAGGAAGTTATGTATGTAGGTGTCTTGGTGAGTAGGTCGGTATGTAGGTAGGTAGGAAGTTAGGTAGGTAGGTAGATAAGTAGGTAGGTGTGTAGTTGTGCATTTAGGAATGTAGGTAGGTAGGTATGTAGGTAGGTAGGTAGGTAGGTAGGTAGTTAGGTAGGTAGGTGTGTAGGTGGGTAGTAGGGTAGGTAGGTAGGTAGGTATTAGGAAGGATTTAGGAAGGCAGATATTTAGGTAACTAGGTGGGTGTGTTGGTAGTTACTTATATATGTAATTGGTAGGTAGGTGGGTAGGTGGCTGTGTGGGTAGCTGGGTAGTTGGCTAGGTATGTAGATAGGTAGCACGTTAGGTAGGCATGTATTTAGGTAGTTGGATATGTGGGTCGTTGGTTAGGTTTGTAGGTATGTAGGTATGTTTTAGGTAAGTTTTACCTTGGTAGGTATGTATGTAGGCTCGTTGTTAGTAGTTATGTAGCTAAGGGTCCAGGTGTGCCATTAGGTAGATAGATAAGTATATAGGTATGTATGTAGGTAGGTAGGTAGGTAGGATGATTGGAATATAGAAACTAGCAAGGATCCTTAACTTCATTACTTCAAATCCTTACTTTCTGTCATTATTAAATGCTATTAACAGTCTTTTACACAGTGAACAATTAGGCTTGGAGAGATACACAATTAAATGTAAGTATTCAACTTTAAAATGAAATCCAGTTAGGGATGATTAGAACATAGAAACTAGCAAAGATTTCTTTGCTTCATTACCAAAGATTCTTATCTTCCGTCGCTTTAAATACCGTGACCAGTCGAGATACATTGAACAACAGGGCTTGGAGACACATACAATTAAACGGAGGTGTTCTGTATAATGCACCTTTAAAGGGAAATCCATTAGGGATGATTGTAACATACAAACTAGCAAATATCCTTAGCTTCATTACAGAAACTACCAAAGATCCTTATTTTCTGTGATTATTAAACATAATACTGTCACCAGTCATACATGTGAACAATAGGACTTGAAGAAACATATGTAATTATTCAGTATAATCCACACTTAAAAGCTAGTGAAAGTAGGGACGATTGTAACATACAAGGAAAGATCCTTAGCTTCATTACAGAAACTACCAAAGATCCTGATTATTAAACATAATACTGTCACCAGTCATACATGTGAACAACAGGACTTGAAGAAACATATATATATATATGTGAATTATACTGAATAATCAGATATTATGTAATTATTCAGTATAATGCACACTTAAAAGTAGGGATGATTGCAACATACAAACTAGGAAAGATCCTTAGCTTCATACAGAAACTACCAAAGACTCCTTTTTTACAGCGAACAACAGGGCTTGGAGAGACACACAATTAAATGGAATTATACAGTATAATGCACCTTTAAAAGGTAATCAAGTTAGGGATGAATGAAACATAGAAACTATCAAAGATCCTTAGGTTCATTACCAAAGATCATTATCTTCTATTGCTATTAAATACCGTCACCAGTCGAAGGTACAGAAAAGAACAGGGCTTGGAGAAACATATAATTAAATGGTATAACGCACCATTAAAAGAAAACAAAGTTAGGGATGATGGGAACATAGAAACAAGCAAAGATCTTTTTTGGATAAATTAAAGTGAAATTACCTTTAATTACTGTCGTTATTCAATACTGTTACAAGTCTATTATACATGTGAACAACAGGGCTTGGTGAGACATACAATTAAATGTATTTATTCAGTATAATGCACACTTAAAAGCTAATGAAGTTAGCAATATAGAAACTAGCAAAGATCCTTAGCTTGATTACCAAAGATGCTTACATCCTGTCGCTATTAAATACTGTGACCAGTCAAGATACATTGAACAACAGAGCTTGGAGACACATACAAGTAAATGTTGGTATTCAGTATAATGCACCTTTAAAAGAAAATCCAGTTAGGGATTGATGAATGAGACATAGAAACTAGCAAAACTCAGGGTAGAATCGTGTATAACAAAGCGGCAATTAAAGTTTCTTTATTGCGTGTCACTATTCTGCAACACAGCGAAGAACTAGAGATCAATGAAGAGAAACACAAGTAACACAACATTGAGGTCATCTAATGCACCAGATCCTTACCTAATGGATGTGCTGGGACGAGCTGAACGTCGCAATGATTAATCCGAAGCCTGAATTTGATCACCTTAATATATACCTCCTGGGTTGGGAAGAGGTAGTTGGACGGCTGTACAGGTCTCAGAATTTATTAGATGAGGTTTCTTTGAACTACATGAACCATTTGCATACTGCTGGACCAAACTACTAGTATCTTCTATACTAAGTCTCTCTAAATTTTGATGTATATACTCATTTACACCTAACATTTTTATTCTCCATAAGCTTACTAGCAGAGGACATACCAGTAGTAGTAAGCTACAGGTATGTCTACTACTTCAGAATATTTACGTTGTTTATCCCTCTCTGCTGAAGTGACAACTGGTCTGTGGAGGTACAACCTGGCATCAGTGTCCACAAGACATATATCCAATAATGCCTTGGTCTATGGCTGCCACACACCTCGAACACCAAGATCAGCAATCAAAGCTGTGATTTATTACTTTCATTATATCGTTTTTCCAATCCTTATATCATGGTATTGGCTTTTTTTCTAGATAATATCAATTTCATCAGTAGTAATAATTAACTTTTTGCTCCTACCACAAGCATATTGTAAAACCAACACAAATTATTAGTAACACACATTTTTATTAAAATTAAAAAAAAAATAGAAGTAAAATGATTAATTTTAGCTATTCTATTGATTTGTTTATTTCTAAGTGTGTTACTACACTACATAACAAATACACACTTCACTAAACGATAAATTATTGACTCATTTCCATATTACCAGAATGGGCACCAGCCTATGTAACACTGACATAAGTTCTCATGACTGCTAGCCTGTTCAATGAGTAGCTGAACTTGTCTTTCAACATTGATCATCTTCTCATGATGAAAATCATTTCCTGCAGGGAAGGATGCACGAGGAGAGATTAACAAACAGATGGATGGGTGAGCAAATAGATGATGAACAGATGGATGGACGATGAATAAGAATTCAAGTATTGGATGAATGAAAGGCTGAATGAATGAATGATTGAATGGATGGGGGGATTAATGAATCTAAGACGTGGATAGGCTATCATAGCCACAATGCAGTCGTTCATTAAATCATGAATTTACCAGTGAGTTTCTGTCGAACTCTTTCAATGATAGCCAGTGCTTTCTTATTTAATTCCTCAGGATGATACTCTTGAGATTCAGGTACCTCCACTCCAGGATGAGAAACAAGACCTGATAGTCCAGATATGATATGTACATAATTATGTATCCATTGTACGCATATATTAAAATTGTAAATGAATTTTATTATGATTGCACATACCTGGAGCTGCAACAACATGTTTGATTTCTTGGCTTTTACCCTTTACTTTTGCATTGTCTGAAATATGTATGTAGGAATACATGTACATACACAATGTGTGTGTTTTGTGTCTGTATGACTGTTGACATAAGCGTACTACATTTATGTGTACCATTCATCCATCTATTCATCAACCACCCCCCACTCACCATCTAATAGTCTCCAGTTAAGAAGAGGGTCATACACAAAAGCTTCCAGAACTGCCATCACACTGTCTTTGTTTTCTCTCAATACTCTCATAACACTGCAACATGTTCGTCGGAAGTTACCCTCAATACCAGTCACCTATAGAGCAGGGCAGCCACAACAGTAAGAATACAGGGACACAACTTTCTACAAAGGGGACACGCTTTACTACTGTTTGTTTAAGTACTGTAGTTACATGTATTACAATGGCTTTCTCTTATCATTTCTGTCCACATTTACTATTGTGTATATATATCGTACGGTTATGGGATACCATCGCTAATTTGTTATCCGAAAAATAAATTACAAGCCATAATGCTTACTTATCACAAGTTCTTATCACAACAATGAACTTTCCCACTAAAGATAATGTTGTCATAGTCTAACCATAGAGTTGGATCATGAAGAACTGAGATGACAGGAATATTTAGAAGTCAAATTTCTTTAATTTAGAAGATTATGCTATTGTTATTTCAACTGCAAGTCACAGAAAGCATGTCCACAAAGGATTGACAGAAACTTTTTTGCAACTCTACCTTTGTTCCAGATTATGCAGTTGCAAACACCAGTGAAATCGTCAAAAATCAAATGATTTTTCAGTGTTTATCTTATTTAAAACGTCTCTCATCAATTCATCTGTAAGAGGATCCTAAACATTTACTTAAAAATTTTAAACCAGCAGTAATTCCAACCTGGAGATGTTTGACATCTAGATCTCTTTATTTGAAGGAGAGCTATGTTGAAAACTGTGTGATATAATCCTAGACTATAATCAGCTTCAATGTATACTAAACTTTATTCATTGTATACTAACATTGATGAGATTGTGATATACTGCATAAGAGAAATAGTAAGTGCAGGTAATTAATATTCAAAATTGGCATCCGGTAACCTTAAGGAGTGTGAGACCAATCATCTGGTTACTCTAGTGATACTTGAACAAACGCTAGTATTGCTTGTCCCCAGACCCTCCCTTTGTAGAAGGTCGAGTCTCGCTAGACGAGACTAGGGACATTGTTTCCATGAATTGGTACACAAGTCTTCTCAATATTGGGAAATGTTAACTGGGTTATATGAATTGCCATAACTTTATAACCGAAAGATCTTATAAAAAGTCTAATGTTACTATATCTGATTGTATAATTCGAAGCCTGCTGGTAGCTAGTTTTAATGAAGGATGTTAATAGATTGACAGAGAGACAGACAATATGTTTGCAGTAACCTGATGTACCTACACAAGTGAGGGTTAAGAACTCAAAGCCAATATACATGAGGCAACATTTAGGAAAGTTAGCATCATATACAAGAGGGTTAAGAACTCAAAGCCAATATACATGAGGCAACATTTAGGAAAGTTAGCATCATATACAAGGTAATGTTTGTTGTGTGCAAAAACATTGCCTCATGTATGATAACCTTTACACAGACTGATACATAAAGAATCTGGTACTTGCAAAATCTATATGCATGTACATCCATATAATTTTACATTGTATAGAAATGCTAATAGCTGCTACTAGTATCCTGACAATACTGACTGTTCCACAAGCACTACTGAAATAAATAATAATCATCCCTATAATTACTTATCATTACTATTATTATTAAAGTGCTAAACCTGGTATACATATTACCATTATAACATGTACAGTCACACATAATAATATATGCTTATTATAAATAATTACCTCCATGGCATTAGTTAACATTCTAGTTAGCCTGAATGGAATCTTCTCTGGGAACTTCTCTCTTGTCATGGCTACTTCAAAACAATCTCCAAAATCAATATGTAGTATACGACCTGTCAATCTGTCTAACATGAGGTTACTGGGATGTCTGTTTGGAGGGAGGAAGACAAGAGGAGTATAGGATGTAATATAGTCCTGATCCATTCATTGGAGGCTTGGAGGCAACACACACACGTGCGCACACACACACACACACACACACACACACACACACACACACACACACACACACACACACACACACACACACACACACACACACACACACACACACACACACACACACACACACACACACACACACACACACACACACACACACACACACACACACACACACACACACACACACACACACACACACACACACACACACACAACAGCATCTGTAATAGTAATAGCCTTGCAATAATGTTAATTATTAATTTAAAAACGCCCACCTAAGATTAATTAGGAGAGCACATGTGTATAAGCACATGGTAGGTAAGGTTTTCAAGGGAGTAGGATCTTTTATAATCCAGTAGGATTGGGCCATTGTTTAACTTCAAAGTTTTGTAAGTAAGTTATTATTACATGTATTAACTGATGCATTGGTAAACAGGACTCTATAAGCATTTTCAGATATGGATAGAGAGGGGAGGGTTGGGATCCCACCAAAGATGTCTTTAACCCCCATTTCTGGTTCCCAAGGCCAGACTATCCCTGTCAAGAGTCCAACATCACCAAAGCATCAAAGCATATGTGAATATGTTAAAAGTTAAGATTGTTAAATATCTATGTTAAGTAGCTAATTGCTAATGTATACCACATTTTACTATAATCAAAAAAGCATATAGACTCTGTAAGCCTGCATCCTCAAAATAATAAACACAGGCCATAAAGATGAGTTGGATAAAAATATAAAACAAAAGCACTAGAGCTGAAGAGAGAGCTACACTGTATTATGCCTGTTTTATTTGTTAAGTCTAATATTTTGGCCAATAAAAATCTTGGTTGTTGAAATCTGAGGAAGGCGATACTTGGGTCAGCAGACTCTTAGAGCAGATCCATCGTCCAGGATCGGAGGCATTATTCCGATTCATTTACGAGTTTGGGCATTCCACCCAACACGTAAATACATACCTACACACACACACACACACACACACACACACACACACACAACAGCATCTGTAATAGTAATAGCCTTGCAATAATTTTAATTATTAATTAAAAACGCCCACCTAAGATTAATTAGGAGAGCACATGTGTATAAGCACATGGTAGGTAAGGTTTTCAAGGGAGTATATAGGATCTTTTGTAATCCAGTAGGATTGGGCCATTATTTGACTTCAAAGTTTTGTAAGTAAGTTATTATTACATGTATTAACTGATGCATTGGTAAACAGGACTCTATAAGCATTTTCAGATACGCATAGAGAGGGGAAGGTTGGGATCCCACCAAAGATGTCTTTAACCCCCAGTTCTGGTTCCCAAGACCAGACTATCCTTGTCAGGAGTCCAAAAACACCAAAGCATCAAAGCATATGTGAATGTGTTAAAAGTTAAGATTGTTAAATACTATTTATGACACTGCTTTATGTTAAGTAGCTAATAGCTAAATCTATACCACATTTTACTATAATCAAAAAAGCAAATAGACTCTGTAAGCCTGCATGCTAAAAGAATAATCCATCGTCCGTGAAGTTTTAAAATTTTATTATCCACACATGACTGATAATTAAATAAATATATATGGACATGAGCCACCACATGCTGGAATGGGACTGGGGATAAACCATAGGAATAGGAGTGTGGGTGATTAGGCTGACCAGCAGCGATTATTCCAATAGAATCAATGAGTGGGGTTGCCTGAAGGCTAGCCAATCATTCCAATCGAGGTGCAAGCCTTGTCGCCAGACCTTTGGGTTAAGGCTGGCAAGGTCTTTGAGATTTAACCGAGGTTGAATCGCCCACAACAAACACACACACACACACACACACATACAGCATTTGTAATATAAGGTTGCAATTGCTACGTGTAAATTATTCAACTTAAGCAAAACCCACCTGAGGCTAGAAGACCACATGTGAAAAGTAAAGTTTTCAACAAGGGAATAGTTTGGATCCAATAAGATAGGCCCATTTTCTACCTTTACTAATTACATGTATAAAGTGAGGAATTATTACTGGTATGCATTGGTAAACAGGACTCTATAAGGATTTCTACTAGAGAGGGAAGAGTTTGGATCCCTTGTTAACCCTCTTTTCCGGTTCAGGTCCAACTATCTGTGTTGACCTTGACCTCATTGGTTAGTCTCCTGACTCCCAATACACTCCTCAAACACACATATATACGCATGTATATATATATATATATATATATATATATATATATATATATATATATATACCTATCTCCTAATCCCAGTATATATCCAACCATTGACATGACAGCTAGAGAACGAGTGAAGTGAGTTCGTCTATCAAACCAGACCTTTAAAATTTAGACACAATATTAACAAAAGATAGAGAGAAAAATTTCACAAATTTGCCTGCTATTCGATGTGATGATGTATGACTATACAATTATACATGTACCTCTGAGCTTGGGCTCTTCAACCACAGTACTTTAGCAAGATCATCTCCTGTTGTACTGCTAATAGCTTGTTCAAACACTTCAACCTTTTGCATCAACATCAAGTGATCATAATCTGAGGATGTCTAAATGTACACAAACAATAATTAATTAATTCATTATATTATAATCATTACTTAGAAATGACAGTTTAACCTTGATTTTACAGCTAAATATTATATTTCACAACGCAATTATATAGATTTTATAAATTATATCCAACAGTGGTAAAAACACAGCAGCCAGATCATTCAAAATATGTACAAGTATTCTCTATTCTGTAGTAGATCATTGTTTTCTGGAACAACACTTTTACAAAGTTCTAACTGAGTTCAATTGAAATTGAGTAGTCATGACCACAACGGTCACCTCTACTCACGAGTACAATCATCTGATTGGATAAGGTCTCATGATCAGCAAATTGAAACAAGCTTTGCTGGCTTGCTTGTTTCAATATTTGCTACACTCAGATACCCAATAAAAATATTGAAGACGTATTGCACTTGCCGTGGACATGCATCTCGACCTTTATTACTCATCCTTGTGCAAAACAGTGAACACTGAAGACTAGCAAGATGTGGTTTAAATATTACATACATGTATATAACAACATTAACTATTAACAGATCCATAAACTTTGATGTCTTGATAACATTTGGACTAGACACATTATACTTATAGTCATCATTGTACATGTCTTCATAATAATAATGCCTCTGGTTGTTTGAGTACACTAATATTCTGCTGATTGTCTCTGTTTTTTTTTGGCCAGTTCAAGTGTCTATATAAGTGCTATGGTTTTATTGCAACAAACAGATTTTCTCTCACTCTCACCCTGTCAAAAACATAACAGTAGATAAAAAGTATTCTACATAGTATGTTTGGATCTTTTTCGAACCAATAGAAAAAGCCCCTGTTCTACTTTAGTGTTTTGGAAGTAAATAATTAACACACAGGTGGAGCAGAGGGCATGTCTGTGTATTCCCAAAATCTCAGGAAAACTATGAATATTGAACTTCAAATGAGGTATCAGCAGACTTCGAATCATTCAAGGATCAAATTAAAAGCTGAGCTTTTTCTGAAACCTTTTAGTTTTGGAATAGTTTCTGAACGATCAGGTGTTTTATTAGTAGAAATATTGCATTCTCACTTCACTGATCGGGAATTTAGCGACTAGTCAGCCACCTTGTTTCAGCGATAACACACAGGATGCTTCCTAGACTGATGAAGTAATTCCATCGAGCCACAATGGGCTCTAACTTTAGAGTATTCTTCCATGAATGTCTTACTCTAAGCCAGCCTGAGCCAGCTGATGAGTCGGTGGGAGAACACGACGAAATAGAACCCAGGTTCGAGTGGAACTGGTAGAAAAGCATCGAAGGTGTGGTAAAGTGGGTGTGTCAGTTAGTGAAAAAAGGTCGAGAGAGCTAAAACACGTGAATGTTGTCACGCTCCTGGAACAGCAGAGCTGTCTATTGTAACTGTCATATAATGCATGAGTATAAAAGCAATTGTGTTTTTGTATATTTTTGTCTATTCTGGCTTTTATTAATAAAGAACAATTAAAAAGAACTATCATATCAAAGAGAAGACTTCTACCATCCTAGAGCCCATTGTGGCTCGATGGAATTACTTCATCAGTTTAGGAAGCATCCTGTGTGTTATCGCTGAAACAAGGTGGCTAACTAGTCGCTAAATTCCCGATCAGTGAAGTGAGAATACAATATTTCTACTAACCTTTTAGTTTTAAAGCTTTGACAATTTTTACGACTCACGATTGCCATTTCATTATTATATGTATTAATTGATGCATTGGTAAACAGGACTCTATAAGGATTTCAATATTTGGATAGGAGAGGAGGGTCAAGATCCCACTAAACACGATGTGATCAACCCCATTAAACTAAAGTGTTAAGATGTTAAAGGAATATTCCTTCTCTCAACTATTAGCAACTGCACATTTAATCCCAACTTTTCATGACTTTCATTTGTTACTTGATTTGCTGCTAATTTCTTACCTCTATCAATAGGAGGATATTAAAACTTTAATTGGAAAGAAATGGGGCTTTAAAATTCAACCTTTAGCACTTCCGCCCTTACATGTACATTTCCTGTTAGTGGGTGCAGCTTTGCATGATGTCACAAAAAGAAAGTAAGACGTTTACATGTAATAATTAAGAATTACAGTATGTCTGACTGCTGTGCAGCTTAATACCCTTGGTTCAAAGTGTAGGCACAAGATATGGAAATTATGTTGTGTCTGTCTGTATATACACATACATACATGTACATTGACTACATTCACAACATCAGTACAGTTAGAAGAATGCCTCAGTGCTGGGAAATTTAATTTTTCTTTCTGTTTAAGATTGAGCTTTAACATTGACAAGTCTTGCCAAGATTTCATACATCAGGATTCCCTCTGCCCATACTTGAGTTTTCCCACAAAGATTTTAGACCAACACATCTCAGCTACATGTATAAGCTTTCGGGCGCCCCAGAAAGCACCAAAAGCAACCTCAGAGAGTTAAGACATTTTAAAGGGGAGCATACCTCAGATTCACCCACCACCCCGCCACCCTGAAGAAAGAGCAATGTACTTGGTGGCATAATCAATTCCTTCTCCTTCCTCTCTCTTCTTCACCCAATAAACACACATTGTAGGCCATGAACGAATTTAGGTTTTCCCAATCCAAACATTCACCAATACATGTACGCACATTTTCAAAGTTTCTGTAACTACATGTATAGGTTTCTTTGCAAACATATAGCATTAAAATCATGTTTTATAGTATACACATGTATCTAGCAGCAGGAGTGCATGAACAAATTCAACAGAAGGAGCATACATCAGCTATATACATTCTGTGTCCAGTTGACAAGCTACAAATGTTGAACTCTTGGCATCTTTAATTAATGAGTAACCTTAACAACGGGCACTGCTTTTCTCCTCCCTACATTAAAATAATTGTCACAGACTTGACTGAGTCGCTCCACATCATCACTCGTTTAGTACCTTCACGTTGTTTACTCTATGATTGTCCATATATGGGCATTCTATGCAATTTGTTCTACAAAGGTTGACACAATATTTTATATAGCAGTTGTATAGTCCTTCCGTTCATGCACTCCTGCCAACAGTTACACATACAAAATAATTTGCTAAATGAAAATGATGGTTACCTTAAACTTATTAAATATGCATAGTTTTCATGGTCTCTTAAACTGTCAGTCTTGACTATTGTCCAACTTAGAAAGACTTAAAGTTGCATTCTACACAGTCTTTAGTAAAGGCTGTGAGAAACATTTTCCAACAAAGAAATGGCAATCCAACAGCTTATTAAATATGCATTTTGAGCAATGCCACATCCACTCAAATGCTTGAATGTTAAAAATATCAGCCTAAATGAATGACTATTTGAGTGTTGCAACATTCATTCAGGCCCTAACACAAACTCCCCACACATGTACACAAACAAAGAGCATAATACACAAATTTATATACCAAACAAAGTCTTAGAGTATATCAATCATGGGAGCTTTGTACCAAACACTCACCTGTAACATAAGCCTATGTTCAATATTCAACATTATCTTTTTCTTATCTCTATAGTCTCTGATAAGAGCATGTATGGTGTCACAATGAGGCACCCAACCAATGAGACCAGAGTTTGGTGACAAGGGGATCACTGAGTAACGTTGGATTCTGTAATGAAAGAAGACATGTAACATTTTTCCAGTTTTTTTTTGACGTGTAGTTAGTAGTTAATTAATTTCCTTATTTTTTACTCTCTCATTTCATTGGTTGTTCATTTTTGTTTACGACAATTGTTTTGTATTTAAGTGGCTCGATTTGGTCACTTTTTCATAAGAGATTTTTGGATTTAATTTATTATATTATTCCAGTACATGTACATTTGACAAATAGAATTAACATGCCTACTTTATTCTGCACAGACTTTGGAAATTCATCAGAAAAATTTTTTTATGCTATTGAATATCATTGCACCAACACCTCTGTATGTTGATTGCCAGCAGTTAGCTTCTTATTACTGTGGCATTTTGTAGGGCATGGCTTTGGTTTCAAAGTGGCTGAATACATGTGTACATCAGCAGAGTAAATTGTATTTAGTGGGACTAACTAATGCAATGTGAAAGCTACTGGTGATGTTATTTCCTACATAAATTTATCAGTGTAGGTATCTGGTTCTTTGAGCAGATATATTTGCTGTAATTACATATGACTGCATCATCATCATCATATAGCCATAAGGTCAGATGATGAACAAATTAGTTTCATCATGGAATACTATCTGTGACTTGCATGAACATGTACTATATCAATCTATAGGAGAACATGTTAGCCATAAATATCATTAATATCCTTAACTTTGGCTCAGGTTCTATATTCTAACCTGTACGTATGTACATGTAATTATCACTATAAGTATAATTATGTACATGTGTATATTCTTTACCTAAGATGTCTCTTAAAGGTTTCTGGATCATTATCTAGCAGTGTGTTGACAAGACCAAACAGCTGCATAACTCTCTCATCTTGACGAAGATCTTCATGACCTTTCAAAAGGAACATATAGCTGTTACCATCACTACCTATGAATATAAGGAAGATAGTTAAAAGAATACTGAATAACGAGGAAAGAATATAGAGCAACTGAATATATCAGAAAATTCAGAGACCCTGTCATCCATTAATGACTCCCAATACCCAACCCCCTCAAACACACAACACACACCGTATTGCAATGTGCTTTAACTAGTCATATGTAAGTTTACACAAGCTGAAATAAACACTTGAAAATTGATTTCCATTGAAATTAGTCTATAGAATAATCTAGAACTAGCACATGCTGACCTTTAAAGGACATGGCCATGGCACAAACTATATACATGTATAATTAGAAGCTAACACTGTGTATCACGTTGATGAACTAAAGAAACATTTGCTTCAAATCTGCTACTACAAAGAACCCACCAGCCAGCCTAACTTGTAAGCATTGAAAGAATGAGGCATGTACTTATGTTAACAAAATAATATGAACATCTTAGACTGCCAGACTCCAAAGGTGTAAGCCATAAGTTGGGAGATTAAAGAGACTCAAACATATGGTTATGTAATTACCATATAAAATATTTATAAATACAAATAAGCCGACCCATGTAGTCGGAGGGTGAATTTCTACGTAAGATAAACATATTGTCTAAAAAAATATGTATATATACATCAGGCGACATTAAGCATACAATTGATAAACTTAAACACCGGACTCCAAAGGTGGAGTGGTCCCGCTCTTTCTGTAGCAAGCCATAAAATGGTAGACTAAAGGGATCAAAACGTATGGTTAAGAAATCCTATATATGCCAATTTGCTCTATTATCATTAATTGAAACTAAGTGTACTTTAATCTTGTAGCGTCAAAGCGTATGTATAATATAATTATGTTAATTACAATGTAGCTAATTGCTAAATCTATACACATTTTACTATAATCCCCAAAAGCATGTAAACTCTGTAAGCCTGCATACTAAAATAACTACCGACCATCAAGATAAGTTGGATTAAAACATGAAAATAGGATACAAAAGGACTAGATCTGAGAAGAGACAAGACCAACCTTTCCCAAGGGTGCTATAATCCCATAACACCTGCTAGGAGGTTAATATTTGATTTAAACCAAGATCACATAGTTTGGACTGTTGCCATAGTATTACAATGACGTCAAAGAATCAATTGTGGGTTGTCGTCATAGATTGCATGATGGATGACGAATTTAATGATATTGATCGGACAGAGTTAGCTGAGCTTTGTGGAGATGAGGTGTTGTGTGCACATGTGGAAGAACGACTTGAAGATCGCAATAATAGCGAAGAATTGGGAACTGTTTATAAGCAAAATGATGAAAAGTATAGTGAAAATGAGAGGTAGTGTTCATTTGTGCAAGACGTATTTGATAACTGTGACAAAGAGAAGGAACAGCAAAGAATTTGAAACTACAATTTCTTTTCTCAGATTTGGTGAGCCAATTAGCGACTTAAAATTAAACCTGGTGATTGAAAACAGAATCCCAAGGAGCACAGAGAGGAGTGCTAATTAGGGGTTTAAAATACGGGAAGCCTGGTGTAAGGAGCAATGTATAGAAAGGAATATTCTTGATATGTCTGATCAAGAAATTGAAGATGGTATTGCTTGATTTGTTCATGAAGCCATCAAGATTAATGGAGATTTTATCTTCCTAACTCATTATACCAAACTGCCTGTTCATTACCATGTTAGTGAGGGAAAACGGCCATTCAGAAGTTGAATTGTTTGATGAGAGATCGCATACCTATTCGACGCTCATTCGATGCAAGGATGAAGGGATTAATATCTTTAGGATATGGAACAGTAGTACGTTCGATTTCTAGAAATGTAGAGAAATCGCTGTGAAAGAAAGTGCATTTTCAAGGAATATTGGTGCATTGTAAAGGTCTATTAAATATCTATAATTTAAGCTCTTTGGACTCAGAGCTGGTGATGAGCACAGTAGTTTAGAGGTGTCTCAGTTTTGATTTAGAATAGGACATGAAGAATATTTAGAATTCTCAGAAAGGAGTTCAAAGAACTATTAGAGTGGACTTAAGCATTGGCAAGTTCAAGCTAAGAAACTAAATATAATTGCTATACCAAATTTAGAAGAGCAATATGTTGTTCACTGTTTCAAATATTACCTTAGTTTGGTACCCAGTGAAGTAGCTTTTTATCGTAGACCCATTATTAAGACCTCAGTTTTCCAAGCAAGGTTTTATGCCCAGTGAGGTATGTAGTGAGCATGCCTTTCTGTTGCGTTCTCTGATGGAGGATGCCTGGCGGAATCACAAATCATTCTATTTCGTTTGGTTCGATCTAAGAATGCCTTTGGGTCAATCGCTCATGACCTGCTGTGGTTCTCCATGAGACAATTAGGGGTGCCAGAGAGATAATAGATATTGTCCGCGATATCTATCAGGGGTCGTCTTTTAGAGTCCTCTCTGGGGACAGTAATATGTCTGACTCAATTCCTCAGATGAGGGTGGTCAAACAAGCTCTATCAAGTGCCTTCAAACTCCAGAATGATCAACCTTTCTCATGGTTGAAACACTCCACACAACCGCAGAATCTCTGTGTTCTGTGAGGCCCCATCCTCATGGGTGATCTCTGGCTTCTGTCAGAGAAGGGCTCCCGCTCCCAACTGGTCTTGTGGACTTGTCTACAGACCTGAAGGATGAAGGTACACTGATTAAAATACAAACAGGGTATCGTAGCGATGCAGTACGATCATACAAAAGATCAAGTACAACCCATACCAAAATGTTATCTGGAACAACTTCCTCCAAAGAAGAGAATTAAAGATAAAGAAAATTATGAGCCCAATCATGAAGCATCAACAACCAAATTAACACCAATCAAGTACTCCATTGTCTATTCCTGGAGATAGTAACTTTAGTGCATTCAACTTCCTTTTTTTCGTGAACAGTGAAAACAAATTTGATTAATTATTGAGTATAATCAAACTAAAATTTAGCTAAATTAATTATTATAAAGGTGACAAAACTGAATTATGTGTAAACACTTGTAGTGGGCATATAACTACCCACAGTACATCAAAGGTTGCTATGGTTACCCATGCATCTTGGTTTAAATTTACATCACACTTGCTGCATATACATGTTGTAACATTTGTGTGGTAAAAGAAGAGCAAGCCCAGAGTTATGAATGTACATGTACAAATTAAATTACAGAATACATGTAAGTCATGCTTTGTGATGATAGTTCTGCTCTGTCCCCTCGAAGAGATGGACAAGTACCCTGCCACCCAAAATATATTAGTATTTTACACATTTTAGTACACACACATACCTTCCATTACTAGTTTCCTTGGTCTTTGTTTAGATGTGATAACATTGAGAGAAGATGATACATTCTTAATATGAATAATAGGACTATTTGGTTCATAACTACCAGGTATAGCAAGTACAAGATCTTTACAAGCTAAAAGACGAGGTGACACATACTGGAGTTCAAGAGTTGTCAACTAGAATGAGAGAGGGAATAGAGAAACAGAGGAGTGGTAACTGAACACATGCAATGTATGGTACAGTGACATAATTATTAATCTATGAGAATGTTGTAATAGTTAAACCACCCCTTCAAGTGCATTGCAGTATGCTTGTCTCAACCACACCTCTCGTACTCTAATTTTCATACTGCATGAGAGTAAGAACTACTTTTTAGTGATATGCATGGGTGATTCGAACACGACAAAGTGCTATATCAGTTTTCATGCAGCACACATTTGCAAATTGTCAGGCCTTTGATAAACCTGCACATCATACTAAAACATATTATACGTTGCTTAATTATTATTAGCTCAGTGCCTTGTAGTTAGGTGTACTTGTACACACACTCTTCAGGGTTTTTCAACATTATTAATAATTTATTAGTGCTTCAGCACAGCATAGAGTATAATTATCAAATAAGCACCACAGGTTAAAATGCTTCTTAATTACAAGCCTTTGTTTGTAGTCTGCAGTGCAATGCCCACAGTTTTAAGTAACTTCTTTGTCAACTCTGTAATTTTCCAATATTAACTGAAGCAAGGACACAACCTACTAAGAGGGAGACATGACATTCTAAGAAAGCCATAGATACATGTACCACAAACATCTTTGCAAGTTGTAGGAAGATAGCATTGCGAGTGTTTTGAATGTTCATACCAGGGTTGGGGCAGATTACAGCAGCATGATTATGATTATGATTATGTGCCCAATTACAACATATATATGTAGTTACTTATTCGACCATGTTGCTTATAATATGTTTTACACCTAATAAACACAATTTTAGTTGTTTAAATAATATGTCTGACAGTCAGCATCTGTCTGAGCAAAATAGCGTACCAGCAATGGAAAAAGGACGCTCCAGTAAGTATGCTGGATGCAGGAATCACAAGCAGATGTTGCTAATTTGTAACAGGTTACAATTATGGCATTATTTAGTGCATGATTACATAATTTTTAGGGTTCAATTGTGATTATGATTATGATTATAGTATATAGAATTTATACAATTATCATTATGATTGCAACAATTGAATAATTATTGTAATTGGCCTCAACCCTGGCTCATACACACCTACACTCGAGAAACATGCATGCACGCGAGTATGCAATTTTCCACTCATATGTGCCTCAAGCTTAACTTAGAAATTAGAACCGACTGTACATGTAAAATCATTAAAACTACATTTTGAAATTTCTGGACTATTTGCAGTACATACCAGTGAAGAGCATAAAGATTAAAGACATTCAATATACCTGTGGTAGTTGTTTTGAGATTCTACGAAATACATGATAGTATAGTTCCCATGCTTGTGTGAGGTCCTTCACATTTGTAGTACTCTGAAACTTCTTACACCATTCTGAGGCTTCAGCTAAATCTCGTCCGTAAGCCTGGAAAAATGTTACAATCACATTTCAAAAAAACAAACAAATCAAAGAGTTTTTCATGATCATGGCTTATGTTGTATTTGTAATAAAGATACATTTTTATGGCCCGTAGGGCCATCCCTATGATTGCTTTACCATGGATTCGAACTATATATATATTCTTGTGTCCATTTGCGCGAGTATGCGTTGTATAAGTAGTTCAGGAAGTGGTGTCATTCCTGGGGGCTCAGTAAAATATGTGGGCGTGGCACATAACAAAACACGCGCTTTAGCTCTGGCAGCAGCAGGAGGAAAGAAAGCTGCTAGTCTACTACGTAGAAACTGGAACTAATAGCAATCTATTCTACCTGAAATATAGTTTAACAAGATCCTTTAAAATGCAGGAAGAGTAGGTAATCAAAATAATAACTATAATAGCCTATTTTGTTTCAGGCTTGATAAAGTCAGCCGAAATTACTGAATGCTGGACACCAAGCAAACATAGGGATAGTTTTTTCTCTATATATCTTGTTCTCAATATGACTTGTTTTAATTAAACATGTATACCTTAGTTCTTTTCTTCAATTTTAATTATTTTGCATAATTATTAATTTTTTGAAACTATTACAAACTAATCAGTACACCTGCAATGCAAAAAAAGGCCTGAGGGGAACAAATAATGATGGCAACAAAAGTGGTTTAATGTTGTAGATATTTGTTATGTTGTTAGATTTAGTTGGGAGGTTTATTGAGCTTGAGCAATACAATTCTGAAAAACATTCTGCTTTTCAGAATTAAATTATTTGCTATTAAAACTAACAACTTTGACAATGTTTTGGTTGTTAGCAATAGTACTACCACTAAATATGGGTGTACCTTCTGGCCAATTTGTTTTCAGTCTTTTTTTGGAATCCGAGAGCTGAAATTGTCTAGAATTTCAGCTTTTAGATGTAGCCAATTTTCTTTCCTTTTTCAAAGTGGGCTGGGCAGCTCTATTATTATAACCTAATAGAGTACTCATTTTGTCATGTCAATCTGGAAGAAACACTCAAGTCTTACCAGCTACTGATCTGATAAAAGCTAGTAACTTGTTTTATTAGTTATTATTGTTGATAATACTGAACAAAATGATTTTTAAAAAAATTAATGACACTTTCATCATAATTATAATTTTCATTAGTGAAATAATTATGGAGTCTGGAAAATTGCATGCTGTGTGGTGTTGTAATAAGGAATGTCATGAAGCATTTCCACTAGTTAAATAATTCAGAAAATAAAGTAGTGAGTGAAATGAAATACAGTATTGCCATTCTGAATAGAGAGCCATCATGGTGTAAAACATTTTGAAATATAACCTCCATATCTGGATATCTTTGGTAGAAGTCTCGTTCTCGTAATTGCTGTAATCCTTGAAAACCAGTGAGAGGATCTGTACCATAACCATGTTCTTCAGTTAGTGTTCCACCCTGGTCACGATGGAGGCAAATTGCTTCAGCAGTTGTGGGAATCACTACTCCAGGAAGCTGTGTTACCTCAAAAGCCTGACTAACTAGAGTATTAGGAATCCCACCACAAACCCCTGGGATTCTATGTGAATTCCATGCAGACAAGAAGGCAACTATTGCTGGGCGTATAACACTGATGGTTGTCCACGACACACAGAATTTAATTATATCATTACTCATATCAATTTCATCACTTCCTTCCATTTGCACTAAAATTCTCTTCACAGGATAGTTTATTCTTTGATTTACCTCTGGCCACATACGTTCTACTCTGTTGTTTTGGCGAGAAGTGCTCTGTAAGGCTGGTGGACGATCCTGCCATGCACGATGATGGGCTAGATGCTGTTGCACAGTTAACACTAATGTGAATTCAGTTCCGTGATCTACCCGAACTTGTTGCCATAATCCACTTGATTGAAGCAATGGCCTAAAAAGTGCATTATAGATAGCAATAGAATTCTTCACTGATATTGTAATCATTCCCACAATCTTCCTGCTGAACCCATCCACAGCTATCACATGAGTTACACCATACATGGCAAGTTTTTCATTTTGATCGAGATGCAATTTATCTCCAAAGAACCTAGCTGTATATGGTGGAGGATTTAGACTACGATTCACTCTTTGTCTCCTTCCACGCTGAGCTCTCGGAGCCACTCTTCCCATAGCTCTTCCGATTCTTCTTTCACTTACATGTATTCCACAGGCTCGTAGTAATCCATGCATAGTTCGTCGCCCATATGAATGACCAATTGACTGCACTGCACTAGCAACCACCCTGTCCAATTCAGCATCAGTAAGTCTACTTCTGTATCGAATTCCTTCTTCTGAGCAAAACCTGCGCACACTTCTTGACGATAGTCCTCGTTGCAACGGATTACTTTGCTGAAGAAATAAACTAATGGCCCTGTAAGTGTGACCAGTGGCCACCAAAATGGTGATTTTTCTTTCATAGTTACTAGCAGCCATTTTTGATATGCTTGACTAGCCACTGCACTTGTACAAGGGTGGGTGGACCATGAATATGACCACGTGTATCTGAAAGAGTGTTTTCACTGTTTTGGCACAAGTTAATTAATAACAGCTACAGTTGGTTATGTCTTCTACTCAGACTCAGTTATTAAGTATTAGGAAATACGTTTACCTTGTCCGGCCAAGTTCTGGAAGGCGTCACACTTTGAACCTTGAGGATTTAGAGGTAAGACAATGATAATGTTTGCGGTATCCCCTAGGTTACTGGTTATCTCTTTACAGGTAAAAAATATATCAAGTTTATTTAAGTTGGAGGCCAGTTCGGTATACCTTGTGGAAGAAATTGATAATATGGTACTTTTCCCATTGGAGAATGGAGAGTTTAAATCCAGTCATGTCTTTCCTAGCAGTACCTATGAAGTTCATGGCAATGCAGCAGTTACTCCTGAATTGTCATCTACTTCTATGTCCCTTCCTGTTACTAGTGGTATAAACATACCTTATGGTGGTTACACAAGTCCAACATTTCAGTCGAATTCAACCCCACCACCACATCTTCCATGTACATCCAAAAACAGCAACAAAATCAAAAAAACAATTGTGTTGGTGAATGTGTCTAAGAAAGCAAAAGGTAAAGAAAAACTTGGGACGGGTAAAGTTGATTACACTGCTATAACACAAGTGGTAGTTTCCATGACGGCAGTACAATGCAATGTGCCTACTATTTCAAAGCTGGTAGAACAACAAGTTGGATTTGAAGTAATGTTACTAGACAGCAAGTGCTTTCCACTCTTATCTAATGATAGTACCTGTGGACCAGATTTTTGGAAGGGCACAAGAAAAATACTTGCAGCATCAAAATCCGTTTATCAAAAATTGACTGGGCTATCAACTGATCTGAATGCCATTGATCTTACTATTGAAGAGGCAGGACCTTCAGAAAAGAAACCACGGTTGGAATCAGATGATAGCATGAAGATTGTATTGAAAAAGCTTACCAAAGTGGAATCTCAACTTGGTTTTCTAGAACAACTTGCACAAGCCTTTCAATGTGTAATATGTAAGAGCATTTCAAAAACTCCAGTAATATTTCCATGCTGTCAGAGAATAATAGGGTGTGAAACTTGCGTTAACACATGGTTGACTGCAAATGAAAGGTGTCCTTTTTGCAGCACTTCTACCAGCGTCTCAAAAAGATTTTGTATTAAGGGTTTTGACGATGCTCTTGGGCTCATCGAGGCAACCATACCTGGTGATGAAAAAACAAATTCTGAAATTCCTGATAATGTCTCGGCCCCACCCAGCAATTTTCCAGACTCGGATTCTGACTTTGATCTTCCTTGAGTTTTTTCACTGTTAATCTTTCATGTATTAATCTTTCATGTATATGGTGCAATCTCCTGTCTATTGTTTTCATTTTTGATACAGTATATATAATAAAACAGGTCTAAAAGGCAGCATGGTTATAGACACCAGTTATAATAATATAGATGCAGGCTGCCCAGCCCTGCCCACTTTGGAGTAGGAAAGAAATTTGCTAATGTATCTAAAAGCTGGAATTCTAAACAATTTTAGCATTCAGCTTTCTAGATGAATTAAAACAATGAATGAGAATTCTCAGCCTGAGACAATTTCAGCTTTCGGGTGCTGTGGTAATTTCAGAAGAGACTGAAAACAAATTGGCCAGAAGGTACACTCACCCAAACCGTTATTTGCTTTCTGACTTCTCATTTCTGCATTTTGCAGTAAAAATTTCAACAAAAACCAAATTTCAATTTGCAGAAAGAAAATTTCAGAAAGCAGATTTCAGATTTCAGATTTTAGAAAGCAGACATTTGTGATTATAATTAATATTATATTTATAAAATAATTATCAATAAGGAGCATGTATATATAAAAATGTGAAGTAGAGAAATTAGTTAGAGATGGCCATACGTATGAGCAAATTAGTGGGGAACTGAAAAGACATTGCCCAGCAATACAAAGTGGTCTTTTATGTAGAAGCTTCAGAAGGTACTGCGAAGAGCATATTCTATGAAAAGATTACTTGGTACTGATTTAGAAGCAGTTGTGGAGAAGGCAGTTAGTTAGTTCACAATTATTATATAATTGTACTATATGATCAGGTTGGCAGAGTATGCAATTGGGCTTGTACAATTCACAGCATTTTTTTTTTTTTGCATTCACAGCTTTCTCTAATCTTTTCATAGAATACGCTCTTTGCAGTACCTTCTGACATGTAGGCTTCTAGATCAAAGTATTTCTGGGCAATGTCTTTTCAATTTCCCACTAATTTGTTCATAAGTATGGCCATCTCTAACTAATATCTCTATTTCACATTTTTCTACATGCTTCATACAAGTATTTATAAAAATAATATTAATGATATAACCACAAATGTGCATGAAATGTGCTTTCTGAAATCTGAAATCTGAAATCTGAATTTTGAAATATGAAATCTGAAATATGCTTTGAAATTTGATATCTGAAATCTGATTTTTGCAATTTAAAATATGTATTTTGAAATCTGGTTTTTGTTGAAATTTTTAGTCAAAAATGCAGAAATGAGAAGTCAGAAAGCGAATCGCAGTTTGGCTCCTTTTGTAAATGCGTTACAATGCTGGCATGTAAAAATAAGTACAAATAAAAGAACACAATATACATGTACATTGTGTAGGTTAGTCTGTACAGGTACAAAATTCATAATTAATTAATTATGCTTAAAAGAATAACACAAGCCAGCCTGTCACAGTGAATGCACACAGAAACTTTATACACACACTGTATTGTTTTAATGGACATTCCTGGTAATGTTTTAGTGAACAAAAACGTTTGAGCAAAAGTGTAAGTAGTAGTCTCTTGTTTAAATATTAGTAGTATATTCAGATAAAATGACAGTCTGGTACATGTACAACAGTACTTGCCCTATGTCTAACACTAAGGTTTTGGCATTTGTGTTTCTAAGGTTTTGGCATTTGTGTTTCTATTCAAATTAGCTATAATCAACATATAGAATGCACATGCACATATAAATGAAAGTAGACAAATGTATATATAAATAAATAAATAAATAAATTAATTAATATATATACACATGTATATATAGCATGTTGATATTATTAAAACACTTACATGATTAAAAGATATTTCTTTGAGCGTTTCAGGTCCTTTTTCTAATTTCTGATGTAAGGGATCAAGTACTTTGAACATCCCCTGAACATTGTGTTCCCCAAAATACAATCTGTAAGAATATATATTGAGAATAATTCATTAGTTTATTATTTCTAACTAATAAAGTATTCTAATAATTCTATATAATTATATTATACAACTATGTTGACAAAATGAAGTTCTCAACTATTCATCCACATTTTTCCACTTCATCTTTCCTTAATCTGCACTTTCACTTTCCTTCTATTCCTTTCCTTTCACATCCCCTCACATCTTTACCCAACTTTTCTCTCTCCTCTTCTCATTCATACCTTGAAGCATCTTCTAATGACTCATGCCATTGCTCATGCCATAAAATGGCTACTCTGATCAGTTCCTCAGACACCATGACAGCCTGTTGAACTAATGCACTACTGTGTTCTCTAAGATTGCTCAGTACCATCTCAGCAGCATCTCTTCTAACTTTACTGTGACTCTTAGATGCTACTGTGAGAGGATATATTAACGCCTGGAGAAAAAAAGATGTGACTTACATAAAAATGATCTCTTGCTGATACAACTTCAATTGAGGTGAGCCTCAGCAAGCTCCTCAATTATCAGATAGCTAAAAGGTTTGCATTGTATATATATATTAGTGCTGCAATGCAACGAATATTCACTTGTTGTTTTGGTATTTGAATGTATTTTTAGTATCTGCATATTCGATTATTGTGCAGAAATTGAACACGTGAATTATATACATGTATAATTGCAATAAAATGGCCATGGAGAAGTTTCTTGCTCCGTATTGCCTGTTTTCACCTGTAGAGTACTGAATGAAAACTTTGGCTGTTGTTGTAAACATCTATACATCTATACATATTTAATATTTCACTAGAAATGAGTTATGATAACATTTATATGAATCAAGCAAATATCCAGATGTTCGCTAGAAACTAATATTCAAATATCAAAAACTACTACTCATTGCAGCCTTAAATATATTTAATTATACAATGTATGTTTACTGGACATGTTCCACAAATGTCTTTTTATATGCATTCATGAATTTCAAAAGCCACGTGTTGTATAGGGATGAAGATTGGGAGAGATTGAGGAAAAAACAAGAGAGGAATAGAGTTTGAGTATTATTGAGGTCACTGGTCAGTCACATGCCTTAAGGCTTGTTTTTGGTATCTACTTCTCTTCAGATAAGAAAGTTAGATCCTGAAAATGCTAAATGTAAGGAAGTTACAAAGCTGACTAAACTTGCTTGTAAAGCATCCACCTGCACACTTATTAAAATTATTGCTCTCTTAATACATTGTACAGACACTTACTCACAAAGTTTGTATTCTTAAACTAATGCAATCTTCTTCATAATTCATAATATTATTATATTCATATATCAACATTGTATCTACAATTATCTCTATCTTTACCTGAGGATGATGTCTGCCTACATCAGTGAGTAGTTCATGTATAAGTTTGGACACAAGACGTCTTGGTGAATCAATCCTGGCTATTAATTGAGGAATTACCTGCAACACGAAAACAATATAATTATTTGATGGTTCCATAGAAAATGTCACTAAACATTTTCCCGGTAGTACTTGGGTAAAATGTAGTGACAACAGATTACTTTTTTCCTAAATGTATATACTTTGGGAGAAAATAGTGGCATCATATCCTGTCAACAGAAAAGATAGTGACAATAATGCTGTCACTAAATATAATTAGGGTTGGGAAAAATGAGTGAGATTATCATTACTGAAATTATTTTCATGAATTTAAATAGGAAAAACAGATTTAAAGTGATGGGTGAGTGTTTGGCCTACCCTTGGGTGTATAGTTCCCCAGGAAATCACTGCCCTCTGAGGTTGTTTCTGGCAGCTTCTAGAGCACTAGAAGGCTGAAACCGAGATGTTGTTGCATGCTCTGAAATCTAGAGAGGAGAGGAGGCACTCCCCTGTAAATAGGTGCATTACTGCTTAGTAAACATCAATTTCTTGCACTACCATTATCACATTTTTGTTGAGGTGTAAATTCAGATTTCGCACTTTTCCCCTATCTAAATTTGATAGTGTAGGCATCATTAATTTTTAGTTGTAGGCGATACTTATAATATCAAAACTATATCATAACAATCAATATTTGGTAAATATCGCTCATATCGATACTTTGATACGATATCTATGATCACACACACTAAACTATAACTAACTAAATTTCTCTTCTTACTTAATTGGATTAGTAATGAAAGTATACCAGTTGATATAACTCCTAAATTCATAATTCTTATAAATTAAAACCTTAAACCTACTTCAACGTATTATGTAGCAGAAACCTGTGGTGCTAATCTTGAAACTAGCTCACTAGTATTATGTTAATTAATAAACACAAATTAATTTTAGTATTACATGATTAAATGGGTGTGGTTACCATATCAAACACGGTATTATAATATCTATACTGAAAACACAACATGTACATGTATATATATTGTATATCGCCCAGTTGCCCACCACTATTAAATTTTCCCTGTGGAAAAATTTAGTGACAAATTTTCACTGTCTTTTCCCTCTGTTGATAGTGATGAAAGTATCAGCGTTTTTTTGCAAAGTATATAAAAAAAAAATCAACTAAATTTTTCCCAAGTAACTCCAATCAAGATAGCAAAAAATATAATTAGTGACATTTTATTTTTATTCCATTACCTGAAGCCAGTTTTCAATATCTACAGTTTTAATTCCTTCAACTAGAGCATCATGTACTTCAGACATATGACCAAAATCAAACCACAATGTCAGCAACCTGAGAGACAAACAGAGGGAGACAGACATCATTGAAGGGTTAACTCCATGAACAATGTTCCATGCATAGTTTACAACAGAAAGAACTAAATAGCTGTATTAATACCGAGATTACTCTTAAAATTATTGTTTCGCTCTTTTTATTATGTCAAAAACATAAAAATCAGTACATACAACTCTTTTCTGTGACATAAGCAGTACCATGAGTGAGATAGCTACATGCTGTAGTTAGTAAGCTATCAGACACACCCATATCCACACCTGTACTAAACATGTACATGTATGTACAGAGAGTACATTTCTGTATTTTAGTTTAAAAAAAAGGAGCCTGAGTCAAACAGAGTATACTTTACAGCTTCATGGCCTTCTTCAGGTGCAAAGGAAGAAAACTGCTTGTAGCTTACATAGAAAGTGGAACTAATAGCTATTCTACCTGAAATATATTCATTGGAATGTTTGTCAAACCTTTAAATAAGACAGAAAGACAGATTACATATCAAACTAGCTTAGCTAGGAACTTCCTAAAATGACTATTATAATGAATCATCAGTCTTTTGTGGTGTATCATTAGTTTTTAATAAGTTGATAATCTCACCTCAGTGTGTCTTGTAGTGAGTTCCCTGATGACAGTGAGATTGAACGAAAGAAACCTTGAACTGCGTTACAAGCATAACGAACAGGGACAGATCCTTCATTATACAGTCTCTTGGGAGGTGATGAAGAGGGACTACCAATATCTCCAGGACTTTTAACTTTTACTGGAGACTATGAAAATAATAGCAACACCAGGAAGAATAAAAGATCTAATTATAATTTGCAAGTTATTGTTTAATTCTAGTGGCTCTACAGTAGGGCTGAGCGATAGTATCGATAATGCGATATATCGTGATAGTACATTTATAATCGCGATCACGATTATTGATTTTCTACTATCGATAGTAACCACATGGTGTGCGCATGCGCATGACCTCACACGTGGGTTGCACGCACGCGCTTAAAATATTACCATGTGAGTTAGTAATGTGTTGAAAAGAATTATGGCTGAAAAGTAAACGAGATTGGAAGCTCAAAAAAGCATTGTGTGGGATTTTTTGTATTCCCTAGCAAGAATGGGAAATATATAGAGCCTGACAAGAAGAAAAAGACTGAAGTGCACTGTCAATTGTGCAAACTGATACTAAAATATTCAGGCAATACCACTAACCTGAGGTTTCATTTGGAGAGTCACCATTGTAAGGAATTTAAAGAAGCTTAACAGGCAGCACAGCCAAGTATAACAAGCAGAGTGTCTGTAAAGTCTAGTAGCACCACCAAGCAGATCCTATTTTACTTATTACAATGTTTATATATCTCATTATTTATTTACTCTTTATTTCCCCCCAAAATTTATTAATGGTACATACTATCGCGATACTATCGTCTATCGTGAATATTGGGTCTAACACTATCGTGATAGTGAAAAATGTACTATCGCTCAGCTCTACTCTACAGCTTATAGCTTGTTAATAATATGCTTCACACATGATTACCCATCTATATGTGATGTAATTTACAATGTATTACAATAAATATCCGAACCCCAGCTGCAAAACAATCAATTGGAAGGGTCCAGATTTTAGTCAGATACAAGATGAAATGTACATATACATGTATACATGAATGTATTCTAACTTTTAACTAACCTGTTTTTCTTTCTGATCTTGTTTATGTTCCAAGAGAGCCTGAAAGTTCATGAAGGCCCATGCATGCCATGCCTTGTACCATTGTTTATCATATTCAGTAGCTTCCTGATAAAATTTTAATATCGAAGATATAGCATTAGAAGACAAAGAAGACGGATCATCATCAAGTTCAGCACACCAATCACCAAGTTTCAAGTAACACCTGAATAAAAAGAAAAAATTCATCAGATTCAAATTCAACCATAATGATGATCTACACGAATATTGGAAAGGCATTCTTCAATTCTTCCACTGAAATATTATATACAGGTGTATACATGTATGCAAAAAACAATGTTTCATCATTCTAGTTTGTAAAAAAAAACAAGTAAACAAACAAATACAATAATTATTCTACAATAAATTGTAGTCTACTTAATCCTGTTTCGTCTCATGTTAATAAAATAATAGCTAAGCTACGTATGTGTGAAGTTCATGATAATTTTTAACAAACTTAATGCTCACTATAAGATCATTTTGTAATTTAATTTTGACATGCAACAACATCGCAGCTACAAGCCTTTTGGGTCCCTAGAAGCCACAAGAAGAGAACCTCAGAGAGCCTAAAGTTTAAACATTCCTGGGGGAGCATGCTCCAAAATCTCCAAGAGCAGTGTACTTCGCATCATTCATTCTTTCCCCTCCTAAAAAAAAGCTTTTATGAAACCGTGGCATATATATATATATATATATATATATATATATAATTCAATTTATGCAATGCTGAAATATATAAAAGGTTAGTCTATCAAGTATACAAAATAGGTATAGATCAGACTACACTAAATATCATTTTAATGTTAAATTTTTTTATGGCCCGTAGGGCCATCCCTATAATTGCTTTCCACGGGGTTTAATGTATATATATATATTTTCTTGTGTCACTTGCGCGACTATGCGTTGTATACGTAGTTAAGGAAGTTGCGTCATTCCCGGGGGCTCGACGCTCGGTCAATTAATGGGCGTGGCGCGTAAAAGAACGCGCGTTTGAGCTACAGACCAGCCAGGAAGATTCAGAAAGGATGTAAAACTGCTAATAACTGTTGTATATAGCAGCGAAACAGTATAAATATTATGCAAGAATCTTTAACAAGTAAGTATGATAAGTTGTTGAGTTTCAGACACGAGGAAGTCATCATTTAGAACCTTGAAGGAGTACCTCAGTCAGTTCATCAGACATCTGTGTATTTAGACTGCAATTAGGCTTACACTTACGTCTTCAGGCCCCAGGAGTACACCCGGCAGAAAGGTAGAGACACTAGTGCCATCAGCAATGCTTAATGCTTAATACATAGTCATCACAAAGCAAATATAGAGATGTTTTTTTTTCTACATACACTTGTTTTCTTTTAATCTATCATGGCAACTGAATTAAAAATAAAATTAAGTTAAATTAAAAATACAAATATTTATAAACAATGTTAAGTGGGAAGTCAACGACCTCTGAAATATCCAGAAATCTAAATAACAGCATTCGGGCGTTATATCCCCAAAGACAGATAGAAAGTCGTTGATGGAGATATGACACAGCTAACGAAAGAGGGGTACCATTGAGGAAGGAAGATTTGGACACATTTAATGTTAATTATATGTAAATGGATGTACATGTATTTCATTACAATTTACATACCTTGCTAATAGTTGATTAGTTTCTGTTGTCAGTTGTTCACCTAGTCCTTCAGGTTGTAAAACATGAACAAATCTTCCTAACAAATCAAAAGCATCTTGACGTTGACCAGAATGCCACTTGTGTTTCAGATAGGCTAAAGTTACCTGATAATGCAAAAGACAATAACAATACATAATAATTATGATTATATATAGCACTGCAAAATAAAATATATCATATTTGCACAGTAACAAAGAGTGAAGAGTGCTCAATAGCCAGCAACATCAGATGAAATATTTCATTCAACAGTGTTCATGTACAGTAGTGATACAGCTAGTAATGTCAAAATCAAAAGTAGTATCATTCAGAAAGACTTGAGTAAATGTCAAGTGCATCAATACTTGAAATATAGTTCAACTATCACAATTATTACAACTACAGTACCAACCTGAGGGTATTTACAAGATAGAGGTTCTATCTCACTACATTCACTATCATGATTCAGAAGTGTTAGCAGTGTTCTTTCTGATAGAGACATCTTGCCACCTTTACGACAAATGGATGAAAATTTGATCCATCCCCGTAGTTCCTCCTGCTGAGATAAAACTAGAGAACGAACTTGAAGGATTCTCTGCCAGTCCTCCATGTTACATTGACAACCCTGCATGTGTGTGTGTGATGGGAGCGAGAAGGATAAATGAAATAAAGGATGCAACATATTGGATATTAATTTTGGAGTCATTCCACATGTATATAATATATTTATATTCTTGTTCCACAAAAGTACATGTATACATTAAGGAAGTTACACCATTCTGAGGTCGGTCAATTAATGGGTGTGGCATGTGAAAGAACGCACACTCGAGTTACAGACCAGTGTCCAGGAAGATTCTGGAAGACTACAACTTATAAAACTGCAACCAATACTATTATCAGCAGAGAAACATTATAAGAATCTTTAACAAGTAAGAAAACAAACATGTAGTCACTGCAAAGCAATCATAGGGATACTTTTTTTCAATACTTTTTCCTTTCAACAAAACTTTGGAATACGATCCAGTCACATAACTATAAGTCTAGCTATAAGGAAGGCAGATTATTACATGTACATGTACTTAGCAAATAGGGAAAGAAAGCTGACCATACATTAAGTCATAAAGTCAAAGCAATGGAAGTTCCAAAAAACTATTTTAAGATCTTCCTACTACAAAATTTTAATTATTATGAGCTCTCATTGTGTGGGCAGATGGTTACATTAATAACAATTATTATTATTGATATATCACTCTAATCACTTATGTTTCACATGTCATCCACACTTACCAGCAGCCTATTCCACCATGTTTGTTGTAGTTGAGGTTTTCTCTCAGGTCTTACTAAACACTGGATAATCTCTTCTAGTTCTGATAACAGTTGTACACTGACCATCAAATGATAGGCTCTACTGTATGACTCTCCTACCAGAGCTGTCATTTCAGCATCAAGAGTGGTTCTAGCATGATCTATACACTAAGGGAATAGAGACTAATGAATTGCCAAAAACATTTAAAAATATTATAGTCATGAACGTATCTAATTAGTATTAGTACGTAGAATTTAGTGCTGAAGTAAAGAACCAGTGAGTAGCAAGATTATTATTATTATTATTATTCCTTATTTTCACATTTGTGGGGCTATCAAAGTAGTTATAGCACAAAGGCAAATTCATTTTCAGTTAAATTCAGCTGAACAATTATCGTACAAATACTTTCAGCCACTACAGAAACCTGCTTACAATAGGATGCCATTTACAATAGACCACACCCATCAAATAACATGGATCCTGGGCCTGACTACTGAGTTTCACTGGTAGTCTGGTACTGATACTGATACTGAGATAAAGTTATAATGTGTTTTACATACATGCATGTGAAAACTGTTATAAACTACATGTACATCCTCAAATGAATGCACTGAAGTGCAGAACCCTCGCTGTAAAAATTTACATTAATAAACATTTAAAGTAAAGTCCTAGGATAAAAAAGTTCAAGCAATTTTTTATCCCTAGGACAAAATATTGTGTGACAGATCGGTTTGTTGTGCATGTATGCTAAGCTGAGTTGAGAAGAATGAAGAACTTTAAATGTTTATTCATTGAACATGTTCACAGCATGCAATCAAGCACGTGTGTTTCAGCAAAAAATAACAAAAATGATTTTAACCGTAATTAATAGTTAATTAAGTGAAAGTGATTTTAACCAAAATTAATAGTTAATTGAAAGTGAATCAAATGAACACGAAAGACAGCCCTGAGTCAGTTGTTCATGACCTTGAGATGGAACGTATCATGTCATCCTTATATGTAAGGCTAAAAGGTGGACATGTTAGTAATGCCATCTTGGTAATCTTGGTGTCTTCATTACAGCACAGTTTATGTACCATGTCACCAGTTGCTGTTAATGACATTGGTGATGGCATTTCAGAAGATTTGACAAGAATATGAGTAGTGAGAAGTGTTTCACAGGACTCGGTATTTTGTATTATTCGACATTTTGTACACTCATCAATTTCAGGGTATGTACTGTCGATTCCGACCACTACCTTACTGTTAGAGTTAAGACATTTCTTGAGTTCATCAAGGTACTTCACTCCTAAAATCCGTACATTGTGTAATTGATGGTGAGTAAATGTATCTGTATCAGAACTATCTTCTGCAACATATCCAATGTCAATGTCAGAAATTTCTTCTATGGTTGAATCACTGGACAATGTTGGGAGACGGCGTTTTCTGTTGAATTCTTTCACAATAAATCTGTTCAATAGTGTAGCAGTGATGAAGTTAGAACTGGATACCAAATGTTGAGAAATGATGTTGAGAACTACCGTACTCTCTGATTTCGCCTGCATTCAGGAATGCAATTAACACAGCAATAATTAGTTGTGGGCGTAATAAAACATGGAGTCACGATAGCAAGACATTTAGACACTTGCCTTGCTGCTTTCCTGCAGCTAAAGGAGCATGATTCTTGTACTTCTGGCTTTCTTATAAGGTCTTCTGTCTAACAGAAGTGACTATTGGAGTTAGAGGGAATGCAGTCTTGCTAGTATGCCTAGGCAGACCTTCCAACTGCAAACATGGGGAGAGTCTGGTTAGCATGGGCACATGTATATATAACTGTAGCATGGAATCACCTGGGCTCCTGGAATCACCAAGGGAAAGGAGAAGAAGGCTAGAAAGGGAGAGGAGACGTTCTCATCATGAAAATGTGGATTTAAGGCGATCTGAGAGCTAGGCTGTTTCTCGGCGTCTTCATGAAGAGAGTTCTGATGTTAATACAATAATTAATCCCCTTTGTTTGTTGTATTTCATGTATTTTACAAATTGTCTATGCAAGTAAGCTTAATATGTTCACTCTCTAAGTTGGCGAGGCTGATCTGCATATATATGTATACCTAGTAATATAAATGAAGATAGAAAAACATGTCCAGAAAAATTTGGATCAAAACCCAGGACCGTCTGATTGCTAGTCTGAACTACTGGAGCCCAAGCATATCATAGACAATGTCTACTACTTACATGTAGGTCAGGCACATTCAGCTGTGTGTCTCTCTATGCTATCACACTAGTCTATACTACCACAACTGCTATGCATGTGCCGTCAGAACTTCTTTCAAGGTTGACCAGTAAGATCAATCCCTCCAAACTGGACCCATACATGAGTACATAGCAAACCTGTTGTGGGTGTATGTCTATAGCTGGCTTCAGATGCATATTTATTTGTACATTGAAATATTTCTTACATTAGTCTAAACATATAAAATCTAGTAATTTAAAATATTCCAATAAACTGTTCTGAATTTTACCTCCTGAGCCAGAGTAAATCGTTGATGATGTATATGAAGAAGTGACTGATAAAATGACCCATCAAAAGTTCCTTTGGGTATACATCTCATATATTCTTCCATACTCTCCCATTCACCAAGACCCCAGGCAGCAGCAGTAGCCATCACTGACATGTTCTGTCTAGTATCATCATCTCCTATTGGCCATGTCTCATTAGCAATGTCGTAAAGACGATTCCTAAAGGAAAGGAAAGTGATAAATTGCTGAATTATTTTGGACTATGAATTAAAATTTTCATACAAGTTTTTTAAAAACTGGATATATTGCACTAAATATAATGCTTTAGTATAGCATCAATTACACACCATTGATCACACCACTCTCTGCAGATTTGATTGATACCAAACTTGAAGACTTTTGAGCAAGAAACAAGAGAAATGAAGCAGTTTAGAGGTAGGTAGTAGTTTTATGGTTACAAGTACATGTACATGTATATAGGACATCTTATAATATAAAAATAAACAAAACTGTGCAAATTCAATGGATGTCAAACACGAAGAAGAAACATAGCTGTTTACTGGTAACTAAGAGTTGTATTGTAATAATTCAACATTATCATAAGTATATACGAGATCTCATAGGATAAAAATAGTCTATGTACATGTATATGTGTAATATTTCGCAAATAAGACCTAGTTCTTTGTGGTATCGAAGAAAGCAGTCAGTGTTTTCACCCATGTGATACAAGTGTTACTCACACTCCATATAATACTAGTAGGTCTCTTTACTTTTTGGTGGATGTCATTTGTGACCACAGTACCAACAATGGCTAATTCCCTTCCTACTCCCAGTTTTTTTTCAGGATAATGTTGTAGTGGACAAGCAATAGAGCATCTAGCCGCCATCTACTACTCATACTGACAGCCATAACAACCAAAGAAGATCATGATTTTACAATTATTATTATCATTATTATTATACTTTTCTTATGTAAACAATCCGAAGTCAGTACATAAAGTCATAGATAACATGTTCCACTATTAACTGTGAAAGTTACAGGGTTCTACTCCTAGTTGTTCGTGAGTTAAATTGGGTGTAACAGTTCTGTTGCATTTATGCAACCATCACGTTTTTAAACTTGTTATGTGAGAACAGTGGTAATCAGTTGAATAGATGGATAGATAGATAGATACAGACAGACAGACACACAGAGAGACATATAAAACCACAATTCAAGCAGAGTAACCTACCATTCTCCTAGTGCATGTAGACACCTCATTCTTCCTAGTGCTATTTTAATATCATCAGGTCTCATGTACTGTTTAGTCTGATGCAGGTGAAGGGCTGCTTCCCAATCATTCAAACTCTCATACCACTCCTCTTGTACCTTCTGTGAAAAGAGATTGGACAGAAAGGTGGTAGTATGGTAAAGTAATGAAAAGTGAGTTGTTGAACGGAGCAACGAATGCACATGTACATGAATGAGTGGGTGGAATGAGAAAATGGACAGATGGGTTGATGAGGATCATTAGAAGATTAATTAGTTGATTGATGGATCGATAAACAGACGGGTAAATTTATGAAAAGATGAATGGATGGATGAATGGATGGACACATAGATGATTATTAAATATAATGTAAAGGGATGAATAGATGAAAGGATGGATGGATGGATGGATGGATGGACGGACGGATGGATGGATGGATGGATGGATACATGTAGATGGACAGAGAACTGTAGATCAGTGGATAGATGAAGGGATGGGTGCAAGATGAATAGATAAATAAATGGATGGATATATGAACAGACGAAAGCAGGACCAATGGACAACTAAGCACAATTACATGAAAAAAATGAAAAGGTGGCAAAACAATATACAGATATATGCATGTACTTACAAAGTCTTCATCAATGCATTCTTTAGCATAGACCAGTACTCCAACTGCAGCATCAGGTTGTTGCAGTTTATTATTAATAGCGATCAAAGACTCCAGTAGTTTAGGTGTAACACCACGATGAAATTCATCCTCCTTGTAATGAAGAGCTTTAGCATATGCTCGACAATTCATAGCACACTCTCCTAACAGTTCGGAACTCAATGGAAGACGTCCCTGACAAAGATGAGATCAAAATAGATAAAATGAATAATTTATAATTGAATACCCAAACACAGTGTTTGAGCTACAATTCATTTCAGGCACTTCAATAAACTTATAAAAAAAGATGCCTTTTTTTTCAAAAGAAAAGCGTCCAATCAATGAAGGGTGTGGCAATCATTGTTTAATAATAATATTTAATCCCATTTCCAACACTGGTGACTCTATTGCATATATTTTGGCCATCGTTCACTTTCTCTATCCCAAACTTGGCTCCTTTTCTGACACGGAGTACTACTTCCACCAACATGCTTACCGGGACTCGAAAGTCCCCTAGCGCTTTGTAGGATTGAATCAAATGCAGTGCTCCCTCTTTTGACTGGAACTGTGGCAAACAAAATGACCCCAACCAGCTACACCCACGATTTCAGGTTTTACACTAAGGAAAATGCCTCAGGTACCCACCAGAGCGCGTGGGCGGGGTTACTGAAACCACAATTTGCGTGGGCAGTGAGGGGGCTGCACCCCCTTCGAACCCCCATCAACGGGGGACACCCCCCCCTTTAAAATTCCTCTTGTAGTCGTTATTTAGGCCATAGGGCGGCTGAAAAACCATCAAATTTTTAAAGCCATATTCATGGCCTTGTGCCTGACACCAATTACAAGCATTTGGAGAGCTTCATAATGCTAGGAACACACTCCGAACCATGTAGGGGTGAAATGTCACATATATGTGACATCAGCCTTCTAAGGGTTAAAAAAGAGATGGCCATGTAAGTTGTATAATTTGTTCTCAGATGGCTAGAATAATTTTCTTGGCCAGGTTATATACCAAGAGAAAATATTCGAAATAAAATGTATTGTAGGTTTACTTTCAAGTTTCATTTAAATTGTGTATTAGTAACAAAATAAGTCATTATTTTAATGAAATTTAGCATAATTGTGAATTAAAAGAGGGGAATAATAATTGACCACACACACAAAGGAATATTTAATTAGGAATTTAGGATGCCATATCACATCCATTCCTGGGACAATTGACTAAAACCCATGGACAGAAACAATAATCCAATTACCAATAATGGCTTCAGATATTATATGTACATGTGTGTATCTATTGACAACGATTCATCTACATTATACATGTAATTAATAAAATTTGTGTTTTCTCAACATCATACAGGTAGGGAAAAGAATCAATCATGCAAAACACATACGTAGCTCTAGAAGTATGGTCCCACATGAAACCTTTTACTTTTAGGCTCTCTGAGGTAGCTCCTGGGACCCAGTAGGTTTGTAGCTAAGATGTTGCATGTTAAAATAAATTAGGCCTGAGATCGAAAAAGCTTTTAATATAGTTGTATTCAGTGAAAATGACATTATTACCAGTTACATTACTGAATGCCAATACCAACAATATTGGCATTATAACCAACATCGATTACGATCCTGCATCAGAGCAAAACACACTATGACGATAATTATAGATAAACTCACAGTAGCTTCTTCACAATGTTCCATGAATTCGGCTAAATTGAGTATAGTTTGTGTGATTTCTGGTATACTGTCACGTGTTAGAGCTTGTTTCAGATTGACTACAAGATCTTCTTGATGAACAGACCTGATAATGAAAAGAACAGGTATTTCGTCAAGTTCCTCAAACATGAGATCAAGTTGGTGGTACATGTATTTAAAGAACTTGATTTGATATATGTACATAATATAATAATAACAATTACAAAGGGCTATGTGCAATAAGGTTATGGGATACCAAATCTGACATATTTATTATGTGTTTATTTCAACTGACCAATGGCTGATGCTAGTGTTATATATTATAAATCCAAAATAAGTTTATCCAATACATATTATTTCTTGGTAAATATTTTCTACAGAGCTATAGCTGGGTTGTTGTCATTTGATTTTTTTTGGGGGGGGGGGCAAAACATTCAAGAGAAGGAGCCAAACCCAGTTATGGCAACCATATTCAGATGTATTGACAGTTTAGGGGGTATTTTGGAGATTCTAGACAATCATTGCTCAATATCTCTTCGGGACAACCTTCATTTTGGTATTAAGAAGAGACGTCAGGAGGTACCATGACTTGTTGTAATGCAGGTTCGGAGGTTTTTGATTTATAATTTCCATTTTACATTTTCAGATATAAATTCGCTGCAAACTATGTAATCATTTTTGCTGTTATATTTTGTCAATAAAAATATGGAAATGATACAACTTTTATTATTTCAAGTGATATTGCTTTGACAAAAATACTAAGTTCAACAAGTGTATATAGAGAAAAAAACATCCCTATCAAATTTAAGTGAAGAACAAAGTATCCCTATGACTGCTTTGTGGTGTCCAGCATTCAGTAATCATGGCTTTCTTTATGACGCCTGAAACACATCAGCCTTTATAGTTATTATTTTAATTATCTACTCTCCTTACCTTTTAAAGAACCTTGTAGAACTTTAGGAATATATTTCAGGTAGAATAGCTAGCTAGTTTCTACATATACTACACACCTTTTCTTTCTGCTGGTTTGTAGAGCTTGAGCGGCGTGAGCGCGCGTTCTTTTACGAGCCACGCCTATTAATTGACCGAGCCCCCGGAATGACGCAACTTCCTTAACTACATATACAACGCATACTCACGATCACGCAAGTGACACAAGAATATATATATAATATATACATTAAACCCCGTGGAAAGCAATCATAGGGATGGCCCTACGGGCCATAAAAAAAGACATCAGATAATTAATGATTTGTAATTTTGTATCCTGTAACCTTAAACACATGGATGCTAAGTAGCGAGAAACAAAATACTTTTAAAAACTGGCATTAACAGTTCAGAAAGACAATGTAAAAGATATTTAAGAGGATGAACAGTTATCCAAAAGCAGATTTTTGGCCTCAAACACATGAAAAGAATTTGCTTAGTATTAATGGTACTATGAACAAAGGGATACTTTCTGTAAATACATGTACATGTTATCCTTGTTTTATAGTACTCTTTACCTAAATTGTCTCTGGTAATAGTAACAGATGAAATTACATTAGATTAGAATATCGAGATACCAACAATATATTTTTACATGTAGGTACATGTAGTGCAATTTTACTAAATATTACAACATGTTGTTCCTTATCTCAGTAGAGATAGCATGTTTAAAATATGTTTTCATCATAATTTCTGATTTTATTTACCAATTAAGGGGAGAAGCGATACCTCTTTATTTTGTCAACAATATTAAATCTGGTATCATGATAATCATTTGTTTATATAGTACTGATAATTAGAAAAATATTTAAAAAATTGATATATTGCCCAGTAATAGTAGAAATGATGATAATAAATAACAAGGTAATAATAATAATAATAATAATAATAATAATAATAATAATAATAATAATACTACTACTACTACTACTAATAATAAATAACTTACTTCAATTCCATCCAACAAGACACAAATGCTGCATTAAACAATTCACGAGCTAATGTGTTGTATGCTTGAGCTAGAGCCCAGCAAGATCTTAATGCAGGGGAGGGGCTTTCTTTTAGAAGTTCAACTCCTAGACGACGTAACCACTCACTCCAGTCATCTTTAGATACCCTTCCAGTGTTTGTCCAAGCCTTTAATGGATTGTGCATAATTAACATTCCAACTTTATACTTACATGAATACAGTACATGTAATGTTGTTAACAGTTTACTTATTAATGGGAGATACTGTGCAAGTACACACATACATATGTTTATATCTCCCTTTAATATATATTCAAGGGGGTGTTGGGGGGATGATATAAATATTTATTCGATGCCAAAGATGTGAAATTGTAAATAACCCTTATTTATCACTGCAAACAAAAGTTTGGTAACTGAGGAAGTATTTGTGGCTGGATATGTCTTTGCAGTTGCACCACTTACAATCTCTTGATAATTATAATTGATTTTTCTGCTCTAGTGCTGTACATACACATGTTGTCTAAGTGAAATATAATTTTCATTTCTCTACAATATACTTTATTCTGAAAACTTGACGTTAAGTGGTAATACACGTACCCTGGTTAGTGAGTTGACTTCAACAGGAAACTTTTTGAAAGAAGTGCTGTCAAATTCTGATGAGTCATCTTCTTGTACTTGTTGTTTTCGTCTGTCCACGTCATCTTCTGGTGTAAGAGGTTCATCCTGTGTAAAAATGTAGGTTGCAATACTTGCAACTAGACCTGCTAAGATATGAATATTATAAATCATACAGGTTTATTCCATGATGTGATATATACCATAATATATCCATGAATTACATTATTTTTATGGCCAGTAGGGCCATCCTTATGATTGCTTTCCACAGGGTTTAATGTATATAATTTTTTTAGCCTGATACCATGTTGTTGCTATGTGTTATATTTCGAATATTGGAAGTTATAAAGTGGTTTATAGATGCTGTATTCAGCTGTAACTACGGTAATAGTATCACATATGCATGATTTAGAAAATTTCATGGGTGGGGCATTAAGAACTGACGTGAAATTCATGCTTCATTAGTTGCAGAAAGACACCAAGGTGAGTATATGAAAGTTCCAGGGCACTGCCCACATTCTAGCTAAGCTTCTTCATTTTTAACACAATGGGCTTGTAACTACAGCTATGAACCTGATACAGTCAGTAAGTATAACCAGTTATTGGTTCATCAATAACTGGTAGTTAACCAGTTAACTGGCATCATCTACGGAATTAAATGTTAACTAAATGTTCTTTAAGTTCGTTGACCACCATCAAGAACTTTCTGCCTACAGAGTTTACAGAAAGCAGATTTCCTTTATATAACTGTCTACGACTATCTTTGTTGAAGCTAAGATACCTCCAAATGGATGCAGAAGAATGACCGTCAGATGAGAAGTTCTCTTCATCCACTTTCTTATTGTTCACATGGCAATATCAATTATGAGTACACACCCACTTAATTAACCAGTTACTCTAAAATTTAAACTGGTAACCTAATATTTTCAAGAAACCAGTTAGTTAACTAGTTTGTTTCTATAACTGGTCACAGCTCTACTTGTAACATGTTTAGACGGATAGAAGAGCTTCTAGGAAAGGCATAAATATCAACAGCATCCTTTGTTAGGTAGCAAGGCAAGTGTGAACTGGGTGGCTATAAATCAATTATAAAAACACATTTTCAATAAAAATGAAAGAAGATGTAGGGACGTCAAAACATAGGACTCCAAATTAAACCAACTACTTCCACATACTGTAACTTTACATAGGTACTTACACTGCTTTAAAGCAAAATACAAAGAGCTGTCTGTACTTATGTAGGGTTACAGTATATGGAAGCGGTTTGTTTAATTTTGGGTCCTATGTTAGCCTCCCAACCTTGTTCACATGCTTTTTGGGTTTTGACGTCCCTACATCTTCTTTCATTTTTATTGAAAAAATATTTTCATTATTCTTGTTTCCCTTGTTTTTTTTTTCTGAATGGTGTGAATGTTTTTTGTAGATTGCAGAAATATTGGTGTAAGTTACATGTATATATCATATGAAATCATAAAATCAAAAGTTTGTCCAAGGTCAGTCTTTAGCATTTATCAATTATTTATATATTGAATATCATTCTAATAATCCCATGCACTTGGACACGCCGCCATCATTGCTAGGGATTATATTCAGTAAAAGACCTTGTGCGTATTCTATAACTATGACAAATATTTACATTCTTGTGTCATTTAGTATGTGCTGTATACATAGTTAAGGAAGTTGCGTCATTCCAGGAGGCTCTGTCAATTAATGGGCATTGCAAGTAAAATAAAGTCCACTCGAGCTATAGACCAGCAGGAAGAAGGCTGCGTGCTTGTTGTAGCACACTTACTGATTCTGTTTTTGAGAAACTCATGAACGTTAAATGCAATGGTCATTTACATTGTAGTTTAAAGTATGAAAGAATTACAAAGAAAACTATCCATATCCCTTAGGTGGTAATAGTAGTAATCTACTGATTTTTAATGTAATAGTAATAATAGTAATATATTACATTGCATTGTAATTGACACATCTGAATTATTGTCGAGACAGTTTAACGGGACACAGAGTACTTACTTTGTGTACTAAATACTGCATATATTCTGCATTATTCTTATTTCACCAATCAAGAGTTTATTTGAAATACTAAACATTTCACAGCCATCACCATCAGTGGTATAATATTAAAGAACATGCAACTCTATATTTCATACATCATAAATAGGCTGTATAGCAAATGGGATTTCAAATAAACTTTTGATTGGTGTAATAAATGATATACAGTATATTAAAAATACACAGAAAGGTATTAAACTACTTTATCAATTTGAAAAAAAAAAATTTTCTGGTACTAACAAACAGTATACAGTACCCACAAAAAGGTCAGTACTTTTGGCCATCAGCAATTTCATCAGATTCCATTTTCAAACAGTCAATAAAAGACATAATTATAATACACAATTAGGAAATACCTTCAGTAGTCTACACAGTAATAATTGATATGTTGGATGAGAATATCGATGTTTAGTCAACACCTGTGAGATATACAAATGTACTTATATACATGTGTGTATACAAATAATTATATACATGTACATGTACATTTTACATGTACATGTACAGTACATGTAGAATCAGTCACTACCATTTAGTAAATAATTAATAATCACTTTGAATTACTAGGCTCTATCCAATTTTATTATTATCTAAAACATACTTTCTTGACCATAGGTATGAATATCTTGTATCTAGGTCCAAGTTGTAACATCATACAACACAACACTTCCATTGCTGTTGGATGTAAGTCAGGACAAGTATCTGGAAAAAAAAATGAAATAACATTAATGTGACAAGTTTGGAAATATTAGCTGAAAAATAAATAATTCAACTCTGATGGAAGTAGCTATACTGTTCCTCAAGGCGAGGGTGAATAATAAGTGTGCAACATCAGATAATAGTCACAACTGTACCGTAAGCATGCATGTCAATTTGGTGATCCTAAAGCACTATATTTACAGTAGGCTAAAGCAATACTTTAGAATGTATATACATGTTAGAGACATAAATTAAGTTTATCCTATGTTCTTGGTTGCTACATGATTTATACACCTTGTGCCCATGCCCCTCACTCTAAACATACCATTGAACTCAGTAATGACCTATACTTAATTTAAGTATAGATTTCTTATAATGTTGTTCATTTGTAAATTGTTTTTGGTGGATTCTTCTATCTTTATTAATTATTATGATTACATAACAATCATGATTACCTAGTACTTCTACTACAGCATGAATGATTTGAGATGAATAATCAGTAAAGTCTAGCGTTGAACTGAGTTTCTCTATGGTTTCCAGACCAGTTCTATTAATGGGAGAAAGGATCATATGAAACGTATAACAACAAATAGCTATATAATCTGTTCACATTTATTATGACCTCAAAATTAGGATATAAAGACTTTATATGTAGTACAGTTTATCATTTAATGTAGGGTATAATATAGTTTAATGTCTTATATATAATTTAATATAGTGTATAATATAGTTTAATGTCTTATATATCATTTAATATAGTGTATAATATAGTTTAATGTCATTTAATATAGTGTATAATAATTATAGTTTAATGTCTTATATATCATTTAATATAGTGTATAATATAATTTAATGTCCTATATATCATTTAATATAGTGTATAATATAATTTAATGTCCTATATATAATTTAATATAGTGTATAATATTGTTTAATGTATCATATATCATTTAATATAGTGTATAATATAATTTAATGTCCTATATATCATTTAATATAGTGTATAATATAATTTAATGTCCTATATATCATTTAATATAGTGTATAAGCTTGTTTAATGTCTTATATATCATTTAATATAGTGTATAATATAGTTTAATGTCTTATATATCATTTAATATAGTGTATAATATAGTTTAACGTCTTATATATCATTTAATATAGTGTATAATATAATTTAATGTCCTATATATCATTTAATATAGTGTATAATATTGTTTAATGTCTTATATATCATTTAATATAGTGTATAATATTGTTTAATGTCTTATATATCATTTAATATAGTGTATAATATAGTTTAATGTCTTATATATCAATTAATATAGTGTATAATATAATTTAATGTCCTATATATCATTTAATATAGTGTATAATGTAGTTTAATGTTCTACATGAATATACTGTAACTCAATCATGAAGCAAACGACTGAAAGTTGACATATGGTGTACACATAGAAGGATAATAATGAAAATCATGCATTTGTTTCTTTTGGAGAAGGGGGAGGGGGGCATCACCCCTTTGCCAAGACAGAATGAATGAACTGTGAATGGTTAGAGATATACACAAGATTGACTAGAGATTATACTCACTTTCTCACATCCAGAGGGTTACTAGGAGTTTGAAAAACTTTGACAATAGGAGGTACTAGTAAGTGAAGATAATCATCAAGACTAGCTCCACACAGTTGTAATGCATTTAACATCTGAAAAAAAAAATTGACATTTAAAGGAGCCAATAGAAAAAATACTTAAGCAGAAATATGTACATGTAACTAACACAATACAAGACACCATTTGGGCTGATGAACCCCCAAACTTCTTGTCACAATGCAGATTGAAGTTTGTCAATTTACACAAAATTAATAAAGAAAAAGACTAATTTCTGTGAGAGATACATGTACACCATATAATTATATAAGTACTAAATCAAATTTGAATATTATTCACTATACAGTATATACTGTACATGTATTTGTACATGTTGTACATGTATTTGTACATGTATTTGTACATGTATTTGGGGTGTACAAATATATTTTAAATGTCATTTCTATTGACAATTGATGTAAATACAGTAGTAATTGATTCCAATAAACTATACAAAATTAATAAAGAAAAAGACTAATTTCTGTGAGAGATACATGTACACCATATAATTATATAAGTACTAAATCAAATTTGAATATTATTCACTATACAGTATATACTGTACATGTATTTGTACATGTTGTACATGTATTTGTACATGTATTTGTACATGTATTTGGGGTGTACAAATATATTTTAAATGTCATTTCTATTGACAATTGATGTAAATACAGTAGTAATTGATTCCAATAAACTATACGTACCTTCTGTGTAACTAGTTTCTGTTGACTATCATCCTGCATAAAAAGACGCAATACAGGTTGCACCATAGATGGTATATACACCTTCAGTTCATCACCCATAGCAAGGACTATCTTTTCTATTAGTAATATAATAGTAGTTTGAATGGGACTATCTGGAGCCCAGAATTCCTATAGTATAAGAAAAAGAAATGAGAATTGAGTTATACACGTTTTTAGAGCAATTAAACATCTTCTTTGTAATAATTTTAATATATCAATAATAGTGAACATAACATGCTGTATATATACATGTATATATTATACATGTATATATACATGTATATATACATGTACATGTATATATACATGTATCGTGAGATTTGTACAATTATGATTAAATCGCTGAAGTAAGTTTGTAGTTCTCTATAAACGTTTTAATCCTCATAATCATGATGACTACCATTTTGAAGCAAATTGCACAGTATACAAGTACATATACATGTATATGATTGACATCAGCTTTTGATGTTTATATAACAATGGAACTCATAAGAAAATTCAACCCACAAATGGTACGAAATCAATTATAAAATTCTGAAGATCTATAAACATCTGATTGGCTATATATTGACCAATCAATTCAGATCTTCAGCAGTTTTGATAGTCTGATGTTGGTGTTTAAGGTGCAAGTGCCATCTCGCAAAAGTCATTATCAATATATTTTATGGATCAAGTAATAGACATTGAGATCACAGTTATTACATGACATAGAGGGATGCAGGCTTAAAGTGTAAAAACACATTTTAACCAGACTTGAGAAGTAAATTGAATTTCTATCATGTTGAAAATTACTTAGATACACATTTGTATGCCCAATGCAACATATTTAAATTAAGAGATTATAGAAGTGGTTAAGTTAAATTGGGAAATTATTACATTAAATACTAAATTTTTAATACAACTCCTGGAGTGATGTATAGGTGATTATTGAGCTAATATACATATTGATTGATCAAAATATAATAATTATCCATGAGTAAACATGTGTAGTAATATTCTCATAGACCAAGCGGTAAAATTTAAAATTCTATAATTTGCAAGAAAACATTTGTGATGGGTGACACTTGCTGATCAAATCATTTTTTTATGGCCCTATACCTGAAATATATTCCTAAAGTTCTACAAGGTCCTTTAAAAGGTTAAGGAGAGTAGTTAACCAAAACAATAACTACAATAAGGCTGTTCACCGCTGTTGTGTTTCAGGCATGAGAAAGTCAGCCGTGGTTACTGAATGCTGGATACCACAAAGCAGTCATAGAGATACTTTTTATGGCCCGTAGGGCCATCCCTATAATTGCTTTCCATGGGGTTTAATGTATATAATATATTTATATGTTTGTGTCACTTGTGCGACTATGCGTTGTATACGTAGTTAAGGAAGTGCGTCATTCCCGGGGGCTCGGTCAATTAATGGGCGTGGCGCGTAAAAGAACGCGCGTTTGAGCTACAGACCAGCCAGGAAGATTCAGAAAGGATGTAAAACTGCTAATAACTGTTGTATATAGCAGAGAAACAGTATAGATATTATGCAAGAATCTTTAACAAGTAAGTATGATAAGTTGTTGAGTTTCAGACACGAGGAAGTCATCATTTAGTACCTCAGTCAGTTCATCAGACATCTGTGTATTTAGACTGCAATTACGCTTACACTTACGTCTTCAGGCCCCAGGAGTACACAGAAAGGTAGAGACACTAGTGCCATCAGCAATGCTTAATACATAGTCATCACAAAGCAAATATAGGGATGTTTTTTTCTCTATATACACTTGTTTCTCTATCTATCTTGTTGAAGATAAATATCACTGAGAATGATCATCACATACATGTAATTAAAGAGCCTACCTTAATGACAGCTAGAATATCAGGCATGTAATCTCTAGCATGTTGTTTTATGATAGAAATAATTTGACCAAGTTGTTTGAAAATGAACTCTCTCATTGTCTTCTCACATGTTCTGATAACACTTAGGAATGGAGCCATCACCTACACAATTATAACACACCAATAGATATGTACATGTAGTATAATGAAGGAGAAAAATGGCGAGAGCATTAAATATATTTATAAACTCTTTGCTCAGCAAAGAGAACAGAACTGTAGAGTAACTCCATACATACATACATATATAAGTGACGTTTTACTTTTAATAACATTTTTCTTTCCTCAAACAAGTAAATGTGTTACTCATCCACTTCTTGGATATTAATATTCATATGAATATTAAATGCTATTTAACTGAATGAAAGTGTCTGTTAGCCGAATGAAAATAACTTCGTGCATCTTAAGGTTGGAGTGGTTGACAGAAAACTCGCAATCATCAACTGAACGCCAGTCTTTCAGGCTTACATTTTGGATTCCAACAATTCTGTAGTGACCTATAAAATTTGTCATCCCTTGGGACACACTAGATCTTGATTTTTCAGCAGACATAAGCCTCAAGCTATGAAACTTGAATAGGTATATTATATGCTCCTAGTTTATATATGTAGTTTGATAAGATTATTATTATATCATGTACAGAGATATGTGTGAAAGTTTACCATTTTGTACTGAAACCTACTAATGTATAAATTATACATGTACATGAACATGCAATTTTCATGTTCAGAAAGACCATTTATACATGTAGCTCCTTCTTGATACACTATAGTTACTTGTCTGCACAAAATGGCCAAATAGAATTTATTTGTGGGATAGTCATTGTACATACATCTGATTAGTTTTTAGTCCACCTACTTATCCATCTATCTTAACATCCCATTTATTTAAATGTATCCATCCATTTTTGCTTAAATTGCTTAAACACATCCATCAGTTAATACTCCTGTCATCCTATTTATCTATCCAGACTCACCTGAGATAAGTATGGCACACTCTTAATTCCCAAACTCTTGAAAATGAATCCTAAAGCCTGTATCGCCATAATGTGATGTTGAGATAGAGACTGATCCTTCAATATTCTCATTAATGCACTGATAGCTATTGCTGGATAAAAGTCATCTAAACTATTACCAGACATTTGAACTAAGAGCTCACTAGCAGTGTCAGTAGTACCTGTACACAATTAATAATAATCATAGCAAGACAATAAAGTGAAATAGTGAAAAAATAGATACAATATCTTACAGATATAATATATACAGTAATATATACATGTACACATGTACATGTACAGTAGTGAACATTACAAATTCAACATACAGTACAGTACCTGCACACAGTGATCAATATTATTACACAAGTACATGTATGTAAACAGTACAGTACAGTACTTGGCAATATACTTTGCCACAAGTGCACTACAACAGAGTACTATTAATAATGTTTGTCAATTTTTTATGGATTGCAGGGCCAATGATTGCTCGCTCTCTCTCTCTCTCTCTCTCTCTCTCTCTCAGTTAACCTATACATACATGTAGGTACAATAGAGGACATAAAAAAAAGTAATCTTTCTACTATTGTTCCTCTGATTGTAATTGTTTTTAAAAACACATTAAAGTAATGTTTGTGGATGTGCATTTCAACAAGAAATCACATGATTGTTAAGTATTGGTGTCACCTCTGAATACTACACTTTCATCAAACACTTGCCTTGCTGCTTTCTTGCCTTTCAATTAGCGAATACATATATACATGTATATGTATGTACATGACATTGTAGTTTATGTAGTTGGATCATTCCAGTGGGCTCATGGGCGAGGCGCATAAAACAAAACACAATTGAACTATAGATCAGGGGCCTGTACAACATATTATAGCTAGCCTATGCCTTACAAAATTAATAACCATTCCAACTGAAATTAGTGCTGGGACTCGATAATTGAAATATCGATAATCGTTTTATAGATATAGCACATTTAGCAATAATCGATATCGTGACCACATATCAATTTGTACTTATGTGCATGTGCATTCAGTATAAGCCATTTGTAAAAAATCATCCCAGTAACTTCACTTGCAACTGGTTTTGTATTTGGTACATGATATCCAAAATTCCAAATTATCTATTTTCATGCCAATTAGTTTTTCCTGTCAAGTAATTAATTACTTCCTCTGATATTATTGATAATCAATCGATATTGGGTGCACTAATAATCGATATTGGTGTCGCTTCCGATTCCCAGCACTAGCTGAAGTACATTCCGAAACTTCTAAAGTAACAACTATAACCAGCTGTTAATGAAACACAAAGAATTTATACTTCTACTCCGTACATCTCATTTTCTACATAAATCCGGTTAATTATATACCAATCGTCTTGCTCTTTGTATTAGCCACTGACAATAATAAAATTAAATATCATAGTGCATGCTAACAAAGTACATTACTAGATCTCGAATGTTAAATTATCAAATCTATCTTAATACTGACTTGTTGCTTTTGAATTCTTGTCCATGGGTTTGCTAATTGGCATACCCATTGTATTACGATGACTACGACCCTTTCTCACTTTATGTTTGTGAGGGTCAAGAGCTCCAAGTAGACCCAATACTCTAATAACCTAGACAAATACACATGAATATCAATTATTAATATAGTATTACAATCATGGTTCTAGCTAGAAATGTTTGTGTTTGGAAAGGAAGCATGTTGACCACACCCACTCAATTAGTGAATGATTAAGTAAAGTGAAAAGTTATGAGTGATTATGTCATAAGGAGATTTTGTGTGTCTTCAACTTTGTAATTGTCCACTATCGTTTCCAAAATGTGTTTTGCAAACCATTGTAGACTCTATTTGGGAGTAGTACTAGGAAGTTTTGGAGGAGAAGCTTCAACCCTCACCCCAACCAGTAGATAGAACCCTGACAATGTATTAGTTAAATGTTTCAACCTGAGGGGCTGTTCAGCTGGTAATGACAGCAGTGCACTGTCTGAGTTGACTTTGAATGTAAGGCTTTAGAGAAATATCTCTTAATACAATCACAATAACAGTGTTGTATGAATTGAGAGTCAGATAGGATAAAAGAGTCCATTATACAACTTAATACATTCTTAGTACATGTATACAGTACAGTTGTACCACTGGGTAAAAGTCTAACCTCTCTTCTAATTCCAGGTGTCTGTTCAGACTTGAGAAAATTAAACAATATATCCAATAGATTAGGATACTGGTAATAGGGCTCAATAACAAAACTGTAGGAATATAATTATTATCATTACTGTTACAACATCATGATAAAAGTATACAATATTACACAATATATATGTAAGCAAAAGTCTAACTGCACTAAATGTCCTTACCCAGTGTTTTCAACCAACTGTCCAAATGTCCACAAAGCAACCTGAGGATGATAGGAAGAATACCCTTATAGCTAGTACATGTACAAATATACATGTAAATGTATACATATATGTACATGTGTAATAGACACTGTGCTTTTAAAAACAGTTTACTAAAGTTTTTTATGTCCTGTAGGGTCATCCCTAAAATTGGTTTCCGACTGGTTCAAACTATATATATGTGTTTGTGTCTTTGCTCAAGTATGTGTTGTATATGTAGTTAAGGAAGATGCGCCATTCAAGGGGCTCAGTCAATTAATGGGTGTGGCATGTAAAAGAACACACACTCGAGCTACATACCAGTAGGAAGATTCAGAAAGAATGTGAAATACTGTATATAGCATAAAGATGACGTAAGAATTTTTATAAGTTGTTGAGTTTCAGACATGAGGAAGTCATCATTAAGAACCTTGAAGGAGTACTTCAGTTTCATCAAAGGTCTGTGTACTTAGACGGTAGTTACACTTATTTATTCAGGTCCCAGTGTTCGAGTACACAGAAAAGTCGAGACACTAGTATCATCAGCATTGATTGATACATAGTCATCGCAATACATTTTTCTCAGTATATCTTGTTTTTATATTAGCACTTCCAATCATTTGCACAAAATCAATCACAGACAATTATATACATGTACATTACACACAAACACACAAACACACAAACATGCACACACAGACACAGAAAGACACATTGCACACACACACACACACACACACACACACACACACACACACACACACACACACACACACACACACACACACACACACACACACACACACACACACACACACACACACACACACACACACACATACACACACACAGCCTATTTTATTAACTCACTTCTCTCTTTGCCAATGAACTGGAATCCTGTAACATATCCATCAGAATAGGACACAAGTCATCTATCCAAGGACGCATTCCTATACCAGCCACCTGGGCCAATTCTCCTATGGCAGCCATGATATTAATAATGATGTTGGGATTAGTACCAGCCTCTTTGAGTTTGGGTGTAAGGACCTGAAAGGTAAAACAAGGACAGAGAGTTAGTCCTGTAATGGTACTAAACACAAAACAGTACAGTAACTACATTTATAGCACACTGCGTGGGTGTATCAAAGGCACCGACAGTGCTGTATTTTTCATATTGAGAACAGGTGTGCCTGTATGACTCATATTGAACTGTGGTTTGGCAAAGCCATACAGCACTCGGCTCCGCCTCGTGCTGTATGGCTTTCTCTACCACACCTCTCGTGCTGTAATTCCTGTACTGCACTCGAACGGTGCTTTAACTACAATGTACATGTATACAATATATATGTATACACTATACAATGCATTCACCAATCAGCAAGTTTTAACAGCTATTCAACTACATGTACGTGTACAAATCCTTGCTGTCATTCAGTACATGCCCCACTATAGAAAAACATTAGTATTAAAATCAGTTGGAGTGTATGACAACCATGCATCTATCCATAAAGATGATTACCTTAAGCCTATTATTAATTGTGTTGACTAAATAGAGTGATTTTTATGGCCAGTAGGCCTATCCCTATGATTGCTTTCCCACGGGTTCGAACTATATATATATATATATATATATATATATAATATTCTTGTGTCCACTTACGCGAGTATGCGTTGTATACGTGGTTAAGGAAGTTGCGTCATTCCCAGGGGGCTCGGTCAATTAATGGGTGTGGCGTGTAATAGAACGCACACTCGAACTCAGCAGAAAGAAAGCTGCTTGTGGCTTACATAGAAACTGGAACTACTAGCTGACTATTCTGCCTGAAATATATTCCTATAATAGGCTGTTGTGTTTCAGGCATGATAAAGTCAGCCATGATTACTGAATGCTGGACACCATAAAGCAATCATAGGGATACTTTTTTTCTCTATATACACTTGTTAAACTCTTAAATTTAACATGGATTAATTTTTTGACCCAAGCCTAATATGCTTAAGAAAATGATCACGAAATATATGTTTTACCGTGTACTAATTTAAGCGATTATTATGTTAGTAGCTAAAATTAGTGCACGTAAATAAAAGTAGACTTAAGGAAGTTAAGGTAACTCTTATCTGTAGTTGTTGTCATATGGTTTGTGACAATTTGCAGATTGCCTGCCATTCTGTGTACAAGCAGACTGCGCACATTCCCAGATTGCGCAGCAAAAAACCACATTGTATATATATATAGTCAAGAGCAAAGAGAGAATTATGGGTTGAAATTTGTAGGTGAACGTGGTATAAGTACATGTACATGTAGATACCAATGCTTTGGTGATCTCGTCTCACACTGAAACTAAAAGCTAAATTCTATGAATAATGCTGAATGAGGAAAGTGAAAAAATACTGGTAGTCACTGGTAGTGGCTGCCTGGTGAGCATCTGAAGCATTCCGTACAATCTGTGTTGTATATAGGGGACTGTGAAATGCTGATGGTTGTCTGTTTGTCGTAGCTCAGTGGTGAGAGCACTGGTGGCTGAAGTAAGTGGCCTTGGGCTCAATTCCTAGTGACAACCAGCATTTTTTCACTTCCTTTTTGCAGCCTTGTTCATAGAATTTAGCATTTATGTTTAAAACAGATACTAGTATACATGTACATGTACATGTATACAACTATACTATGAAATATTATACACAGTGATAATGTAGATGAATAATGCAAAATATATGTTCACAGTTGACTGAATTTCTCCTTATCTCGATGAACTATCTTGGCTTGAGATCAGCTTGTCACAGGCCTGACCATTCAGATAGCTTTGAAGTACCAATTCAACTATCAATTATGAAAGTGGTTTAGTTTCATTTAACTGTTGAAATCCTTAATAATTATTGTTTACGTTATTTATACTGTCTTTTCATCACCTACATTGTATTGCTTTTGGTCCACAGGGACACTTAAAAAAATAAAATCTACAAAACATGATGACACAGTAGAAGATGTACGTACACACAGGTACACAATCATGTACAAGTTGTACAATAAAATACATGTAACATATTCCACATGTGTGTACTGTGTACTACATACACTTATATTGTATACCCGACAGACATAATATATTTTACCTTCAGTATTGGTGCTTGATAAGGTTTGACTAATTTTGGAGCATTAGCTATGAGATGACCCAGTAGTCTAGCACTTTGTTCCTTGTTACGTCCCATACCACTGTACTCTAACTCTGTCAAGATCTGGAATTGTTGTTATAAGATTAATTATATGTATACATCAATCCCTTACCCACAATGAAAAACATCTAATTAGCTGGTACATGTAATTGGCTATTGGAATTGGCGTTATTGCGTGCACACATACAGTAGGTATAAAATCAGCAAAGTGCATAACTATTCTATCTACTACGAACAATTGCAATTAGCTGGCTTTCTCTAATTACTTGGTGATTATTTAGAATTGCCTATTTTTTCTTGTTGCTCGAGAATTGGCTCCACAATCATCTGTATGGCCTAAGTGAAGTGATTCAACAAAACACCTTGAGCTACAGTGCAAGTGAAAATTAGCAGGCATGTAAGGTCAGGACAAGCCTTTACTTTCTGAAAGTGAGGCATTGAGTCGATCTATCTTCTCTCAGAGTCACTTGGAAGTACTTCAAGTAAGCAGTTTAATAATACCACTGCATGTCTAAACTATACAATTAATTTATTATATACATGAACACTGTACAGTATGTTTGGTTGTGAAATTTAGGATAAATCACATGAGTGTTGTTTCCGGAGTGGCAATAAAAGTTCATGAGGCGAAGCCAAGTGAAATTTTACAGCCACTTCAGAAATAACACAAAATGGCACTCCCACCCACGCTAACAAATGGACTAATCCATCTACATCTATCAGATAATCTACTTATCACTCCATTACATATAAGCATCATTTATCCATCTATTCATCTACATGTATACATGTATATACATGTAGGTGTGCACAGACTCTTAAGGTTGGGGTGAGTTGTACTAAGACAAAAGCACAACTAATGAATTATTCATGATGGGTGTGGTGAATTACTGTTATTAGATTCCAGCCCTTCATTGTGGGTATCGCACATGTACATGACACCTGGATGAGTGCTGTTAACAGTTAAATTGTTAGACTGAACTGACTCACTCAGGAATAATAGAATGATTCAGTTTGTAGCAATACGTATTATTAATGAGTTTGCCACAATCAATATCACTGAATAGTGAAAAATGTTTGGGCGGGTGTTTGCCGCTCACATGCCCCACCTTTGCACACATTACTATCTAGTTTTAATCTATCCATCACTCACTCACTTATTTACCTATCCATCACCATATACATGTACATACTACATACATGTAAATGTATCACAGTATGTATATCCACTGATTCATTCAGTCCATGCCTCTTCTATATGTACAACACATACATGTAACAACCTCACGAGTCATGTATTATAGATACATGAACATGTACCGATTCAAATTCTTCAACAATGACTATTGTCACTGTTAATATATACATGTATGTACATAACATTCAGATTGTTTAACATACTCACTTGTATCAACACTTTCCTAAGTGTAGGCATTACATAAGCTGGATTGAGGTTACTAAGACGACCAATAGTACACATAGCTAGTTCACGAATACGAAATACCTGTACAAACACATGTACATTACATGTACATGTACACATAATAATCATTTAATTATTATTTATTTACATGTAAATTATATAGTTATAATAAAATAATTGTTTAAAGTACATATCAGATGCAACTTAAGAAACAAACGTGTGCGCCATCAAATGCACACTTGTTCCCACTTAGGCGTTCAACATTCAAATGCGAACGCGTTTCTGCATAAAAATTGAATTACGTAATTAACAACGTTGAAATTACTTCACGCATGTGTATTGAAGGAAGCACATTTCTTCAACATGTGGATTATTAGTGGTGGCCTGTTAGTTTGCCTGATTTTTTTCTGTTATGTGACTGCATCCGTTTTCTTTGTTTTACTGTCAGGCTGACAGTGTCTTTCAATTTTATCAGGGTAAATTTTTTTTGTTAACTATTTTATAATATATATATTATAATTATATATACACTGTACCTATTGAATTTGTTTTGGTTGTGAGATTATACCCTTTGTACTGTCCTTTCCTATTATATTCCTTCTTGTTAGATTTCTGCTTTTTATTCTGTGTTTTATTGTATAATTTTTGTATTTTAATAATAATATATATATCAGGGTTGGGGTCAAATACATTGCAATTGTATTTAATTGCAATTAAATACATTATTTTGAGTATTTGTATTTGCAATGGTATTTGCAAGTATGAAAGTCAATGTATTTGCATTTGTATTTAAGTATTTGTCACTTGTGAAAAATTGCAATTGTGATCATAAAAGCTATGCTTTCAAACTCATTTCAGTAATAAACTCGACTACTAGGTCCTCGACCATGTCCACTGTTTCATTGTAAGGGTGAGGGTCGTCACCAAATCCATGCATCATGTACCTCAACTCTCTTGTAAAAGATGAGGACTTTCTTTGATGATCTAATATGTGCTTCAAATGATACAACCCCAGAGGAATCTGGTAGTGTAGAAGCCATGGTTGAGGAGTATGTTCGAAGCCCATGTCTACCACAAGAAAGCGATCCTCTTGCATTTTGGAAGGCACCCGAGAATAATGCCAGGTTTTCACAGATGGCAAAGCTTGCATCGAACTACCTATGCATTCCTGCATCCTCAGCCCCAGTTGAGAGGCTCTTCAGCATCACGGGAAAGGTTTTCTGTCCAGACCGCTGCCGATTGAATGATGAACTATTTCAAGAACTAATGTTTATTAAATGTAATAATTAATTTTAAAAAGATTTGATCAGCAACTGACTGCAAGTAAACAGATTGTAAGCATGTACAGGCAAATTTCAAAGGGGAGTATTTGCAATGCAATTAATTACATTTATTAGATAAAGTAATTGTATTTGCAATAGTATTTGGTACAGAAGATGTATTTGCAATTGTATTTAATTACTTTGAAAGTATTTGGCCCCAACCCTGATATATATATAATTCATACTTGATCTATTTTGAGTTGTGATTTTGTATTTGTGTCTGTCGTCTCATAATGGGTAGAGTGAGTATGGATGTAAGACAACGAGTTGTACTTCTCTGGTAAAGTGGTATTAAAATTAAGGACATCCACCTCCGATTCGAGGAAGAAGGTATAAACATGTTTGAAACATCTTTATATCACCTTGTGCACAAGTATTCCAAAACTCAGAGGATCACTGATATTAAACGTTGTTCTAGACCAGCTATACTCAAAAAAAAAAAACATTACACATTTATTGACAGGATCCTGGTGAAAAACAATGAACTAACAGCATATGGATTACTTTGCCAACTACAATAAGCTTATCCTTCATTAAACCCGTCATTGTCAACAGTTCGTCAAGATCTTGGATAGATAGCAACAATCCCCCAGTACTGCCAACTTATTAGAGAAGTCAACAGAGTCAACAAATGTCATTTGGATTTCAAGTTTAAAAATAAAAATTAAATTTTAAACTGATAATACCGTGAAACAATTTAAATTAAAGATGAACTACATGTACATTGTATAACACGAAAGAACTAACAAGTGTATATAGAGAAAAAAGTATCCCTATGATTGCTTTTATGGTGTCCAGCATTCAGTAATCATGGCTGACTTTATCATGCCTGAAACACAACAGCCTATTATAATTATTTTGATTATCTACTCCTTTACCTTTTAAAGAATCTTGTAGAACTTTAGGAATATATTTCATGTAGAATAGTTAGCTAGTAGTTCCAGTTTCTAATTCTATGTATGCTTTCTTTCTCATTAATTGACCGAGCCCCGGGGAATGACACAACTTCCTTAACTACGTATACAACGCATACTCGCGAAGTGGACACAAGAAAATATATATATATATATATTAATTATTATTATATATAATTATATATAGTTTGAACCCATGGGAAAGCAATCATAAGGATGGCCCTACGGGCCATAAAAATGATATAATTTCTTAGATTTCTTTATCTCTTGCCTTTAATTGTTGGTTAGCACAATCTATGGCTTTTACACACTCACTCCAGCTTGCCTTTTCTGTTTCCATGCGAGTCAAGGGAAACATTTCATAAACAGCATCATAAATTCTATTATTTGAAAGTTGTTTCTTCTTCTTCTTCTTGCCTTGTATATTGATATCCTCCTCTCTTCTACTGTGAACTACGCCCTGTTTAAGTTGGCCACTAAATTACTTCTAGAACAACTAGCAGCATGATTTCTGACAATAAATGATGGAGAATAATTATTGTTTAACCTCAGTGGAGTAGACACAAAATTACGTTGAAGTGGACCATTTGATCTAATTGGCACTTGAAGTGGAGTAGTAGGGGGCCTGTTGAACTAATTGGCACCTGTTGTAGTGGAGGAGCAGTTAAACTAATTGGCACTTGAAGAGGAAGAATAGGAGTAGAAGGACCGTTTGAACTAGGATGAACAACTGGCATATGAGTATATAACAAAAAGGCTGGCAAAAGGGGAGGAGTATCATCAAAAAGTGGGGGGGCTGTCAGGAGGACATGTACTTCCAGTTGGCAGCAAAACAGGACTTTGAGGAGGGGGCTGTAAATTACAAGACTGTTCTTGTGGAAGAAACTCAGCAAATTAAACTACACATGTGCATACCTAACAGGTGCATTAAATGTGTATACCTACACGTGTTATTGTAATAACCCGTACACGCGTTTGTTAAACGCATGTGGAACTGCGCTCGCGTTTGATAAGTTATGACACGCGTGTGCACAGAGGCATAAATGCGATCATTACGCGTTTGTCTCTGAAGTTGCATCTGACATGTACTGTATATATTTAAATCACATGACTTACTCCATCATATATAGCTACAAATAATGATGTCAGATTCTCTGCTTGAGCTAAATGAGCATCAAATCTCTCATCCAGTGAAACTAGAACACACTCCCTTACTTCTTCATCTAAATGAACAAATATGAATAGATAGATAGATAGATAGATAGATAGATAGATAGATTGATAGATAAATAGATAGACAGGGTATGCAAGAAAAGATGAAAATGAATTATGACAACACTCTATAAGTAGAAAACAGTATTGCAAAGAGATGCTAAATTCTCAGACAGAAATACATGACACTGTCATTACTCCACCAAACAAGTGACTACTTAATAACTTCTGCATCAGGTGGTAAAACAATAATCCATTATTAAGAGAATGTTGGGCTCACACAAACACATCTCTATACACATGTGTAGTACAAACCAGTATCAGTGATTCCTACAGTTAATAGTTTCCTTAATACATCAGATACAACTTGAGCTGAAGCTTGACTGAACTGTACAAATGGTGTAGTGAATATTGTTGTAGGTAACAGAGCCGGTATCAGTAATGCTGTACATGTTTTGACAGCCTCTAGTCTGATGCTCTTATGTTCTGAAGCTAAATACATGTCAGCTACATTCTGTACTAGTTGTAATGGAAGATGAGCTGAGAAGGGAGAGATAGTAATAAAACATTTACACAATGATAAACTATATTAAAGTATCCTAATTAGACAGACAGATATTATGGTTTGTGGAGAGCTCAAACCATATCTGTCGCTCCCTTGATCCTTGTTGTAAAACTTACTGATAACTGGCATGTGCATTTATGAAAACTACATGTTGACATTTGTTGATTGTCGAGTTGATTGAGTGTGAAAATCAAAGTGAAAACAACAGTAGAAGTCAATGGTTTAGTATTTTGTTTTATTTTGCAGGAAGATACCAAGTTGGCTGCATGTAATACCTGGAAGCATACTAACTAACTGTTGCTGGTATACCTAACTTGAGTTTCTGAAGTTTATTTACCTTTGCAGATGATTAATACAAAATGATATTTAAATATTACTTCTACTGAAAAAACAAGGAAATGAAGCAATACTGGTATCACCATTGGTATTGCCAGATGTTTATTTGTAAATATCAGTTATCGGTACATCAGTAAAATGTTGGTGCATCTCTAGTACCACGAAATACTTGTAGTTTTTAGGTTGTCAATAAACCTTTCAAATGGGCAAGATTACTTCCATTTCACATACAGTTATACATGTACATGTAACTACATATTAGTGGATAAACAATAACACACCTCCAAAATTAAAGGATCCGAGTGTCTGCAATGCCAGTGTGATATTTCCAATGTCTGATTCAGGAAGAAGAGGAGGCGTGATCCCTAAATGAATAATATTAGATTCTCGACACAATGATAAACATATTCAAGCTAACAAAATTAGTGTACAAGCAAAATACTTATACATGTAGATATGTCATGTACAAATAATTAGATCTACCTGATGAAGTAGTTGTGGTTTGCTTGGGAGCTCCAGGATGTCTGAATTGTGTGTGTAATAGTATCATGTACAGCATTTTCAAGAGACCATCTGCGAGTGTCAAAAAGAATGTAATTAGAACACATATACACATTATTTGAGATTTCATGATTGTTATATAGATTTGGCAACTTGTTGCATTAAAAATGTTCTGAGAACACATATATACCCCATGCAATAATGCATAACTCATCATAATAGTAGGTTAATAATCATTAGTTTCAAACACTTGTTATGATTATTATTATGAAGGGTGTGACTGACGGAAAAATGTTGGACTTTTCTAAACTGATAATAAGAAAACTCAGGAATTGCAGATACCGTGAGTATGCCTATGACTATTTTCTAGCTGACTGGTGTGTTTAGAAGATGTTTAAGGTAGCGGGTCCACCAATTTCTCATTAAATATTCACATTTTTAAAAGTATTTTTCATTCTATTTGTGTCATGAAAAAGATGAATTAAATTTTCCTGTGGAATTACCAAGTATTACTCAAGGTAAGTATCAACTCTAAACTTTCTTTGGTAATGCAGTAACATCTGAGTCTGTGCGTAAGAGTTTCTGACGTCTTATCCACATAAACTTCAAGGTAATAATACAACAGTTTGGGAGATATCTAGTAACAACATGGAGCTCCAGACAACAGAGTGATTTAAGAATTCATCATTACAGTACCTGGATATGAAATTTCACTAACCTATTTGTCTCAAAAAGCTATACAAAACAGTAAATTTCATGAAAAGGCTCTGTAGTCCGGAGAAGAGCTGGAGACACACCCTTAAAATCCAAAACATTCACGTATTAGTGGGAACTGTGTTACAATAAGACGTCGAAAACTGCTACAACTATGAATTTTCAGTTGTTTAATAGAATAAAAACGGTTATTTCTACGATTTATTATGGTGGGTGATGCTTGACTGTGTGTAAATCCTTATTATAAAGATGAATATCATGAATAATAACTATTTCAACATTTCGGAATTATGAATAATAATTAGTGGACCCGCCATCTTAAAATATTCTAAAGTATCAATTCCGATCTTTGCATTACTGACTGACTGACGGACACAACCAATCACTTAACCCCTTGGGCAGCATACAGCGTGGGGTAATTATAATTATGTAATAAGCAACGTCAGAGAAAGAAAATTATTGATGAATAATATACATGCAGTAATGTTCATAAGTGATATATACTTAATCTGTACATTACTACTGTCATGATACATGGTATGACTACTGTTTTGTAATATTATTATACAGTATCCATTAATTGTCTTCAGTTATTTCCTGTCACAATAATGATCCAATATATAATATTCGTTGAACATGTGATTTAAAATAATCTAATCAACACATGATTATCTGATTTACAGTGTATATACAGTACATGTCAGTTGCAACTTAATCCACCCTCATGAGCTGTCCATGAGCATGTTTGTGCGCACTCTTGAACACTCTTGTTTGCACTTGTAAGTGCAGTCAATGTACAGTATAAGTTAATAAAAAGTTAACGTTTTATCTTTGTAGTACGACCATAGTACGAAACGAATCATACCAATCTATTAACATTGCATAAAAAAGGTTGTTTTTTTTTGTGTTTAAACATTTCATTAATATTTGATCATTGCTAAAATGTGAGCGTGGCTAACGAGCTAAACCGCCAAGATTTTATTGTTAGATTCTCTCAGAAGAATTCAGATCTAAACAAAGTTGATATTCCAAAAGGTTAAGGCTCTGTACAACTTCGGCTGCAGTCACAGTTCTTTATTCCATGTGGGAATAGCAAAATGATTCTTGACAAAGATGGGGGTGACCACTAAAGACAGTCGAGTTGTCTCCTGCCTTCGGAAAGGCTTGAAGCTTGCTTCTAAGTTAGCATAAGGACTGGTGAGTATGTACATGTAGACAACTTCTCCAGTTCAGTTTTACAAATGTGAAGCTTCAGTATTCTTGGTGAATACTTGACTGTCAATTTTCCTGTATTATAAACCGTTCTCATTTATTGTGAGAGTACACTTGAAGCCACGTCCACAGTTCATGCACAACCACGCGACAAGGCCTTGCAGGTGCATCATTTGTAGAACCTCCTGAAACTAAGTGTAAACTCTAAATTAGTGATTCAGTGACATGAAAGGTAAGAATCTCTTTTGTGTACTGCTGTATGCCTTTACAGGAGTGTTGTTTTAGTTACATGTAAGTTTAACTATCCCTTTACATTGTATTGTGACTTAGCTAAAACTAAATTACTGCAATAACTATAAGATAATCAAGTAATGAAAATTGTCCAACAATGAGCACTTTTGTTAGCTTAAACTAAGTAAGCCTAATAAGTTAATTATTACTATAACTGTAATTGTCAGAAACTAGGTGTACTATAATTGTAATTGATATACTAAAATAACACTACTTTTCCATTTTTTGTTGCATGATAAAATGATACTTTCTCTCTTAATCACTTCTAGATGCCTTGATACAGTCTTTATTTGAGAGAGCGAATTGTACTATTGTCCAAGGTATACAAGCCTTCTGAAATTATTGCATTAATGAAGAAAGAAGGGTTGAAAACATCTGAACGAGGAATCTACTATCTTTTTAAAAAGTATAGACAAACTGGCTCTTTTTATGTTGCTCATAGATCTGGCTGTCCACCTGTCTTGAATCTCGAAGCACGCAAGTTAATGGATTGGTTGTTGATGGAAAATGATGAACTAACCACTTCTGAACTTCAAGATGAGCTGTTGAACCATGGGTACCCAGCAAGCAAGTCGACTGTAGCACTTACACGCCATTTTATGGGATGGACATCAAAAGCAACTCATTACTGCCAATTGATTTGCACTGCCAACAAAATCAAGAGGGTGGAATTTTGCAAAGATTTGCTGAACAGTGGTGCAACATTTGACAATGTCTCGTTCATGGATGAATCAATGGTTTTGATGACACCCAATGTCCGAAGATCTTACCACAAAAAAGGTCAACCCAGAAGGTACAAACCAAAGCCCAAGTATCCCATTCGTGTGCTAATTTGGGGAGGCTATCAAAAAAAGGAGCCACAAAAAAACATTATTTTCACTGGGATCATGGATGCTGAAAAGTATGTTGAGGTATTGGAGAGAGGTTTGTTACCTTTCATGACAAAGCATTTTCCAGATGGGAACATGAAATTCCAACAGGACAATGATCCCAAGCACACCACTGTGTGGCCTGTGCATTTTTGAAGCTAATCAAGTTAATTGGCGGCGCACATCACCTGAGTCACCTGACTTGAATGCACAGGAACGTGTATGGAGTCACCTCATGCAGTTTCTATCATCAGTTGTCAAGCCATACAACAAAAATGAGCTAATAGATGGCAGAAAACGATTCTGGAATGAGAAACTAACTTGACAGCAATGCCAGCGGTATATTAACCACATCCACAAAGTCATCCCAAAAGTAATTGAAAAGAATGGGGAAGCTGTGGTTGATGATGATATTTGAAGTATATAGTATATAGTACTCGAGGCGGTGTCTTTCATCTTATGGCTTCCCGTGGTTTAAGTAATAGTTAGATCACACTTTACCGTGATTATGTGTTTTAATGTAGCACGAGGGCGGATCAATAAAGGTTGAGTTTACATAATGCACGAGCCGAAGCACACAATGCGCTGTCAAGTGTGTTCTAAGTGATCTATTGACGATCTGGTAAACTACCACTGTTGTTGGAGCTGCTTCGTTAGTAGAGGTGAGCAAAGTGTGCAATAAGTGATTTCATGTTCAATCATGTGACACAATATCTGCACTCTGATTGGCCACAGGTCACATGATCAGCAATAAAGTTAGTTAAAGACCACAATGTCTTACTAAAAGAGTTTTAGTTTTTGTTATAATTAGGGACACAGATATTATGCTGGCATTGTTTTGAGCATAATAGGTTTATCAAGCAGGAAGCATTATGCCTTATGCCAGCACAATAATTATGACGTGGAATGTAAACTTTGTGGTCTTCACATGTGAGAATGTGTATTATTAGTTATGTTGATTAATAATAAGTAAATGTAATATTATTAGAAGAATTTTGAGTATAAGTACCCAAGTAGAAGTATAAAGGGAATACAAATGGTAATTTAAAAGCATTAAAAACACTATTTCCAGGTGATATCCACTGTCATAATCAATAGTTTTTTGGTGAAATTAATAATGATACCATTGTATATCACGAAAATCAATAATATTATACAACACAATATTTAGGATGCTTGGAAATACATGTATATATATATACATCAATTTGCAGTAGGGCATCAAAATCCAGTAACTGTACCAAAGTTATAATCATATAGCAACACAAAAACAAGTTCAGTTTTCCAAGAAGAAACAAAACTCAACATACTGATATTGAAAACGTTTGTCGTGGTCAACTGAATGAATGAACATGAACCTCTTTCCTCTTCCTCCGAAGCATCTTGTCAATTGCTTTGATACACTACTTTCGCCAGTCCTGGTCCTCATTCTCCCCTTGCTTCATTGGAAAATGATCATAGACCAAGGATCTCACAGCATTGAGACGTCCAGGATCCAGCATTGAGACGGCTCTTCCCTCGTGCCCTGGAGCAATTGGATTCACTCTTCTCGGCATCAGTGAATACTTTGTCTACCAGAATGGCAGCGAAGTTCTTCCCGGAATTAGCTTCACTCTTTAAGACTCTCTCAAAGTTTGGACTCAAACTACTATCTCCAAACTATCATCTCTAAGAGTTCACATCTTTTTCAGTATGGGTGGTAAGGACAGGCATCGCTGAGTCTCCGTGCTCCAGATACTGTCTGGGAGGTGATTTTTTAAGTATGGTAACCTAGCATGCCATACGAATAGCTTCCAGGAGGATAAAATACTGGTGGTCCATTTGGCACCGTAGTGGAAGTTTGTGCAGACTGGGGGACTTGAAAATTCTGGGGGGTCAGCTTCAATGTCAGGTAAGGAGTGGGAGCGACCTCCCATAGTACTTGGGAGATGTGGTTTTGGTGAGGAAAACAAGTGAGAGAATGGTCTCATTTGAAGTGATTTCAATGAGGGAGAGAAAGGAGGCTTGTCAGTCATTGTGTGACTAGAGAGGCTGTCTACTTTTTCTTCCAGGCTATCTACTTTTTCTTCAAAGATGTCCATTTTTTATCCAGATTTTATAGAATATGATGACTCATTATCATCATCATCATCTTCGCCAGAAGACACTTGAATTGGTGGAGAGGCTTCAATAAATATTCACCCTGAGTAAATAGAACAAACAACAAAAAAAATAAACACTTGATGTAGTGTTGTTTTAGTATGACAATAATATAATATAATTACCACTTTAGTTTATAGTATCACCAAATTTTCACAATTTTGCTAATAGTTAATCATCTATAACAATATTAAGATTACTAGTTAACTAACTAAAGTGCTGGTTACTGGGCAATTTGTAGTTAGGCTTCTAATTTATTATCAACATACAGTTTAGTTAACTAAAATGGGAAGTTAACTTAGGACAACACTAACTCAATGACAAGGCCGATTGATGAACACTAAACACAAAATAATAGTTCTAATATCACTATTCTTGTAAATACTACCATACTTGTTTGAACATATATATATATTACTTACTTCTTCTTGCTCTTTCTTTTGCTTGGTTTCTTTCCTTTCCTCTGATTCTCTAGTTTGTTTTCTTTGCTCACGCTAGAGCATTGACTTTTAGTACTTTTACGAGCGCTAGAAAAAGAGGTACTTGGCTTATTATGTTCTTCTTGAGCTTATAGACGAGAACTAGGGATAGACAGACGGGTGGTCTGATTGTCTGTATTCTCGTTATCTTCGTACATTTTGACTGCTTCGTGAGTAGTTCCAAGGTAGATTCCTTCATATACTTTTCCTTTCTTACTTTGCTTAATAGTGACTGTTCCCCCTACTTCTAGAGGCTCAGCAGTATTGATGTACTTTTTCTCCACTTGGTTCCTCTGCCCTTGGTAAAGCGGACTAAGCCACTGGATCACTCGAAAGTGTTTGTCAACCATCAATTCCAAATCTGAAGCTACATGCGGTAACGTGCACGATCACGCATGCGCATTCACTTCACTCAGGGGTGAAAACATGGCGAATGTTTGACTTTCAGTTTGTGCCAAATCTCTTATTAGACAGTATAGAGTCTTTCAAATTCGTTCTTTCTCCCAAACGATTGTTCAGATAGTGTTTCATATTTTATTATATTTTGTTCTGGAGCGTAACTTGCTTGCTATTCTACGAAAATGGAGAACCTACATTCATACGGAGTAAGTACGAACATACCCAAGTCCAAGTTTGTTGATATTCTATCTTGTTATTCATCTCCCGAATTAAAATCATTAAGAGTAGACTTATTCACTGAATTACCTACTCTGAATTTAATGCCCGAAGAGTTTAAAGGTATCCCCTTAGTAACTCATTGTGATTCGTCAATTAGACCTAATTCAAAGATACTTAGTGAAGATTGCTGGGCTTTAGCTGACTGCATATTGAATAACACTTATATACATAGAACACTATTAAAAAATGAATGGAAAATGTAATGTATCGTTTGTGGCTAGTCAACCTCGCTCAATTCCAAGCCAGTCTAATGTCGACTCCATCGAAACTACCTGTATACAACAAATTGAATCCTTCCAAAGTCCACAGATTCAGATTAATAATGCTCTATCTATACCTACCTCCCCATGTCAACTAGAACTGTCTGTCTCAGAATCATGTACTGAGAATCACCCATCTACTCTTGACACCACCACTACTACTACTACCAGGCTACCAGGCTACCATCACATAATCACATATCAAGCTGACTTATTGCCCGTGAATTGTCTTCTCGAGAACTGATATAATGCAAGTGAAATCGAATACACAAATGTATCTTTACTTAAAAAATGAAACTCCTATTCCTCCATCTGATTTACACGTAAGTCATGAAATTTCATCTGTGAAAGAAGAACTTAGAATACTTCATCAAAAAATAGAGCAGCTTTCTCCAAATTATCAATTCAGTATTAGTGATATACCTACTGCTCAAAATCCCCAAAGGAATGAAACTTCCCTCATGATAACTGCGTGGAACTGTCGTGGTCTTTCTACTGCTATCCCCTATATTACACATCTAATTGAAACAGGTTCAGATATTATAGCTCTGTCCGAGCATTGGTTATGGCCATACAATATTAACAACTTATCTAGTATCTACTATACATCCCAGCTATGAAGGTTTTGGTTCGTGTGACAAAAGATTAGATGAACATTTTACCTTATCCCGTCGTTGTGGTGGTATTGGCCTTCTATGGAAAAAATCTCTTAATGTTACACCTTCAACACAGGTTGTTTCTGACCGTTTCTGTGCTATTCAAATCCATATGAATAACTCAAAATCTCTGATAGTGATTGCGGTATATTTACTTTGTTCAAATTACTCCAATGATGAATATCTGAGCTATTTTCAAGATCTACAGAGTGTTGTTAGTGCCTATGAATCTTATGGCCCTGTGATAATTACTGGTGATTTAAATGTAAATCTTGCTGATGTAAATCATCATTGTGATCAAAAACAACTTGTAATGGATTTTATTGATGCCCATTCACTTTATATAGTCTCCCAAAGCTCTGTGTGTGGTGGTCCAAATCACACTTTTTTCTCCACCTCGCGTTGTTCTATGTTGGATTACATCATTGGTAATTCGTTTATAGCAAGTGAAATTCTGAGCTGCCGTATTTACCCATTACATCCCTTAAATCTTTAGGATCATTTGCCCATCTCAATTTCATTAAATGTTACTTGTGAATCGACTAATTCTACTGAAAACTATTAGAATAGGATAAAATGGACTTGAGCTGCTGAATCGGATTCTATAACCCTGTATTCAGAGGCTGTGTCACTTGTCACCAGACCTTTGATTGGCATAGTTGGTGAATCTATCAGTGAGTTAAATAATGAGTTTGTGTATGTTAGTAATGTCATGAAATTTGCTGCCCTAAACTACCTTCCTCTTGTTAAAAATAAAAAGAAAACGAAACCAAGATTTGTTAGCCCTGAGTTGAGAGATTTGTGTGATGCTACTAAAAGTGCATGGAAGCGTTGGAATGCAGGTGGTTACCAATATCAGACCCTCTATATGAGGATAACAAAAATGCAAACAAAAGAGTACGTAGTTGCGTTTCGAACTGTCATGCTATTTTTGAACGTCAGTATATTCAGCGAAGAGATAGGATGTTTAGAAATGGTGATAGATCTCGTTTTAAATTATCTAGTAAACAGAAATCAACCTGTAAAAAGCTTTTCGTAGGAAAGGAGACAATTACTGACCAGACTGAAATTGTTCAAGAGTTTCGAAATTACTTGCATCTTCTTGTATTGATCCTCAGTTGAGTTCTTCTGAAATTGAATCAGATCACAGTTTATCTTACCACAATGATGATGAAATTCTTACAAATGAAATTAGTGTTAAGGAAGTCACTGCAGCGATAAGAAAGTTAAAAATGGATAAATCAGCTGGTCCGGATGGTTTGTCATTAGAGTACTTTCGGTATGGTGGTCCTATCCTAACTTTATGGATTACTAATTTTCTAAATAGAATTATCGTACTCGAGGAAATTCCTTCCTGCATGAAAAAAGGGATCATCACTCCCATATATAAAAAACAAGGAAACAGGGTTTTTGATAAGGTCATATGGCACGCCATTGGCCCAGAAATCTCTTCCAGTGGCGCATTTTATCTTTTGTAAGCGCCATAGTGGCGCACACGTAAAACGTGATTGCGCCATGTCATTTATTCATTATCAATAATAATTATTATTTATTCATTATCAATAATAATTACCAAGCACGTGTATGAAAAAATGGCCGAACAGTCCGAGCCTCTTAAGAAGAAACAAAGATTGTTGACATCCTACTCCTGAGTATACACCAGTTCGTCATCGTCCCATGGCGAGTTGTCTCAAAGTGAAGCATCTTCCAATCTTGAACAACAGGTTGTGACTGGGCCTCAGAGAAAATTTCTATTGAGTTGGAAGTCCATCTTTCCATGGGCTGAAACGGAAGGTGAGGGAGAGGGAGAGGTTGTATTTTGCCGAGATCGTAGAAAAGCAGGGTTAAGAGATGAATTTGCTCTTGGTAAAATTCGGCCTCCAAAGGGATGGAAGAAAGAGTATTTGAGAAGACATGCTTTGTCTGATAACCATTCTAAACATGCTGTTGTTACAGCAAAGACTGACAGTAGTGTGTTTAAGGCACCCAGAACAGTGTCTGCTTCTGAAAAAGAAGTCTTAGGGCTATTAATTGATACTCACTTCTTGGCTAGTAATGGGCTTTCAATGAATAAATCATCTCCTCTTCATTCACTAGTTGACTACCAGCTAAGATTGTATAGTGATGATGTGGATGATGATGATGCCATTCTTGTTAGTCAGCCTCATTTTCCTCAATTCATGTCTAAATCTCACCGTAGTAGCTATAGCATATGGGAGTTTATTCATTCTTTAAATGCTGTTATTGAAGATGAAGATATGCGTTTGCTAAAAAGTGCTTGCTTTTTTTCTCTGCTATTAGATGAGTCTAATGATATTAGTACAACTAAGTTTCTAATGATCTACATACAGTATGTAATGGAACTTTAGATCAGAAGTATATCACAAACATACCTCTTATAGAATGTGACGCCATTGGTATTTCCTCAGCTGTTGTTAATTTCTTTGAAACTAAAAATGTACCTCTTTCTAAGGTGGTAATGTTAACAACTGATGGTGCTGCTGTAATGCTAGGACGTAACAATGGAGTTCATATACACCTCAAGAAATATGCACCTCACTTGATTGAATATCACTGCATCGCTCATCGAGAGGCATTAGCAGTTAGTCAAGCTTACAAGTCTATCAACTTCTTTGTTCGCTTAGAAAGCATCCTACGAGCACTTTATGGCTACTTCTCTCATTCTAGTGTTCGAATGGAAAAACTTAAAGCAGTTTTTCATGTCCTTGACAAAAAGTTTGTGAGATTACAAAAGCTATATGATATCCGATGGTTGAGTAGGCTTCAAGCCGTTAAAGCAGTGGTTACTACTTACAAAACACTGATTGTGTACTTTGAAAATGAGTCAAACAGTGATGTCACTGCAGATGGTTTAGCTAAGCAATTGAAATCATACAGGTTTGCCCTCACCATACATTTTTTGTATGATATTCTCAGCACTCTTGGTCATCTCAGCACATTATTTCAAACGATGGGCTATCATGCTAGCAAAGCACATGGAAAAGTGGATGAGGTAATCAGAGCATTAAGTGGTAGATACCTACAAGGTGACATTAGATGGGGACCACATGCAGCACAATGTATTACAAAGATTCAAGGTAATCAGTTACCAGTAGACACAGGACGTATGACAGCAACGGAGGTGATGGAAATTGTGAAAGGAGATGTTATAAACTTAGTGAATCGAATCATTGACAACTTGAAAGCGAGATTTCCTAAAACAGAGTTAATAGAATCAACCAAAATATTCTATCCAAAGAATATTCCCACTTCTGACAAGGATTGTGCTACATATGGTGAACGTGAACTTGGTATTCTCACTGCACATTACTCTGAATTCATTGATTATAGTTCGTGCTTAGTTGAATGGGATACTTTGAAGGAATGTATGCTTTCAAGTTACAAAGAATGCAATCTTGTTGAATTTGGACTGAAATTGACCACTGATGAGGCATTATATATACACTATCCCTCCTTATCAAAATTAGCTGAGATTGTTTTATTGTATCCTGCTTGCACAGCAGAAGTTGAACGTGGCTTCTCTTTTCAGAATGCTATCAAGACCAAATTTCGAAACAGGCTTGGTCCAGTGCATCTACATCAACTTCTTCGCTTAAGATTGAATTCTCCTACTGTGGATAAGTTCCCATTTCATTTGGCATATACACACTGGCTAGAATCTAAACGTCGTCGAAATGTCATACAAAAACCTGCTAAGGAGAAGATCGATATAGATGATTCTGATTCGAGTGATGATGAATAACAAACACCAGTAATTAATATTCTAATAATACTGTCTTACCATTTTTTGTTAATATTCTAATAATACTGTCTCATCATTTTTTGTTAATATTCCAATAATACTGTCTTACCATTTTTTAAATATTCTAATAGTACTGTCTTACCAATTTTTAAATTAATAATTCTGTTGAAGTAAAATTATCTTAAATTTCAAAGCTGCCGCAGCTCCATTGTTATTTGGCGCAATGGGTTCAAAAATTGGGCCAACTTGGTCCATTCTAAAAATCTTGCAAGGAAAAGATCCTTTACTGGTTAATAGTTATAGAGGAATTACTGTGTCATCTGTTTTCTCTAAACTACTCGAAGTTATTCTAAATCGTTTGTCTGATACTTTGGAAGATCTCCAGCTACCTGATGTCCTACAAACTGCCTATCAGAAAGGACTGTCTTGTTCTGATGCTGTTTTTGTTACTCAAGAGGCTTTGCTCATTCATTTATGTAAAAATGGTCACCTGTACTTATGTCTCTTTGATTTGGAAAAGGCGTTCAATTCCATCGAGTTATCAGTCCTTTTAAGAAACCTATTTAATATTGGTATAAATGGTAAATGTTGGCGTATTATTGAAAGCTGGTACACTGCAGCATACAGTAGGATTCTTGTGTAATATCCAACCCTTACCTTATTTCTAGAGGTGTTAAACAAGGATCTGTCCTGTCCCCAATATTATTCTTAGTCGTTATTGACCCACTGCTTAAAACCTTGAGAGATCATAATGCTGGATTATCTGTATATATGGTATGTATATTGGTGGTGCTGCCCATGCTGATGATCTTCGCACTGCTACAGCCACTAAGTATTCTATTGCTCAACAGATCGACATTATTGAAGAATTTACTTCAGCCAATTATGTAAGCTCAATTCATCCAAAACTGAAATAATTAAAATTTCTCGTAATCTCCCAGATCCAGAACCTACTCAAATATCGAATTGGGATGTGACAACCGCAGCAAGTGCTAAATGTTTAGGTGTCTGGTGGCAGTTTAATCTATCTGCTTTGAGATCCGTTCAAGAAAATATCAGTAAAGCTAGAAGAGCTTTTTTTGCACTCGCTGAAATGGGTGCATTTCAGGGTACAGTTGTAGTTTAAACCCGTTATCTGCCATTAGTATTTATGAATCTTGTGTTATTTCCAATCTGTTATATGGCTGTGAAACATGGCTATTGGATTCATCTTGTATTCTTTTACTTGACCAATTTCAGTACGAAATCGGCCGTCGTATACTAAAATTACCAAAGCATTTTTCTGGTCATGTTGTCAGAATTTGTTTATGTTGGCCTTCTATGTCATCTCGAATATTAGCTTGAAAATTTAGTTTTCTTGCCAAATGATTGCAATATGAGAAGAGTACATTAAATTCACAAATGTTCACCCCGGTAGCTATCATTCATGCCTATGATGTTTCGATTATCCAACAGTGCAGGATGCTGGAATCCAACATTGGTACTAGAGTTCTAAAGTTATGTTTGGAATGTCCAGAGGATGCCATTTCAATTGTTCACTGAGAAATCTAACATATTTGATAGAGATATTGTTAACCTTATTGGCTCTTCACTTAACCACCCATCCGCTCACTTAGTCACTTCAGTTGCACAAAGTGTTTCCTGGTGTCGTTTATGGGATCTGGCTTTGGATAGAGGAGTGTGAGGTACCAATCAACTGTAACGGATTGTATACCACTTAAGTCGTCCAATCTTCTCGAATTTCTCGTCCTTTATGTAGTACTACCTTGACTCCTACAACAACATGGCCAGTGTTCTGCCCACAGTGGTCGGCACTGGTCGGGAATAACCACCACTCAGATGAATTAACCACCTCTTAGATAAATTAACCACCTCTTAAATAACTTAACTACCTCTCAGATAATACATATATAGGCTACTGAGACAGAATTAGGTACATTGTGTATATACTGGATAAACAGCACTAAATGCAATGTAGAATCCAACCACCATTCTAAATATCCTGGGCAGAACACTGCATGGCTATCACATCTCTGCAATTCTCACTCAATTACACATGGGCTCATCCATCTGCCTGTTGAGGAAGTAATTCATGCTCTTAAAAGTGAAAATGTGGACACTATCTTTAACGTTTATTTTCCTACATAATATTTAATTATTATCATTTATTATTATTACCGTAATTACTATTACTATTACTATTCTGTTTGTTTAATTTATGTGCTATACTCTGTGAGTCTTGCATTAATAACTTTGAACTTTAACTCGCACATGCTTTTGGGTTCTTGCATGGCACTCCCACTCGCACTTACACCTACTTGCGATTTTCCCCCAGTGACTTATGTACTATACAATCATTTCAAAGAATATTTAATTACCGTTTAAACTGAATTTTGCCTAAGAATTTGCATACTATAGAACGTAGAACGTGCATAGTACAAAAACGAAAAATTAACTTTTTTTTGGACGTATACTGTATGTACATTGTATATTCAAGTACATGTGATTCAACTGACCTTGTATATCTTTCAACAAAGCCGGAATCTCTTTTGCCAATACTTTTAATGCATTAGTTAATTCTTGACTCAATCCCAGACTGAACATCTGATCCAGAATGGGTCTGACATCATTTTCTATATTGGGACCCACAGCTCTGGCCAACATACTAATACACAGGAACACAGCTGGCTCTGGAACAGGAACACTGCGACTGCTACGTCTATAAAAGATAAAAGTGAATAAAGTTTATATTTAATTCAAACAAGTCTAGCGATTTGAATGGAAAAACATTGATCACATGACAGACACATGACCCACATGCAGTTCATCTTTATTTTGAGCTGAAAAATCAAAATCTTCTAAAAGGACTATGAGAGTAATACATGAACATGTAGAGACCTTCTAATGTTTCACATTGGTTCTGTACATTACTCGGGGTTCTCATTAGACTTCTATACCAGGATGCTACAACCTTCTATACATGTACATGTACATTACTAGCACAATTCTTAGCTCACTGATAATTATCAGGCCACTTCAATGAAAGTGTTAGCTTCATGTCCACAAGTGAGAAAAAAATGATGTGGGCAGGCGAATTACATGTATTTTATTATAGAGAAATATTATATTATGAAATAAAGCAAGGGTACAATTTTCAGGAAAAAGAAAGTAAAAGGGTACACAAAATTAAGAACCTTACATTCTATCAACATGTAATTTGCATACTACTATAATTTATGGAAGCAAGGTGTACATTATATGAATGGGGGGTTGGGGACCAGAAAACAATAATTGCATTGCAATGTCACTCATTTCTTTTAATACAATGAATCATTACTTGAGCAACAGCATAATTAATGAAATGGTAATAATCAGACTACTGTGTAGTTCAAGTGAAGTATTCTTACAAATGCATATAACAATTAGGTGTGGTTATATAATAATTAATTATTGCACCCTGTCATCAGAGAGTACGGTAGTACTCTCTATGTAGGGATGGCACGGAAAAAAAAATGGCCGCCCATACATTTCAATTGCAAGTGGTGAGCTGAAATCTCTGGTAATATATACAGATAAGTTTTAATACACACATACCTGTTCATATCTAGTGTTTTATGACTACCAACACCATCTAGATGGCTAAAGATTGTTGTTAAGGTAGAGAACCGGCGAGTGGCAAAACTGGCAAAATGTTCATCATAATATTATTTTCCAGACAAATCATTTTTCTGTTTGTTGAAATATCACAATGATTTTAGCACCATTCCAGTCGCATTCATAGTAAAATTCTGGTCTTAAAGTATTGAGATGAAATCTGCAGATACTATGAAATAAGACAGTCTCAACGACTACAAAGATTTGATCTCAAATTGGACGCCATTTTTCTAAATGGAATTTAATTACGCATGCGCAATTTGTATACTCGGAACATGGAAGCTGAAAAGATGGAAGTGCTTGGAATTATAATAACATTTGTGAGCAAATACATTCTTATAGTAATGAATATTTAATATTAAAGCCATTGTATAATAATATTTTATAAGCATTGGAATACTGAATGGTTGACACAGTGACTGACACTACTTTTGTAGTGCTGTAAGTGACATAGTAGGCATCATCTGTAAGTGAAACTGTGAAAGAGAATGATAATCAATTCATAAATAATTGATATATACAAAAGACTGACCTTCATTGATAAACAAAGTTTAATGCATTTATGACTGAATGATTTCATATGATATATAACTTACACCAGTATTTCTTCAATGTACAAAAAATATTCACACCATCCAGGAAAAAAAAGCAATGGAAACAAGAATAATAAAAACATTTCCAATGAAAATGAAAGATGTAGGGATGTCAAAACCCAAAAAGCATGCGAACAAGGTTAGGTGGGATCCAAAATTAAACAAACCACTTCCATATAACCCTACATAAGTACAGCTCTTTGTATTTTGCTTTATAGCGGTATAAGTACTTATGTAGGGTTATATGGAAGTGGTGTGTTTAATTTTGGGTCCCACCTAACCTTGTTCGCATGCTTTTTGGGTTTCGACATCCCTACATCTTCTTTCATTTTCATTGGAAATGTTTTTATTATTCTTGTTACTATAGTACTGTCACTCACTTTGCAGCTATATCTTTGTTTTGAGGTAAGTTAGCCTTTACCATTTGTATTACTGGATGCAGATCCATTCTGTCTTTAAGCACCAACACCATTTGACCAACACCTTTGAATGCAACTGGTCTCTCTCTCTCTCTACGTAGACAACCCATGAGATACTCAACACAGCCACTCATGTAACTACATAAAAATTGAGTACTACAATATAACACACTCACACTACTTTGTATATAAATGGTAGACAAGTGATTAATCTATTGCCAGATTACATCTAATCAAAGGGGAGAATGACCTACATGTAGCTACACTTCATCATGTGGTACATGTTAAGTTAAAACAGAACCTTTACAGAAGCACATAATGACGTTGAACAGAAAGCGGAAGAGTAGGAGCAGCAGAGAAGCACGCATTTATTCAAACTATCTGTCTGACCGTCTGTTACTATTTTCAGAACTCACATGTATCCATGCCTTTATTAAATATGGCTTCTAGAAAATGAACAGCTTTAATACTACATTCCTGTAAAACAGAGAAAAGAATTGGGTGATAATTTTGCTTGTGAAGAAGTTGCTAGTGAAGACATTGACAAAGTAGATCTAGTAGGAAGCCTTTACCGCAATCACTTCAGTGACAGAAGGCAATGATGTCAAACACTCTTGAAGAGGACTAAACAGTTGCTTCTCGGCTTCTCTCACTTTCCTTATAGTAGGTGATTCCATTTCTGCCTCCAGACGTGTTTGCTTACTAGCTAACCTTGGAGATCTTCAAGGTGTAGACGCCATATTTAACAAAGGCATGGTACACGTGGATTTTAAAAATAATCAAAGACAGTCAGACAGATAGTTTGACCAATTTAATAAAATGCGTGGTTGTCTCTTTCGTTTTTTCATTATGGGCTCCTGGTTAAAAACTACAAGTACAAACTAATTATGTTATACACATGATTGTACTATCATCATTACTATGGCTCTTGTTGAAGTAACATCATAAAGTACATGTTTATCTAATAACACACACTGACATATTTAACATTAAACAACACCACCATTATATTAAACTAAAGGTCATTCATATTGCAATAACCTTAGAAAGATGTTTATAACTTTAGTCTTTTTTCCTGGAAAATGTTGATATACATGCATTATCCTTCCCATTCTTTTTGTGTATGTCTAATTTCAGTCAATTGCTTAATAATGTAAAAATCTTACAACATTAAACTATACACTATAGTACATATAAAGTCATCACATCCTATATGTTTCAATTTTGAGGTTATTGTGAATTAGTTTACATGAAAGTATTTAGAAGGAATAAATGCCACTTCCTTACTTGAGAGCAAACAGCTCAGAGTTAAGTGCAGCAATGCGAGGTAAAAGAAGAAGAATAGTTTGTTGTATGACAGCACTACGACTGTTCTTGTTCCTCATGACTAAACGACACACCTATAATAATTAGAATATGTATGTAGAAAATTATATATGACAAGATTCAGTAATCAGTTCATATAATGTGGCTCAAGCTATGCATATAATATATATAATTATACACATATACATGTACATACTACATACATGTTGTTAGAAAACAAACAGTATAATTTTAATACCCAACAGACCATTCATTTTCCTACTGGTTCAAACTACATTGTATATTCACATGTATATACATACTGTATGCATTGTATACTGTGCTCGAAACAGTATGTGAAAGCGTCAGGCAGACAAAACCATATTTGACCTTCAGGTTGTGAATTTTGTCTGAAAAATAGCAAGTCACACTAACCTGCATGTATACGTTTGCATGTATAACTATTACCACACTAATTGATGTTTATCGTATCTATTGTAGTGATTATGATACTGATTACTGTACACTGATACAAATGTAATGCATTTGATACAATACTGTGTTTGCTATGTACACTTAATTTACAAAATCATTGAGCTTGAATTTACTCTACTAGTTTAACACGTAAAGGCATCTGCAAATTCATAATGAAATCTTTATTGATGCTCCTGTTGGTGCTCTTTCTAACTGTGTCTCTACATGTATGACTCAGTCATTAACACTCGAACTGTTAAACAAATGTGTTACAAACACTAACTGTCTGCACTGATCATATAGTGCATAGCAGATGATGATAAAATGGCTGAAAGAGTCAGAAAGACCCACAGAGAGTTGTCATAAGAAAGAAATGCTTTTGTGATTTCATGTCCCACATGGTGCTGACCTTTATATCAGTATACTTAACCCTTAGAAGACTGATGTCACATATATGTGACATTTCACCTCTATGTGGTTCAAAGTGTGTTCCTAGCTTTACGAAGCTCTCCAAATGTTGTAATTGGTGTCGGGCACAAGCCCATGAAAATAGCTAAAAAAGTTGATGGTTTTTCGGCCACCCTTTGGCCTAAATAACGTCTACGGGGGGAATTTTAAAGGGGGTATCCCCCTGTTAGGAATTATCCATGATGTATTTTCCAATTAATGCCCACCATTCATTTGTATAATAGGACATGAATAAAATGACAAGATGGATCACAACTGAGGTGATATGATTTCTCCGATTACTGCTGATCTATTAACGACCAATTGCAAGTGGCTATCATTCAACATGGGACTATTTGATCAGTTTCTGCAATGTTAAGTGTATTACTTGGGTGTCTGTTATACAGGTACAAGTATATTTTCAATGTCGATATAAATTATATGAAGTTCTTAATTAATACCCACCATAAAAAATACCAAGTGCAGGTCTATTTAACTATGTTACAACTAATGCATTCATTAATTTCTCAACTTTTAGGATATACATGTATTACGTGGAAAAATGACAAGAAGATTTTGCAGCAATATTTTACAGAACAGCCGGTTCTAGTTTTCAGATGCATTCTCAATATCCCACATTTTTTATATTAGTACTTTATGACAAGACATTTTCACTGAATTTCAATCACTCGTATTTTATATACAATTGTTACTATTGGCTACCAATATTATGAGTTATAAAACATTTATGCTACAACTAACATACATACAAAAAAAAAAGAATGGAAACAAGAATAATAAAAAACATTTCCAATAAAAATGATAGGATATGTAGGGATGTCAAAACCCAAAAAGTATGTGAACAAGGTCGGGATGGGTAACAGCAGGAACAAAATTATTAAACAAACCAATTCCATATAACCCTACATAAGTGCATAGCTACTTTTTTTTTTGTTCTTTAGTGACATGTACTTACGTATTTTTATTGGAAAAGTTTTTTATTATTCTTTATCAAATACAAATACTTATAATGATGAAAATTCAAGTATATATAAATACACACACTACAGTTCAATCTTCTCACCTCATCAAATTGTTTATTCATGAACTGTTGACATATTTTAGAAGGTTGGAACTTGTGTTCAGCTCTCTTCCCTCCAGAATATCCTAAAGCAAATCTAGGAAATCTCCTCACTAGTGCAGCAGTAGTAGTTGTGTGACCAGGTATACCTTAAAATATGATATACATGTATTAATGATTGCATTCACAGTGCAGAACCCTCGCCACAAGTATGATTTGGGAAACAAGAATGATTACCAACAAGAAAATAATTGCAGATTAGATTTGTTTGTAATATTAATTAATAATATTATTATACTCAGATTATATTATATGTGTGTGTGTGTGCTTTACAACTTATATCCCAAGTCCTACCAAGAGTATATAATTCCTGATATAAGAAACGCAGTGTTAAAATGAGGAAGAAATTAGAAAACAGTTTTGTGGCTTCGATCATGTGCAGAAATGAAATGGGTGGAGCTAGAAATTGACAATCATGCAGAAAGTTTAGTCAAAGTTATAGCACCCACTACTTAATTTTACCTAATTCCAAGCTATGATTTGACAGTGATAACCTTCAAACAAGATGAGTTGTGTTTCAAACTTTCAATGTACCCTTTTGCTACCAGAAGTCTCAAGAAAGTGGTGAAACAGCAATCGCGAGTTGTAAAAATTGTCATAACCTTATAATCAAAAGGTTTTAGAAAAAGCCTATCTTTTATTCCGATCCTTGTATAATTCCATGTCTTTCGGTAGCTCGATCAAAGTCCCAAACTTGTTAGTTATTCAGAAAATTTGGGAACTGAAAACCTGATTACAGTAAAATCCCCCCGTCCCCCCCACTCCACCTATGCGAGCGAGGGTTAATTATTAATTACATGTGTATTTCAAGCATTAGATGGTAAACTGAACAATGCATATACAGTGTATGTGATATTATTAGTTTATTTAAGTGTGCACTATGACTGATCTTAATGTCATTATAATTGCATACAAGAGCCCCTACATGGATTAAATGCATGTACAAGTGCATGCACGTATACTTACATAATGATACAAACCATGTATATACATTACATGTACAAGTACGTGTATGTATAGAGTGATATAAAACTGGTTATTTAAATTTTGTTTTTAAGGTAGTATCCTGTTATTCCTGAGGTGGGTTGAGGGGGGGTGGAGCATTTAATTTGTTAATTATTTAGGAAATTATAGTCTATTCACGCTGATTAGGCACAGGAAGTAGTACACGGCAGAATCTGTTTATGTTTACATGACGTTTTTACATACTTGTGGGTTATGATGTCACACTGGAATTCATTATTTTACTACCACGTGTATTGGTGCCATTTTTCGAGGGAAAGATAAGTATGCCTGGCAGAGGAAAACGAGTAAATAGTACTTTTATAATTGTTAATGTATAAGTTAAGAGATACATCAATGATGACAGCAAGCAGTCTATTCTTAACCATGTAAAGGAGTTAACATGTAATGGATTCACAAAAGTTGGTTAGGACGAGTGGAAGAAATTAGTTGATCATGTACAAGCAAAGGTAAAAGATAAGTTTTGGGAGCAAGAGGGACTCCATGAACAACATTTGGATGAGTTCATTATACATGTTACAGAATCAGACTCCAGTGAAGATGAAAGCATTGAAGAATCCGTTGATACGAGTGCTTCCACTGATGAATAATTCTACATTTTATCATTATAATAATTTATTTCATGCATTTTATGTTTAACATGCATAATGTATAGCACAAAAAAAATAAAAAGAAAACATTGTATATGGACTTTTATGTTTACATAATCACGTTGTGTGGGTGGGTTCATTACGTAAAATAATTGCATTCTTTGTGGTAGTTGGTATGCCCATAGAACTCTATGGAGAATGTCACAACAACTGTTTCCTGCAGTGATGTAAGACTTTAAAGGTATTTTTAGACTTGGAAAAGGGTGGAGATTCCAATGGTGTTTGAATCCAATTCATAGCTTGAAGTATACAGAAGTTATTAACGTGAGTATCTGTGCCTCTTCAGAGTGAATAGACTATAGTAATAATCAACACGTGTAAATGGTTTGATTGTCAAACAGCAATTCTTCTAGGCTTTCTACTCCAAACATTCACAATCTGTTCAAGTTCTTCATCTGACAAGGCCTCAGGGAATTCCAATGCAATTTTCATTAGATATGAAAGATTGGCTTCTGCAAGCCGATTTCTCAGACTAGACTTTATCATTTTCATATGGGAAAAAGAGGGTTCAACAGAGGCAGTTGCCAGGAATGGTAAAGCAAACATTAGCTACATAGGATGCTTAAGTTTGGAAACATGGTTTACATCAAGGAATTAGTGGAAAACTCTTTCAACTCCTCCTTGATATTTTCCCTTGGTTGATTGGTGATATATCGACGAAAGGTTTTCCACTAGATCTGAACTTGAAGCGATGACTGCTGGCATTAGAAATTCATCCCCTACAACTGTTTCAGCTGGAAGTTCAGACCCATAGTGCAGAAGGAGCACTTTAACTTGGTCTTCTCCATGCGTACAGTTTTCTGAAAAAGTTAGAGTCTTCTTGGGAACAAAAATGCTGAAACAGGACACAACATCCTGTGAAATGAAGCGGTTTTGAATATTTTCTTTCAGTTGGATGTAAAATGGCTCTGTTACTTGGCTGTGAAATGATGCTACATCACCACTGTTGAATTTCATGCCTACAGTAATATCCATCTCTTCCTTCACTTCTTGCAAATCTAGCACCCACTTAGTTGCAGGTTGAAGTACATTTTCCAGAGTGTGCTGGGTAGCATCCACAAGGCTTGAGATGATGGACAAATTGAACTTCTCTATTTGGAGACTCTTACTTAACTTGGATACCTCAGGCATAATGTAGTCAAGGAGATATATGGTGAACAATGTAGAGGGTTTCAATAAGATCTTGCTAATACTGAGTGCCTCTGGCTCGTGGGATGCCTGATAAATACTTTCAAGTGCAGACACAATTGCTCCATAACATTTCTTCACAGTTGAAACATATTTGAAAATTTTCCACAATGTAGTGAGTGCTGTATACACTTGTTTGATTACCTCAGTCCTATTTGCAGATGCTTATGAGAATGGCAGTGGATGAAGACTAAATGAGGTGCATGGTTCTTGCTTGCACACCTGATTTCTTCCCAGCAAATGTTGCAGCTCCATCAAAGCCCATACCTACAAGCTTATTGCATTGCAAATCCTTCTTCTTCAGCCAGTCCAGCAACACGAAATACATCGATTGAGCATCAGTTTTCTTCAGTGGAAGAATTTTCCTCCTCAGTGTTAGCTACATCGACACACTCATCAGCCATAAAGCTGAAAAATGGAGCATTGCAGACCTGGTTGACTTGTAATTCATCAACCCATACTCCTACTGCTTCAAAAAAAATCAGTCATGGCATCTGTTGAAGTGTAAGATGCATTCTTTGCGGCCTTACAGACAAATTCTTCAAGATCTTTCCCACCACATGAAACAATAAGTTCAATCAACTTGCTGAAGTTCATAGTATGAGGAATGTGCTGTTTGCATAAGTAGTGAGTGCAGCGAAAAAGTGCTTTGATGGCTTTCTGGTTTTTGCTTCTTTCAGAATTTTCAAAACGTTGCAGCTGAGTACAACTGTTTCTCCTGTACTCGCCAACAACTCTGCTTCAAGTGAGGTTCACTGCTGGCATGTGCTTTCATCTTTTCAACTGCCTTTTTCCAATTCTGGAAAGGCTTTGTAACCCACACACCTCCACTTTTTTGTGCAGACTGACCCCTGGTTTCAGCCTTTCTGCATATTTTGAATATGCACCTTGGAAGTTGCCATCGTATTCTAGCCATGGAAAATCGTTTTCCCTCTTCTCGTTGCATTTCCGAGAGGTGGGAGCAGATGACGGTACTGCGTATGGTCTCCTGTTGAATCTTCTTCATTCTCTGACCCACTACTGATTTCTTCTAGGCTAGGAGTAGCTGACTTGGAAGATATTGAACCCAAGAAATTGCGATTATCACATGAACAGAAACACTGAACTTGGAAATTCTCTAAGCTTGGAAAAAAACTCTGGGCCTGGCTTTTATATATACTTTAGGTGATGAATAATGCTGAGTCACTCTTCAAAGTGCAAGCTTGACATGACTTGGCTGCAAGTTTGTAGCTGATTAAACACAAGCTAAACGTGAAATAAGGCAGCTACTATATGCTGAATAGGGGATGAAGCAAAGTACATTAATATTAGTATTTTTAGCTCTAACCTACGCCCCTCCCCCCTCCCCTCCCCTATTTCTCAAAACATTGGTTTGCCCCCCAGAAATTATAAGTATATATACACTCACTATCACTACGTCTTCTAGCATAATGTACTGATGCTACAGCCTTGTTATCAGAACAATCAATAAGTGATTCTAATCCTAACACATCATCACTCTCGTGTTCCTCTACTAACTCTTCTCTGACACTCTGAAAGATGAGAGAATGAGAAGAGAACATTACCTTAAGTCTACTGTTAATTGTGTGTATTAATTTTAGCGATTTTAGAGACGGAAGTAATAATTGCTAAAAATTAGTACGTGCTAAATAAAAATATATATACATGTATAATGATCAGTTTATTATGCATGTTAAACATGGCTCCAAAATTTGCTGAAATTAATGCATGCTAAGTGTTTAAAAATCACTAAATTTAGTGGACATAATTAATAGTAGGCTTAACATAAGTACATGGGTATTAGAATATATCACACTGAATTGAAACGGATTTCATAACAAATTTATGCAACACTGCTATGGAAACAAGCAAATAAAGCTTCTTTTGCACATGTGAAGTACAACTAGTATACTATATAATATGCTAAGACTCCTAAGAGACAAATGTTTGACAAAGCAAATATTTCAACATGTATATACATGTATTATTGAGCAATTTAAACTGTCAATACAAACTGTTCACCACTAATCAACACCATGCTATATAGTATGTAAACTATGTATACTACATACTACTACACATACAATACCTTACATGTATATATATATATATATATATATACTACAATCTTCTACACTATACACTAAATTACATACAAACTACAGCAGTACTGCAGCCTTGGAAACTTATTTGTAATTCAACCATTTTGTTTAGGAAGCCAACAAAATGTGGTATCTAAGAAGGTTAATGATCAAACCTCCTGAATACAACATTTCATTCACTTACTGTACAGAATAGCAGGCAATTGAAGGTAGGCGTTTCACCCAAATTATTTAGCAGTTTGACACAGTTTTTATAGGTACAGCACCTAGAGACATACATGTACACATCCAATGCATATGGTACAGTGTATGTATGAATGAATTGGTAGTTGTACCCACAAATAATAGTGAATTAGTGATCACTAAAATAACATAAAAACGAATATACCTCATCTGGGAATGCACTGTTCATAATTAGTTCATTAATTATAAGGAGAGATCCATGTATTCTGTCATCTCTGCCTAGATTGGCAGACTTGTCTTTCGTGCTACTACCTTCCATTAAACTTGATACTGCCTCTTTATAAGCCAACTAATGAGATTATCAGTAGTTAAAACATTTTGCATGACGTATTAAATTAACTCTCAAAAATAGGCTCTCAGAAAGGATAGAAAGATGGATGAATGGATGGAAGGATAGAAGGATGGATGGATGAATGGATGGAAGGATGGATAAATGGATGGAGAGATAGAAGGATGGATGGATGGATAGATCAATGGATGGATGGATGGATGGATGGATGGATAGATGGATGAGCGAATGAATGAATAGATGGTACATAAACATCATGTCTAAAAACACTTAATTACATGTACATCTTTTATTACAATAACATTGTAATATGAAATATGCTGTGTTCCAAGTTTAAATTTCCTTAGAAAGCTTATTTGCAAGTGCTACATATAATAATTATGTACTAAAAGTTTACTTAGTATAATAGTTTAAATATTAGTGGGTGTGTCAGTGATGACCTCATAGTATCTTGTGTTAACGGTTTCTTTATTTTCTCTCTCAGCAACTAAACGTAGACAAGCCCTCAATGCTGACACAGCTCGTTCTCTAATCAAAGGCTAACGAACGAAATACAACATTACAAAATAATATATACAATATCTGAAAATATTACTCACAATATATTACATGTACATGTATATTTACATAATGTGGAAACTCAAATTACTAGCTATTGTAGCTAAAATAGATTGCGAACCTTATACAAGAACTGTTGAAAATTAAGAAAAAACTGTTCCTGGGTTTTAGACATAAGAAAGTTATCAGCAATGACTATAGGTCAATAGACTCAATGCAAATAGGAAAACATATTTCTATACTATCTTTTTCTTATTTATTTTAGTTGAGTGTTAACACTGAAGAAATGCCAATGAGATAGTAATGACAAAAATACATGGACATGTACATGTACTTAAAGGCTAAGTTATTTGACCTTCAAATATGGTTCATGTACATGTACATGTACTTACTTCAGGCTAAGTTATTTGACCTTCAAATATGGTTCATGTACATGCACTTACTTACAGGCTAAGTTATCTGACCTTCAAATATGGTTCCTGTACATGTACTTACTTACAGGCTAAGTTATTTGACCTTCAAATATGGTCCATGTACATGTACTTATTACAGGCTAAGTTAACTGACCTTCAAATATGGTTCAAACTTCAAAAAGGGCCTTTCTGCAAAATACATTTTGATGAAACCAAATTCAAACACTTTTGCCTGTAAATACTTTCTACTCCAGTCTGTGCAGGAAGTCTGCTAAATGCTTTCTCAAAACAGTGGAATATTTTGCAGAAAAAGGTCTCTTTTTGCCATTTGGGTTAAATATATCATTTTATGTACATAAAAAATCAAAAACTATAGAACTTGTATGGATGAATCAATACCGAAAAATTTAAGGTTATGGTATAGTGTTTTGCTCACGTAATTTGCGTGTGATGCGCGGGTAAGTCACCTACAGCTGATTACATTTAAAAATTGGAAGTGCGTGCATGCTATTTTTTTTTGACGTCAGTTTATTCCCTGGTTACCGGAATTCCTGCTGTATACTGTGTTATCTAATTATAGTCAGGTGTGGACAGGGTGGCTCGAAGAGATTGGCAAGAAACGAAGCTTTTTGTGGGCACAGACTGGGTGAAAATGGTGTCTGCAAGAGACAAGTGACTTTATACATGTATCTCCAGTTCTATAGCTTAGAGAGCTAAAATCTCTTCAAGTCGTCCTCAAGTACATGTAAGTCCAAAAGTAGTTGGAAGTGGGGAGAGGTCAAAAACAGAAGCACTGTTGGTGGCTAGATTTGATGCAGAAGATCTGGCAGATGAGAGATGGACCTTAGTGGCTCAGTATAAGACAGCAAGAAACAAGTGCCGAAAAAATTGTGACTTTTTACAGTAAACTTTTCATTGTTTGTTGTACAAACTGCAGTTTATGATACAATGGAAAAAAAGTATCTCATGAATAATTAATAACAAATGTATACCGCAACCTTAAAAAATAACACCTTTAAGGTTAAAGGCGATAGCACCTTTCTACATAATTAAATTAACAACTTCCACAAAGATTTATGCAGTTACACTCAATGCATTTAAACTTTAAAGGCCCTAGTATTCAGAGTACACAGAAAGGTAGAGAAACTAGTGCCGCCATCAGCCACCCAAACCTCTCAAGGCTTATCTCAAATTCTGTTAGCTTTCCATACTTAATGGAATCATAATTACATAGGTCTGTTTCATTTGGACAACATCTCTTTCAAAAATTACATGCATGTACATGCAATAATTATAATTATAAGATACATTCAGAATCAGACTAAGAAGTACATGTAAAGGGACATACAAATTATTATGTCCATACCTTTGGATCTCTTACAGCAGTGAATATATTATCAAAGGACTGTTGAAATGGTTGATAGAATAATGTTGGTGTGTGTATTGCCAGTTCTCTAAGGATCAGTACAGCAGCTAGTTTCTTGTGTTCATTACCTCCCAACCACTCTAAGGCACGTTTGATCTCAAACTCAACATACTCTATGTGGAATAATTACCGGATAGATAGTTGACATGTAAGGATTGGAAAGACAAGCATACAAATGTAAGAAAATTGTCACAAAGCTACTGGAGTTAAGAACAATGTACCTATAAGACTACAGAGTTCATTAATAGAGTATGTAACACGTGACGGGATCCAAGGATTATCCTAGGGTAGGGTAATGCCATCCCTGGTAATCCTTAGTAACTTTGGATTGTACACCGGACAGTTACCTGTCTGCGGGGTGGTTGGACAATGCTCAAAGTACAGGCATTGTTTGAGTGAAAGAACTAGGACGGTACTTCTATAATAGTACATGTAACTTAAGTGTAATTCTATATTCAGTATCTGCAATTCCTGTACTTCTTTATTACCAGTTTGGAATAATCCACCAAATTTTCAGTCATCGCTCCATTCAGAACGACTAATCGCTTATGCTATTGCAGTATTGTACACAGCATACATCACAAGTAACATGACTACACATGTTCTCAATTTCAAATCTGGTTACAAAAAGAAACGTTCATTTTCCTTAACTTTAAAAAAACTGATTCTACAATAGAATACAATATTGTAATATACATGCACATGTAAGTGTATTTTGTTGCCGTGGTGGAGGAAGCATATGTATAATTAACTGGTTAAGTGACAGACGCTATCACTACAGTAATAGTGTTGCACATGTGTGAATTAGAAAATTGTGTGAATGGGGTGTTACAGAAACAACTGTTGTTGGCGACAACGCTTGCATTTTACATGATTCTAGACTCTAACTTCCTTTGCTGGAGAGGTGAGACGTTGAGAAAGTCAAAGATGTTGAATTCTTGTCTCGTTCCTTGCAGAAAGACGCTGAGTCAAATGTAAGAAAGTTCCAGGACAATACCAAAGCTCTAACTAAGATTCATAATTTCCACTTTTTTAACAGCACAGGCTTCTAACTTGTTTGGATCAAATTGGATGTATAGAAGAACTTCTAGGAAAGCCTTACATGTCAACATCGTCCTTTGTTAGTTGTGGGAAGCAAGTGTTTGAAGTAATGTGGGTGGCTATAAATCAGTTACTGAATGCGCACACGTACAAATGGTTGCTTGTGCTTGTTTGTCAATTTCTAGAAAAATACATGTAAATGTAACTGAACAGTCTAACAATGCAAATGCCAGTAAATTTTACTAGAATATAATCCCATGCACTCAGGGATGCCACCCTCGTTGCTACGGATTATAATCAGTAATAGACTTCGTGTGTATTCTATAATGATATAATAACTTCGAGTGTCCAGTTACATGTACATGTATTTTTTAGAAACTGATATATAAACAAACACAGACAACCCTCAAGGGGGGAGTCAACTACACATACATGTACATGTACATGCTATGTATTATCCTACACTGTATATACATGTATATTACCTGCAGTATATGTTCCTTCACATAATGCTAACTGTCCAATGGCTTTAGCCACCATCTCAGTCAGTGAGACATCAGGATGAGGTATAATGGCACGAAGGTAATTAGCAAATCTACCTAAACGTGTAACGTTACCCTCAAGAGCAACCAGACTCACTGTTAAGAAAAAAAAAAGGTGTTCTATAACAATAGTAATGTACATATATATGTACATGTAACATTAGCAAATCCTATCACTCAGCTAAAGGTACATGTATTGAATTTACCATCTACATCTACATGTATTAAGCGTAGGCAACTATCCTGTAATACACAGTTACCTCAAAACCGATCCTACATTGCAAGATAGATACCACTTCAACAACCAGTGTACCCAACTATCATTTATATTTAGCAAATCTTTAACCCAATAGTGTAATTTACAACAAACGGTGAAATATAATATCTCAAAGAAACCCTGTATATGCATGTATAAACAGCTCACAATCAATTCACTACGTTACTATAATCCACAGATAGGGTTAGCATTAGGGTTCAATCATTAGCAAAGTAATCTTATAGCATTTTTGGTCACTCGTTGACAGCTGTTTCCTGTAAACAACTTTCTTAAACACAGTAAACTTGGTTGTTGTTGTGTAGCTATAGTACGTATGTGCAAGACTGGTTAAATGCCCGAGAGTCTTGGTCAAAAATTGTATCTAGAGATTGTTGATTGACAGGTTACAATAACTGCTGTTTGAAGGCAGTAAATAGGAGGAAAAGAATTTGCAGTGAAGCGGATTTAACCTTAACATGGGCATTAATTGGAGTTACAAACTGAAATATACTCACCTATTGCTAAAATACCTCCCTTCTTCTCATGAACTTCAGAACTCGTTATAAGTTGATAAATACACTGATTAATTTCATCTAATTGAGCTTGATGACGATCTGTTGGTAACTCTCGCAATTCTGTCTGAACAAATCTTTGCAAGTCTCTCGCTGCTCTCAAACGAGTGTCCTCATTTTTATTCTTCAAGTTCTGGAAGAATTGAGCCATTTTAAATTACTCCTCAATCTAGCGTATCTAGATTCTATACCATGAAGGTTACCTTTAACTATTATCAACGAATTAACCTCGCCCAGGTAGGCGGAGCGAAGGGTTTTTATGGCCCGTAGGGCCATCCCTATCACTTACAGTTTCGTAACCCGGGGGCTTTTGAAAAAAAGAATGAATTAATTTTAATAATAATTCCAACCACACCTACCATGGATGTAATATACTGATTGCGAGGTGTGGCTCAGCATCTCATTAAAATCAAAACCTTCGTTGCAAATGAATACAGGCAATTTGCAACTTTCTCCAACTTCTGGAGCAATCTAACACTCACTTCAACCTTGCTTACCAATTACTGCAAGCACAGCATCTACTCAAGTCTGCACACGAACGCTATTTGTCACTTATTCTCCCAACATCCCTTTCTCTCTCGCTAGAACCAGCTAGAAACCCAAGTCTATACATCACACAAACATCAACATAACGTTCTACTCTCCTCTCCTTTCACTTTTTATGGCCCGTAGGGCCATCCCTATAATTGCTTTCCACGGGGTTTAATTAATGTATATATATATATATATATATATATATATATATATTCTTGTGTCACTTGCGCGACTATGCGTTGTATACGTAGTTAAGGAAGTTGCGTCATTCCCGGGGGCTCGGTCAATTAATGGGCGTGGCGCGTAAAAGAACGCGCGCTCCAACTCTACACGACCAGCAGGAAGAAAGCTGCCTGTAGCTAAGTAGCTTACGTAGAAACTGGAATTAGTAGCTAGCTATTCTGCCTGAAATATATTCCTAAAGTTCTACAAGGTCCTTTGAAAGGTCAGGAGAGTAGATAATCAAAATAATAACTATAATAAGCTGATGTGTTTTAGGCATGATAAAGTCAGCCATGATTACTGAATGCTGGACACCACAAAGCAGTCATAGGGATACTTTTGTCTTCACTTAAATTTGTAAAGCAATCATAGGGATGTTTTTTTTCTCTATATACACTTGTTTTTTTTTTTTTTGTTTTTTTTTTAAAGTACTTTAAGCTAACTTCAAAGTAACATCAAAGGGCGGACACTTGAATCAAAGCACCGCTAGACCACATCCAACGAAGCGTAGGCGTTTTGAACAATAGAATGCCGACATGCCGCCACCACATTGGTATACTCTTGTAATCTACAGTAATTTGGGGTGTGGTACATCCAAGACCCAGCCATTGCAGTGAAATTTAACAATGTAATAAGTAGGTGTGGTACTTCCTATCTGACAGGATGTTGTAAAATTACAACACTAAAAAACTGAAAGTGCTATAATTGCTTTCCACGGGGTTTAATGTATATAATTATTATAATTATACATGTATAATATTCTTGTGTCACTTGCGCGACTATTCGTTGTATACGTAGTTAAGGAAGTTGCGTCATTCCCGGGAGCTCGGTCAATTAATGGGCGTGGCGCGTAAAAGAACGCGCGTTTGAGCTACAGACCAGCCAGGAAGATTCAGAAAGGATGTAAAACTGCTAATAACTGTTGTATATAGCAGAGAAACAGTATAGATATTATGCAAGAATCTTTAACAAGTAAGTATGATAAGTTGTTGAGTTTCAGACACGAGGAAGTCATCATTTAGTACCTTGAAGGAGTACCTCAGTCAGTTCATCAGACATCTGTGTATTTAGACTGCAATTAGGCTTACACTTACGTCTTCAGGCCCCAGGAGTACACAGAAGGTAGAGACACTAGTGCCATCAGCAATGCTTAATACATAGTCATCACAAAGCAAATATAGGGTTTAGGGTTTAGGGTTTAGGGTTTAGAGATTATGGATTATGTTATATGTGTTAGCGTATAGTGTTAATCTATAAGAGATTAGGGTTTAGGGTTTATGCTTTAGCATAGTTTAGGATTTAGGGTTTAGAGATTAGTGTTGATGGTTTAGGGTTTAGGGTTTAGAATTTAGAGTTTAGGATTTACGGTTTAGGGATTAGAGATTGTGGATTAGGTTACATGTGTTAGGGTATATTGTTAATCTATAAGAGTTTAGGGATTAAGGTTTAGGGTTTATGGTTTAGGATTTAGAGATAATGGATTAGGTTATATGTGTTAGGATATAGTGTTAATCTATAAGAGATTAGGGTTTAGGTGTAGGGTTTATGTTTTAGGGTTTAGGGCTTAGGGTTTAGGTTAGGGTTTAGTGTTTAGGGTTTAGTGTTTAGGGTTTACAGATGATGGTTTAAGGTTTAGATTTTAGATATTATGGATTAGGTTATATATGTTAGTGTATAGTGTTGATCTATAAGAGTTTAGGAGTTAGGGTTTATCGTTTAGGGTTTAGTGTTTACGGTTTAGGATATAGTATTTATCTATAAGAATTTAGGGTTTAGGATTTACGGTTTCGATTAGGGTTTAGGGTTTATTGTTTAGGGTTTAGGGTTTAGGGATTAGGGTACAGGATAGAGAGGATAGACAGGATAGACAGGATAAACATGATAGACAGTATAGACAGGATAGACAAGATAGACAGGGTACACTTCCAAAATAAACATAACAAACGGGATTGACAGGATAGACAAAATAGACAGGATAGACAGGAGAGACAGGATAGACAGGATAGACTGGACAGACATGATAGACAGTGTACACATGCAGAATAAACATAATAGACGGGAGAGACAGGATAGAGAATATAGACAGGGCAGACAGGATAGACAGGATAGACAGGATGGACACGATAGACATGATAGACAAGATAGACTGGATAGACAAGTAAACAAGATAGACAGGATAGATAGGATAGAGAGGATAGACAGGATCGACAGGGTACTCATGCAGGATAGACAGGATAGAAAAGATAGATAGGTTAAACAGGATAGAGAGGATTGACAGGATTGGCAAGATAGACAGGATAGACAGGATAGAAAGGATAGACAGGATAGATAAGAGAAAACATGCAGGATAGACAAGATTGACAGGATAGACAGGATAGACAACATAGACAGGATAGACAGGATAGACAAGATAGACAGGATAAAAAGGACAGACAGGATAGACAAGATAGGCAGGATCGTCAAGATAGACAGGATAGACAGGATAGACAGAATAGACAGGGTACACATGCAGGATAGACAGGATAGACAATATATACTGAATAGACAAGATAGCAGGATAGAGAGTATAGAAAAGATGGAAAGTATATGCGGGAAAGACAGGATAGATAGGATAGACAGGATAGTCAGGATAGACAAATAGACACTATAGACAAGATAGTAAGGACAGACAAGATAGACAGGGTACTCATGCAGGATAAACATAATAGACGGGATAGACAGGATGGAGAATATAGACAGGATAGACAGGAGAGACAGGATAGACAGAATATACTGAATAGATAAGATAGACAGGATAGACAGGATAGACAAGATAGACAGGATAAACAGGATAGACAGGATAGACAGGGTGTACATGCAGGACAGACATGATAGACAGGATAGATTGGATAGAAAAGATAGACAGGATAGACAGGATAGACAGGATAGACAGGATAGACAGTAGAGACAAGATAGACAGAGTACACATGCAGGATAAACAGGATAGGCAGGATAGACAGGATAGACGAGATAGACAGGATAGACTGGATAGACAGGATAGACAGGATAGACACGATAGAAATGATAGACAAGATAGACAGGATAGACAGGATAGAGAGGATAGAGAGGATAGACATGATAGACAGTGTACACATGCAGGATAGTCAGGATAGTCATGATAGACTGGATAGACAGGATAGACAAGATAGACAAGGTACACATATAAAGGATAAACATAATAAATGGGATAGACAGGATAGAGAATATAGACAGGATAGACAGAATAGACAGGATATAGAGTACATACTGAATAGACAAGATAGAGGGGATAGACAAGATAGACAGGATAGACAGGATAGGGAGGATAGTCAGGATAGACAGGGTTGACAGGATAGACTGGGTGTACATGCAGGAGAGACAGGATAGAGAGTATAGATAAGATAGACAGTATAGACGGGATAGACAGGACAGACAGGGTTGTTAGGATAGACAGGATAGATAGGATAGACAAGATAGACAGGGTACACATTAAGGATAACCATAATATATGGGATAGACTGGATAGAGTATATAAACAGGATAGACAGAATAGACAGGATAAACAGGATAGACAAGCTAGACAGGGTACACATGCAGGATAGACATAATAGATGGATAGACATGAAAGAGAAGATAGACAGGATAGACAGGATAGAGATGATATACTGAATAGACAAGATAGACAAGATAGACAGGATAGACAAGATAGACAGGATAGACATGATACACAAACAGGATAGACAGGATAGACAGTATTGACAGGAAAGGCCAGATATACAGGATAGACAGGATAGATAGAATAGAGAGGATAGAAAAGATAGACAGGATAGACAGCATAGTCAAAATGGACAGGATAGACAGAATAGACAGGATAGATCAGGGAACACATGAAGGATAGAAAAGATAGACAGGATAGACAGGATAGACAGGGTAGACAAGATAGACAGGATGGACAGGATAGACAAGATAGACAGGATTGACAGGATAGACTGGATAGACAGGATAGACAGGATAGCCAGGGTACTCATCCAGGGTAGACAGAGTAGACTGGATAGACAGGATAGACAGGATAGACAGGGTACACAAGCAGGAAAAACATAATAGACGCCACAGACAGGATAGAGAATATAGAGAGGATAGACAGAAGAGTCAGGATAGACACTCAAATATCCATGTGTTATATACTTTAACTAGGCGTAAAAAATAACCAACAAAATTTTTATAATAAACTTTTATTCATCATAACGACTATCAGTATCACTTTCATAATCAGTTTCATCATTACTAGATTCATTAGCAGCTGCAACATGGTCATCATCTACATGTATGTGATGTTGACATAGATACTCCTTCTTTCCTTTTGCAAAACTGTTGTTCATATTAGCAGCTTCACACAAGCTAAATAATTACATATTATGATTATAATATAATGATATTTTACATAATTATACACATATATATACATACATTGTCATTTATTAAAAACAAACCTGCATTTTACTGTACCACTAGATTGGTCATAAACAAAAAAAGGCCAGGTAGACAGCCACTCGAGATGAAATTTCCTTCCTGGTCTCCTTTTCGATGTTTCACTATCATCAGTATCATGTAGGCTGCTTTCTCTTCACACTCAAGTTGCTGTGACACCACAAGGGAGATTGTCGACTCGACATTATTAATAGTATCACGTGATTATATACACCCACATAAATTATTATCAAAATTTTAAAAAATTATAATAATTGTTAATTAATAATAATTATTAACAATTTGCGCCACCAATAACAAATTTTGCACAAAAATTGCCTTAGAGGGAACACTGTATGTATGCATGTACATGTATGATGTAATGTATTAATATACAGGTATCTTACACATCATGGTTTCTTGATGCTTTCAATTACGCTATTCTAAAACGTGTTGATATTCTTAATCTTAGTATTGGAGAACCAGATTTCTTAGATCAACCATTCATTGAAAAGGTACGTGAATATAATATTATGTGAGTTTAGAGGAAACTTCAGGAAAGTACTAATATTATCATTAAATTGTACATGTACATGTACATGTATGGGAGTCCAATAGTAATGATGTAATAATACATGATTATATACATGTATACATGTAGGTATGGGAGTACACTAGTAATGGTGTTATAATACATGATTATATACATGTATACATGTAGGTATGGGAGTCCACTAGTAATGGTGTAATAATACATGATTATATACATGTATACATGTAGGTATGGGAGTCCACTAGTAATGGTGTAATATTACATGATTATATACATGTATACATGTAGGTATGGGAGTCTACTAGTAATGGTGTAATAATACATGATTATATACATGTATACATGTAGGTATGGGAGTCCACTAGTAATGGTGTAATGATACATGATTATATACATGTATACATGTAGGTATGGGAGTCCACTAGTAATGGTGTAATAATACATGATTATATACATGTATACATGTAGGTATGGGAGTCTACTAGTAATGGTGTAATAATACATGATTATATACATGTATACATGTAGGTATGGGAGTCCACTAGTAATGGTGTAATATTACATGATTATATACATGTATACATGTAGGTATGGGAGTCCACTAGTAATGGTGTAATAATACATGATTATATACATGTATACATGTAGGTATGAAAGTCCACTAGTAATGGTGTAATAATACATGATTATATACATGTATACATGTAGGTATGGGAGTCCACTAGTAATGGTGTAATAATACATGATTATATACATGTATACATGTAGGTATGGGAGTCCACTAGTAATGGTGTTATAATACATGATTATATACATGTATACATGTAGGTATGGGAGTCCACTAGTAATGGTGTTATAATACATGATTATATACATGTATACATGTAGGTATGAGAGTCTACTAGTAATGGTGTTATAATACATGATTATATACATGTATACATGTAGGTATGGGAGTCCACTAGTAATGGTGTAATAATACATGATTATATACATGTATACATGTAGGTATGGGAGTCTACTAGTAATGGTGTAATAATACATGATTATATACATGTATACATGTAGGTATGGGAGTCCACTAGTAATGGTGTAATAATACATGATTATATACATGTATACATGTAGGTATGGGAGTCCACTAGTAATGGTGTAATAATACATGATTATATACATGTATACATGTAGGTATGGGAGTCTACTAGTAATGGTGTAATAATACATGATTATATACATGTATACATGTAGGTATGGGAGTCCACTAGTAATGGTGTAATATTACATGATTATATACATGTATACATATAGGTATGGGAGTCCACTAGTAATGGTGTAATAATACATGATTATATACATGTATACATGTAGGTATGGGAGTCTACTAGTAATGGTGTAATAATACATGATTATATACATGTATACATGTAGGTATGGGAGTCCACTAGTAATGGTGTAATAATACATGATTATATACATGTATACATGTAGGTATGGGAGTCCACTAGTAATGGTGTTATAATACATGATTATATACATGTATACATGTAGGTATGGGAGTCCACTAGTAATGGTGTTATAATACATGATTATATACATGTATACATGTAGGTATGAGAGTCTACTAGTAATGGTGTTATAATACATGATTATATACATGTATACATGTAGGTATGGGAGTCCACTAGTAATGGTGTAATAATACATGATTATATACATGTACATGTATTATTAACTCTTTAAGATCCATATATTGAGATCTTTTAGGGTTAATATTACTTGTGTGATGTTACATGTATTATTAACCCTTTAAGGTCCAGAATATTGATACCTAAAGGGTTAATATTACTTTTGTGAGGTTGCATGTATTATTAACCCTTTAAAATTAAGACCTTAAAGGGTTAATATTACTTGTATATTAATATTACTTTCTTCATTATAATAGGTAGCTGTTTTTGATACTGGTTTAGCTCGTAATCAACCTCATTTTCGTAATATTAAAGATCGTACAGATTGGACTGATGAACAAACATTAGAAGATCATTTAGGACATGGTACATTTGTAGCTGGAGTGATTGCTAGTTCATCAGAGTGTCTAGGATTTGCTCCTGATTCTGACCTATATATATTTCGTGTTTTTACTAATAATCAGGTATGTGTAATTGTGTACATGTACATGTGTATGTGTGTGTATCTGGTTTATGTGTGTGTGTGTGCTTGGTGTGTTTGTATGTATGTTGTATGTATGTACATGTATGTATGTACATGTATGTGCATGTATGTATGTATGTATATACATGTAAGATGATGTAACTATGTATGTACATGTCTGTATGTACATGTCTGTATGTACATGTATGTATGTATAATTATATGTGTTTAAATGTATGTATGTAGTTACATGTATGTGCATGTATCTATGTAGTGTACATATAACTATGTATGTACATGTCTGTATGTACATGTATGTATGTACATGGATATATGTGCATGTATATATGTATGTACGAATGTATATACATGTATGTATGCAGTGTTCCCTCTTAAGTATTGTAGCTTGGGCCAAAGCTAGCCTTATACCATTCAAGATGTACATGATATACATGATATACTGAATAGAATAGATAGACAGAATAGAGAGTATAGGCAAGATAGACAGGATCGTCAAGATAGACAGGATAGACATGATGGACAGGATAGACAGAATAGACGGGGTACACATGCAGGATAGACAGGATAGACAATATATACTGAATGGACAAGATAGCAGGAGAGAGAGAGTAATGAAAAGATAGAAAGTATAGGCAGGAAAGACAGGATAGACAGGATAGTCAGGATAGTCAGGATAGACAGGATAGACAGTGTACACATGCAGGTTAAACGGGAGAGACAGGATAGTCAGGATAGACAAGATAGACAGGATAGATAAGATAGACAGGATATACAAGATAGACAGGCTACACGTGCAGGGTACACATAATAGACGGGATAGACAGGATAGATAATATAGACAGGATAGACAGGACAGACAGGATAGACAGGGTAGACAGGATAGACTTGTTATGCATGCAGGATAGACAGTATAGACAGGATAGACAGGATAGACAAGATAGACAGGATAGACAGAATAGAAAGTATAGAGAGGATATACTGAATAGACAAGGTAGACAGGATAGACATGGTGTACATTCAGAATAGACAGCATAGACACGATAGAAAAGATAGACAGGATAGACATGATGGACAGGATAGACAGGGTAGACAGAATAGACTTGGGTACACATGCAGGATAGACAGGATAGAGAAGATGCACAGGTTAGACTGGAAACACAGGATTGACAGGATAGGCAATATAGACAGGAAAGGCAGGATAGAGAGAATAGACAAGATAGACGGGATAGACTGGATAGACAGGGTAGACAGGATAGACAGGATAGACATGATAGACAAAATAGAAAATCAGGATACATGGACAGGATAGAGAGTATTGACAGGATAGACAGGATGGAGAGGATAGAGAGGTTATACTGAATAGACAAGCTAGACAGGATAGAGAGTATAGACAAAATAGTCAGGATAGACAGGATAGATAGCTTAGACAGTATAGACAGGAGAGACAGGATAGACAGGGTACACATGCAGAATAGACATAAAAGACAATATAGACAGGAAAGACAGGATAGACAGGATAGACAACATAGACAGGATATGCTGAATAGACTATATAGAATGACAGGATAGACAGTCAAGATAGAATGGATAGAGAGTATTGACCGTATAAACAGGATAGACGGGATAGAACTGTTAGAAAAGGTAAACAGGGTCTAGAGCGTAGACATGATAGAGAAGATAGACTGGATAGACAGGAAATACAGGTAAGACCGGACAGACAGAAATGAGAAGACAAGATAAACAGAGTAGACAGTATAGACACGAATGACCTGATAGACAAGATACAGAAGATAGAGAGGATAGACATGATAGACAGGATAAACAGGGTACACATGCAGGATAAACAGGATGGACAGGATATACTTAATAGACAAGATAGACTGGTTAGAGTATATAGACAAGATAGACATGATAGACAGGATAGACACGGCAAACATGCAGGATAGCCAGGATAGACAGGATAGGCAAGATGGACAGGATAGAGAGGATAGAGAGGATAGAGAGGATATACAGGATAGAAGGATAGACATGAAAGAAAGTATTGACAGTTTAGACAAGATAGATAGGGTACACATGCAGGATATACAGAATAGACAAGATAGACAGTGTACGCATGCAGGAGAAACAGATTAGGCAGGATCGACATGATAGATAAGATAGATAAGATAGACTGGATAGACAGGATAGACAGGATAGACACAACAGACATGTTAGACAAGATAATGGGGATAGACCGGGTAGACAGGATAGACAGGATTGACATGGTAAACATGCAGGATAGTCAGGATAGACAAGATAAACAGGATAGACAGGAGAGACAGGATAGACAGGAGAGACAAGATAGAAAGGGTACACTTGCAAGATAAACATAATAGAAGTGATAGACAGGACAGACAAGATAGACAGGATAGACATGATAGACAGTATAGACAGGATAGACATCATAGACAGGATAGACAAGATAGACATGGTACACATGCAGGATAAACATAATAGATGGAATAGACAGGATATAGAGGATATACTGAATAGAAAATAGAGAGGATAGACAAGAAAGACAAGATAGACAGGATAGATAGGATAGACAGGATAGACAGCATAGAGAGGATAGACAGGATAGACTGGGTATACATGCAGGATAGACAGGATAGACAGGATAGACACTATAGGAAAGATAAACAGGATAGACAGGAGAGACAGGATAGACAGGACGGACAGGATAGACATGATAGACAGAATAGAAAGACAGGATATGCAGGCTAGATAGAATGGATAGAGAGTAATATCAGGATAGAAAGGATAGACAGTATACACCTGATAGAAAAGGTAGACAGGATATACAGCATAGACAAGATAAAGAAGATAGACTGGATAGACAGGAAATACCGGTTAGACAGGATAAACAGAAATGGGAAGACAGGATAAACAGAATAGACAGTATAGACACGATAGATATGATAGACAAGATAGACTGGGGTTGGACAGATAGACTGGATAGACATGTTAGACAGGGCACACATGCAGGATAGACACAATAGATTTGGATAGACATGAAAGTGAAGATAGAGAGGATAGACGGGATAGACAGGATAGAGAGGATATACTGAATAGACAAGATAGACAGGATAGACAGGATAGACAAGATAAACAGGATAGTCATGGTACACAAACCGAATAGACAGGATAGACAGGATTGACAGGATAGGCAAGATAGACAGGATAGACTGGATAGACAGGATGGACTGGTAAGACAGGATTGACAGGATAGGGAAGATAGACAGGATAGACTGCATAGATAGGATAGACAGGATAGACAGGATGGACAGTATAGACTGGGTATTCATGCAGAATAGACAGGATAGACAGGATAGACGCTATAGAAGAAATAGACAGGATAGACTGGATAGACAGGATAGACAGGATAGACAGAATGGACAGTATAGACTGGGTATTCATGCAGAATAGACAGGATAGACAGGATAGACAGGATAGAAAAGATAGATAGAATAGGCATGACAGACAGGATAGACAGGATGGACAGTATAGACTGGGTATTCATGCAGAATAGACTGGACTGACAGGATAATCAATGTAGACAGGATAGACACAATAGAAAAGATAGATAGAATAGGCATGACAGACAGGATAGACAGGATAAACCTGAAATGGGAAGACAGGATAAACAGAATAGACAGCATAGACAGCATAGACAGGATAGACATGATAGACAAGATAGAAAGACAGTATACATGGAGAGGATAGAGAGTATTGACAGGATAGACAGGATAGACAGGATAGAGAGGATATACTGAATAGACAAGATAGACAGGATAGACAGGATAGACACGATAGAGAGGATATACTGAATAGACAAGATAGACAGGATAGGCAGGATAGACAAGATAGACAGGATAGACGGGTAGACAGGGTAGACAGCATTTGCTGAGTAGACAAGATAGACAGGATAGACAAGACAGGGTACACATGCAAGATAGACATGATGGACAAGATAGACATGTAAGACAGGATAGACAGGATTGCAAATATAGGCAAGATAGACAGGATAGACTGGGTAGACAGGGTAGACAGGATATGCTGAATAGACAAGATAGACAGGATAGACAAGAAAGACAGTATAGACAGGTCAGAGTAGATAGATAGGGTACATATGTGGGATAAACGTAATAGACAGAATAGACAGAATAGACAGGGTAAACAGGGTAGACAGGATATGCTGAATAGACAAGATAGACAGGATAGACAAGAAAGACAGTATAGACAGGTCAGAGTAGATAGATAGGGTACATATGTGGGATAAACGTAATAGACAGAATAGACATGATAGACAGGATAGACAGGATAGACAGGATATGCTGAATTGACAAGATAGACAGGATAGACAGGTTAGACAGGATATTCTGAATTGACAAGATAGACAGGGTACACATGCTGGATAGTCAGAATAGACAAGATAAACAGGATTGACAGGATAGACAGGCTAGACAGGATGGATATGATTGATAGGATAGAGAGGATAGAGAGGATAGACAGGGTACACATGCAGGATAGTCAGCATAGACAAGATAGACAGGACAGACAGGATAGACAGGAAAGACAGGAGGGACATGATAGACCGAATAAAGAGGATAGACATGATTGACATGGTACACTTGGAAGATAAATATAGTAGACGTGATAGACAGGACAGACAATATAGACAGGAGAGACAGGATTGACAGGATAGACAGGATAGACAGGATATGCTGAATAGACTAAATAGAAAGACAGGGTAAACAGGCAAGTTAGAATGGATAGGGAGGATAGAACTGTTAGAAAATGTAGACAGGATCTAGAGCATAGACAAGATATTGAAGATAGACTGGAAATACAGGAAATACAGGTTAGACCGGACAGACAGTAATGGGATTACAGGATAAACAGAGTAGAGAGTATAGACACGAATGACATGATAGACAAGATAGACAGGATAGACAGTTCTATTTGGTCCTAGAGGACTCCTTATGGGTCCTAGTGGACTCCTAATGGGTCCTAGTGGACACCTTATTGGTTCTGGTGGACTCCTTTTGGGAGGTATTGGACTTCTATTTGGTACTAATGGACTCCTTTTGGGATCTATTGGAATCATAATGGGACCAAGAGGACACTTATTGGGTAATCATGGACTCCATTTGGGATCTAGTGGAATCATAATGGGTCCTAGTGGACTTGTTATCGGTCCTATTGGACTCCTATTGGGTCCTAGTGGACTTGTTATTGTTCCTAGTGGACTCCTACCGAGTCTTAGTGGACTCCTATTGGGTCCTAATAAACACCTTTTGGGATCTAGTGGACTCCTAATGGGTCCTAGAGGAATACTTATGGCTCCTAGTGGACTCGTAAAGGGTCCTAGTGGAGACCTATTGGGTACTAGTGGACTCCTTATGGGTCCTTGTAAACTCCTACTGGGTCCTAGTGGACTCCTTATCGGTCCTATTAGACTCCTAATTGGTCCTAATGGAGTCCTATTGTGTCCTAATGGACTACTAAGGGGTTCTATTGGAGTCCTATTGGGTCCTAGTGGACTCTTTATCGGACTTATTGGTCTCCTAGTGTGTCCTACTGGACTCCTAATTGGTGCAAGTGGACTCCTAATCGGTCAAATTGGACACCTATTTGTTCCTAGTGGACTCCTAATTTGTCCTAGTGGTCTCATAACGGGTGTTAGTGGACACATATTGGGTCCTAATGGACACCTTTTGGGATCTAGTGGACTCCTAATGGGTCCCAGTGGACTCCTTATTGTTCCTAGTGGACTAGTAAAGGGTCCTAATGTAGACCTATTGGGTACTAGTGGACTCCTTATGGGTCCTTGTGGACTCCTACTGGGTCGTAATGGACTCCTTATCGGTCCTATTGGACTCCTAGTGTGTCCTATTGGACAAATAATGTGTCCTAGTGGAGTCCTAGAGGACTACTAATGGGTCCTAGAGGAGACCCATTGGGTCCTAGTGGACTCCTTATCGGACCTATTGGACTCATAGTGTGTCCTATTGGACTCCTAATGGGTCATAGTGGAGTCCTAGTGGACTCCTAATGGGTCCTACTGGACTTCTACAGGGTGCAAGTGGACTCCTATTGGGTCAATGGGGACTCGTATTGGGTCCTAATGGACTACTTATGGGTACTAGTGGACACCTAATGGGTCCTTCTGGATTCCTAATTCGTGCAAGTGGACTCCGAATGTGTCAAATTGGAATCCTATTGGTTCCTAGTGCACTCCTAATTGGTCCTAGAGGTGTCTTAGAGGACTCCTATAGGGTCCTAATGGACTCCTAATGGGTCCTAGTGGACTCCTAATTGGTCCTACTGGACTCCTAATGGGTGCAAGTGGACTCCTCATGGATCTTAGTGGACTCCTATTGGGTCCTAGTGGACTCCTTATCGGTCCTACTGGACTCCTATTGGGTCCTAGTGGACTACTTATGGGTCCTAGTGGACTCCTAATGAGTCTTAGTGGACACCTTATGGGTCCTAGTGTACTCATTATGGGTCCTAGTGGACTCCAAATGGGTCCTAGTGGACACCTAATGAGTCCTAGTGGACTCCTATTTGGTCCTAATGGACTCCTTTTGGGATCTAGTGGAATTATAATGGGTCCTATTGGACTCCTAATGTGCCCTAGTGGACTCCTATTTGGTCCTTATGGGTCCTAAGGGAGTCCTGTAGGGTCCTAGTGGAATTCTAATTGGTCCTAGTGGACTCATAAAGGGTCTTAGTAACTCCTAGTTGGTCCTAGTGGACTCCTTATGCGTCCTAGTGGACTCCTAATGGGTCCTAATGGAGTCCTAATGGGTCCTAGTGGAGTCCTATTGGGTCCTAGTGGACTCCTTATCGGTCCTACTGGACTCTAAGTGTGTCCTATTGGACTCCTAATGGGTCCTAGTGGGGTCCTATTGTACCAAAGGGACTCCTAATTGTTCCTAGTAGACTCATAACGGGTGTTAGTGGACTCCTATTGGGTCCTAGTGGACTACTTATGGGTCCTAGTGGACTCCTAATGAGTCTTAGTGGACACCTTATGGGTCCTAGTGGACTCCTAATGGGTCCTAATGGAGTCCTAATGGGTCCTAGTGGAGTCCTATTGGGTCCTAGTGGATTCCTTATCGGTCCTACTGGACTCTAAGTGTGTCTTATTGGACTCCTAATGGGTCCTAGTGGAGTCCTATTGTACCTAAGGGACTCCTAATTGTTCCTAGTAGACTCATAACGGGTCTTAGCGGACTCCTATTGGGTCCTAGTGGACTCCTAAAGGGTCCTAGTGGACTCGTAAAGGGTCCTTGTGGAGACCTATTGGGTACTAGTGGACTCCTTATGGGTCCTAGTGGACACATAATGGGTCTTAGTGGACTCCTATTGGGTCCTAGTGGACTCCTAGTGGACTCCTAATGGGTCCTAATTGACTTCTTTTGAGATCTAGTGAACTCCTATTGGGTCCTTCTGGACTCCTGATGGGTGCAAGTGGACTCTTTATGGATCATAGTGGACACCTATTGGGTACTAGTGGACTCCTTATCGGTCCTATTGGACTCCTATTGGGTCCTAGTGGACTACTAATGGGTCTAGAGGATTCCTTATTGGACCCAGTGGACTACTTATGGTCACAGTGGACTCCTAATTGGACCTACTGGACTCCTAATGGGTCCTAGTGGAGTTCTATTGTACCTAACGGACTCCTAATTATTCCTAGTAGAATCATAACGGGTCTTAGTGGGCTCCTATTGGGTCCTAATGGACTCCTTTCGGGATATAGTGGACTCCTATTGGGTCATAATGGACTCCTTATGGGTCCTTGTGGACTCATACTGTGTCCTAGTGGAATCCTTATCGGTCCTATTGGACTCCTAGTGTGTCCTATTGGACTCCTATTGAGTCCTAGTGGACACCTTATGGGTCCTATTGGACTCCTAATGGGTCCTAATGGAGTCCTAATGGGTCCTAGTGGACTCCTTATTGGTCCTACTGGACTCCTATTGGGTCCTAGTGGACTACTTATGGGTCCTAGTGGACTCCTAATGGGTCCTAGTGGACACCTTATGGGTCCTAGAGGACTCATTATGGGTCCTAATGGACCCCAAATGGGTCCTAGTGGACACCTAATGAGTCCTAGTGGACTCCTATTTGGTCGTAATGGACTCCTTTTGGGATCTAGTGGAATCATAATGGGTTCTATTAGACTCCTAATGTGCCCTAGTGGACTCCTATTTGGTCCTAATGAACTCCTTATGGGTCCTAATGGAGTCCTGTTGGGTCCTAGTGGACTTCTAATTGATCCTAGTGGACTCATAAATGGTCTTATTAAACTCCTAGTTGGTCCTAGTGGACTCCTTATGCATCCTAGTAGACTCCTAATGAGTCCTAATGGAGTCCTAATGGGTCCTAGTGGAGTCCTTATCGGTCCTACTGGACTCTATGTGTGTCCTATTGGACTCCTAATGGGTCCTAGTGGAGTCCTATTGTAATTAAGGGACTCCTAATTGTTCCTAGTAGACTCATAACGGGTCTTAGTGGACTCATATTGAGTCCTAATGGACTCCTTTCGGGATCTAGTGGACACCTATTGGGTCCTAGTGGACTCCTTAAGGGTCCTAGTGGACTCGTAAAGGGTCCTATTAGAGACCTATTGGGTACTAGTGGACACCTTATGGGTCCTAGTGGACTCATAATGGGTCTTAGTGGACTCCTAATGGGTCCTAGTGGACTCCTAATGGGTCCTAATTGACTTCTTTTGAGATCTAGTGGACTCCTAATGGGTCCTAGTTGACTTCTTTTGTGATCTAGTGGACACCTATTGGGTCCTAGTGGACTCCTTATGGTTCCTAGTGGACTCCTAATGGGTCCTAGTGGACTCCTTATTGGTCCCAGTGGACTACTTATGGGTCACATTGTACTCCTAATTGGTCCTAGTGGAGTCATAATGGGTCCTAGTGGAGTCCTATTGGACTCCTTATGAGTCTTAGTGGACTCCTATTGGGTCTTAATGGACCCCTTTTGGGATCTAGTGGAATCCTAATTGGTTCTAGTGGACTAATAACGGGATTTAGTAGAATCTTATTGGGTCATAGAGGACTCCTTATTGGTACTAGTGGACTACTTATGGGTCATAGTGGACTCCAATTGGGTCCCAGTGGACTCATTATCGGTCCTATTGGACTCCTATTTGGTCCTAGTGGACTACTTATGGGTCCTAGTGGACTCCTATTGGGTCCTAGTGGATAACTTATGGGTCCTAGTGGAATCATAACGGGTTTTAGTGGACTCCTATTGGGTCCTAATGGACTCCGTTAGGCTTTGATCTATGAATTTCATTACTAATTCTATGATTCTCATTAATAATTCTAAGAATCTCATTAATAATTTCATGAATCTCATTAAAAAAAAAAAAAAAAAAAAAGTTTTTAAATTATCTAAGTTCGTCAGCATTCCTCTGCCGTTTAGTTATCAAGTTTATTCCATAAATTGACAAAAAAAAATAAAATAAAAAGTTTTTAAATTATCTCAGTTTGTCAGCATTCCGCTGCCGTTTAGTTATCAAGTTTATTGAATGAATTAAAACAAAAAGATAATTGAAAAAGCCTGAAGTCATTTGGAGTCACTGATAGCTTATTTGATGGGGAGGAACAGTTGCCGGTATCCCAGTCCCCCCTCGAAAGAGGGCCGGACACGAAGTACGTAACAACTGACCTTGAGATCTAGGATCTCGTCAAACATCACTAACAATGACATACTCACCCCGGACCTGAGCAGCCACGCCACAGCCCAAATGACCAGGCTAACATTCTTATGTTTCTTTTCCTTTTATATGGCTAAAACATTTTCACTTGCTACACTTGTGGGTTTAGGCTTTCATCTATGAATCTCATTAATAATTCTATGAATCTCATTAATAATTCTATAAATATCATTAAAAAAAAAAAAAATTTTTTTTAGTTCATCGGCATCCCCCGGCCCTTTAGTTATCAAGTTTATTAAAGCAAAAAGGAAATTGAAAAAGCCTGAAGTCATTTGGTGTCGCTGATAGCTTATTTGATGGGGAGGAACAGTTGCCGGTATCCCAGTCCCCCCTCGAAAGAGGGCCGTACACGAAGTACGTAACAACTGACCTTGAGATCTAGGATCTCGTCAAACATCACTAACAATGACATACTCACCCCGGACCTGAGCAGCCACGCCACAGCCCAAATGACCAGGCTAACATTCTTATGTTTCTTTTCCTTTTATATGGCTAAAACATTTTCACTTGCTACACTTGTGGGTTTAGGCTTTGATCTATGAATCTCATTAATAATTCTATGAATCTCATTAATAATTCTATGAATCTCATTAATAATTCTATAAATCGCATTAAAAAAAAAAAAAAATTTTTAGTTCATCGGCATACCTTGGCCCTATAGTTATCAAGTTTATTAAAGCAAAAAGGAAATTGAAAAAGCCTGAAGTCATTTGGTGTCACTGATAGCTTATTTGATGGGGAGGAACAGTTGCCGGTATCCCAGTCCCCCCTCGAAAGAGGGCCGTACACGAAGTACGTAACAACTGACCTTGAGATCTAGGATCTCGTCAAACATCACTAACAATGACATACTCACCCCGGACCTGAGCAGCCACGCCACAGCCCAAATGACCAGGCTAACATTCTTATGTTTCTTTTCCTTTTATATGGCTAAAACATTTTCACTTGCTACACTTGTGGGTTTAGGCTTTGATCTATGAATCTCATTAATAATTCTATGAATCTCATTAATAATTCTATGAATCTCATTAATAATTCTATAAATCTCATTAAAAAAATAAAAATAAAAATAAAAATTTTTTTTAGTTCATTGGCATTCCCAGGCCCTTTAGTTATCAAGTTTATTAAAGCAAAAAGGAAATTGAAAAAGCCTGAAGTCATTTGGTGTCACTGATAGCTTATTTGATGGGGAGGAACAGTTGCCGGTATCCCAGTCCCCCCTCGAAAGAGGGCCGTACACGAAGTACGTAACAACTGACCTTGAGATCTAGGATCTCGTCAAACATCACTAACAATGACATACTCACCCCGGACTTGAGCAGCCACGCCACAGCCCAAATGACCAGGCTAACATTCTTATGTTTCTTTTCCTTTTATATGGCTAAAACATTTTCACTTGCTACACTTGTGGGATTAGGCTTTGATCTATGAATCTCATTAATAATTCTATGAATCTCATTAATAATTCTATGAATCTCATTAATAATTCTATAAATCTCATTAAAAAAAAAAAATAAATAAATAAATAATTTTTTAGTTTATTGGCATTGCCCGGCCCTTTAGTTATCAAGCTTATTAAAGCAAAAAGGAAATTGAAAAAGCCTGAAGTCATTTGGTGTCACTGATAGCCTATTTGATGGGGAGGAACAGTTGCCGGTATCCCAGTCCCCCCTCGAAAGAGGGCCGTACACGAAGTACGTAACAACTGACCTTGAGATCTAGGATCTCGTCAAACATCACTAACAATGACATACTCACCCCGGACCTGAGCAGCCACGCCACAGCCCAAATGACCAGGCTAACATTCTTATGTTTCTTTTCCTTTTATATGGCTAAAACATTTTCACTTGCTACACTTGTGGGTTTAGGCTTTGATCTATGAATCTCATTAATAATTCTATGAATCTCATTAATAATTCTATGAATCTCATTAATAATTCTATAAATATCATTAAAAAAAAAAAAAAAATTTTTTAGTTCATCGGCATTCCCCGCTCGTTTAGTTATCAAGTTTATTAAATAAATTGACAAAAAAAAAAAAAAAAAAAAAAGTTTTAAAATTATCTCAGTTTGTCAGCATTCCGCTGCCGTTTAGTTATCAAGTTTATTGAATAAGTTAAAACAAAAAGATAATTGAAAAAGCCTGAAGTCATTTGGAGTCACTGATAGCTTATTTGATGGGGAGGAACAGTTGCCGGTATCCCAGTCCCCCCTCGAAAGAGGGCCGTACACGAAGTACGTAACAACTGACCTTGAGATCTAGGATCTCGTCAAACATCACTAACAATGACATACTCACCCCGGACCTGAGCAGCCACGCCACAGCCCAAATGACCAGGCTAACATTCTTATGTTGCTTTTCCTTTTATATGCCTACAACTTTTTCACTTGCTACACTTGTGGGTTTAGGCTTTGATCTATGAATCTCATTAATAATTTTATAAATCTCATTAATAATTCCATGAATCTCATTAAAAAAAAAAAAAAAGTTTTTAAATTATCTCAGTTTGTCAGCATTCCTCTGCCGTTTAGTTATCAAGTTTATTGAATATATTGACAAAAAAAAAAAAAAATAAAATTAAAATAAAATAAAAAATAAAAAAGTTTTAAAATTCCCTCAGTTCATCAGTATTGCGCTGGCATTTAGTCACCAAGGTTATTAAATAAATCAATGCAAAAAGAAAATTGAAATAGCCTGAAGTCATTTGGAGTCACTGATAGCATATTCGATGGGGAGGAACAGTTGCCGGTATCCCAGTCCCCCCCTCGAAAGAGGGCCGTACATGAAGTACGTAACAACTGACCTTGAGATTATGAGTATGTGACAGTTGAGACTACTACAACAGTAGATAGAAATCTGACTGTAGAGACTACTGTGACATTAGTGAATATTTTGGCTATAGATACTTCTGTGACAGTAGTTACCACTGTGGCAGTAGAGACTATTGTGACAGTTGAGACTAATGTGACAGTGGAAACTATTGTGACTATAGATACTACTGTGACAGCAGTTACCTCTGTGACAGTAGAGACAATAGTGACAGTGGAGACTATTGTGACTATAGAGACTGTTGTGACAGTAGAGATATAGGCACTTGTGACAGTAGAGACTATTGTGAGAGTAGAGACTATTGTGACAGTGGAGACTATAGTGACAGTAGAGACTATTGTGACAGTAGAGACTATTTTAACATGTGAGACTGCTGTGACAGGAGAGACTGTTGTGACCATAGAGATTATTGTGACCATAGAGACTACAGGCACTTGTGACAGTAGAGACTACTATGACAGTAGAGACTATTGTGAAAATAGACTCTACTCTGACAGTAGAGACTACAGTGACAGTAGAGACTACTCTGACAGTAGAGATTACTGCAACAGCAGAGACAGCGTGACTTTTGAAACTACTGTGATAGTTAGAGACTACTGTGACAATAGACTCTACGGTGAGAGTAGAGACTACGGTGACAGCAGTTACCACCGTGACATTAGAGAACACTGCGACAGCAGAGACTGCATTGACACTAGGGAATATTGTGACTATAGACACTACTGTGACATTTGAGACTATTTTGACAGTAGAGACTATTGTGACAGTGGAGACAATTGACAGTAGAAACAATTGTGACAGTGGAGACAATTGTGGCAGTATAGACTATGGCGACTATAGCGAGACTAGAGACTACTGTGACAGGAGTTACCACGGTGACAGTCGAGACTACTCTGACTGTAGACACTACTGTGACAGTAGAGACTACTGTGACAGTTGAGACTACTGTGATGTGACAATAGAGACTACTGTGACAGTAGAGACTACTGTGACAGTAGACTCTACTGTGATTGTAGTGACTACTGTTACAGTAGAGACAATTGTGACAGTAGAGACAATTGTGACAGTAGAGACTATTGCGACAGTAGAGACTATTGTGACTATAGAGACTACGGTGACAGTAGAGAAAATAGTGACAGTGGAGACTATTGTGACTATAGAGACTGTTGTGACCGTACAGACTATAGGCACTTGTGAGAGTAGAGACTACTGTGAGAGTAGAGACAACTGTGACAATAGACTCTACTGTGAGAGTAGTGACTACTGTTACAGTAGAGACAATTGTGACAGTCAAGACTATTGTGAGAGTAGAGACTACTGTGACAATAGACTCTACTGTGACAGTAGTGACTACTGTTACAGTAGAGAAAATTTTGACAGTAGATACAATTGTGACAGTAGAGACAATTATGACTATAGAAACAACTGTGACAGTAGAAACAATGGTGACTGTAGAGACAATTGTGACAGTAGAGACTATTGTGACTGTAAAGACTATTCAGACTATAGAGACTACTGTGACACTAGAGACAATTGTGACAGTAGAGACAATTGGGACAGCATAGACTATTGTGACATTGGAGACTATTTTGACAGTAGAGACTATTGTGACTATAGACTCTACTCTGACAGTAGAGACTACAGTGACAGTAGAGACTACTCGGACTGTAGAGACTTCTGCGACAGCAGAGATAGCTGTGAATGTAGAAAATACTGTGACAGTTAGAGACTACTGTGACAATAGACTCTACTGTGAGAGTATAGACTACTGTGACAGCAGTTACCAACGTGACATTAGAGAATACTGCGACAGCAGAGACTGCAGTGACAGTAGAGACTTTTGTGACTATAGAGATTGTTGTGACAGTAGAGACTATAGGCACTTGTGACAGTAGAGACTACTGTGAGAGTAGAGACTACTGTGACAATAGACTCTACTGTGACAGTAGTGACTACTGTTACAGTAGAGAAAAATTTGACAGTAGATACAATTGTGACAGTAGAGACAATTGTGACTATAGAGACTACTGTGACAGTAGAGACACTTGTGACAGCGGAGACAATTGTGACAGTTAAAACTACTGTGACAGTAGAGACTACTGCGCCATCAGTGACTGCGGTGAGAGTTGAAACTACTGTGATAGTTAAAGACTATTGGTGACTGTAGACTATTTACAGTAGGGACTACAGTGACAATACACTCTACTGTCAAAGTACAGACTACTGTGACAGCAGTTACCACCGTGACATTACAGAATACTGCGGCAGCATAGACTGCAATAAGAGTAGAGATTATTGTGACTATAGAGACTACTGTGACAGCAGTTACACTGTGATATTAGAGACTATTGTGACAGTAGAGACTATTGTGACAGTGGAGACTATTGAACAATATCATTTTTGAGATGAACTGTGTCTTTGTCTGTGATGACTAACCTTAATATTAACAATAACTATAGCTTATCGACATAAACACAAACACATGTAATAGTCTAATCATTAAGTATCATATGTAATTCATAATCATAATGATAAACATTATACATTATACATCACTGTGACAGCAGTTACCACCGTGACATTAGAGACTACTGCGACAGCAGCGACCGCAGTGACAGTAGAGAATATTTTGACTATAGAGATTCTTGTGACAGTAGAGACTATAGGCACTTGTGACAGTAGAGACTACTGTGAGAGTAGAGACTACTGTGACAATAGACTCTACTGTGACAGTAGTGACTACTGTTACAGTAGAGACAATTGTGACAGTAGAGACATTTGTGACAGTAGAGATTATTGTGAAATGTAGAGACTTGTGTGACTGTAGAGACTATAGGCACTTGTGACAGTAGAGACTATAGTGAAATTAGAAACTATTGTGGCCATAGATACTTCTGTGACAGCAGTTACCACTGTGGCAGTAGGGACTATTGTGACAGTAGAGACTATTGTGACAGTGGAGACTTTTGAGACTGTTGTGACAGCAGAGACTATAGGCACTTGTGGCAGTAGAGACTACTGTGAGATTAGAGACTACTGTGACAATAGACTCTACTGTGACAGTAGTGACTACGGTTACAGTAGAGACAATTGTGACAGTAGAAACTATTGTGACAGTAGAGACTATTGCGACAGTAGAGACTATTGTGACTATAGAGACTGTTGTGACAGTAGAGACTATAGGCACTTGTGACAGTAGAGATTACTGTGAGAGTAGAGATAACTGTGACAATAGACTCTGCTGTGACGATAGTGACTACTGTTACAGTAGAGACAATTGTGTCAGTAGAGACAATTGTGACAGTAGAGACTGTTGTGACAGTAGAGACTATAGGCACTTGTGACAGTAGAGACTACTGTGAGAGTAGAGAGGACTGTGACAATAGACTCTACTGCGACAGTAGTGAATACTGTAACAGTAGTGACAATTGTGACAGTAGAGACAATAGTGACAGTAGAGACTATGGAGACAGTAGAGACTCTTGTGACTACAGTCTCTACGGTGACAGTATAGACTATTGTGATGTGACAGTAGAGACTACTGTGACAGTAGACTATTTTGACAATAGACTAAACTCTGACTGTAGAGACTACAGTGAGAGTGGAGGCTATATTGACAGTAGAGACTATTGTGACCGTGGAGACTATTGTGACTATAGAGACTATTGTTACAGTAGAGACTATAGGCACTTGTGGCAGTAGAGACTACTGTGAGATTAGAGACTACTGTGACAATAGACTCTACTGTGACAGTAGTGACTACGGTTACAGTAGAGACAATTGTGACAGTAGAAACTATTGTGACAGTAGAGACTATTGCGACAGTAGAGACTATTGTGACTATAGAGACTGTTGTGACAGTAGAGACTATAGGCACTTGTGACAGTAGAGATTACTGTGAGAGTAGAGATAACTGTGACAATAGACTCTGCTGTGACGATAGTGACTACTGTTACAGTAGAGACAATTGTGTCAGTAGAGACAATTGTGACAGTAGACACTATTGCGACAGTAGAGACTATTGTAACTATAGAGACTACGATGAAAGTAGAGACAATAGTGAAAGTGGAGACTATTGTGACTATAGAGACATTTGTGACCGTAGAGACTATAGGCACTTGTGACAGTAGAGACTACTGTGAGAGTAGAGACTACAGTGACAATAGACTGTATTGTGACAGTAGTGACAACTGTTACAGTAGAGACAATTGTGACAGTCGAGACTATTGTGAGAGTAGAGACTAATGTGACAATAGACTCTACTTTGACAGTAGAGACTACTGTGACAGTAGAGACAATTTTGACAGTTGAAACTACAGTGACAGTACAGACTACTGCGACATCAATGACTGCGGTGAGAGTTGAATCTACTGTGACAGTTGAGACTACTGTGACAGTTGAGACTACTACGACAGCAGAGACAACTCTGACTGTAGAGACTACTGTGATATTAGAGAATACTGTGAGAGTAGAGACAATTGTGACAGTAGAGACTAATGTAACATTTGAGACTGCTGTGACAGGAGAGACTACTGTGACAGTGGAGACTATTGTGACTATAGAGACTGTTGTGACAGTAGAGATATAGGCACTTGTGACAGTAGAGACTATTGTGAGAGTAGAGACTATTGTGACAGTGGAGACTATAGTGACAGTAGAGACTATTGTGACAGTGGAGACTACTGTGACTATAGAGACTGCTGTGACTGTAGAGACTACTGTGAGAGTAGAGACAATTGTGACAGTAGAGACTAATGTAACATTTGAGACTGCTGTGACAGGAGAGACTATTGTGACCTTAGAGATTATGGTGACCATAGAGACTACAGGCACTAGTGAAAGTACAGACTACTGAGACAGTAGAAACTACTGTGACAATAGACTCTAGTCTGACAGTAGAGACTACAGTGACAGTAGAGACTACTCTGACAGTGGAGACTTCTGCGACAGGAGAGACAGCGGTGACTGTTGAAACTACTGTGACTGTTAGAGACTACTGTGACAATAGACTCTACTTTGACAGTAGAGACTACTGTTACAGCAGTTACCACCGTGAAATTAGAGAACACTGCGACAGCAGAGATTGCAGTGACAGTAGGGAATATTGTGACTATAGAGACTACTGTGAGAGTTGAGACTATTTTGACAGTAAAGACTATTGTGGGAGTAGAGACTTCTGTGACAATAGACTCTACTGTGACAGTAGAGACTACTGTGACAGTAGAGACAATTGCGACTGTAGATACAATTGCGACAGTAGAGACAATTATGATTATAGAAACAACTGTGACACTAGAGACAATTGTGTCTGTAGAGACAATTGTGACAGTAGAGACTATTGTGACAGTAGAGACTATTGAGACTATAGAGACTACTGTGACAGTAGAGACAATTGTGACAGTAGAGACAATCGTGACAATATAGACTATTGTGACATTGGAGATTATTTTGACAGTAGAGAATATTGAGACTATAGACTCTACTCTGACAGTAGAGACTACAGTGACAGTAGAGACTACTCTGACTGTAGAGACTACTGCGACAGCAGAGATAGCTGTGACAGTTGAAAATACTGTGACAGTTAGAGACTACTGTGACAATAGACTCTACTGTGAGAGTAGAGACTACTGTGACAGTTGAAACTACTGTGACAGTAGAGACTACTGTGACAGTTGAAACTAGTGTGACAGTAGAGACTACTGTGACAGTAGTCTCTTGTCGCAGTAGAGACTACTGTGACAATAGACTCTACTGTCACAGTAGAGACTAATGTGACAGCAGTTACCCTTGTGACATTAGAGACTATTGCGACAGCAGAGACTGCAGTGACAGTAGAGACTATTGTGACTATAGAGACTGTTGTGACAGTAGAGACTATAGGCACTTGTGAGAGTAGAGACTATTGTGAGAGTAGAGACTATTGTGAGAGTGGAGACTATTGTGACAGTAGAGAATATTGTGACAGTGGAGACTATTGTGACTATAGAGACTACTGTGACTATAGAGAATACTGTGAGAGTAGAGACTATTGTGACAGTAGAGACTATTGTAACATTTGCGACTGCTGTGACAGTAGAGACTATTGTGACATTAGAGACTATTGTGACTGTAGAGACAACTGTGACAGTAGAGACAATAGTGACAGTGGAGACTATTGTGACTATAGAGACTGTTGTAACAGTAGAAATATAGGCACTTGTGACAGTAGAGACTATTGTGAGAGTAGAGACTTTTGTGACAGTGGAGACAATTGTGACAGTAGAGACTATTGTGACAGTGGAAACTATTGTGACTATAGAGACTACTGTGTATATAGAGACTACTGAGAGAGTAGAGACAATTGTGACAGTAGAAACTATTGTAACATTTGAGACTGCTGTGACAGGAGAGACTATTGTGACCATAGAGATTATTGTGACCATAGAGACTACAGGCACTTGTGACAGTAGAGACTACTGTGACAGTAGAGACTATTGTGAAGATAGACTCTAGTCTGACAGTAGAGACTACAGTGACAGTAGAGACTACTCTGGCAGTAGAGACTACTGCGACAGCGGAGACAGCGGTGACTGTTGAAACTACTGTGACAGTTAGAGACTACTGTGACAATAGACTCTTCTGTGACTACTGTGACAGGAGTTACCACCGTGACGTTAAAGAACACTGCAACAGCAGAGACTGCAGTGACAGTAGGGAATATGGTGACTATAAAGACTACTGTGACAGTTGAGACTATTTTGACAGTGGAGACTATTGTGACAGTGGAGACTATTGACAGTAGGAACAATTGTGACAGTGAGACAATTGTGGCAGTATAGACTATGGTGAAGGTGACGAATATAGCGAGACTAGAGACTACTGTGACAGGAGTTACCACGGTAACAGTCGAGACTACTCTGACTGTAGAGACTACAGTGACAGTAGAGACTACTGTGACAGTTGAGACTACTGTGATGTGACAGTAAATACTACTGTGACAGTAAAGACTACTGTGACAGTAGAGAGTACTGCGACAGCAGAGATAGCGGTGACAGTTGAAACTACTGTGACAGTAGAGACTACTGTGAGAGTAGAGACCACTGTGACAATAGACTCCACTGTGACAGTAGTGACTACTGTTACAGTAGAGACAATTGTGACAGTACAGACAATTGTGACAGTAGAGACTATTGCTACAGTAGAGACTATTGTGACTATAGAGACTACTGTGACAGCCGCGACTTCAGTGACAGTAGAGACTATTGTGACTATAGAGACTGTTGTGACAGTAGAGACTATAGGAACTTGTTACAGTAGAGACTACTGTGAGAGTAGAGACTACTGTGACAGTAGACTCTACGGTGATTGTAGTGACTACTGTTACAGTAGAGACAATTTTGAGAGTAGAGACAATTATGACAGTAGAGACTATTGCGACAGTAGAGACTATTGTGTCTATTGAGACTACGGTGACAGTAGAGACATTAGTGACAGTATAGACTATTGTGACATTGGAGACTATTTTGACAGTAGAGACTGTTGTGACTATAGAGTCTACTCTGAAAGTAGAGACTACAGTGACAGTAGAGACTACTATGACTGTAGGGACTACTGCGACAGCAGAGATAGCTGTGACGGTTGAAAATACTGTGACAGTTAGAGACTACTGTGACAATAGAGTCTACTGTGAGAGTACAGACTACAGGGACAGTTGAAACTATTGTGACAGTAGAGACTACTGTGACAGTTGAAACAACTGTGACAGTAGAGACTACTGTGACAGTAGTCTCTTGTCATAGTAGAGACTACTGTGACATTAGACTCTACTGTCACAGTAGAGACTAATGTGACAGCAGTTACCCCCGTGACATTAGAAACTACTGCGAAAGAGGAGACTGCAGTGACAGTAGAGACTATTGTGACTATAGAGACTGTTGTGACAGTAGAGACTATAGGCACTTGTGACAGTAGAGACTATTGTGAGAGTAGAGACTACTGTGAAAATAGATTCTTCTGTGACAGAAGTGACTACTGTTACAGTAGAGAAAATTGTGACAGTAGATACAATTGTGACAGTAGAGACAATTGTGACTATGGAAACTACTGTGACAGTAGAGACAATTGTGACAGTAGAGACAATTTTGACAGTAGAGACTATTGTGACAGTAGAGACTATTGTGACTATAGAGACAACTGTGACAGTAGAGACAATTGTGACAGTGGAGACTATTGTTATTACAGAGAGTGTTGTGACAGTAGAGACTATAGGCACTTGTGACAGTAGAGACTACTGTGAGAGTAGAGACTACTGTTACAGTAGAGACATTTGTGACAGTAGATACAATTTTGACAGTAAAGACAATTGTGAGTATAGAAACTATTGTGACAGTAGAGACAATTGTGACAGTAGAGACAATTGTGACAGTTGAAACTACTGCCACAGTAGACACTAATTTTGACTGTAGAAACTACTGCGACAGCAGTTGCCAACTTTACATTATAGCTACTGCGACAGTTGAGATTACTCTGACAGTAGAGACTACTGTGAGAGTAGAGACCATTGTGACTTTAGATACTACTGTGACAGCACTTACCACTGTGACAGTAGAGACTATTGTGACTATAGAGACAACTGCGACAGCAGAAACAGCGGTGACAGTTGAAACTACTGTGACAGTAGAGACTACTGCGACATCAGAGACTGCGGTGACAGTTGAAACTACTAAGACAGTTAAAGACAATTGTGACAGTAGACCATTGACAGTAGAGAGTACTGTGACAATACACTCTACTCTCACAGTAGAGACTACAGTGACAGCAGTTAACACCGTGATATTAGAGACTACTGCGACAGCAGCGACTGCAGTGACAGTAGAGACTTTTGTGACTATAGAGTCTGTTGTGACAGTAGAGACTATAGGCACTTGTGACAGTAGAGACTACTGTGAGAGTAGAGAGTACAGTGACAATAGACTCTACTGTGACAGTAATGACTACTGTTACAGTACAGACATTTGTGACAGTAGAGACAATTGTGACATTAGAGACTATTGCGACAGTAGAGACTATTGTGACTATAAAGACTACGATGACAGTAGAGACAATAGTGACAGTGGAGACTATTGTGACTATAGAGACATTTGTGACCGTTGAGACTATAGGCACTTGTGACAGTAGAGACTACTGTGAGAGTAGAGACTACTGTGACAATAGACTCTACTGTGACAGTAGTGACAACTGTTACAGTAGAGACAATTGTGACAGTCGAGACTATTGTGAGAGTAGAGACTATTGTAACAGTGGAGACTATTGTGACAGTAGAGACTATTGTGACATTGGAGACGATTGTGACTATAGAGACTACTGTGACTATAGAGACTACTGTGAGAGTAGAGACAATTGTGACATTAGAGACTATTGCGACAGTAGAGACTATTGTGACTATAAAGACTACGATGACAGTAGAGACAATAGTGACAGTGGAGACTATTGTGACTATAGAGACATTTGTGACCGTTGAGACTATAGGCACTTGTGACAGTAGAGACTACTGTGAGAGTAGAGACTACTGTGACAATAGACTCTACTGTGACAGTAGTGACAACTGTTACAGTAGACACAATTGTGACAGTCGAGACTATTTTGAGAGTAGAGACTATTGTAACAGTGGAGACTATTGTGACAGTAGAGACTATTGTGACATTGGAGACGATTGTGACTATAGAGACTACTGTGACTATAGAGACTACTGTGAGAGTAGAGACAATTGTTACAGTAGAGACTATTGGGATACTTGAGACTGCTGTGACAAGAGAGACTATTGTGACCTTAGAGATTATGGTGACCATAGAGACTACAGGCACTTGTGACAGTAGAGACTACTGTGACAGTAAAGACTATTTTGACAATAGACTCTATTCTGACAATAGAGACTACAGTGACAGTAGAGACTACTCTGACAGTAGAGACTACTGCGACAGCAGAGACAGCGGTGACTGTTGAAACTACAGTGACAGTTAGAGACTACTGTGACATTAGACTTTACTGTGAGAGTAGAGAATACTGTGACAGCAGTTACCACCGTGATATTAGAAAACACTGCGACAGCAGAGACTGCAGTGACAGTAGGGAATATTGTGACTATAGAGACTACTGTGAGAGTTGAGACTATTGTGACATTAGAGACTATTGTGACAGTGGAGATTATTGTGACAGTAGAAACAATTGTGACAGTGGAGACAATTGTGGCAGTATAGACTATTGTGAAAGTGGCGACTATAGCGACTCTTGAGACTACTGTGACAGGAGTTACCATGGTTACAGTCGAGAATACTCTGACTGAGGAGACTACTGAGACAGTAGAGTTTATTGTGACTGTAGAGACTACTGTGACAGTAGAGATAATTGTGACAGTAGAGATAATTGTGACAGTATAGAGTATTGTGATAGTGCAGATAATTGTGACAGTAGAGACCAATTTTGTCTGTAGAGACTACTGTGACAGCAGTTACCACTGTGACAGTAGAGACTATTGTGACCATAGAGACTATTGTGACAGTAGAGAATATAGGCACTTGTGGCAGTAGAGACTACTGTGAGAGTAGAGACTACTGCGACAATAGAATCTAGTGTGAGAGTAGAGACTACTCTGACAGCAGTTACCATGGTGACATTAAAGAACACTGCGACAGCAGAGACTGCAGTGACAGTAGGGAATATAGCGACTATAGAGACTACTGTGACAGCAGTTACCACGGTTACAGTATAGACTATTGCGACAGTAGAGACTATTGTGACAGTGGAGACTATTGTGACAGGGGAGACAATTGTGACAGTAGAGATAATTGTGACAGTATAGACAAAATGATAGAACAGATAATTGTGACAGTAGAGACTAATTGTGTCTATAGAGACTACTGTGACAGCAGTTACCACTGTGAGAGTAGAGACTATTGTGACCATAGAGACTATTGTGACTGTAGAGACAATAGGCACTTGTGACAGTAGAGACTACTGTGAGAGTAGAGATTACTGTGAAAATAGACTGTACTGTCACAGTAGAGACTACTGTGACAATAGACTCTACTGTCACAGTAGAGACTAATGTGACAGTAGACTCTACTGTCACAGTAGTGACTACTGTTACAGTAGAGACAATTGTGACAGTAGAGACTATTGTGACTATAGAGACTGTTGCGACAGTAGAGACTATTGTGAAAAATAGAGACTTATGTGACAGTAGAGAATATAGGCACTTGTGACAGTAGAGACTATTGTGAAATTAGAGACTATTGTGGACGTAGATACTTCTGTGACAGCAGTTACCAGTGTGGCATTATAGACTATTGTGACAGTAGACTCTACACTGACAGTAGTGACTACTGTTACAGTAGAGGCAATTATTGTGACAGTAGAGACTATTGTGACAGTAGAGACTATTGCCACAGTACTGACTATTGTGATTATAGAGACTACTGCGACAGCAGTGACTGCAATGACAGTAGAGACTTTTGTGACTATAGAGACTGTTGTGACAGCAGAGACTATAGGCATTTGTGACAGCAGAGACTACTGTGAGAGTAGAGACTACTGTGACAATAGAGTCTACTGTGACAGTAGTGACTACTGTTACAGTAGAAACAATTATCACAGTAGAGACAATTGTGACAGTAGAGACTATTGCGACAGTAGAGACTATTGTGACTATAGAGACTACGATGACAGTAGAGACAATAGTAACTGTGGAGACTTTTGTGACTATAGAGAATTTTGTGACCGTAGAGACTATAGGCAATTGTGACAGTAGAGACTACTGTGAGAGTAGAGACTACTCTCACAGTAGACTCTAATGTGACAGTAGTGACTACTGTTACAGTAGAGACAATTGTGACAGTAAAGACTATTGTGACAGTTGAGACTACCCTGACATTTGAGACTACTGCGACAGTAGAGACTACTCTGACAGTAGAGACTACTGTGACAGTAGAGACTATTGTGGGTATAGATACTTCTGTGACTGTGGAGACTTTTGTGACTATAGAGACTGTTGTGACATTAGAGACTATAGGCACTTGTGACAGTAGAGACTACTGTGAGAGTAGTGACTACTGTGACGATAGACTCTATCTATTGTGACAGTAGAGTCTGCAGTGACAGTAGAGTCTACTGTGACAGTAGAGACTATTGTGGGTATAGATACTTCTGTGAAAACAGTTACCACTGTGGCAGTACAGACTATTGGTACAGTAGATACTATTGTGACAGTGGAGACTATTGTGTCAGTAGAGACTATTGTGTCAGTAGAGACTATTGTGACAGTGGAGACTATTGTGACTACAGAGACTATTGTGACAGTAGAGACTATAGGAACTTGTGACAGTAGAGACAACAGTGAGAGTAGAGACTACTGTGACAGTTGAAATTACTGTGACAATAGAGACTACTGTGACAGTAGTCTCTTGTCACAGTAAAGACTTCTGTGACAATAGACTCTACTGTCATAGCAGAGACTAATGTGACAGCAGTTACCCCCGTGACATTAGAGACTACTGCGACAGCAGAGACTGCAGTGACAGTAGAGACTATTGCGACTATAGAGACTACTGTGACAGTAGAGATAATTGTGACATTAGAGACTATTGTGACAGTAGAGACTATTGTGACTCTAGAGACTACTCTGTCAGTAGAGACAATTGTGACAGTCGAGACAATTGTGACAGTTGAAACTACTGTGACAGTAGAGACTACTGCGACATCAGAGACTGCGTTGAGAGTTGAAACTACTATGACAGTTAAAGACTATTGGTGACAGTAGACAATTGACACTAGAGACTACTGTGACAATACACTCTACTGTCACAGTAGAGACTAGTGAGACAGCAGTTACCACCGTGATATTAGAGACTACTGCGACAGCAGCGACTGCTTTGACATTAGAGACTATTGTGACTATAGAGACTGTTGTGACAGTAGAGACTATAGGCACTTGTGAGAGTAGAGACTACTGTGAGAGTAGAGACTACTGTGACAATAGACTCTACTGTGACAGTAGTGACTACTGTTACAGTAGAGACCATTTTTACAGTAGAGACAATTTTGACAGTAGAGACTATTTTGAAATGTAGAGACTTGTGTGACAGTAGAGACTATAGGCACTTGTGACAGTAGAGACTATTGTTAAATTAGAGACTATTGTGGCCATAGATACTTCTGTGACAGCAGTTACCACTGTGGCAGTAGAGGCTATTGTGACAGTACAGACTATTGTGACAGTGGAGACTTTTGAGACTGTTGTTACAGCAGAGACTGTAGGCACTTGTGGCAGTAGAGACTACTGTGAGAGTAGAGACTACTGTGACAATAGATTCTACTGTGACAGTAGTGACTACTGTTACATTAGAGACAATTGTGACAGTAGAGACTATTGTGACAGTAGAGACTATTGTGACAGTAGTGACTATTGTGAGAGTAGAGACTATTGTGACAGCGGAGACTATTGTGAGGGTAGAGACTATTGTGACAGCGGAGACTATTGTGACTGTAGAGGCTATTGTGACACTGGAGACTATTTTGACTATAAAGACTACTGTGACTATAGAGACTACTGTGAGAGTAGAGACAATTGTGACAGTAGAGACTATTGTGACATTTGAGACTGCTGTGACAGGAGAGACTATTGTGACCATATAGATTCTTGTGACCATAGAGGCTACAGGCACTTGTGACAGTAGAGACTAGTGTGACAGTAGAGGCTATTGTGACAATAGACTCTACTCTGAAATTAGAAACTACAGTGACAGTAGAGACTACTCTGACAGTAGAGAATACTGCGGCAGCAGAGACAGCGGTGACAGTAGAAACTACTGTGACAGTTAGAGACTACTGTGACAATAGACTCTTCTGTGGGAGTAGAGACTACTGTGACAGCAGTTACCACCGTGATATCAGAAAACACTGTGACAGCAGTGACTGCAGTGACAGTAGGGAATATTGTGACTATAGAGACTACTGTGACAGTTGAGACTATTTTGACAGTAGAGACTATTGTGACAGTGGAGACTGTTGTGACAGTAGAAACAATTGTGACATTGGAGACAATTGTGGCAATATAAACTATTGTGAAAGTGGCGACTATAGCTACACTAGAGACTACTGTGACAGGAGTTACCATGGTGACAGTCGAGACTACTCTGACTGGAGAGACTACTGCGACAGTAGAGATAATTGTGACAGTAGAGATAATTGTGACTATAAAGACTACTGTGACAGCAGTTACCACTGTTACAGTAGAGACTATTGTGACAGTAGAGACTATTGTGACAGTGGAGACTATTGTGACAGTAGAGACAATTGTGTCAGTAGAGATAATTGTGACAGTATAGACTATTGTGATAGTGCAGATAATTGTGATAGTAGAGACTAATTGTGTCTATACAAACTAGTGTGACAGCAGTTACCACTGTGACTGTAGAGACTATTGTGACCATAGAGACTATTGTGACCGTAGAGACTATAGGCACTTGTGACAGTAGAGTCTACTGTGAGAGTAGTGATTACTGTGACGATAGACTCTATCTACTGTGACAGTAGATTCTACAGTGGCAGTAGAGACTACTGTGACAGTAGAGACTATTGTGGGTATAGATACTTCTGTGACTGTGGAGACTATTGTGACTATAGAGACTATTGTAACAGTAGAGACTATAGTCACTTGTGACAGTAGAGACAACAGTGACAGTAGACAACAGTGACAGTTACCACTGTGGCAGTACAGACTATTGGGACAGTAGAGACTATTGTGACAATGGAGACTACTGTGACAGTAGAGACTATTGTGACAGGGGAGACTATTGTGACTATAGAGACTATTGTGACAGTAGAGACTATAGGCACTTGTGACAGTAGAGACAACAGTGACAGTAGAGACTACTGTGACAGTTGAAACTACTGTGATAGTAGTCTCTTGTCACAGTAGAAACTAATGTGACAATAGACTCTACTGTCACAGTAGAGACTAATGTGACAGCAGTTACCCCCGTGATATTAGAGACTACTGCGACAGCAGAGACTGCATTGACAGTAGAGACTATTGTGACTACAGAGACTACTGTGACAGTAGAGACATTTGTGACATTAGAGACTATTGTGACAGTAGAGACTATTGTGACTATAGAGACTACTGTGACAGTAGAGACAATTGTGACATTAGAGACTGCTGTGACATTTGAGACTACTGCGACAGTAGAGACTACTCTGACTGTAGAGACTACTGTGACAGTTGAGACTATTGTGGCCATAGATACTTCTGTGACAGCAGTTACCACTGGCAGTAAGGACTATTGTGACAGTGGAGACTTTTGTGACTATAGAGACTGTTGTGACAGTAGAGACTATAGGTACTTGTGACAGTAGAGACTACTTTGAGAGTAGTGACTACTGTGACGATAGAATCTATCTACTGTGACAGTAGAGTCTACAGTGACAGTAAAGACTACTGTTACAGTAGAGATAATTGTGACCGTATAGACTATTGTGATAGTGCAGATAATTGTGACATTAGAGACTATTGTGAATATAGTGACTACAGTGACAGTCGAGACAATTGTGACAGTTGAAACTACTGTGACAATAGAGACTGCTGCGACATCAAAGACTGTGGTAAGAGTTGAAACTACTATTAACAGTTAAAGACGATTGGTGACTGTAGACTATTGACAGTAGAGACTACTGTGACAATACACTCTACTGTCACAGTAGAAACTACTGTGACAGCAGTTACTATCGTGATATTAGAGATAACTGCGACAGCAGCGACTGCAGTGACAGTAGAGACTACTGTGACAGTAGAGACTATTGTGGGTATAGATACTTCTGTGACTGTGGAGACTTTTGTGACTATAGAGACTGTTGTGACATTAGAGACTATAGGCACTTGTGACAGTAGAGACTACTGTGAGAGTAGTGACTACGGTGACGATAGACTCTATCTACTCTGACAGTACAGTCTACAGTGACAGTAGAGTCTACTGTGACTGTAGAGACTATTGTGGGTATAGATACTTCTGTGACAACAGTTACCACTGTGGCAGTAGAGACTGTTGGGACAGTAGAGACTATTGTGACAGTAGAGACTATTCTGACTATAGAGACTACTGTGACAGTCTAGACAATTGTGACAGTAGAGAAAATTGTGACAGTATAGACTGTTTAGATGCGTCATCGTCAACTAGTCCAGATGCTACACGAAACTGTTCGAAGCGTCTCTTCCATCTCGGCCAATCATCCGGATTTCGGAAGTTAAATAATTCTGGAGGTTGTAAACGTAACTGGGCCATAGTACACCTCTGCCACCATGTGGTATTATTGACTTAGCTCTCAAAGATCTCTTCTAAAACATAATCATTTCGTATTTATACTTAAATATAGAATAGCCGTCTATCTTACATACATTATAAGGGCTACTATAATTGGACAGACATACAAGATACTACAACCATTACAACAACACACTACAACAATTACAACAATATGAATGTCAAATACTATATACAAATAATATTATATGCAAAACAATCATTACTAATTATTATTGTAAGTCATATTCCACAATTGTGATATTGGAGACTATTTTGACAGTAGAGACTATTGTGACTATAGAGACTACTGTGACAGCCATACCACTGTAACAGTAGAGACTATTGTGACAGTAGAGATTATTGTGACAGTGGAGACAATTGTGACATTAGAGACTATTTTGAGTATAGAGACTACTGTGATAGCAGTCACCACTGTGACAGTAAAGACTACTGTGACAGTTGAGACTACTACGGCAGCAGAGACTGCGGTGACATTTGAAACTACTGCCACAGTAGACTATAATTTTGACTGTAGAATCTACTGCGACAGCAGTTTCCAACTTTACATTATAGCTACTGCGACAGTTGAGACTACTCTGACAGAAGAGACTACTGGGAGACTAGAGACCATTGTGACTATAGATACTACTGTGACAGTAGTTACCACTGTGACAGTTGAGACTATTGTGACAGTAGAGACTTTTGTGACAGTGGAGACTATTGTGACATTAGAGACTATTGTGACCAAAGAGACTATTGTGACAGTAAAGACTATAGGCACTTGTGACAGTAGACACTACTGTGACAGTAGAGACTACTGTGACAGTAGAGACTACTGTGACAATAGACTCTACTGTGACAGTAGAGACTACAGTGATAGTAGAGACTACTGTGACAGTTGAGACTACTGCGACAGTAGAGACTACTCTGACAGTAGAGACTACTGTAAAAATAGAGACTATTGTGGATGTAGATACTTCTGTGAGAACAGTTACCACTGTGGCAGTAGAGACTATTGTGTCATTTTAGACTATTGTGAATGTGGAGACTATATTGACTATAGATACTACTGGGACAACAGTTAGTATTTGTGACAGTAGAAACAATAGTGACAGTGGATTCTATTGTGACAATAGAGACTGTTGTGACAGTAGAGACTATAGGTACTTGTGACAATAGAGACTATTGTGAGAATAGAGACTACTCTGACAATAGACTCTCCTGTGACAGTAGAGACTACAGTGACAGTGGAGACTACTGTGACAATAGAGACTACAGCGACAGCAGAGACAGCGGTGACAGTTGAAACTACTGTGACAGTTAAAGCCTATTGTGACAGTAGACCATTAACAGTAAAGACTACTGTGACAATACACTCTACTGTCCCAGTAGAGACTACAGAGACAGCAGTTACCACCGTGATATTAGAGACTACTACGACAGCAGCGACTGCAGTGACAGTAGAGACTATTGTGACTATGGAGACTGTTGTGACAGTAGACTCTATAGGCACTGGGGAAAGTAAAGACTACTGTGAGAGTAGAGACTACTGTGACAATAGACTCTACTGTGACAGTAGTGACTACTGTTACAGTAGTCTCTTGTCACAGTAGAGACTACTGTGACAATAGACTCTACTGTGACAGTAATGACTACTGTTACAGTAGAGACAATTGTGACAGTAGAGACCATTGTGACAATGGAGAATATCGTGACTATAGTGACTATTGTGACAGTTGAGACTATAGGCACTTGTGACAGTAGAGACAACAGTGACAGTAGAGACTACTGTGTCAGTGGAATCTACTGTGATAGTAGTCTCTTGTCACAGTAGAGACTACTGTGACAATAGACTCTACTGTCACAGTAGAGACTGTAGAGACTACTGAGACAATAGACTCTACTGTCACAGTAGAGACTAATGTGACAGCAGTTACCCCCGTGACATTAGAGACTACTGCGACAGCAGAGACTGCAGTGACAGTAGAGACTATTGTGACTATAGAGACTACTGTGACAGTAGAGACAATTGTGACATTAGAGACTATTGTGACAGTAGAGACTATTGTGAAAAATAGAGACTTGTGTGACAGTAGAGACTATTGGCACTAGTGACAGTAGAGACTATTGTGAAATTAGAGACTATTGTGGCCATAGATACTTCTGTGACAGTAGTTACCACAGTGGCAGTAGAGACTATTGTGACATTAAAACAGTGGAGACTTTTGAGTCTGTGGTGACAGCAGAGACTACAGGCACTAGTGGCAGTAAAGACTATCTGACAGTAGAGACTACTGTGAAAATAGAGACTATTGTGGGTATATATACTTCTGTGAAAACAGTTACCTCTGTGACAGTAGACACAATAGTGACAGTGGAGACTATTGTGACTATAGAGACTGTTGTGACTATAGGCACTTGGGACAGTAGAGACTATTGTGAGAATAGAGACTACTCTGACAATAGACTCCTGTGACGGTAGAGACTACAGTGACAGTGGAGACTACTGTGACAGTAGAGACTACAGGGACTGCAGAGACAGCGTTGACAGGTAAAACTACTGTGACATTAGAGACTACTTCGACATTAGAGGTTGCGAGGACAGGTGAAACTACTGTGACAGTTAAAGACTATTGTGACAGTAGAACATTGACAGTAGAAACTACTGTGACAAAACACTCTACTGGACAGCAGTTACCACCGTGACATAAGAGACTACTGCGACATCTGAGACTGCAGTGACAGTAGACAATTGTGACTATAGAAACTATGTGACTGTAGAGGCAATTGTTGACTAAAGAGAGTTTTGACTGTAGAGACTATTTTGACAGTAGAGACTATTGTGACTATAGAGACAACTGTGACAGTAGAGACAATTGTGACAGTTAAGACAATTGTTACTACAGAGACTGTTGTGACTGTAGAGACTATAGGCACTCTCGACAGTAGAGAATACTGTGAGAGTAGAGACTACTGTTACAGTAGAGACGATTGTGACAGTAGATACAATTTTGACATTAGAGACAATTGTGATTATGGAAAGTACTGTGACAGTAGAGACAATTGTGACAGTAGAGATAATTGTGAGAGTAGAGACTATTGTGATTATAGAGACTACTGTGACAGTATAGACAATTGTGACAGTAGAGACAATTGTGGCTATAGATACTTGACAACAGTTACCACTGTGGCAGTACAGACTATTGGGACAGTAGAGGCTATTGTGACAGTGGAGACTATTGTGACAGTAGAGACTATTTTGACAGTGGAGACTATTGTGACTGTAAAGACTATTGTTACAGTAGAGACTATAGGCTCTTGTGACAGTAGAGACAACAGTGACAGTAGAGACTACTGTGACAGTTGAAACTACTGTGACAGTAGAGACTACTGTGACAGTACACTCTACTGTCACAGTAGAGACTACTGTGACAGCAGTTACCACTGTGACATTAGAGACTCGACATCAGACTGTTTGTAGACTCGAAACTAATGTGACTGTTAAAGACTATTGGTGACAGTAGACTATTGACAGTAGAGACTACTGTGACAATACACTCTACTGTCACAGTAGAGACTACTGTGACAGCAGTTACCACTGTGACATTAGAGACTACTGCGACAACAGCGACAGCAGTGACAGTAGACACTCTTGTGACTCCAGAGACTGTTGTGACAGTAGAGATAATTGTGACAGTAGAGATAATTTTGACAGTATAGACTATTGTGATAGTGCAGATAATTGTGACAGTAGAGACCAATTGTGTCTATAGAGACTACTGTGACAGCAGTTACCACTGTGACAGTAGAGACTATTGTGACCATAGAGACTATTGTGACAGTAGAGACTATAGGCCCTTGTGGCAGTAGAGACTACTGTGACAGTAGAGACTACTGTGACAATAGACTCTACTGTGAGTGTAGAGACTACTGAGACAGCAGTTACCACCGTGATGTTAGAGAACACTGCGACAGTAGATACTACTCTGACTGTAGAGACTAATGTGATAGTAGAGACTATTGTGGCCATAGATACTTCTGTGACAGCAGTTACCACTGGCAGTAAGGACTATTGTGACAGTGGAGACTTTTGTGACTATAGAGACTGTTGTGACTGTAGAGACTATAGGCACTTGTGAGAGTAGAGACTACTGTGAGAGTAGTGACTACTGGGACGATAGACTCTATCTACTCTGACAGTAGAGTCTACAGTGACAGTAGAGACTACTGTGACAGTAGAGACTATTGTGGGTATAGATACTTCTGTGACAACAGTTACCACTGTGGCAGTACAGACTATTGGGACAGTAGAGACTATTGTGACAGTGGAGATTATTGTGATTATAGAAAGTACTGTGACAGTAGACAATTGTGACAGTACAGACTATTGTGACTATAGAGACTGTTGTGACCGTAGAGATTATATGCACATGTGACAGCAGAGACTATTGTGAGAATAGAGACTACTCTGACAATAGACTCTCCTGTGACAGTAGAGACTACATTGACAGGGGAGACTTCTCTGACAGTAGAGACTACAGTGACAGCAGAGACTGCGGTGACAGTTGAAACTACTGTGACAGTTAATTATTGTGACAGTAGACCATTGACAGTAGAGACTACTGTGACAATACACTCTACTGTCACAATAGAGACTACAGTGACAGCAGTTACCACAGTGACCATTAGAGATTACTGCGACAGGAGCGACTGCAGTGACAGTTAGAGACTACTGTGACTATAGAGACATTTGTGACAGAATAGACTATAGGCACTTGTGACAGTAGAGACTACTGTGAGAGTAGAGAGTACTGTGACAATAGACTCTACTGTGACAGTAGTGAATACTGTTACAGTAGAGACAATTGTGACAGTAGAGACAATTGTGACAGTAGAGACTATTGCAACTGTAGAGACTATATTGACTATAGTCTCTACGGTGACAGTACAGACTATTGTGATGTGACAGTAGAGACTACTGTGACACTAGAGACTGTTGTGACAATAGACTAAACTCTGACAGTAGAGACTACAGTGACAGTAGAAAATACTCTAACAGGAGAGACTACTGCGACATCAGAGACAGCGCTGACAGTGGAAAGTACTGTGACAGTTAGAGACTACTGTGTCAATAGACTCTACTGTGAGAGTAGAGACTACTGTGACAGCAATTACCACCGTGACATTAGAGAATACTGCGACAGTGGTAACTGCTGTCACAGTAGTATCTATAGTCACAGTAGTCTCTACTCTCACAGTAGAGTCTACTATCACAGTAATCTACTCTCACAGTAGTCTATACTGTCACAAGAGCCTAAAGTCTCTAGAGTCACAATAGTCTCTATAGTCACAATAGTCTCCACTGTCACAATAATCTCTACGGACAAAATAGTCTCCACTGTCACAGTAGTCTCTACTGTCACAGTAGTCTCTACTGTCACAGTAGTCTCTACTGAGACTATTGTGACCATAGAGACTATTGTGACAGAAGAGACTATAGGCACTTGTGACAGTAGAGACTACTGTGACAGTAGAGACTACTGTGACATTTCAGACTACTGCGACAATAGATACTACTCTGACTGTAGAGACTACTGTGACAGTAGAGACTATTGTGGCCATAGATACTTCTGTGACAGCAGTTACCACTGGCAGTAAGGACTATTGTGACAGCGGAGACATTTGTGACTATAGAGACTGTTGTGACAGTAGAGACTATTGTGATTATAGAAAGTACTGTGACCGTAGAGACAATTGAGACAGTAGAGACTATTGTGACAGTAGAGACTATTGTGACAGTAGAGACGATTCGGACCTTAGAGACTACTGTGACAATATAGACAATTGTGACAGTAGAGACAATTGTGACAGTATAGACTATTGGGACATTGGAGTCTATTTCGACAGTAGAGACTATTGTGACTATAGAGACTACTGTGACAGCAGTACCACTGTAACAGTAGAGACTATTGTGACTATAGAGACTGTTGTGACCGTAGAGATTATATGCATATGTGACAGTAGAGACTATTGTGAGAATAGAGACTACTCTGACAATAGACTCTCCTGTGACAGTAGAGACTACAGCGACAGCAGAGACAGCGGTGACAGTTGAAATTACTGTGATATTAAAGACTACTGCGACATCAGAGACTGCAGTGACAGTTTAAACTACTGTGACAGCTAAAGACTATTGTGACAGTAGACGATTGACAGTAGAGACTTTTGTGACAATACACTCTACTGTCACAGTAGAGACTACAGTGACAGCAGTTACCACCGTGACAATTAGAGACTACTACTACAGCAGCGACTGCAGTGACAGTTAGAGACTACTGTGACTATACAGTTGTGACAGTAGAGACTATAGGCACTTGTGACAGTAGAGACTACTCTGAGAGTAGAGAGTACTGTGACAATAGACTCTACTGTGACAGTAGTGAATACTGTTACAGTAGAGACAATTGTGACAGTAGAGACTATTGTGACAATAGTCTATTTGGTGACAGTATAGACTATTGTGATGTGACAGTAGAGACTACTGTGACAGTAGAGACTATTGTGACAATAGACTAAACTCTGACAGTAGAGACTACAGTGACAGTAGAGACTCCTCTAACAGTACAGACTACTGCGACAGCAGAGACAGCGGTGACAGTGGAAAGTACTGTGACAGTTAGAGACTACTGGGTCAATAGACTCTACTGTGAGAGTAGAGACTACTGTGACAGCAATTACCACCGTGACATTAGAGAAGACTGCAACAGTGGTAACTGCTGTCACAGTAGTTTCTACTGTCTCACGTGCCTATAGTCTCTACTGTCATAATAGTATCTATAGTCATAATAGTCTCAACTATCACAATAATCTCTACTGTTACAGTAGTTTCTATATTCACAATAGTCTCTACTGTCAAAACTGTATCTACTGTCACAATTGTCTCTACTCTCACAGTAGTCTCTACTTTCAGAGTAGAGTCTATTATCACAGTAGCCTACTCACACAGTAGTCTATACTGTCACAAGAGCCTAAAGTCTCTTGTGTGACAATAGTCTGTATAGTCACAATAGTCTCCACTGTCACAATAATCTCTACGGACACAATAGTCTCCACTTTCACAGTAGTCTCTACGGTCACAGTAGTCTCTACTTAGACTATTGTGACCATAGAGACTATTGTGACAGAGAGACTATAGGCACTTGTGACAGTAGAGACTACTGTGACAGTAGAGACTACTGTGACAGTAGAGACTACTGCGACAAAAGATACTACTCGGACTGTAGAGACTGCTGTGACATTAGAGACTACTTTGGCCATAGATACTTCTGTGACAGCAGTTACCACTGGCAGTAAGGACTATTGTGACAGTGGAGACTTTTGTGACTATAGAGACTGTTGTGACGGTAGAGACTATAGGCACTTGTGACAGTAGAGACTACTGTGAGAGTAGTGACTACTTTGACGATAGACTCTATCTACTCTGACAGTAGAGTCTACAGTGAGAGTCTACTGTGACAGTAGAGACTATTGTGGGTATAGATACTTCTGTGACAACAGTTACCACTCTGGCAGTACAGGCTATTGGGTCAGTAGAGACTATTGTGACAGTGGAGACTATTGTGATTATAGAAAGTACTGTGACCGTAGAGACAATTGTGACAGAAGTGACAATTGTGACAGTAGAGACTATTGTGACAGTAGAGACTATTCTGACCTTAGAGACTACTGTCACAATATAGACAATTGTGACAGTAGAGACAATTGTGACAGTATAGACTATTGTGACATTGGAGACTATTTCGACAGTAGAGACTATTGTGACTATAGAGAATACTGTGACAGCAGTACCACTGTAACCGTAGAGACTATTATGAGAGTGAGATTATTGTGACAGTGGAGACTATTGTGACATAAGAGACTTTTGTGAGTATAGAGACTACTGTGAGAGCAATCACCACTGTGACAGTAAAGAATACTCTTACAGTTGAGACTACTGCGACAGCAGAGACTGCTGTGACAGTTGAAACTTCTGCCTCAGTAGACTATGATTTTTACTGTAGAAACTACTGCAACAGCAGTTGCCAACTTCACATTATAGTTACTGCGACAGTTGAGACTACTCTGACAGTAGAGACTACTGTCAGAGTAGAGACCATTGTGACTATAGTTAATACTGTGACAGCAGTTACCACTGTGACAGTAGAGACTATTGTGACAGTAGAGACTATTGTGACTATAGTCTCTACGGCGAGAGTAGAGACTATTGTGATGTGAGAGTAGAGACTACTGTGACAGTAGAGACTATTGTGACAGTAGAGACTACTGTGACAGCAATTACAACCGTGACATTAGAGAATACTGCGACAGTGGTAACTGCTGTCACAGTAATATCTATAGTCACAATAGTCTTTACTCTCACAGTAGTCTCTACTGTCAGAATAGTCTCAACTGTCACCGTAGCTATTTTGTGACTACTCTGGCAGTAGTTTCAACTGTCGCCGCAGTCTCTGCTGTCTCAGTAGTCTCAACTGTCAAAGTTGTCTTTACTGTCACAGTTGTGACTGCTGTCATTGTAGTCTCTATACTCACTATAGTCTCTACTGTCAAAATAGTCTCCAATGTCACAATAGTCTATACTGTCACAATTGTCTCTACTGTCACAATTGTCTATACTGTCACAGTAGTCTCTATAGTCACAATAGTCTCTACTGTCACAATATTCTCTACTGTCACAATTGTCTGTACTGTCACAATTGTCTGTACTGTCGGTACTTTCTATAATCACAATTATCTCTAATGTCAAAATTTTATCTACTGTCACAATTGTCTCTAATGTAACAGTAGTCTCTACTTTCACCGGTGCCTATAGTCTCTCAGTCACAACAGTATTTGTAGTAACAATAGTCTCCACTGTCACAATTGTCTCTACTGTCACAGTTGTCTCTATAGTCACAATAGTCTCTACTGTCACAATAGTCTCTACAGTCACAATTTTCTCTACAGTCAACAATTATCTCTACAGTCACAGCAGTATCTATAGTCACAATTGTCTACTGTCACTGCAGTCTCAGATGTCGCAGTAGTCTCTTATATCACGGTAGTAACTGCTGTCACAGTAGTCTCTACTGTCACAACAGTCTCTACTGTCACAATAATTTCAACTGTCACCGCAGTATCTTGTATCGCAGTAGTCTCTACTATCACAGTTGTCTACCGTCAAAGTAGTTTCTACTGTCACAGTAGTCTACTGTCAGATAAGAGTCTATTGTCACAGTAGTCTCTACTCTCACAGTAGTCTCTACTGTCTCACGTGCCTATAGTCTCTACTGTCATAATAGTATCTATAGTCACAATAGTCTCAACTGTCACAATAATCTCTACTCTTACAGTAGTTTCTATATTCACAATAGTCTCTACTGTCAAAACTGTATCTACTGTCACAATTGTCTCTACTCTCACAGTAGTCTCTACTTTCACAGTAGAGTCTATTATCGCAGTAGTCTACTCTCACAGTAGTCTATACTGTCACAAGAGCCTGAAGACTCTAGTGTGACAATAGTCTGTATAGTCACAATAGTCTCCACTGTCACAATAATCTCTACGGACACAATAGTCTCCACTGTCACAGTAGTCTCTACTGTCACAGTAGTCCCTACTGAGACTATTGAGACCATAGAGACTATTGTGAAAGAAGAGACTATAGGCACTTGTGACAGTAGAGACTACTGTGACAGTAGAGACTACTGTGACAGTAGATACTACAGTGACAGTAGAGACTACTGTGACATTTGAGACTACTGCGACAGTAGATACTATTCTGACTGTAGAGACTACTGTGACAGTAGAGACTATTGTGGCCATAGATACTTCTGTGACAGCAGTTAACACTGGCAGTAAGGACTATTGTGACAGTGGAGACTTTTGTGACTATAGAGACTGTTGTGACGGTAGAGACTATAGGTACTTGTGACCGTAGAGACTACTGTGAGAGTAGTGACTACTATGACGATAAACTCTATCTACTCTGACAGTAGAGTCTACAGTGACAGTAAGGTCTACTGTGACAGTAGAGACTATTGTGGGTATAGATACTTGACAAACGTTACCACTGTGGCAGTACAGAGTATTGGGACTGTAGAGGCTATTATGACAGTGGAGACAATTGTTACTACAGAGACTGTTGTGACTGTAGAGACTATAGGCACTCTCGACAGTAGAGAATATTCTGAGAGTAGAGACTACTGTTACAGTAGAGACAATTGTGACAGTAGATACAATTTTGACATTAGAGACAATTGTGATTATGGAAAGTACTGTGACAGTAGAGACAATTGTGACAGTAGAGAATATTGTGGACAGTAGAGACTATTGTTGACTATAGAGACTACTGTGACAGTATAGACAATTGTGACAGTAGAGACAATTGTGGGTATAGATACTTAACAACAGTTACCACTGTGGCAGTACAGACTATTGGGACAGTAGAGGCTGTTGTGACAGTGGAGACTATTGTGACAGTAGAGACTACTGTGACAGTAGAGACTATTGTGACTAGAGACTATTGTTACAGTAGAAACTATAGGCACTTGTGACAGTAGAGACAACAGTGACAGTAGAGACAATTGTGACAGTAGAGACAATTGTGGGTATACATACTTGACAACAGTTACCACTGTGGCAGTACAGACTATTGGGACAGTAGAGGCACTTGTGACAGTAGAGACTACTGTGACAGTAGAGACTACTGTGACAGTAGAGACTACTGTGACAATAGACTCTACTGTCACAGTACAGACTACAGTGACAGTAGAGACTACTGTGACATTTGAGACTACTGCGACAGTAGATACTATTCTGACTGTAGAGACTACTGTGACAATAGAGACTATTGTGGCCATAGATACTTCTGTGACAGCAGTTAACACTGGCAGTAAGGACTATTGTGACAGTGGAGACTATTGTGACAGTGGAGTCTATTGTGACTATAGAGACTATTGTTACAGTAGAGACTATAGGCACTTGTGACAGTAGAGACAACAGTGTCGGTAGAGACAATTGTGACAGTCGAGGCAATGGTGACAGTAGAGACAATTGTGAGAGTAGAGAGTAATGTGACAATAGACTCTACTGTGACAGTAGTGAATACTGTTACAGTAGAGACAATTGTGACAGTAGAGACAATTGTGACAGTAGAGACTGTTGTGACAGTAGAGACTATAGGCACTTGTGACAGTAGAGACTACTGTGAGAGTAGAGAGGACTGTGACAATAGACTCTACTGTGACAGTAGTGAATACTGTAACAGTAGTGACAATTGTGACAGTAGAGACAATAGTGACAGTAGAGACTATTGAGACAGTAGAGACTCTTGTGACTACAGTCTCTACGGTGACAGTATAGACTATTGTGATGTGACAGTAGAGACTACTGTGACAGTAGACTATTTTGACAATAGACTAAACTCTGACTGTAGAGACTACAGTGAGAGTGGAGGCTATTGTGACAGTAGAGACTATTGTGACCGTGGAGACTATTGTGACTATAGAGACTATTGTTACAGTAGAGACTATAGGCACTTGTGACAGTAGAGACTACTGTGAGAGTAGTGACTACTGTGACGATAGACACTATCTACTCTGACAGTAGAGTCTACAGTGAGAGTCTACTGTGTCAGTAGAGACTATTGTGGGTATAGATACTTCTGTGACAACAGTTACCACTCTGGCAGTACAGGCTATTGGGACAGTAGAGACTATTGTGACAGTGGAGACTATTGTGATTATAGAAAGTACTGTGACCGTAGAGACAATTGTGACAGAAGTGACAATTGTGACAGTAGAGACTATTGTGACAGTAGAGACTATTGTGACTATAGAGACTATTGTTACAGTAGAGACTATAGGCACTTGTGACAGTAGAGACAACAGTGACAGTAGAGACTACTGTGACAGTTGAAACTTCTGTGACAGTAGAGACTACTGTGACAGTAGTCTCTTGTCACAGTAGAGACTACTGTGACAATAGACTCTACTGTCACAGTAGAGACTAATGTGACAGCAGTTACCCCCGTGACATTAGAGACTACTGCGACAGCAGAGACTGCAGTGACAGTAGAGAATATTGTGAGTATAGAGACTACTGTGACAGTAGAGACAATTGTGACATTAGAGACTATTGTGACAGTAAAGACTATTGTGACAGTAAGACTACTGTGACAGTAGAGACAATTGTGACAGTCGAGGCAATTGTGACAGTAGAGACAATTGTGAGAGTAGAGAGTAATGTGACAATAGACTCTACTGTGACAGTAGTGAATACTGTTACAGTAGAGACAATTGTGACAGTAGAGACAATTGTGACAGGAGAGACTGTTGTGACAGTAGAGACTATAGGCACTTGGGACAGTAGAGACTACTGTGAGAGTGGAGAGTACTGTGACAATAGACTCTACTGTGACAGTAGTGAATACTGTTACAGTAGAGACAATTGTGACAGTAGAGACAATTGTGACAGTAGAGACTATTGAGACAGTAGAGACTCTTGTGACTACAGTCTCAACGGGGACAGTGTAGACTATTGTGATGTCACAGTAGAGACTACTGTGACACTAGAGACTATTTTGACAATAGACTAAACTCTGACAGTAGAGACTACAGTGACAGTAGAGACTACTCTAACAGTAGAGACTACTGCGACAGCAGAGACAGCGGTGACAGTGGAAAGTACTGTGACAGTTAGAGACTACTGTGTCAATAGACTCTACTGTGAGAGTAGAGACTACTGTGACAGCAAATACCACCGTGACATTAGAGAATACTGCGACAGTGGTAACTGCTGTCACAGTAGTATCTATAGTCACAATAGTCTCTACTCTCACAGTAGTCTCCACTGTCAGAATAGTCTCAACTGTCGCAGTAGCTATAATGTAAAGTTGGCAACAGCTGTTGCAGTAGTTTCTGCCGTCAAAACTAGTGTCTACTGTGGCAGTAGTTTCAACTGTCACCGCAGTAGTCTCAACTGTCACAGTTGTCTTCACTGTAACAGTGGTGACTGCTGTCACAGTAGTCTCTATACTCACAATAGTCTCTACTGTCAAAATAGTCTCTTATGTCATAATAGTCTATACTGTCACATTTGTCTGTACGGTCACAATTGTCTATCCTGTCACAGTAGTCTCTACTGTCACAATTGTCTGTACTGTCACAATATTCTCTACTGTCAACAATTGTCTGTACTGTCACAATTGTCTCTACACTTACAGTACATTCTATAATCACAATTGTCTCTAATGTCAAAATTGTATCTACTGTCACAATTGTCTCTACTGTAACAGTAGTCTCTACTCTCAAAGTATTCTCTACTTTCACAAGTGCCAGTAGTCTCTACAGTCACAACAGTCTCTGTAGTAACAATAGTCCCCACTGTCACAATTGTCTCTACTGTCACAGTTGTCTCTATAGTCACAATAGTCTCTACTCTCACAATAGTCTCTACAGTCACAATTTTCTCTACAGTCAACAATTATCTCTACAGTCACAGTATTATCTATAGTCACAATTGTCCACTGTCACTGCACTCTCAGATGTCGCAGTAGTCTCTTATATCACGGTAGAAACTGCTGTCACAGTAGTCTCTACTGTCACAACAGTATCTACCGTCACGATAATTTCAATTGTCACCGCTGTCATAATAGTCTCTACTGTCAAAAGTGCCTATAGTCTTTTCTGTCAAACTAGTCTCTGTGGTCTCAATAGTCTCAGTAGAGACTACTGTGATAATAGACTCTACTGTGAGAGTAGAGACTACTGTGACAGTAGAGACAATTGTGACAGTAGAGACTGTTGTGACCGTAGAGATTATATGCATATGTGACAGTAGAGACTGTTGTGAGAATAGAGACTACTCTGACAATAGACTCTTCTATGACTGTAGAGACTACAGCGACAGCAGACAGCGGTGACAGTTGAAACTACTGTGACATTAAAGACTACTGCGACATCAGAGACTGCAGTGACAGTTTAAACTACTGTGACAGCTAAAGACTATTGTGACAGTAGACGATTGACAGTAGAGACAATTGTGACAGTAGAGACTATTGTGACAATAGTCTCTTTGGTGACAGTATAGACTATTGTGATGTGACAGTAGAGACTACTGTGACAGTAGAGACTATTGTGACAATAGACTAAACTCTGACAGTAGAGACTACAGTGACAGTAGAGACTCCTCTAACAGTACAGACTACTGCGACAGAAGACAGCGGTGACAGTGGAAAGTACTGTGACAGTTAGAGACTACTGGGTCAATAGACTCTACTGTGAGAGTAGAGACTACTGTGACAGCAATTACCACTGTGACATTAGAGAATACTGCGACAGTGGTAACTGCTGTCACAGTAGTCTCTACTGTCTCACGTGCCTATAGTCTCTACTGTCATAATAGTATCTATAGTCATAATAGTCTCAACTATCACAATAATCTCTACTGTTACAGTAGTTTCTATATTCACAATAGTTTCTACTGTCAAAACTGTGTCTACTGTCACAATTGTCTCTACTCTCACAGTAGTCTCTACTTTCAGAGTAGAGTCTATTATCACAGTAGCCTACTCTCACAGTAGTCTATACTGTCACAAGAGCCTAAAGTCTCTAGTGTCACAATAGTCTGTATAGTCACAATAGTCTCCACTGTCACAATAATCTCTACGGAGACAATAGTCTCCACTGTCACAGTAGTCTCTACGGTCACAGTAGTCTCTACTGAGACTATTGTGACCATAGAGACTATTGTGACAGAAGAGACTATAGGCACTTGTGACAGTAGAGACTACTGTGACATTTCAGACTACTGCGACAATAGATACTACTCTGACTGTAGAGACTGCTGTGACAGTAGAGACTATTGTGGCCATAGATACTTCTGTGACAGCAGTTACCACTGGCAGTAAGGACTATTGTGACAGTGGAGACTTTTGTGACTATAGAGACTGTTGTGACGGTAGAGTCTATAGGCACTTGTGACAGTAGAGACTACTGTGAGAGTAGTGACTACTGTGACGATAGACTCTATCTACTCTGACAGTAGAGTCTACAGTGACAGTAGAGTCTACTGTGACAGTAGAGACTATTGTGGGTATAGATACTTGACAACAGTTACCACTGTGGCAGTACAGACTATTGGGACAGTAGAGGCACTTGTGACAGTAGAGACTACTGTTACCGTAGAGACTACTGTGACAGTAGAGACTACTGTGACAATAGACTCTACTGTCACAGTACAGACTACAGTGACAGTAGAGACTACTGTGACATTTGAGACTACTGCGACAGTAAATACTATTCTGACTGTAGAGACTACTGTGACAATAGAGACTATTGTGGCCATAGATACTTCTGTGACAGCAGTTAACACTGGCAGTAAGGACTATTGTGACAGTGGAGACTATTGTGACAGTGGAGTCTATTGTGACTATAGAGACTATTGTTACAGTAGAGACTATAGGCACTTGTGACAGTAGAGACAACAGTGACGGTAGAGACAATTGTGACAGTCGAGGCAATGGTGACAGTAGAGACAATTGTGAGAGTAGAGAGTAATGTGACAATAGACTCTACTGTGACAGTAGTGAATACTGTTACAGTAGAGACAATTGTGACAGTAGAGACAATTGTGACAGTAGAGACTGTTGTGACAGTAGAGACTATAGGCACTTGTGACAGTAGAGACTACTGTGAGAGTAGAGAGGACTGTGACAATAGACTCTACTGCGACAGTAGTGAATACTGTAACAGTAGTGACAATTGTGACAGTAGAGACAATAGTGACAGTAGAGACTATGGAGACAGTAGAGACTCTTGTGACTACAGTCTCTACGGTGACAGTATAGACTATTGTGATGTGACAGTAGAGACTACTGTGACAGTAGACTATTTTGACAATAGACTAAACTCTGACTGTAGAGACTACAGTGAGAGTGGAGGCTATATTGACAGTAGAGACTATTGTGACCGTGGAGACTATTGTGACTATAGAGACTATTGTTACAGTAGAGACTATAGGCACTTGTGACAGTAGAGACTACTGTGAGAGTAGTGACTACTGTGACGATAGACTCTATCTACTCTGACAGTAGAGTCTACAGTGAGAGTCTACTGTGACAGTAGAGACTATTGTTGGTATAGATACTTCTGTGACAACAGTTACCACTCTGGCAGTACAGGCTATTGGGACAGTAGAGACTATTGTGACAGTGGAGACTATTGTGATTATAGAAAGTACTGTGACCGTAGAGACAATTGTGACAGAAGTGACAATTGTGACAGTAGAGACTATTGTGACAGTAGAGACTATTGTGACTATAGAGACTATTGTTACAGTAGAGACTATAGGCACTTGTGACAGTAGAGACAACAGTGACAGTAGAGACTACTGTGACAGTTGAAACTTCTGTGACAGTAGAGACTACTGTGACAGTAGTCTCTTGTCACAGTAGAGACTACTGTGACAATAGACTCTACTGTCACAGTAGAGACTAATGTGACAGCAGTTACCCCCGTGACATTAGAGACTACTGCGACAGCAGAGACTGCAGTGACAGTAGAGAATATTGTGAGTATAGAGACTACTGTGACAGTAGAGACAATTGTGACATTAGAGACTATTGTGACAGTAGAGACTATTGTGACAGTAAGACTACTGTGACAGTAGAGACAATTGTGACAGTCGAGGCAATTGTGACAGTAGAGACAATTGTGAGAGTAGAGAGTAATGTGACAATAGACTCTACTGTGACAGTAGTGAATACTGTTACAGTAGAGACAATTGTGACAGTAGAGACAATTGTGACAGGAGAGACTGTTGTGACAGTAGAGACTATAGGCACTTGGGACAGTAGAGACTACTGTGAGAGTGGAGAGTACTGTGACAATAGACTCTACTGTGAGAGTAGTGAATACTGTTACAGTAGTGACAATTGTGACAGTAGAGACAATTGTGACAGTAGAGACTATTGAGACAGTAGAGACTCTTGTGACTACAGTCTCAACGGGGACAGTGTAGACTATTGTGATGTGACAGTAGAGACTACTGTGACAGTAGACTATTTTGACAATAGACTAAACTCTGACTGTAGAGACTACAGTGAGAGTGGAGGCTATATTGACAGTAGAGACTATTGTGACCGTGGAGACTATTGTGACTATAGAGACTATTGTTACAGTAGAGACTATAGGCCCTTGTGACAGTAGAGACTACTGTGAGAGTAGTGACTACTGTGACGATAGACTCTATCTACTCTGACAGTAGAGTCTACAGTGAGAGTCTACTGTGACAGTAGAGACTATTGTTGGTATAGATACTTCTGTGACAACAGTTACCACTCTGGCAGTACAGGCTATTGGGACAGTAGAGACTATTGTGACAGTGGAGACTATTGTGATTATAGAAAGTACTGTGACCGTAGAGACAATTGTGACAGAAGTGACAATTGTGACAGTAGAGACTATTGTGACAGTAGAGACTATTGTGACTATAGAGACTATTGTTACAGTAGAGACTATAGGCACTTGTGACAGTAGAGACAACAGTGACAGTAGAGACTACTGTGACAGTTGAAACTTCTGTGACAGTAGAGACTACTGTGACAGTAGTCTCTTGTCACAGTAGAGACTACTGTGACAATAGACTCTACTGTCACAGTAGAGACTAATGTGACAGCAGTTACCCCCGTGACATTAGAGACTACTGCGACAGCAGAGACTGCAGTGACAGTAGAGAATATTGTGAGTATAGAGACTACTGTGACAGTAGAGACAATTGTGACATTAGAGACTATTGTGACAGTAGAGACTATTGTGACAGTAAGACTACTGTGACAGTAGAGACAATTGTGACAGTAGAGGCAATTGTGACAGTAGAGACAATTGTGAGAGTAGAGAGTAATGTGACAATAGACTCTACTGTGACAGTAGTGAATACTGTTACAGTAGAGACAATTGTGACAGTAGAGACAATTTTGACAGGAGAGACTGTTGTGACAGTAGAGACTATAGGCACTTGGGACAGTAGAGACTACTGTGAGAGTGGAGAGTACTGTGACAATAGACTCTACTGTGAGAGTAGTGAATACTGTTACAGTAGTGACAATTGTGACAGTAGAGACAATTGTGACAGTAGAGACTATTGAGACAGTAGAGACTCTTGTGACTACAGTCTCTACGGTGACAGTATAGACTATTGTGATGTGACAGTAGAGACTACTGTGACAGTAGAGACTATTTTGACAATTGACTAAACTCTGACAGTAGAGACTACAGTGAGAGTGGAGGCTATTGTGCAGTAGAGACTATTGTGACCGTGGAGACTATTGTGACTATAGAGACTATTGTTACAGTAGAGACTATAGGCACTTGTGACAGTAGAGACAACAGTGACAGTAGAGACTACTGTGACAGTTGAAACTTCTGTGACAGTAGAGACTACTGTGACTGTAGTCTCTTGTCACAGTAGAGACTACTGTGACAATAGACTCTACTGTCACAGTAGAGACTAATGTGACAGCAGTTACCCCCGTGACATTAGAAACTACTGCGACAGCAGAGACTGCATTGACAGTAGAGAATATTGTGAGTACAGAGACTACTGTGACAGAAGAGACAATTGTGACAGTCGAGGCAATTGTGACAGTAGAGACAAATGTGAGAGTAGAGAGTAATGTGACAATAGACTCTACTGTGACAGTAGTGAATACTGTTACAGTAGAGACAATTGTGACAGTAGAGACAATTGTGACAGGAGAGACTGTTGTGACAGTAGAGACTATAGGCACTTGGGACAGTAGAGACTACTGTGAGAGTGGAGAGTACTGTGACAATAGACTCTACTGTGAGAGTAGTGAATACTGTTACAGTAGTGACAATTGTGACAGTAGAGACAATTGTGACAGTAGAGACTATTGAGACAGTAGAGACTCTTGTGACTACAGTCTCAACGGGAACAGTATAGACTATTGTGATGTCACAGTAGAGACTACTGTGACAGTAGAGACTATTTTGACAATAGACTAAACTCTGACAGTAGAGACTACAGTGACAGTAGAGACTACTCTAACAGTAGAGACTACTGCGACAGCAGAGACAGCGGTGACAGTGGAAAGTACTGTGACAGTTAGAGACTACTGTGTCAATAGACTCTACTGTGAGAGTAGAGACTACTGTGACAGCAATTACCACCGTGACATTAGAGAATACTGCGACAGTGGTAACTGCTGTCACAGTAGTATCTATAGTCACAATAGTCTCTACTCTCACAGTAGTCTCCACTGTCAGAATAGTCTCAACTGTCGCAGTAGCTATAATGTAAAGTTGGCAACAGCTGTTGCAGTAGTTTCTGCCGTCAAAACTAGTGTCTACTGTGGCAGTAGTTTCAACTGTCACCGCAGTAGTCTCAACTGTCACAGTTGTCTTCACTGTAACAGTGGTGACTGCTGTCACAGTAGTCTCTATACTCACAATATTCTCTACTGTCAACAATTGTCTGTACTGTCACAATTGTCTCTACACTTACAGTACTTTCTATAATCACAATTGTCTCTAATGTCAAAATTGTATCTACTGTCACAATTGTCTCTACTGTAACAGTAGTCTCTACTCTCAAAGTATTCTCTACTTTCACAAGTGCCAGTAGTCTCTACAGTCACAACAGTCTCTGTAGTAACAATAGTCCCCACTGTCACAATTGTCTCTACTGTCACAGTTGTCTCTATAGTCACAATAGTCTCTACTCTCACAATAGTCTCTACAGTCACAATTTTCTCTACAGTCAACAATTAGCTCTACAGTCACAGTAGTATCTATAGTCACAATTGTCCACTGTCACTGCACTCTCAGATGTCGCAGTAGTCTCATATCACGGTAGAAACTGCTGTCACAGTAGTCTCTACTGTCACAACAGTATCTACCGTCACGATAATTTCAATTGTCACCGCTGTCATAATAGTCTCTACTGTCAAAAGTGCCTATAGTCTTTTCTGTCAAACTAGTCTCTGTTGTCTCAATAGTCTCAGTAGAGACTACTGTGATAATAGACTCTACTGTGAGAGTAGAGACTACTGTGACAGTAGAGACAATTGTGACAGTAGAGACTATTGTGACAGTGGAAACTATTGTGACAGTCGAGACTATTATGACAGTGGAGACTATTTTGATTATAGAGATTACTACGACAGCAGAGACAGCGGTGATTTTCTCTACTGTCACAGAAGTTTCAACATTCACCGCTGTCTCTGCTGTCGTAGTAATCTCTATAATCAAAATAGTCTCCACTGTCATAATAGTCTCGACTGTCACAATAGTTTCCACTGTCACAATAGTCTCTACTGTCACAATTGTCTCTACTGTCACAGTAGTCTCTACTCTCACAGTAGAGTCTACTATCACAGTAGTCTACTCTCACAGTAGTCTATACTGTCACAAGAGCCTAAAGTCTCTAGAGTCACAATAGTTTATATAGACAATTGTGATCGTAGAGACAATTGTGACAGTAGAGACTATTGTGACAGTAGAGACTATTGTGACAGTAGAGACTATTCTGACCTTAGAGACTACTGTGACAATATACACAATTGTGACAGTAGAGACTGTTGTGACCGTAGAGATTATATGCATATGTGACAGTAGAGACTATTGTGAGAATAGAGACTACTCTGACAATAGACTCTTCTATGACTGTAGAGACTACAGCGACAGCAGACAACGGTGACAGTTGAAACTACTGTGACATTAAAGACTACTGCGACATCAGAGACTGCAGTGACAGTTTAAACTACTGTGACAGCTAAAGACTATTGTGACAGTAGACGATTGACAGTAGAGACAATTGTGACAGTAGAGACTATTGTGACAATAGTCTCTTTGGTGACAGTATAGACTATTGTGATGTGACAGTAGAGACTACTGTGACAGTAGAGACTATTGTGACAATAGACTAAACTCTGACAGTAGAGACTACAGTGACAGTAGAGACTCCTCTAACAGTACAGACTACTGCGACAGAAGACAGCGGTGACAGTGGAAAGTACTGTGACAGTTAGAGACTACTGTGTCAATAGACTCTACTGTGAGAGTAGAGACTACTGTGACAGCAATTACCACTGTGACATTAGAGAATACTGCGACAGTGGTAACTGCTGTCACAGTAGTCTCTACTGTCTCACGTGCCTATAGTCTCTACTGTCATAATAGTATCTATAGTCATAATAGTCTCAACTATCACAACAATCTCTACTGTTACAGAAGTTTCTATATTCACAATAGTTTCTACTGTCAAAACTGTATCTACTGTCACAATTGTCTCTACTCTCACAGTGGTCTCTACTTTCAGAGTAGAGTCTACTATCACAGTAGCCTACTCTCACAGTAGTCTATACTGTCACAAGAGCCTAAAGTCTCTAGTGTCACAATAGTCTGTATAGTCACAATAGTCTCCACTGTCACAATAATCTCTACGGAGACAATAGTCTCCACTGTCACAGTAGTCTCTACGGTCTCAGTAGTCTCTACTTAGACTATTGTGACCATAGAAACTATTGTGACTGAAGAGACTATAGGCACTTGTGACAGTAGAGACTACTGTGACAGTAGAGACTACTGTGACATTTCAGACTACTGCGACAATAGATACTACTCTGACTGTAGAGACTGCTGTTACAGTAGAAACTATTGTGGCCATAGATACTTCTGTGACAGCAGTTACCACTGGCAGTAAGGACTATTGTGACAGTGGAGACTTTTGTGACTATAGAGACTGTTGTGACGGTAGAGTCTATAGGCACTTGTGACAGTAGAGACTACTGTGAGAGTAGTGACTACTGTGACGATAGACTCTATTTACTCTGACAGTAGAGTCTACAGTGAGAGTCTACTGTGACAGTAGAGACTATTGTGGGTATAGATACTTCTGTGACAACAGTTACCACTGTGGCAGTACAGGCTATTAGGACAGTAGAGACTATTGTGACAGTGAAGACTATTGTGATTATAGAAAGTACTGTGACCGTAGAGACAATTGTGACAGAAGTGACAATTGTGACAGTAGAGACTATTGTGACAGTAGAGACTATTCTGACCTTATAGACTACTGTCACAATATAGACAATTGTGACTGTAGAGACAATTGTGACAGTATAGACTATTGTGACATTGGAGACTATTTCGACAGTAGAGACTATTGTGACTATAGAGAATACTGTGACAGCAGTACCACTGTAACCGTAGAGACTATTATGAGAGTAGAGATTATTGTGACAGTGGAGACTATTGTGACATAAGAGACTTTTGTGAGTATAGAGACTACTGTGAGAGCAATCACCACTGTGACAGTAAAGACTACTGTTACAGTTGAGACTACTGCGACAGCAGAGACTGCTGTGACAGTTAAAACTTCTGCCTCAGTAGACTATAATTTTGACTGTAGAAACTACTGCAACAGCAGTTGCCAACTTCACATTAATGTTACTGCGACAGTTGAGACTACTCTGACAGTAGAGACTACTGTGAGAGTAGAGACCATTGTGACTATAGTAAATACTGTGACAGCAGTTACCACTGTGACAGTAGAGACTATTGTGACAGTAGAGACTATTGTGACTATAGTCTCTACTGCAACAGTAGAGACTATTGTGAGGTGAGAGTAGAGACTACTGTGACAGTAGAGACTATTGTGACAGTAGAGACTACTGTGACAGCAATTACCACCGTGACATTAGAGAATACTGCGACAGTGGTAACTGCTGTCACAGTATTATCTATAGTCACAATAGTCTTTACTCTCACAGTAGTCTCTACTGTCAGAATAGTCTCAACTTTCACCGTAGCTATAAGGTAAAGTTGGCAACAGCTGTTACAGTAGTTTTAACAGTCAAAATTTGTGTCTACTCTGGCAGTAGTTTCAACTGTCGCCACAGTTTCTGCTGTCTCAGTAGTCTCAACTGTCACAGTTGTCTTTACTGACACAGTTGTGACTGCTGTCACAGTAGTCTCTATACTCACAATAGTCTCTACTGTCAAAATAGTCTCCAATGTCACAATAGTCTATACTGTCACAATTGTCTCTACTGTCACAATTGTCTATACTGTCACAGTAGTCTCTATAGTCACAATGGTCTCTACTGTCACAATATTCTCTACTGTCACAATTTTCTGTACTGTCACAATTGTCTGTACTGTCAGTACTTTCTATAATCACAATTGTCTCTAATGTCAAAATTGTATATACTGTCACAATTGTCTCTACTGTAACAGTAGTCTCTACTTTCACAGTAGTCTCTACTGTCACCGGTGCCTATAATCTCTACAGTCACAACAGTCTTTGTAGTAACAATAGTCTCCACTGTCACAATTGTCTCTACTGTCACAGTTGTCTCTATAGTCACAATAGTCTCTACTCTCACAATAGTCTCTACAGTCACAATTGTTTCTACAGTCAACAATTGTCTCTACAGTCACAGTAGTTTCTATAGTCACAATTGTCTACTGTCACTGCAGTCTCAGATGTCGCAGTAGTCTCTTATATCACGGTAGTAACTGCTGTCATAGTAGTCTCTACTGTCAAAACAGTCTCTGCTGTTACAATAAATTCAACTGTCACCACAGTATCTGCTATCGCAGTTGTCTACCGTCAAAGTAGTTTCTACTGTCACAGTAGTCTCTAATGTCAGAGTAGAGTCTATATTCACAGTAGTCTTTACTGTCACTTGCCTTATAGTCTCTACTGTCATAATAGTATCTATAGTCACAATAGTCTCCGCTGTCACAATAATCTCCATTGTTTCAGTAGTTTCTATATTCACAATAGTCTCTACTGTCACAACTGTATCTACTGTCATAATTGTCTCTACTCTCACAGTAGTCTATACTGTCACAAGTGCCTAAAGTCTCTAGTGTCCCAATAGTCTGTATAGTCACGAAAGTCTCCACAGTCACAATAATCTCTATGGGCACAATAGTCTCCACTGTCACAGTAGTCTCTACTGTCACAGTAGCACAGTGGTAACTGCTGTCACAGAAGTATCTATAGTGACAATAGTCTCAACTGTCACAGTAGACACTACTCTCAGAGTAGTCTCAAATGTCGCAGTAGTCTCTTATATCACGGTGGTAACTGCTGTCACTGTAGTCTCTACTGTCACAACAGTCTCTCTTGTCACAATAATTTCAACTGTTAGCGGCCGCTATCGCTGTAGTCCCTACTATCACAGTTGTCTACCGTCAAAGTAGTTTCTACTGTCACATAGTCTCTATTGTCAGAGTAGAGTCTATTGTCACAGTAGTCTCTACTGCCAGTAGTTTCTTACAAAATAGTCTCTGTCACAGTAGTTTCAACTGTCACCGCTGTCTCTGCTGTCGCAGTAGACTCTAGTCACAATAAAGTTTACTGTCACAATTTTCTCTACTGTCACAGAAGTTTCAACATTCACCGCTGTCTCTGCTGTCGTAGTAATCTCTATAATCAAAATAGTCTACCCTGTGATAATAGTCTCTACTGTCACAATAGTTTCCACTGTCACAATAGTATCTACTGTCACAATTGTCTCTACTGTCACAGTAGTCTTTACTGAGACTATTGTGACCTTACAGACTATTGTGACAGAAGAGACTATAGGCACTTGTGACAGTAGAGACTACTGTGACAGTAGAGACTACTTTGACAATAGACTCTACTGTCACAGTACAGACTACCGTGACAGTAGAGACTACTGTGACATTTGTGACTACTGCGACAGTAGATACTACTCTGACTGTAGAGACTACTGTGACAGTAGAGACTATTGTGGCCATAGATACTTATGTGACAGCAGTTACCACTGGCAGTAAGGACTATTGTGACAGTGGAGACTTTTGTGACTATAGAGACTGTTGTGACAGTAGAGACTATTGGGACCGTAGAGACACTTTTGACTATAGTCTCTACGGTGACAGTATAGACTATTGTGATGTCACAGTAGAGAATGCTGTGACAGTAGAGACTATTGAATCAATAGACTAAACTCTAACATTAGAGACTACAGTGAATATAGAGACTACTCTAACACTAGAGACTACTGCGACAGCAGAGACAGTGGTGACAGTGGAAAGTATTGTGACAGTTAGAGACTACTGTGTCAATTGACTCTACTGTGTGAGTAGAGACTACTGTGACAGCAATTACCACCGTGACATTAGAGAATACTGCGACAGTGGTAACTGCTGTCACAGTAGTATCTATAGTCACAATAGTCTCTACTCTCACAGTAGTCTCCACTGTCAGAATAGTCTCAACTGTCGCAGTAGCTATAATGTAAAGTTGGCAACAGCTGTTGCAGTAGTTTCTACAGTCAAAATTAGTGTCTATTGTGGCAGGAGTTTCAACTGTCACCGCAGTAGTCTCAACTGTCACAGTTGTCTTTACTGTCACAGTGGTGACTGCTGTCACAGTAGTCTCTATACTCACAATAGTCTCTACTGTCAAATTAGTCTCTAATGTCACAATAGTCTATATTGTCACAATTGTCTCTTCTGTCACAATTGTCTATACTGTCACAGTAGTCTCTACTGTCACAATTGTCTGTACTGTCACAATATTCTCTACTGTCACAATTGTCTCTACTGTCACAGTAGTCTCTACTATCACAAAATTTTGTACTGTCACAATATTCTCTACTGTCACAATTGTCTGTACTGTCAAAATTTTCTCTACACTCACAGTACTTTCTATAATCACATTGTCTGTAATGTCAAAACTGTATCTACTGTCACAATAGTCTCTATTGTAACAGTAGTCTCTACTCTGAAAGATGTCTCTACTGTCACAAGTGCCTGTAGTCTCTTCAGTCACAACAGTCTCTGCAGTAACAATAGTCTCCACTGTCACAATTGTCTCTACTGTCACAGTTGTCTCTATAGTCACAATAGTCTCTACTGTCACAATAGTCTCTACAGTCACAATTTTCTCTACAGTCAACAATTATCTCTACAGTCACAGTAGTATCTATAGTCACAATTGTCTACTGTCACTGCAGTCTCAGATGTCGCAGTAGTCTCTTATATCACGGTAGTAACTGCTGTCACAGTAGTCTCTACTGTCAACAGTAGTCTCTACTGTCTCACGTGCCTATAGTCTCTACTGTCATAATAGTATCTATAGTCATAATAGTCTCAACTATCACAATAATCTCTACTGTTACAGTAGTTTCTATATTCACAATAGTCTCTACTGTCAAAACTGTATCTACTGTCACAATTGTCTCTACTCTCACAGTAGTCTCTACTTTCAGAGTAGAGTCTACTATCACAGTAACCTACTCTCACAGTAGTCTATACTGTCACAAAAGCCTAAAGACTCTAGTGTCACAATAGTCTGTATAGTCACAATAGTCTCCACTGTCACAATAATCTCTACGGAGACAATAGTCTCCACTGTCACAGTAGTCTCTACGGTCACAGTAGTCTTTACTGAGACAATTGTGACAGTAGAGACAATTGTGACAGTAGAGACTATTGTGACAGTAGAGACTATTCTGACCTGAGAGACTACTGTCACAATATAGACAATTGTGACAGTAGAGACTATTGTGACAGTATAGACTATTGTGAGATTGGAGACTATTTCGACAGTAGAGACTATTGTGACTATAGAGAATACTGTGACAGCAGTACCACTGTAACCGTAGAGACTATTATGAGAGTAGAGATTATTGTGACAGTGGTGACTATTGTGACATTAGAGACTATTGTGAGTATAGAGACTACTGTGAGAGCAATCACTGCTGTGACAGTTGAAACTTCTGCCTCAGTAAACTATAATTTTTACTGTAGAAACTACTGCGACAGCAGTTGCCAACTTCACATTATAGCTAGTGCGACAGTTGAGACTACTCTGAGAGTAGAGACCATTGTGACTATAGTAAATACTGTGACAGCAGTTACCACTGTGACAGTAGATACTATTGTGACAGTAGAGACTATTGTGATGAGAGTAGAGACTACTGTGACAGTAGAGACAATTGTGACAGTAGAGACTATTGTGATGAGAGTAGAGACTACTGTGACAGTAGAGACAATTGTGACAGTAGAGACAATTGTGAAAGTAGAGACTACTGCGACAGTAGTGACTATTGTGACTATAGTCTCTACCGTGAAAGTAGAGACTATTGTGATGTGACAGTAGAGACTACTGTGACAGTAGAGACTATTGTGACAACAGACTAAACTCTGACAGTAGAGACTACAGTGACAGTAGAGACTACTCTAACAGTAGAGACTTACTGCGACAGCAGAAACAGCGGTGACAGTTGAAAGTACTGTGAACGTTAGAGACTACTGTGACAATAGACTCTACTGTGAGAGTAGAGACTACTGTGACAGCAATTACCACCGTGACACTAGAGAATACTGCGACAGTGGTAACTGCTGTCACAGTAATATCTATAGTCACAATACTCTTTACTCTCACAGTAGTCTCTACTGTCAGAATAGTCTCAACTGTCGCCGTAGCTATAATGTAAAGTTGGCAACATCTGTTACAGTAGTTTTTACAGTCAAAATTAGTGTCTACTCTGGCAGTAGTTTCAACTGTCGTCGCAGTCTCTGCTGTCTCAGTAGTCTCAACTGTCACAGTTGTCTTTACTGTCACAGTGGTGACTGCTGTCACAGTAGTCTCTATAATCACAATAGTCTCTACTGTCAAAATAGTCTCCAATGTCACAATAGTCTATACTGTCACAATTGTCTCTACTGTCACAATTGTCTATACTGTCACAGTAGTCTCTATAGTAACAATAGTCTCTATTGTCACAATATTCTCTACTGTCACAATTGTCTGTACTGTCACAATTGTCTGTACTGTCAGTACTTTCTATAATCACAATTGTCTCTAATGTCAAAATTGTATATACAGTAGTCTCTACTGTCACCGGTGCCTATAGTCTCTACAGTCACAACAGTTTTTGTAGTAACAATAGTCTCCACTGTCACAATTGTCTCTACTGTCACCGTTGTCTCTATAGTCACAATAGTCCCTACTCTCACAATAGTCTCCACAGTCACAATTGTCTCTACAGTCAACAATTGTCTCTACAGTCACAGTAGTTTCTATAGTCACAATTGTCTACTGTCACTGCAGTCTCAGATGTCGCAGTAGTCTCTTATATCACGGTAGTAACTGCTGTCATAGTAGTCTCTACTGTCAAAACAGTCTCTTCTGTCACAATAATTTCAACTGTCACCGCAGTATCTGCTATCGCAGTAGTCTCTACTATCACAGTAGTCTACCGTCAAAGTAGTTTCTACTGTCACAGTAGTCTCTAATGTCAGAGTAGAGTCTATAATCACAGTAGTCTCTACTCTCACAGTAGTCTCTACTGTCACTTGCCTTATAGTCTCTATTGTCATAATAGTATGTATAGTCACAATAGTCTCCGCTGTCACATTAATCTCTACTGTTTCAGTAGTTTCTATATTCACAATAGTCTCTACTGTCACAACTGTATCTACTGTCATAATTGTCTCTACTCCCACCGTAGTCTCTACTGTCACAGTAGAGTCTATTATCGCAGTAGTCTACTCTCACAGTAGTCTATAATGTCACAAGTGCCTAAAGTCTCTAGTGTCACAATAGTCTGTATAGTCACAATAGTCTCCACAGTCACAATAATGTCTACGGGCACAATAGTCTCCACTGTCACAGTAGTCTCTACTGTCACAGTAGCACAGTGGTGACTTCTGTCACAGTGGTCTCTATACTCACAATAGTCTCTACTGTCAAAATAGTCTCTAATGTCACAATAGTCTATACTGTTACAATTGTCTCTACTGTCACAATTGTCTATACTGTCACAGTAGTCTCTATAGTCACAATAGTCTCTACTGTCACAATATTCTCTACTGTCACAATTGTCTGTACTGTCACCATTGTTTCTACACTCACAGTACTTTCTATAATCACAATTGTCTCTAATGTCAAAATTGTATCTACTGTCACAATTGTCTGTACTGTCACAATTGTCTGTACTGTCACAATTGTCTGTACTGTCACAATTGTTTCTACACTCACAGTACTTTCTTTAATCACAATTGTCTCTAATGTCAAAATTGTATCTACTGTCACTCTTGTCTTTACTGTAACAGTAGTCTCTACTCTCAAAGTATTCTCTACTTTCACAAGTGCCAGTAGTCTCTACAGTCACAACATTCTCTGTAGTAACAATAGTCCCCACTGTCACATTTGTCTCTACTGTCACAGTTGTCTCTATAGTCACAATAGTCTCTACACTCACAATAGTCTCTACAGTCACAATTTTCTCTACAGTCACAGTAGTATCTATAGTCACAATTGTCCACTATCACTGCACTCTCAGATGTCGCAGTAGTCTCTTATATCACGGTAGAAACTGCTGTCACAGTAGTCTCTACTGTCACAACAGTATCTACCGTCACGATAATTTCAACTGTCACCGCAGTATCTGCTATCGCAGTAGTCTCTACTATCACAGTTGTCTACCGTCAAAGTAGTTTCTACTGTCACAGTAGTCTACTGTCACAGTAGAGTCTATTGTCACAGTAGTCTCTACTGCCAGTAGTCTTCTGACAAAATAGTCCCTAACTGTCACAGAAGTTTCAACTGTCACCGCTGTCTCTGCTGTCGCAGTAAACTCTATAGTCACAATAATCTTTACTGTCACCATTTTCTCTACTGTCACAGAAGTTTCAACATTCATCGCTGTCTCTGCTGTCGTAGTAATCTCTATAATCAAAATAGTCGCCACTGTCATAATAGTCTCGACTGTCACAATAGTTTCCACTGTCACAATAGTCTCTACTGTCACAATTGTCTCTACTGTCACAGTAGTCTCTACTGAGACTATTGTGACCATAGAGACTATTGTGACAGAAGAGACTATAGGCACTTTTGACAGTAGAGACTACTGTGACAGTAGAGACTACTGTGACAATAGACTCTACTGTCACAGTACAGACTACCGTGACAGTAGAGACTACTGTGATATTTGAGACTACTGCGAGAGTAGATACTACTCTGACTGTAGAGACTACTGTGACAGTAGAGACTATTGTGGCCATAGATACCTATGTGACAGCAGTTACCACTGGCAGTAAGGACTATTGTGACAGTGGAGACTTTTGTGACTATAGAGACTGTTGTGACAGTAGAGATTATTGGGACAGTAGAGACTCTTTTGACTATAGTCTCTACGGTGACAGTATAGACTATTGTGATGTCACAGTAGAGACTGCTGTGACAGTAGAGACTATTGTGACAATAGACTAAACTCTGACATTAGAGACTACAGTGACAGTAGAGACTACTCTAACACTAGAGACTACTGCGACAGCAGAGACAGCGGTGACAGTGGAAAGTACTGTGACAGTTAGAGACTACTGTGTCAATAGACTCTACTGTGAGAGTAGAGACTACTTTGACACCAATTACCACCGACACATTAGAGAATACTGCGACAGTGGTAACTGCTGTCACAGTAGTATCTATAGTCACAATAGTCTCTACTCTCACAGTAGTCTCCACTGTCAGAATAGTCTCAACTGTCGCAGTAGCTATAATGTAAAGTTGGCAACAGCTGTTGCAGTAGTTTCTACAGTCAAAATTATTGTCTACTGTGGCGGTAGTTTCAACTGTCACCGCAGTCTCTGCTGTCGCAGTAGTCTCAACTGTCACAGTTGTCTTTACTGTCACAGTGGTAACTGCTTTTACAGTAGTATCTATAGTCACAATAGTCTCTACTCTCACAGTAGTCTCTACTGTCAAAATAGTCTCAACTGTCGCAGTAGCTATAATGTAAAGTTGGCAACAGCTGTTGCGGGTGGCTTCTACAGTCAAAATTAGTGTCTACTGTGGCAGTAGTTTCAACTGTCGCCGCAGTAGTCTCAACTGTCACAGTTGTCTTTACTGTCACAGTGGTGACTTCTGTCACAGTAGTTTCTATACTCACAATAGTCTCTACTGTCAAAATAGTCTCTAATGTCACAATAGTCTATACTGTCACAATTGTCTCTACTGTCACAATTGTCTATACTGTCACAGTAGTCTCTACTATCACAAAGTTTTGTACTGTCACAATATTCTCTACTGTCACAATTGTCTGTACTGTCACAATTGTCTCTACACTCATAGTACTTTCTATAATCACAATTGTCTCTAATGTAAAAATTGTATCTACTGTCACAATTGTCTCTACTGTAACAGTAGTCTCTACTCTCAAAGTAGTCTCTACTGTCACGTCCCTTATAGTCTCTACTGTAATAGTAGTATCTATAGTTACAGTAGTCTCCGCTGTCACAATAATCTCTACTGTTTCAGTAGTTTCTATATTCACAATATTCTCTACTGTCATAATTGTCTCTACTCTCACCGTAGTCTCTTCTGTCACAGTAGAGTCTATTATTCACAGTAGTCTACTCTCACAGTAGTCTATAGTGTCACAAGTGCCTAAAGTCTCTAGTGTCACAATAGTCTGTATAGTCACAATAGTCTCCACTGTCTGTCACAATAATCTGTACGGGCACAATAGTCTCCACTGTCACAGTAGTCTCTACTCTCAGAGTAGTCTCAGATGTCGAAGTAGTCTTTTATATCACGGTGGTAACGGCTGTCACCGTATTCTCTACTGTCAGAACAGTCTCTATTGTCACAATAATTTCAACTGTCACCGCTATCGCTGTAGTCCCTACTATCATAGTTGTCTACCGTCAAAGTAGTTTCTACTGTCACATTGTCTATACTGTCAGAGTAGAGTCTATCGTCATAGTAGTCTCTACTGCCAGTAGTTTCTGACAAAATAGTCTCTGTCACAGTAGTTTCAACTGTCACCGCTGTCTCTGCTGTCGAGGTAGACTCTATAGTCACAATAATCTTTACTGTCACAAATTTCTCTACTGTCACAGAAGTTTCAACATTCACCGCTGTCTCTGCTGTCGTAGTAATCTCTATAATCAAAATAGTCTCCACTGTCATAATAGTCTCGACTGTCACAATAGATTCCACTGTCACAATAGTCTCTAATGTCACAATTGTCTCTACTGTCACAGTAGTCTCTACTCTCACCGTAGAGTCTACTATCACAGTAGTCTACTCTCACAGTAGTCTATACTGTCACAAGAGCCTAAAGTCTCTAGAGTCACAATAGTTTGTATAGTCACAATAGTCTCCACTGTCACAATAATCTCTACGGACAAAATAGTCTCCACTGTCACAGTAGTCTCTACTGTCACAGTAGTCTCTACTGAGACTATTGTGACCATAGAGACTATTGTGACAGAAGAGACTATAGGCACTTGTGACTGTAGAGACTACTGTGACAGTTGAAACTACTGGGACATTAGAGACTACTGCGACATCAGAGACTGCAGTGACAGTTTAAACTACTGTGACAGCTAAAGACTATTGTGACAGTAGACGATTGACAGTAGAGACTTCTGTGACAATACACTCTACTGTCACAGTAGAGACTACAGTGACAGCAGTTACCACCGTGACATTTAGAGACTACTACTACAGCAGCGACTGCAGTGACAGTTAGAGACTACTGTGACTATACAGTTGTGACAGTAGAGACTATAGGCACTTGTGACGGTAGAGACTACAGTGAATATAGAGACTACTCTAACACTAGAGACTACTGCGACAGCAGAGACAGTGGTGACAGTGGAAAGTATTGTGACAGTTAGAGACTACTGTGTCAATTGACTCTACTGTGTGAGTAGAGACTACTGTGACAGCAATTACCCCCGTGACATTAGAGAATACTGCGACAGTGGTAACTGCTGTCACAGTAGTATCTATAGTCACAATAGTCTCTACTCTCACAGTAGTCTCCACTGTCAGAATAGTCTCAACTGTCGCAGTAGCTATAATGTAAAGTTGGCAACAGCTGTTGCAGTAGTTTCTACAGTCAAAATTAGTGTCTATTGTGGCAGGAGTTTCAACTGTCACCGCAGTAGTCTCAACTGTCACAGTTGTCTTTACTGTCACAGTGGTGACTGCTGTCACAGTAGTCTCTATACTCACAATAGTCTCTACTGTCAAATTAGTCTCTAATGTCACAATAGTCTATATTGTCACAATTGTCTCTTCTGTCACAATTGTCTATACTGTCACAGTAGTCTCTACTGTCACAATTGTCTGTACTGTCACAATATTCTCTACTGTCACAATTGTCTCTACTGTCACAGTAGTCTCTACTATCACAAAATTTTGTACTGTCACAATATTCTCTACTGTCACAATTGTCTGTACTGTCAAAATTTTCTCTACTGTCACAATTGTCTCTACTGTCACAGTAGTCTCTACTATCACAAAGTTTTGTACTGTCACAATATTCTCTACTGTCACAATTGTCTGTACTGTCAAAATTTTCTCTACACTCACAGTACTTTCTATAATCACATTGTCTGTAATGTCAAAACTGTATCTACTGTCACAATAGTCTCTATTGTAACAGTAGTCTCTACTCTGAAAGATGTCTCTACTGTCACAAGTGCCTGTAGTCTCTTCAGTCACAACAGTCTCTGCAGTAACAATAGTCTCCACTGTCACAATTGTCTCTACTGTCACAGTTGTCTCTATAGTCACAATAGTCTCTACTGTCACAATAGTCTCTACAGTCACAATTTTCTCTACAGTCAACAATTATCTCTACAGTCACAGTAGTATCTATAGTCACAATTGTCTACTGTCACTGCAGTCTCAGATGTCGCAGTAGTCTCTTATATCACGGTAGTAACTGCTGTCACAGTAGTCTCTACTGTCAACAGTAGTCTCTACTGTCTCACGTGCCTATAGTCTCTACTGTCATAATAGTATCTATAGTCATAATAGTCTCAACTATCACAATAATCTCTACTGTTACAGTAGTTTCTATATTCACAATAGTCTCTACTGTCAAAACTGTATCTACTGTCACAATTGTCTCTACTCTCACAGTAGTCTCTACTTTCAGAGTAGAGTCTACTATCACAGTAACCTACTCTCACAGTAGTCTATACTGTCACAAAAGCCTAAAGACTCTAGTGTCACAATAGTCTGTATAGTCACAATAGTCTCCACTGTCACAATAATCTCTACGGAGACAATAGTCTCCACTGTCACAGTAGTCTCTACGGTCACAGTAGTCTTTACTGAGACAATTGTGACAGTAGAGACAATTGTGACAGTAGAGACTATTGTGACAGTAGAGACTATTCTGACCTGAGAGACTACTGTCACAATATAGACAATTGTGACAGTAGAGACTATTGTGACAGTATAGACTATTGTGAGATTGGAGACTATTTCGACAGTAGAGACTATTGTGACTATAGAGAATACTGTGACAGCAGTACCACTGTAACCGTAGAGACTATTATGAGAGTAGAGATTATTGTGACAGTGGTGACTATTGTGACATTAGAGACTATTGTGAGTATAGAGACTACTGTGAGAGCAATCACTGCTGTGACAGTTGAAACTTCTGCCTCAGTAAACTATAATTTTTACTGTAGAAACTACTGCGACAGCAGTTGCCAACTTCACATTATAGCTAGTGCGACAGTTGAGACTACTCTGAGAGTAGAGACCATTGTGACTATAGTAAATACTGTGACAGCAGTTACCACTGTGACAGTAGATACTATTGTGACAGTAGAGACTATTGTGATGAGAGTAGAGACTACTGTGACAGTAGAGACAATTGTGACAGTAGAGACAATTGTGAAAGTAGAGACTACTGCGACAGTAGTGACTATTGTGACTATAGTCTCTACCGTGAAAGTAGAGACTATTGTGATGTGACAGTAGAGACTACTGTGACAGTAGAGACTATTGTGACAACAGACTAAACTCTGACAGTAGAGACTACAGTGACAGTAGAGACTACTCTAACAGTAGAGACTTACTGCGACAGCAGAAACAGCGGTGACAGTTGAAAGTACTGTGAACGTTAGAGACTACTGTGACAATAGACTCTACTGTGAGAGTAGAGACTACTGTGACAGCAATTACCACCGTGACACTAGAGAATACTGCGACAGTGGTAACTGCTGTCACAGTAATATCTATAGTCACAATACTCTTTACTCTCACAGTAGTCTCTACTGTCAGAATAGTCTCAACTGTCGCCATAGCTATAATGTAAAGTTGGCAACATCTGTTACAGTAGTTTTTACAGTCAAAATTAGTGTCTACTCTGGCAGTAGTTTCAACTGTCGTCGCAGTCTCTGCTGTCTCAGTAGTCTCAACTGTCAAAGTTGTCTTTACTGTCACAGTGGTGACTGCTGTCACAGTAGTCTCTATAATCACAATAGTCTCTACTGTCAAAATAGTCTCCAATGTCACAATAGTCTATACTGTCACAATTGTCTCTACTGTCACAATTGTCTATACTGTCACAGTAGTCTCTATAGTAACAATAGTCTCTATTGTCACAATATTCTCTACTGTCACTATTGTCTGTACTGTCACAATTGTCTGTACTGTCAGTACTTTCTATAATCACAATTGTCTCTAATGTCAAAATTGTATATACAGTAGTCTCTACTGTCACCGGTGCCTATAGTCTCTACAGTCACAACAGTTTTTGTAGTAACAATAGTCTCCACTGTCACAATTGTCTCTACTGTCACCGTTGTCTCTATAGTCACAATAGTCCCTACTCTCACAATAGTCTCCACAGTCACAATTGTCTCTACAGTCAACAATTGTCTCTACAGTCACAGTAGTTTCTATAGTCACAATTGTCTACTGTCACTGCAGTCTCAGATGTCGCAGTAGTCTCTTATATCACGGTAGTAACTGCTGTCATAGTAGTCTCTACTGTCAAAACAGTCTCTTCTGTCACAATAATTTCAACTGTCACCGCAGTATCTGCTATCGCAGTAGTCTCTACTATCACAGTAGTCTACCGTCAAAGTAGTTTCTACTGTCACAGTAGTCTCTAATGTCAGAGTAGAGTCTATAATCACAGTAGTCTCTACTCTCACAGTAGTCTCTACTGTCACTTGCCTTATAGTCTCTATTGTCATAATAGTATGTATAGTCACAATAGTCTCCGCTGTCACAATAATCTCTACTGTTTCAGTAGTTTCTATATTCACAATAGTCTCTACTGTCACAACTGTATCTACTGTCATAATTGTCTCTACTCCCACCGTAGTCTCTACTGTCACAGTAGAGTCTATTATCGCAGTAGTCTACTCTCACAGTAGTCTATACTGTCACAAGTGCCTAAAGTCTCTAGTGTCACAATAGTCTGTATAGTCACAATAGTCTCCACAGTCACAATAATGTCTACGGGCACAATAGTCTCCACTGTCACAGTAGTCTCTACTGTCACAGTAGCACAGTGGTGACTTCTGTCACAGTGGTCTCTATACTCACAATAGTCTCTACTGTCAAAATAGTCTCTAATGTCACAATAGTCTATACTGTTACAATTGTCTCTACTGTCACAATTGTCTATACTGTCACAGTAGTCTCTATAGTCACAATAGTCTCTACTGTCACAATATTCTCTACTGTCACAATTGTCTGTACTGTCACCATTGTTTCTACACTCACAGTACTTTCTATAATCACAATTGTCTCTAATGTCAAAATTGTATCTACTGTCACAATTGTCTGTACTGTCACAATTGTCTGTACTGTCACAATTGTCTGTACTGTCACAATTGTTTCTACACTCACAGTACTTTCTTTAATCACAATTGTCTCTAATGTCAAAATTGTATCTACTGTCACTCTTGTCTTTACTGTAACAGTAGTCTCTACTCTCAAAGTATTCTCTACTTTCACAAGTGCCAGTAGTCTCTACAGTCACAACATTCTCTGTAGTAACAATAGTCCCCACTGTCACATTTGTCTCTACTGTCACAGTTGTCTCTATAGTCACAATAGTCTCTACACTCACAATAGTCTCTACAGTCACAATTTTCTCTACAGTCACAGTAGTATCTATAGTCACAATTGTCCACTATCACTGCACTCTCAGATGTCGCAGTAGTCTCTTATATCACGGTAGAAACTGCTGTCACAGTAGTCTCTACTGTCACAACAGTATCTACCGTCACGATAATTTCAACTGTCACCGCAGTATCTGCTATCGCAGTAGTCTCTACTATCACAGTTGTCTACCGTCAAAGTAGTTTCTACTGTCACAGTAGTCTACTGTCACAGTAGAGTCTATTGTCACAGTAGTCTCTACTGCCAGTAGTCTTCTGACAAAATAGTCCCTAACTGTCACAGAAGTTTCAACTGTCACCGCTGTCTCTGCTGTCGCAGTAAACTCTATAGTCACAATAATCTTTACTGTCACCATTTTCTCTACTGTCACAGAAGTTTCAACATTCATCGCTGTCTCTGCTGTCGTAGTAATCTCTATAATCAAAATAGTCGCCACTGTCATAATAGTCTCGACTGTCACAATAGTTTCCACTGTCACAATAGTCTCTACTGTCACAATTGTCTCTACTGTCACAGTAGTCTCTACTGAGACTATTGTGACCATAGAGACTATTGTGACAGAAGAGACTATAGGCACTTTTGACAGTAGAGACTACTGTGACAGTAGAGACTACTGTGACAATAGACTCTACTGTCACAGTACAGACTACCGTGACAGTAGAGACTACTGTGATATTTGAGACTACTGCGAGAGTAGATACTACTCTGACTGTAGAGACTACTGTGACAGTAGAGACTATTGTGGCCATAGATACCTATGTGACAGCAGTTACCACTGGCAGTAAGGACTATTGTGACAGTGGAGACTTTTGTGACTATAGAGACTGTTGTGACAGTAGAGATTATTGGGACAGTAGAGACTCTTTTGACTATAGTCTCTACGGTGACAGTATAGACTATTGTGATGTCACAGTAGAGACTGCTGTGACAGTAGAGACTATTGTGACAATAGACTAAACTCTGACATTAGAGACTACAGTGACAGTAGAGACTACTCTAACACTAGAGACTACTGCGACAGCAGAGACAGCGGTGACAGTGGAAAGTACTGTGACAGTTAGAGACTACTTGTGTCAATAGACTCTACTGTGAGAGTAGAGACTACTTTGACACCAATTACCACCGACACATTAGAGAATACTGCGACAGTGGTAACTGCTGTCACAGTAGTATCTATAGTCACAATAGTCTCTACTCTCACAGTAGTCTCCACTGTCAGAATAGTCTCAACTGTCGCAGTAGCTATAATGTAAAGTTGGCAACAGCTGTTGCAGTAGTTTCTACAGTCAAAATTATTGTCTACTGTGGCGGTAGTTTCAACTGTCACCGCAGTCTCTGCTGTCGCAGTAGTCTCAACTGTCACAGTTGTCTTTACTGTCACAGTGGTAACTGCTTTTACAGTAGTATCTATAGTCACAATAGTCTCTACTCTCACAGTAGTCTCTACTGTCAAAATAGTCTCAACTGTCGCAGTAGCTATAATGTAAAGTTGGCAACAGCTGTTGCGGGTGGCTTCTACAGTCAAAATTAGTGTCTACTGTGGCAGTAGTTTCAACTGTCGCCGCAGTAGTCTCAACTGTCACAGTTGTCTTTACTGTCACAGTGGTGACTTCTGTCACAGTAGTTTCTATACTCACAATAGTCTCTACTGTCAAAATAGTCTCTAATGTCACAATAGTCTATACTGTCACAATTGTCTCTACTGTCACAATTGTCTATACTGTCACAGTAGTCTCTACTATCACAAAGTTTTGTACTGTCACAATATTCTCTACTGTCACAATTGTCTGTACTGTCACAATTGTCTCTACACTCATAGTACTTTCTATAATCACAATTGTCTCTAATGTAAAAATTGTATCTACTGTCACAATTGTCTCTACTGTAACAGTAGTCTCTACTCTCAAAGTAGTCTCTACTGTCACGTCCCTTATAGTCTCTACTGTAATAGTAGTATCTATAGTTACAGTAGTCTCCGCTGTCACAATAATCTCTACTGTTTCAGTAGTTTCTATATTCACAATATTCTCTACTGTCATAATTGTCTCTACTCTCACCGTAGTCTCTTCTGTCACAGTAGAGTCTATTATTCACAGTAGTCTACTCTCACAGTAGTCTATAGTGTCACAAGTGCCTAAAGTCTCTAGTGTCACAATAGTCTGTATAGTCACAATAGTCTCCACTGTCACAATAATCTGTACGGGCACAATAGTCTCCACTGTCACAGTAGTCTCTACTCTCAGAGTAGTCTCAGATGTCGAAGTAGTCTTTTATATCACGGTGGTAACGGCTGTCACCGTATTCTCTACTGTCAGAACAGTCTCTATTGTCACAATAATTTCAACTGTCACCGCTATCGCTGTAGTCCCTACTATCATAGTTGTCTACCGTCAAAGTAGTTTCTACTGTCACATTGTCTATACTGTCAGAGTAGAGTCTATCGTCATAGTAGTCTCTACTGCCAGTAGTTTCTGACAAAATAGTCTCTGTCACAGTAGTTTCAACTGTCACCGCTGTCTCTGCTGTCGAGGTAGACTCTATAGTCACAATAATCTTTACTGTCACAAATTTCTCTACTGTCACAGAAGTTTCAACATTCACCGCTGTCTCTGCTGTCGTAGTAATCTCTATAATCAAAATAGTCTCCACTGTCATAATAGTCTCGACTGTCACAATAGATTCCACTGTCACAATAGTCTCTAATGTCACAATTGTCTCTACTGTCACAGTAGTCTCTACTCTCACCGTAGAGTCTACTATCACAGTAGTCTACTCTCACAGTAGTCTATACTGTCACAAGAGCCTAAAGTCTCTAGAGTCACAATAGTTTGTATAGTCACAATAGTCTCCACTGTCACAATAATCTCTACGGACAAAATAGTCTCCACTGTCACAGTAGTCTCTACTGTCACAGTAGTCTCTACTGAGACTATTGTGACCATAGAGACTATTGTGACAGAAGAGACTATAGGCACTTGTGACTGTAGAGACTACTGTGACAGTTGAAACTACTGGGACATTAGAGACTACTGCGACATCAGAGACTGCAGTGACAGTTTAAACTACTGTGACAGCTAAAGACTATTGTGACAGTAGACGATTGACAGTAGAGACTTCTGTGACAATACACTCTACTGTCACAGTAGAGACTACAGTGACAGCAGTTACCACCGTGACATTTAGAGACTACTACTACAGCAGCGACTGCAGTGACAGTTAGAGACTACTGTGACTATACAGTTGTGACAGTAGAGACTATAGGCACTTGTGACGGTAGAGACTACAGTGAATATAGAGACTACTCTAACACTAGAGACTACTGCGACAGCAGAGACAGTGGTGACAGTGGAAAGTATTGTGACAGTTAGAGACTACTGTGTCAATTGACTCTACTGTGTGAGTAGAGACTACTGTGACAGCAATTACCACCGTGACATTAGAGAATACTGCGACAGTGGTAACTGCTGTCACAGTAGTATCTATAGTCACAATAGTCTCTACTCAGTAGTCTCCACTGTCAGAATAGTCTCAACTGTCGCAGTAGCTATAATGTAAAGTTGGCAACAGCTGTTGCAGTAGTTTCTACAGTCAAAATTAGTGTCTATTGTGGCAGGAGTTTCAACTGTCACCGCAGTAGTCTCAACTGTCACAGTTGTCTTTACTGTCACAGTGGTGACTGCTGTCACAGTAGTCTCTATACTCACAATAGTCTCTACTGTCAAATTAGTCTCTAATGTCACAATAGTCTATATTGTCACAATTGTCTCTTCTGTCACAATTGTCTATACTGTCACAGTAGTCTCTACTGTCACAATTGTCTGTACTGTCACAATATTCTCTACTGTCACAATTGTCTCTACTGTCACAGTAGTCTCTACTATCACAAAATTTTGTACTGTCACAATATTCTCTACTGTCACAATTGTCTGTACTGTCAAAATTTTCTCTACTGTCACAATTGTCTCTACTGTCACAGTAGTCTCTACTATCACAAAGTTTTGTACTGTCACAATATTCTCTACTGTCACAATTGTCTGTACTGTCAAAATTTTCTCTACACTCACAGTACTTTCTATAATCACATTGTCTGTAATGTCAAAACTGTATCTACTGTCACAATAGTCTCTATTGTAACAGTAGTCTCTACTCTGAAAGATGTCTCTACTGTCACAAGTGCCTGTAGTCTCTTCAGTCACAACAGTCTCTGCAGTAACAATAGTCTCCACTGTCACAATTGTCTCTACTGTCACAGTTGTCTCTATAGTCACAATAGTCTCTACTGTCACAATAGTCTCTACAGTCACAATTTTCTCTACAGTCAACAATTATCTCTACAGTCACAGTAGTATCTATAGTCACAATTGTCTACTGTCACTGCAGTCTCAGATGTCGCAGTAGTCTCTTATATCACGGTAGTAACTGCTGTCACAGTAGTCTCTACTGTCAACAGTAGTCTCTACTGTCTCACGTGCCTATAGTCTCTACTGTCATAATAGTATCTATAGTCATAATAGTCTCAACTATCACAATAATCTCTACTGTTACAGTAGTTTCTATATTCACAATAGTCTCTACTGTCAAAACTGTATCTACTGTCACAATTGTCTCTACTCTCACAGTAGTCTCTACTTTCAGAGTAGAGTCTACTATCACAGTAACCTACTCTCACAGTAGTCTATACTGTCACAAAAGCCTAAAGACTCTAGTGTCACAATAGTCTGTATAGTCACAATAGTCTCCACTGTCACAATAATCTCTACGGAGACAATAGTCTCCACTGTCACAGTAGTCTCTACGGTCACAGTAGTCTTTACTGAGACAATTGTGACAGTAGAGACAATTGTGACAGTAGAGACTATTGTGACAGTAGAGACTATTCTGACCTGAGAGACTACTGTCACAATATAGACAATTGTGACAGTAGAGACTATTGTGACAGTATAGACTATTGTGAGATTGGAGACTATTTCGACAGTAGAGACTATTGTGACTATAGAGAATACTGTGACAGCAGTACCACTGTAACCGTAGAGACTATTATGAGAGTAGAGATTATTGTGACAGTGGTGACTATTGTGACATTAGAGACTATTGTGAGTATAGAGACTACTGTGAGAGCAATCACTGCTGTGACAGTTGAAACTTCTGCCTCAGTAAACTATAATTTTTACTGTAGAAACTACTGCGACAGCAGTTGCCAACTTCACATTATAGCTAGTGCGACAGTTGAGACTACTCTGAGAGTAGAGACCATTGTGACTATAGTAAATACTGTGACAGCAGTTACCACTGTGACAGTAGATACTATTGTGACAGTAGAGACTATTGTGATGAGAGTAGAGACTACTGTGACAGTAGAGACAATTGTGACAGTAGAGACAATTGTGAAAGTAGAGACTACTGCGACAGTAGTGACTATTGTGACTATAGTCTCTACCGTGAAAGTAGAGACTATTGTGATGTGACAGTAGAGACTACTGTGACAGTAGAGACTATTGTGACAACAGACTAAACTCTGACAGTAGAGACTACAGTGACAGTAGAGACTACTCTAACAGTAGAGACTTACTGCGACAGCAGAAACAGCGGTGACAGTTGAAAGTACTGTGAACGTTAGAGACTACTGTGACAATAGACTCTACTGTGAGAGTAGAGACTACTGTGACAGCAATTACCACCGTGACACTAGAGAATACTGCGACAGTGGTAACTGCTGTCACAGTAATATCTATAGTCACAATACTCTTTACTCTCACAGTAGTCTCTACTGTCAGAATAGTCTCAACTGTCGCCATAGCTATAATGTAAAGTTGGCAACATCTGTTACAGTAGTTTTTACAGTCAAAATTAGTGTCTACTCTGGCAGTAGTTTCAACTGTCGTCGCAGTCTCTGCTGTCTCAGTAGTCTCAACTGTCAAAGTTGTCTTTACTGTCACAGTGGTGACTGCTGTCACAGTAGTCTCTATAATCACAATAGTCTCTACTGTCAAAATAGTCTCCAATGTCACAATAGTCTATACTGTCACAATTGTCTCTACTGTCACAATTGTCTATACTGTCACAGTAGTCTCTATAGTAACAATAGTCTCTATTGTCACAATATTCTCTACTGTCACTATTGTCTGTACTGTCACAATTGTCTGTACTGTCAGTACTTTCTATAATCACAATTGTCTCTAATGTCAAAATTGTATATACAGTAGTCTCTACTGTCACCGGTGCCTATAGTCTCTACAGTCACAACAGTTTTTGTAGTAACAATAGTCTCCACTGTCACAATTGTCTCTACTGTCACCGTTGTCTCTATAGTCACAATAGTCCCTACTCTCACAATAGTCTCCACAGTCACAATTGTCTCTACAGTCAACAATTGTCTCTACAGTCACAGTAGTTTCTATAGTCACAATTGTCTACTGTCACTGCAGTCTCAGATGTCGCAGTAGTCTCTTATATCACGGTAGTAACTGCTGTCATAGTAGTCTCTACTGTCAAAACAGTCTCTTCTGTCACAATAATTTCAACTGTCACTGCAGTATCTGCTATCGCAGTAGTCTCTACTATCACAGTAGTCTACCGTCAAAGTAGTTTCTACTGTCACAGTAGTCTCTAATGTCAGAGTAGAGTCTATAATCACAGTAGTCTCTACTCTCACAGTAGTCTCTACTGTCACTTGCCTTATAGTCTCTATTGTCATAATAGTATGTATAGTCACAATAGTCTCCGCTGTCACAATAATCTCTACTGTTTCAGTAGTTTCTATATTCACAATAGTCTCTACTGTCACAACTGTATCTACTGTCATAATTGTCTCTACTCCCACCGTAGTCTCTACTGTCACAGTAGAGTCTATTATCGCAGTAGTCTACTCTCACAGTAGTCTATACTGTCACAAGTGCCTAAAGTCTCTAGTGTCACAATAGTCTGTATAGTCACAATAGTCTCCACAGTCACAATAATGTCTACGGGCACAATAGTCTCCACTGTCACAGTAGTCTCTACTGTCACAGTAGCACAGTGGTGACTTCTGTCACAGTGGTCTCTATACTCACAATAGTCTCTACTGTCAAAATAGTCTCTAATGTCACAATAGTCTATACTGTTACAATTGTCTCTACTGTCACAATTGTCTATACTGTCACAGTAGTCTCTATAGTCACAATAGTCTCTACTGTCACAATATTCTCTACTGTCACAATTGTCTGTACTGTCACCATTGTTTCTACACTCACAGTACTTTCTATAATCACAATTGTCTCTAATGTCAAAATTGTATCTACTGTCACAATTGTCTGTACTGTCACAATTGTCTGTACTGTCACAATTGTCTGTACTGTCACAATTGTTTCTACACTCACAGTACTTTCTTTAATCACAATTGTCTCTAATGTCAAAATTGTATCTACTGTCACTCTTGTCTTTACTGTAACAGTAGTCTCTACTCTCAAAGTATTCTCTACTTTCACAAGTGCCAGTAGTCTCTACAGTCACAACATTCTCTGTAGTAACAATAGTCCCCACTGTCACATTTGTCTCTACTGTCACAGTTGTCTCTATAGTCACAATAGTCTCTACACTCACAATAGTCTCTACAGTCACAATTTTCTCTACAGTCACAGTAGTATCTATAGTCACAATTGTCCACTATCACTGCACTCTCAGATGTCGCAGTAGTCTCTTATATCACGGTAGAAACTGCTGTCACAGTAGTCTCTACTGTCACAACAGTATCTACCGTCACGATAATTTCAACTGTCACCGCAGTATCTGCTATCGCAGTAGTCTCTACTATCACAGTTGTCTACCGTCAAAGTAGTTTCTACTGTCACAGTAGTCTACTGTCACAGTAGAGTCTATTGTCACAGTAGTCTCTACTGCCAGTAGTCTTCTGACAAAATAGTCCCTAACTGTCACAGAAGTTTCAACTGTCACCGCTGTCTCTGCTGTCGCAGTAAACTCTATAGTCACAATAATCTTTACTGTCACCATTTTCTCTACTGTCACAGAAGTTTCAACATTCATCGCTGTCTCTGCTGTCGTAGTAATCTCTATAATCAAAATAGTCGCCACTGTCATAATAGTCTCGACTGTCACAATAGTTTCCACTGTCACAATAGTCTCTACTGTCACAATTGTCTCTACTGTCACAGTAGTCTCTACTGAGACTATTGTGACCATAGAGACTATTGTGACAGAAGAGACTATAGGCACTTTTGACAGTAGAGACTACTGTGACAGTAGAGACTACTGTGACAATAGACTCTACTGTCACAGTACAGACTACCGTGACAGTAGAGACTACTGTGATATTTGAGACTACTGCGAGAGTAGATACTACTCTGACTGTAGAGACTACTGTGACAGTAGAGACTATTGTGGCCATAGATACCTATGTGACAGCAGTTACCACTGGCAGTAAGGACTATTGTGACAGTGGAGACTTTTGTGACTATAGAGACTGTTGTGACAGTAGAGATTATTGGGACAGTAGAGACTCTTTTGACTATAGTCTCTACGGTGACAGTATAGACTATTGTGATGTCACAGTAGAGACTGCTGTGACAGTAGAGACTATTGTGACAATAGACTAAACTCTGACATTAGAGACTACAGTGACAGTAGAGACTACTCTAACACTAGAGACTACTGCGACAGCAGAGACAGCGGTGACAGTGGAAAGTACTGTGACAGTTAGAGACTACTTGTGTCAATAGACTCTACTGTGAGAGTAGAGACTACTTTGACACCAATTACCACCGACACATTAGAGAATACTGCGACAGTGGTAACTGCTGTCACAGTAGTATCTATAGTCACAATAGTCTCTACTCTCACAGTAGTCTCCACTGTCAGAATAGTCTCAACTGTCGCAGTAGCTATAATGTAAAGTTGGCAACAGCTGTTGCAGTAGTTTCTACAGTCAAAATTATTGTCTACTGTGGCGGTAGTTTCAACTGTCACCGCAGTCTCTGCTGTCGCAGTAGTCTCAACTGTCACAGTTGTCTTTACTGTCACAGTGGTAACTGCTTTTACAGTAGTATCTATAGTCACAATAGTCTCTACTCTCACAGTAGTCTCTACTGTCAAAATAGTCTCAACTGTCGCAGTAGCTATAATGTAAAGTTGGCAACAGCTGTTGCGGGTGGCTTCTACAGTCAAAATTAGTGTCTACTGTGGCAGTAGTTTCAACTGTCGCCGCAGTAGTCTCAACTGTCACAGTTGTCTTTACTGTCACAGTGGTGACTTCTGTCACAGTAGTTTCTATACTCACAATAGTCTCTACTGTCAAAATAGTCTCTAATGTCACAATAGTCTATACTGTCACAATTGTCTCTACTGTCACAATTGTCTATACTGTCACAGTAGTCTCTACTATCACAAAGTTTTGTACTGTCACAATATTCTCTACTGTCACAATTGTCTGTACTGTCACAATTGTCTCTACACTCATAGTACTTTCTATAATCACAATTGTCTCTAATGTAAAAATTGTATCTACTGTCACAATTGTCTCTACTGTAACAGTAGTCTCTACTCTCAAAGTAGTCTCTACTGTCACGTCCCTTATAGTCTCTACTGTAATAGTAGTATCTATAGTTACAGTAGTCTCCGCTGTCACAATAATCTCTACTGTTTCAGTAGAGATCACGGTGGTAACGGCTGTCACCGTATTCTCTACTGTCAGAACAGTCTCTATTGTCACAATAATTTCAACTGTCACCGCTATCGCTGTAGTCCCTACTATCATAGTTGTCTACCGTCAAAGTAGTTTCTACTGTCACATTGTCTATACTGTCAGAGTAGAGTCTATCGTCATAGTAGTCTCTACTGCCAGTAGTTTCTGACAAAATAGTCTCTGTCACAGTAGTTTCAACTGTCACCGCTGTCTCTGCTGTCGAGGTAGACTCTATAGTCACAATAATCTTTACTGTCACAAATTTCTCTACTGTCACAGAAGTTTCAACATTCACCGCTGTCTCTGCTGTCGTAGTAATCTCTATAATCAAAATAGTCTCCACTGTCATAATAGTCTCGACTGTCACAATAGATTCCACTGTCACAATTGTCTCTACTGTCACAGTAGTCTCTACTCTCACCGTAGAGTCTACTATCACAGTAGTCTACTCTCACAGTAGTCTATACTGTCACAAGAGCCTAAAGTCTCTAGAGTCACAATAGTTTGTATAGTCACAATAGTCTCCACTGTCACAATAATCTCTACGGACAAAATAGTCTCCACTGTCACAGTAGTCTCTACTGTCACAGTAGTCTCTACTGAGACTATTGTGACCATAGAGACTATTGTGACAGAAGAGACTATAGGCACTTGTGACTGTAGAGACTACTGTGACAGTTGAAACTACTGGGACATTAGAGACTACTGCGACATCAGAGACTGCAGTGACAGTTTAAACTACTGTGACAGCTAAAGACTATTGTGACAGTAGACGATTGACAGTAGAGACTTCTGTGACAATACACTCTACTGTCACAGTAGAGACTACAGTGACAGCAGTTACCACCGTGACATTTAGAGACTACTACTACAGCAGCGACTGCAGTGACAGTTAGAGACTACTGTGACTATACAGTTGTGACAGTAGAGACTATAGGCACTTGTGACGGTAGAGACTACTGTGAGAGTAGAGAGTACTGTGACAATAGACTCTACTGTGACAGTAGTGAATACTGTTACAGTAGAGACAATTGTGACAGTAGAGACAATTGTGACAGTAGAGACTATTGCGACAGTAAACTCTTGTGACAATAGTCTCTTTGGTGACAGTATAGACTATTGTGATGTGACAGTAGAGACTACTGTGACAGTAGAGACTATTTTGACAATAGACTAAACTCTGACATTAGAGACTACAGTGACAGTAGAGACTACTCTAACAGTACAGACTACTGCGACAGCAGAGACAGCGGTGACAGTGGAAAGTACTGTGACAGTTAGAGACTACTGTGTCAATAGACTATACTGTGAGAGTAGAGACTACTGTGACAGCAATTATCACCTGACATTAGAGAATACTGCGACAGTGGTAACTGCTGTCACAGTAGTATCTATAGTCACAATAGCACAATATTCTCTACTCTCACAGTAGTCTCCACTGTCAGAATAGTCTCAACTGTCGCAGTAGCTATAATGTAAAGTTGGCAACAGCTGTTGCAGTAGTTTCTACAGTCAAAATTAGTGTCTATTGTGGCAGTAGTTTCAACTGTCACCGCAGTAGTCTCAACTGTCACAGTTGTCTTTACTGTCACAGTGGTGACTGCTGTCACAGTAGTTTCTATACTCACAATAGTCTCTACTGTCAAAATAGTCTCTAATGTCACAATAGTCTATATTGTCACAATTGTCTCTACGGTCACAATTGTCTATACTGTCACAGTAGTCTCTACTGTCACAATTGTCTGTACTGTCACAATATTCTCTACTGTCACAATTGTCTCTACTGTCACAGTAGTCTCTACTATCACAAAGTTTTGTACTGTCACAATATTCTCTACTGTCACAATTGTCTGTACTGTCAAAATTTTCTCTACACTCACAGTACTTTCTATAATCACAATTGTCTGTAATGTCAAAACTGTATCTACTGTCACAATAGTCTCTACTGTAACAGTAGTCTCTACTCTGAAAAATGTCTCTACTGTCACAAGTGCCTGTAGTCTCTTCAGTCACAACAGTCTCTGTAGTAACAATAGTCTCCACTGTCACAATTGTCTCTACTGTCACAGTTGTCTCTATAGTCACAATAGTCTCTACTGTCACAATAGTCTCTACAGTCACAATTTTCTCTACAGTCAACAATTATCTCTACAGTCACAGTAGTATCTATAGTCACAATTGTCTACTGTCACTGCAGTCTCAGATGTCGCAGTAGTCTCTTATATCACGGTAGTAACTGCTGTCACAGTAGTCTCTACTGTCAACAGTAGTCTCTACTGTCTCACGTGCCTATAGTCTCTACTGTCATAATAGTATCTATAGTCATAATAGTCTCAACTATCACAATAATCTCTACTGTTACAGTAGTTTCTATATTCACAATAGTCTCTACTGTCAAAACTGTATCTACTGTCACAATTGTCTCTACTCTCACAGTAGTCTCTACTTTCAGAGTAGAGTCTACTATCACAGTAGCCTACTCTCACAGTAGTCTATACTGTCACAAGAGCCTAAAGTCTCTAGTGTCACAATAGTCTGTATAGTCACAATAGTCTCCACTGTCACAATAATCTCTACGGACACAATAGTCTCCACTGTCACAGTAGTCTCTACGGTCACAGTAGTCTCTACTGAGACTATTGTGACCATAGAGACTATTGTGACAGAAGAGACTATAGGCACTTGTGACAGTAGAGACTACATTGACAGTAGAGACTACTGTGACAATCGACTCTACTGTCCCAGTACAGACTACAGTGACAGTAGAGACTACTGTGATATTTGAGACTACTGCGACAGTAGATACTACTCTGACTGTAGTGACTACTGTGACATTAGAGACTATTGTGGCCATAGATACTTCTGTGACAGCAGTTACCACTGGCAGTAAGGACTATTGTGACAGTGGAGACTTTTGTGACTATAGAGACTGTTGTGACGCTAGAGACTATAGGCACTTGTGGCAGTAGAGACTACTGTGAGAGTAGTGACTACTGTGACGATAGACTCTATCTACTCTGACAGTAGAGTCTACAGTGAGAGTCTACTGTGACAGTAGAGACTATTGTGGGTATAGATACTTCTGTGACAACAGTTACCACTGTGGCATTACAGGCTATTGGGACAGTAGAGACTATTGTGTCAGTGGAAACTATTGTGATTATAAAAAGTACTGTGACAGTAGAAACAATTGTGACAGTAGAGACAATTGTGACAGTAGAGACTATTGTGACAGTAGAGACTATTATGACATTGGAGACTATTTCGACAGTAGAGACTATTGTGACTATAGAGAATACCGTGACAGCAGTAGCACTCTAACCGTAGAGACTATTATGAGAGTAGAGATTATTGTGACAGTGGAGACTATTGTGACATTAGAGACTATTGTGAGTATAGAGACTACTGTGAGAGCAATCACTGCTGTGACAGTTGAAACTTCTGCCTCAGTAAACTATAATTTTTACTGTAGAAACTACTGCGACAGCAGTTGCCAACTTCACATTATAGCTACTGCGACAGTTGAGACTACTCTGACAGTAGAGACTACTGTGAGAGTAGAGACCATTTTGACTATAGTAAATACTGTGACAGCAGTTACCACTGTGACAGTAGATACTATTGTGACAGTAGAGACTATTGTGATGTGAGAGTAGAGACTACTGTGACAGTAGAGACTATTGTGACAGTAGAGACAATTGTGAAAGTAGAGACTACTGCGACAGTAGTGACTATTGTGACTATAGTCTCTACCGTGAAAGTAGAGACTATTGTGATGTGACAGTAGAGACTACTGTGACAGTAGAGACTATTGTGACAATAGACTAAACTCTGACAGTAGAGACTACAGTGACAGTAGAGACTACTCTAACAGTAGAGACTTACTGCGACAGCAGAAACAGCGGTGACAGTTTAAAGTACTGTGAGCGTTAGAGACTACTGTGACAATAGACTCTACTGTGAGAGTAGAGACTACTGTGACAGCAATTACCACCGTGACACTAGAGAATACTGCGACAGTGGTAACTGCTGTCACAGTAATATCTATAGTCACAATAGTCTTTACTCTCACAGTAGTCTCTACTGTCAGAATAGTCTCAACTGTCGCTGTAGCTATAATGTAAAGTTGGCAACTGCTGTTACAGTAGTTTTTACAGTCAAAATTAGTGTCTACTGTGGCAGTAGTTTCAACTGTCGCCGCAGTCTCTACTGTCGCAGTAGTCTCAACTGTCACAGTTGTCTTTAGTGTCACAGTGGTGACTGCTCTCACAGTAGTCTCTATACTCACAATAGTCTCTACTGTCAAAATAGTCTCCAATGTCACAATAGTCTATACTGTCACAATTGTCTCTACTGTCACAATTGTCTATACTGTCACAGTAGTCTCTATAGTCACAATAGTCTCTGCTGTCACAATATTCTCTACTGTCACAATTGTCTGTACTGTCACAATTGTCTGTACTGTCAGTACTTTCTATAATCACAATTGTCTCTAATGTCAAAATTGTATATACTGTCACAATTGTCTCTACTGTAACAGTAGTCTCTACTTTCACAGTAGTCTCTACTGTCACCGGTGCCTATAATCTCTACAGTCACAACAGTCTTTGTAGTAACAGTAGTCTCCACTGTCACAATTGTCTCTACTGTCACAGTTGTTTTTATAGTCACAATAGTCTATACTCTCACAATAGTCTCTACAGTCACAATTGTCTCTACAGTCAACAATTGTCTCTACAGTCACAGTGGAATCTATTATCACAGTAGTCTACTCTCACAGTAGTCTATACTGTCACAAGTGCCTAAAGTCTCTAGTGTCACAATAGTCTGTATAGTCACAATAGTCTCCACAGTCACAATAATCTCTACGGGCACAATAGTCTCCATTGTCACAGTAGTCTCTACTGTCACAGTAGCACAGTGGTAACTGCTGTCACAGTAGTATCTATAGTGACAATAGTCTCTACTGTCACAGTAGACTCTACTCTCAGAGTAGTCTCAGATGTCGCAGTAGTCTCTTATATCACGGTGGTAACTGCTGTCACTGTAGTCTCTACTGTCACAACAGTCTCTATTGTCACAATAATTTCAACTGTCACCGCTATCGCTGTAGTCCCTACTATCACAGTTGTCTACCGTCAAAGTAGTTTCTACTGTCACATAGTCTCTACTGTCAGAGTAGAATCTATTGTCACAGTATTCTCTACTGCCAGTAGTTTCTGGCAAAATAGTCTCTGTCACAGTAGTTTCAACTGTCACCGCTGTCTCTGCTGTCGCAGTAGACTCTATAGTCACAATAATCTTTACTGTCACAATTTTCTCTACTGTCACAGTAGTTTCAACATTCACCGCTGTCTCTGCTGTCGCAGTAATCTCTAGGTGACAGTAGAGACAACAGAGAGAGTAGAGACTACTGTGACAGTTGAAACTACTGTGACAGTGGAGACTCCTGTGACAGTCTAATCAATTGTGACAGTTGAAACTACTGTGACAGTAGAGACTACTGCGACATCAAACTGCGGTGAGATTAGAAACTACTGCGACTGTTAAAGACTATTGGTGACAGTAGACTATTGACAGTAGAGACTACTGTGACAATACACTCTACTGTAACAGTAGAGACTGCTGTGACAGCAATTTCCACCGTGACATTAGAGACTACTGCGACAGCAGCGACTGCAATGACAGTAGAGACTATTGTGACTATAGAGACTGTTTTGACAGTAGAGACTATAGGCACTTGTGACAGTAGAGACTACTGTGACAATAGACTCTACTGGGACAGTAGTGACGTTTGTGACAGTAGAGACTATTGTGATAGTAGAGACTATTACGACAGTAGAGACTATTGTGAGAGTAGAGACTACTGCGACTGCAGCGACTGCAGTGACAGTAGAGACTATTGTGACTATAGAGACTGTTATGACAGTAGAGACTATAGGCACTTGGGAAAGTAGAGACAACAGTGAGAGTAGAGAATACTGTGACAGTAGTCTCTTGTCACAGTAGAGACTACTGTGACAATAGAGATTATCGTGACCATAGAGACTATTGTGACAGTAGAGATTATAGTTACCTGTGACAGTAGAGACTACTGTTACCGTAGAGACTACTGTGACAATAGACTCTACTGTCACAGTACAGACTACAGTGACAGTAGAGACTACCCTGACATTTGAGACTATTGCGACAGTAGAGACTACTCTGACTGTAGAGACTACTGTGACAGTAGAGACTATTGTGGCCATAGATACTTCTGTGACAGCAGTTACCACTGGCAGTAAGGACTATTGTGACAGTGGAGACTTTGTGACTATAGAGACTGTTGTGACAGTGGAGACTATAGGCACTTGTGACAGTAGAGACTACTGTGAGAGTAGTGACTACTGTGACGATAGACTCTATCTACTCTGACAGTAGAGTCTACAGGGACCGTAGAGACTACTATGACAGTAGAGAGTATTGTTGGAATAGATACTTCTGTGACAGTGGAGACTATTATGACTATAGAGACTATTGTGACAGTAGAGACTATAGGCACTTGTGACAGTAGAGACAACAGTGACTGTAGACAACAGTGACAGTTACCACTGTGGCAGTACAGAATATTGGGACAGTAGAGACTATTGTGACAGTGTAGACTTGTGACAGTAGAGACTATTATGACAGTGTAGACTATTGTGACTATAGAGACTATTGTGACATTAGAGACTATAGGCACTATTGACAGTAGATACAAGAGTGACAGTAGACACTACTGTGACAGTTGAAACTACTGTGATAGTAGTCTCTTGTCATCGGAGAGACTGTGACAATAGAGTCTACTCTCACAGTAGAGATTAATGTGACAGCAGTTACCCCCGTGACATTAGAGACTATTGCGACAGCAGAGACTGCAGTGACAGTAGAGACTATTGTGACTATAGAGACTACTGTGACAGTAGAGACAATTGTGACATTAGAGACTATTGTGACAGTAGAGACTATTGTGAAAAATAGAGACTTGTGTGACCGTAGAGACTATTGGCACTTGTGACAGTAGAGACTATTGTAAGAATAGAGACTACTCCTACAATAGACTCCTGTGACGGTAGAGAATACAGTGACAGTGGAGACTACCTTGACAGTAGAGACTACAGCGACAGCAGAGACAGCGGTGACAGGTAAAACTACTGTGACATTAGAGACTACTGCGACATTAGAGGTTGCGGTGACAGTTGAAACTACTGTGACAGTTAAAGACTATTGTGACAGTAGACCATTGACAGTAGAGACTTCTGTCACAATACACTCTACTTTACAGCAGTTACCACCGTGATATAAGAGACTACTGCGACATCTGAGACTGCAGTGACAGTTGACAATTGTGACTATAGAAACTACTGTGACTGTAGAGACAATTGTTGACTAGAGAGAGTTTTGACTGTAGAGACTATTGTGACAGTAGAGACAACTGTGACAGTAGAGACAATTGTCCCAGTAGAGTCTATTGTCACAGTAGTCTTTATTCTCACAGTAGTCTCTACTGTCACAAGTGCCTATAGTCTCTACTGTCACAATAATTTCAACGGTCACCGCAGTATCTACTATCGCAGTAGTCTCTACTATGACAGTTGTCTACCGTCAAAGCAGTTTCTAGTGTCACAGTAGTCTCTACTGTCACTGTAGAGTGTATTGTCACAGTAGTCTCTACTGCCAGTAGTCTTCTGACAAAATAGTCTCTAACTGTCACAGTAGTTTCAACTGTCACCGCTGTCTCTGCTGTCACAGTAGTCTCTATAATCAAAATAGTCTCCACTCTCACAATAGTCTCTACTGTCGCAATTAGTCACAGTAGTTACTATAGTCACAATAGTTTCTACTGTGACAATTGTATCTACTCTCCAAATTGTCTCTATCGTCACAGTAGTCTCTACTGTCACAGTACAGTTTATTGTCACAGTAGTCTCTACTCTCAGTAGTCTCTACTGTCAGATGTGCCTATAGTCTCTACTGTCATAGTAGTATCTATAGTCACAATAGTCTCCACTGTCATAATAATCTCTACTGTCACATTTCTCTTTACTCTCACAGTAGTTTCTATAGAGACAATAGTCTCTTCTGTCACAATTGTATCTACTGTCACAATTGTCTCTACTCTCACAGTAGTCTCTACTGTCACAGTAGAGTCTATTATCACAGTAGTCTACTCTCACAGTAGTCTATACTGTCACAAGTGCCTATAGTCTTTAGTATGACAATAGTCTGTATAGTCACAATAGTCTCCACTGTCACAATAATCTCTACGGGCACAATAATCTCCACTGTCACAGTAGTGACAATAGTCTCTACTGTCACAGTGGTAACTGCTGTCATAGTAGTATCTATAGTGACAATAGTCTCTACTGTCACAGTAGACTCTACTCTCAGAGTAGTCCCTACTGTCGCAGTAGTCTCTAATGTAAAGTTAGCATCTGCTGTCGCAGTAGTTTCTACTGTCACAGTAGTCTCTACTGTCACACGAGTCTGCACTCCCACAGTAGTCTCTACTGTCACAATAGTCTCTTCTCTTACAATTTTAACTGCTGTCACAGTAGTCTATAGTCACAACAGTCTCTACAGTCAATAGTCTCCACTGTCACAACAGTCTCTTTTGTCACAATAATCTCTACTGTAACAGTGGTAACTGCCGTCACAGTAGTCTCTATAGTCAAATAGTCTCTACTGTCACAATATTCTCCACGGACACAATAGTGTTCACTGTCACACTAGTCCCTACTGTTACAGTGGTAACTGATGTCACAGTAGTCTCTATGGTCACAAAAGTTGGTACTGTCAAAATAGTCTCCAATATCCCAATAGTCTATACTGTCACAATTGTTTCTACTGTCACAATTTTGTCTACTCTCACAGAAGTCTCTTCTGTCACAATAGTCTCTAACTGTCAGAGTAGTTTCTATAGACGCAATTGTCACCATTGTATCTACTGTCACAATTGTCTCTACTGTCACAGTAGTCACTGCTGTCACAGTAGACTCTACTGTCACAAGTGCCTATAGTCTCTACTGTCACAATAGTCCCTATAGTCACAATAGTCTCCACTGTCACAATAATCTCTACGGTCACAATAGTCTCCACTGTCACAATAGTCTCTACTGTCACAATTGTCTCTACTGTCACAATTGTCTCTACTGTCACAGTATTCTCTACTGTCACAGTAGTCTCTATTCGTCACCATAGTCTCTACTGTCACAATGTCTCTATCGTCACAATTGTCTCTACTATCAAAATAGTCTTTGTTGTTGTAATTTCTACTGTCACAATAATCTCTAATGTCAGTATTTTCAACTGTCAACGCAGTCTCGGCTGTCGCAGTATTCTCTACTGTCACAGTAGTCTCTACTGTCACAAGTTACTATAGTCTCTAATGTCACAAAAGTCTCTATAGTCACAATAGTCTCTACTGTCACAAAATTCTTCACTGTCACAATAGTCTCAATAATCACCGTAGGTTCTACTGTCACTGCAGGCTCTGTTATCGCAGTAGTGTCTAATATGACGGTGGTCTTCCATGTCATGGTGGTAACTGCTTTCGCAGCAGTCTTTAATGTCACAATAGCCACTAGTGTTACAGTAGAGTCTATTGTCACAGTAGTCTCTACTGTCACAGTAGTCTCTATAGTCACAATAGTCTCTCCTGTCAAGATAGTCTCCCCTGTCACAATAGTCTCTACTGTCACAATTGGTTCTAGGTCACAATTGTCTCTACTGTCACAGTAGTCTTTACTGTCACAGTAGTCTTTACTGTCACAGTAGTCTCTACTCTCACAGTGGTAACTGCTGTCACAGTAGTCTCTATAATCACAATAGTCTCTACTTTCACAATAATCTCTACTGTCACAATAGTCTGTAATGTCACAGTGGTAACTGCTGTCACAGAGGTCTCTATAGAAACAATAGTCTCTACTGTCACAATAGTCTCCACTATCACAATAGTCTATATTGTCACAATTGTCTTTACTGTCACAATTGTCTCTACTGTCACATTAGTCTCTAGTGTCACAGTGGTAACTGCTGTCACAGTAGTCTCTATAGTCACAATATTCTCTACTGTCAGTTCAGTCTCTGATGTCGCAGTAGTCTCTAATATCACGGTGGTAACTGCTGTCACAGCAATCTCTACTGTCACAACAGTCTCTATTGTCACATTAGTTTCAACTGTCACCGCAGTATCTGCTATCGCAGTAGTCTCTACTGTCACAGTAGTCTCTACTCTCACAGTAGTCTCGACTGTCACAGTAGAGTCTATTGTCACAGTAGTCTCTACTGCCAGTAGTCTACTGTCACAATAGTCTCTAAATGTCACAGTAGATTCAACAGTCACCGCAGTCTCAGCTGTCTCAGTAGTCTCTACTGTCACAGTAGTATCAACTGTCACCGCTGTCTGTGCTGTCGCAGTAGAGACCATGGTGTCTATAGAGACTACTGTGACAGCAGTTACCACTGTGACAGTAGAGACCATTGTGAAAGTAGAGACTATTGTGAAAAATGGAGACTAATGGGGCTATAGATACTTCTGTGAGAGCAGTTACCACTGTGGCCGTAGAGACCGTTGTTACTATAGAGACTCTTTTGACAATGGATACTATTTAGACTATAAAGACTACTGTGATAGTAGAGAATACTGTGACAGTAAAGACTTCTCTAACTGTAGAGACTAGTGCGACAGCAGTTACCACCATTGACATTAGAGACTACTGAGACAGTAGAGACTACTGTGACAGTTGAATCTACTGTGACACTAGAGGCTATTATGACAGTGGAGACTACTGCGACAGAAGTTACCAACCAGACATTAGAGACTTTTGCGACAGCAGAGACTATTGTGACAGTAGTGACTATTGTGATTATAGAGACTACTGTGACAGTAGAGAATACTGTGAGAGTAGAGACAATGGTGACTGTAGAGTCAATTTTGACATTAGAGACTATTGTGACTATAGAGACTGTTGTGAGTGTAGAGACAATTGTGACAGTAGAGACAAATGTTACAATAGAGAATATTTTGACAGTGGAGACTATTGTGACAGTAGAGACTATTGTGACTATAGAGACTACTGTGACAGCAGTTACCGCTGTGACAGTAGAGACTATTGTGACATTAGAGACTATTAAAGTGATTAAAGTGACTACTCTGACAGTAGAGAATACTGTGATAGTAGAGACAATTGTGACAGTAGAGACTATTTCGACTTTGGAGACTATTGTGACAGTAGAGACTATTGTGGTTATAGAGACTACTGTGACAGTAGAGAATACTGTGACAGTAGACACAATTTTGACAGTAGACACAATTTTGAGTGGAGAGACTATTGTAACAGTAGAGACTATTGTGACAGTGGAGACTATTGTGGCAGTGGAGACTATTGTGACTGTAGAGACTATTGTGACTGTAGGGACTATTGTGACTATGAAGACTATTGTGACAGTAGAGACTACTCTGAGAGTAAAGACTACTGTGACAACAGACTCTACTGTGACAGCAGAGACTACTGTCACAGTAGAGACTACTTCTATGACCGTAGTGACTACTGTGACCATAGACTCTACTGCGACACTAGAGTCTATTGTGTCAGTAGAGACTACTGCGACAGCAGTTACCACAGTGTCATTGAAGACCACCGTGACATTAGAGACTACTGCGACAGCAGAGACTGCAGTGTCAGTAGAGGCTACGGTGACTATCGAGACTATTGTGACCGTGGAGACTATTGTGGCAGTAGAGAGTATTGTGACTATGGAGACTATTGTGACAGTAGAGACTATATTCACTTCTGACAGTAGAGACTACTGTGACAGTAGAGACTACTGTCACATTAAAGACTACTGTGACACTAGAGACAATTGTGATCTAAAAGGAAATGGGTCAAAGTGGACTACTTGTGGGCTCCTATTGGGTCCTAGTGGACTCCTTTTGCGTTCTAGTGGAATCTTAGTGGACTCATATTGGGTCCTAGTGGACTCTTTATGGGTCCTAGTGGACTTCTAATTGACTCCTATGGGGTCCTAGTGGACTCCTACTGGGTCCGAGTGGACTCATATTGGGTCCTAGTGGACTCCTATTGGACTCCTATTGGGTCCTAGTGGAGTCCTTATGGGTCCTAGTGGGATCCTACTGAACTCTTATAGGGTATTACAGGACTCCTATTGGGTCCTAGTGGACTCCTAAAGGGTCGTAGTGGACAAATATTGGGTGCTAGTGGACTCCTATTGGGTCCTATTGGACTCTTGAAATATCCTATTGGACTTATTTTGGGTCCTAGTGGACTCCTATGGGTCCTAGTGGAGTCCTATTGGACTCCTATTGGGTCTTAGTGGACTCCTATTGATTCCTACTGGACTCCTAATGGGTCCAAGTGGACTCCTAGGGGGCTCCTATTGTGTCCTAGTGCACTCCTTTTGGGTCCTTTGGGAATCCTTGTTGGTCCTAGTGGACTTATATTGGGTCCTAGTGGACTCCTATATTGTCCTAATGGACTCCTAGTGGATTACTCTTGGGTCCTTGTGGACTCCCAATGTGTCCTAGTGGACTCCTATTGGCTCAAAACGGACTCGTTTTGGGTCATATTGGACACATAATGGGTCCTAGTGGACTTCTTTTGGGCTCCAATTGTGTCCTAGTGGACTCTTATTGGGTTCTAGTGGACTGCTAATGGGTCCTATTGCACTCCATTTTCGGTCCTAGTGGACTCCTATTGGGTCCTAGTGGACTTCTACTGGACTCCTATTGTGTCCTAGTAGACTCCTATTGGGTGCTAGTGTACTACTATTGGACTTGTATTGGGACACCTATTGGGATCTAGTGGAATCCTATTAGGATCTAGTGGACTTCTTATAGGTCCTAGTGGACTCCTCATCGACTCCTATGGGGTGCTAGTGGACTCCTAATGGGTCCTAGTGGACTACTATTGGACTCCTATTGGGACCTAATGGACTCCTATTGGGTCCTATTGGACTCCTATTGGGTGCTAGTGTACTACTATTGGACTTGTATTGGGACACCTATTGGGATCTAGTGGAATCCTATTAGGATCTAGTGGACTTCTTATAGGTCCTAGTGGACTCCTCATCGACTCCTATGGGGTGCTAGTGGACTCCTAATGGGTCCTAGTGGACTCCTATTGGACTCCATTTGGGTCCTAGTGGACACTTATTGGACGTTTATTGGGTCATAGTGGACTCCTATTGGGTCCTGTTAGACACCGATTGGACACCTATTGGGTACTAATGGAATCCTATTGGGTTCTAGAGGACTCGTAATGGGTCCTAGGGGACACCTATTGGGTCCTAGTGGACTCCTATTGGGTCCTAGTAGCTACCTAATGGGTCCTATTGGACTCCTAATGGGTCCTAATGGTCTCATATTGGGTCCTATTTGACACCAATTGGATTCCCTTTTTGTCCTAATGGACACCTAATTGGTTCTAGTGGAATCCTAAAGGGTCGTAGAGGGCTCCTATTGGGTTCAAGTGGACTCCTTTTGGACTCCTATTGGTATCTAGTGGACTCCTAATGGGTCCAACACCTTATTTGTCCTAGTGGACTCCTATTGGACTCCTATTGGGTCCTAGTGGACTCATATTGAATTATAGGGGACTCCTAATGGGTCTGACTCATTATTGGTAATAGTGGATTCTTATTGAACGCCTGATGGGTTCTTCTGGACTCCTATTGGGTACTATTGGAATCCTAATGTTTCCTAGTGAACTCCTTATTGGTCCTAGTGGACTACTAATGGGTCCTAGAGGACTGCTATTGGGTTCTAATGGACACCTAATGGATCCTAGCGGACTCCAATTGGGTCCTAGTGTACTCCTAATGGAATGCTATCGAGTCTTAGTGGACTCCTTTAGTATGTTGCTGGACTCCTATTGGGTCCTAGAGGACTCCTAATGGGTCCTAGAGGACTGCTATTGGGTTCTAATGGACACCTAATGGATCCTAGCGGACTCCAATTGGGTCCTAGTGTACTCCTAATGGAATGCTATCGAGTCTTAGTGGACTCCTATTTAGTTGTAGTGGTATCTTAATGGGTCCTAGTGGAATCATTATGGGGCCTACTGGACTCGTAATTTGTCCTACTGGACACCTATTGGGTCCGAGTAGATACCTAATGGGTCCTAGTGGACACCTAATGGGTCTTAGTTGACTGCTATTGGGTCCTAGTGGAATCCTATTGGACACTTATTTGGTCCTAGTGGACTCCTATTGGGTTCTATTGGAATCCTAATGTGTCCTAGTGGACTCATAATGGGTCATAGTGGACACCTATTGGACTCATTTTGGGTCCTAGTGGACACATATCTGACATTTATTGGGTCATAGTGGACTCCTATTGGGTTCTAATGGAATCCTAATGGGTCCTAAGGGACTACTTATGGGTCCTAGTGGACACCTATTGGGTCCTAGTGGACTCCTAATGGGTAATATGGGACACCTAAAGGGTCCTAGTGGACTACTATTGAGTTGTAGTGGAATTCTAATGGGTACTAGTGGACTTGCTATTGGTCCTCCTGGACTCCTATTGGACAATTACTGGGTAATAATGGACACTTATTCGGTTCTAGTGGAATCCTAATGGGTTCTAGAGGACTACTTATGGGTCCTACTGGACAACTATTGGGTCCTAGTGGACTCCTAATGGGTCCTATTGGACTCCTATTGGATCCTGTTGGACTCCTATTGGAATACTTTTGTGTCCTTGTGGAATCCTATTAAATTGTAGTGGAATCTTAATGGGTCCTAATGGACTCTTTATGGGTCCTACTGGACTCCTATTGGACTCTATTGGGTATTAGTGAACTCCTATTGGGTTCTATTGGACTCGTAATTTGTCCTACTGGACTCCTATTGGGTCCTAGTAGATACATAATGGGTCCTAGTGGACTCCTAATGGGTCCTATTTGACTGCTATTGTGTCCCAGTGAAATCCTATTGGACTCCTATTGGTTCCTAGTGGACATCTATTGGGTATCCTAATGTGTCCTAGTGGACTCATAATGGGTCATAGTGGACACCTATTGGACTCTATTTGTGTCGTAGCGGACACTTAATGGACTTTTATTGGGTCATAATGGTCTCCTATTGGGTTCTAGTGGAATACTAATGGGTCCTAGAGGGCTACTTAGGGGTCTCCTGTTGGGTCCTAGTGGACTCCTAATGGGTCCTATTGGACTCCTAATTGGTCCTAGTGGAGTTGTAGTGGAATCTTAATGGGTACTAGTGGAGTCGTAATTGGTCCTTTTGGACTCCTATTGGACTCTTATTGGGTAATAATGGAAAACTCGACATGGGTCTTAGTGGACTCCTAGTAGATACCTAATGGGTCCTAGTGGACTCATATTGGGTCCTAGTTGACACCTATTGGACTCCCTTGGGGTCCTAATGGACTCCTAATCGGTTGTAGAGGACTCCAATTGAGACCTAGTGGCCTCGTTTTGGACTCCTATTGGACTCCTAATGGGTCCGACTCCTTATGGGTCCTAGTGCACTCCTATTGGACACCTAATGAGGCCTAGTGGACTCCTATTGAATTATAGTGGAATCCTAATGGCTCCAACTCCTTATGGGTCCTAGTGGACTCCTATTCGACTCCTATTGGGTCATAGTGAACTACTATTGGGTCCTAGTGGACTCCTAATATTTTCTAATGGACTCCTAATGGGTCCTAGTGGACTCATATTGGGTCCTAGTTGACACCTATTGGACTCCCTTGGGGTCCTAATGGACTCCTAATCGGTTGTAGAGGACTCCAATTGAGACCTAGTGGCCTCGTTTTGGACTCCTATTGGACTCCTAATGGGTCCGACTCCTTATGGGTCCTAGTGCACTCCTATTGGACACCTAATGAGTCCTAGTGGACTCCTATTGAATTATAGTGGAATCCTAATGTCTCCAACTCCTTATGGGTCCTAGTGGACTCCTATTCGACTCCTATTGGGTCATAGTGAACTACTATTGGGTCCTAATGGACTCCTAATATTTTCTAAAGGACTCCTATTCGGTCCTACAGGACTCCTATTGGGTCCTAGTTGAATCCTAATTGGTCCTAAGGAACTCCTATTAGGTCCTAGTGGACTCCTATATGGTCCCACTGGACTCATATTGGACACCTGTTGGGTACTAGTGGACACATATTGGGTCCTAGTGGACACCTAATGGGTTTTAGTGGACTACTATTGGGTTCCAATGAATGGTCCTAGTGGACTCCTATTGGGTCCTAGGGTACTCATTGTGGGTCCTTCTGGACTCCTATTGGACAATTATTGGATACTGTTGGACTCCTTTTGGGTTGTAGTTGAATCCTGTTGGGTCCTATTGGACTCCTTATGGTTCCTAGTGGACTCCTACTGGACACCTATTGGGTCCTTGTGGAATCCTAATGGGTCCTAATGTACTCATATTGGGTCCTAGTGGACTCCTATTTTGTCCTGTTGGGACCTTGTGGACTCCTTGTGGACTCCTAGTGGGTCCTAGTGGACTCCTTTTGGGTTGTAGTGTACTCCTAATGGGTCCTAGTGGACTCCTTTTGGGTCCTAGTGCAGTCCTATTGGGTCCTATTGGACTCCTAGTGGATTCCTATTGGGTCCTAGTGGACTCCTATTGGACGCCTATTGGATCCTAGTGGACACCTATTGGGTCTTAGTGGACACCTATTTGGTCCTATCGGAATCCTAATGGGTCCTAGTGGACTCCTATTGGGGTCTAATGAACTCCTATTGGACTCTATTTGGTCTTAGTGGACTCCTATTGGAGTCTATTGGACTCGTAATTTGTCCTACTGGACTCCTATTTGGTCCTAGTAGATACATAATGGATCCTAATGGACTCCTAATGGGTCCTATTTGACTGCTATTGGGTCCTAGTGGAATCCTCTTGTACTCCTATTGGTTCCTAGTGGACACTTATTGGGTCCTATTGGAATCCTAATGTGTCCTAGTGGACTCATAATGGGTCATAGTGGACACCTATTGGACTCTTTTTGGGTCGTAGTGGACACTTAACGGACATTTATTGGATCATAGTAGTCTCCTATTGGGTTTTATTGGAATACTAATGGGTCCTAGAGGACTACTTATGGGTCTCCTTTTGGGTCCTAGTGGACTCCTAATGGGTCCTATCGGACTCCTAATGGGTCCTAGTGGACTCCTATTGAGTTGTAGTGGAATCCTAATGGTTACTAGTGAAGTCGTAATTGGTCCTTTTGGACTCCTATTGGACTATTATTGGGTAATAATGGATACCTATTTGGTTCTAGTGGACTCGTCATGGGTCTTAGTAGACTCCTAGTGGATGCCTCATGGGTCCTAGGGGACTCATATTGGGTCCTAGTTGACACCTATGGACTCCCTTGGGGTCCTAATGGACTCCTAATAGGTTGTAGTGGAATCCTAATGGGTCATAGATGTCTCCAATTGAGACCTAGTGGCCTCCTTTTGGACTCCTATTGGTATCTAGTGGACTCCGAATGGGTCCGACTCCTTATGGGTCCTAGTGGACTCCTATTGGACTCCTATTGAGTACTAGTGGACTCCTATTGAATTATAGTGGAATCCTAATGGGTCCGACTCCTTATGAGTCCTAGTGGACTCCTATTGGACTCCTATTGGGTCCTATTGGAATCCTAATGAGTCCTAGTGGACTCCTTATTGGTCCTACTGGACTCCTATTGGACTACTAGACACCTATTTGGTCCTAGTGGAATCCTAATGGGTCCTAATGGACTAACATTTGGTCCTAGTGGACTCCTATTTTGTCCTAGTGGACTCCTGTTGGGACCTTGTGGATTCCTAGTGGACTCCTTTTGGGTTCTACTGTACAACTAATGAGTCCTAGTGGACTCCTATTGGGTCCTAGTGCAGTCCTATTGGGTCCTATTGAACTCCTACTGGGTGCTAGTGGATTCCTATTGGGTCCTAGTGGACTCCTATTGGACGCCTATTGGGTCCTAGTGGACATCTATTGGGTCCTAGTGGACACCTATTGGGTCCTATTGGAATCCTAATGGGTCCTAGTGGACTCCTATAGGGGTCTAATGAACTCCTATTGGAATCCATTGTGTATTAGTGGACTCCTATTGGGTTCTATTGGACTCGTAATTTGTTCTACTGGACTCCTGTTGGGTCCTAGTAGATATATAATGGGTCCTAGTGGACTCCTAATGGATCCTATTTCACTGCTATTGGGTCCTAGTGGAATCCTATTGGACTCCTATTGGTTCCTAGTGGACACCTATTGTGTCCTATTGGAACCCTAAGGTGTCCTAGTGGACTCATATTGGGTCATAGTGGACACGTTTTGGACTCTTTTCGGGTCGTAGTGGACACTTTACGAACATTTATTGGGTCATAGTTGTCTCCTATTGGGTTCTAGTGGAATACTAATGGTCCTAGAGGGCTACTTATTGGTGTCTTATTGAGTCCTAATGGACTCCTAATGGGTCCTATTGGACTCCTAATTGGTCCTAGTGGACTCCTATTGAGGTGTAGTGGAATCCTAATGGGTACTAGTGGAGTCGTAATTGGTCCTTTTGGACTCCTATTGGACTATTATTGGGTAATAATGAAAACCTATTGAGTTCTAGTGGACTCGTCATGGGTCTCAGTGGACTCCTAGTAGGTACCTAATGGGTCCTAGTGGACTCATATTGGGTCCTAGTTGACACCTGTTGGACACTCTTAAGGTCCTAATGTATTCCTAATTGGTTGTAGTGGAATCCTAATGGGTCGTAGAGGACTCCAATTGAGACCTAGTGGCCTCCTTTTGGACTCTTATTGAATTATAGGGGAATCCTAATGGGTCCGACTCCTTATGGGTCCTAGTGGACTTCCATTGGGTCCTAGTGGACTCCTATTGGACACCTAATCGGTCCTAGAGGACTCCTATTGGGTCCTATTGGAATCCTAATGGGTCCTAGTTGACTCCTTATGGGTCCTACTGGACTCCTATTGGACTACTAGACTCCTATTGGGTCCAAGGGGAATCCTGATTGGTCCTAAAGAGCTCCTATTGGGTCCTAGTGGACTCCTATTGGGTCCCACTGGACTCATATTGGACACCTGTTGGGTAGTAGTGGACTCCTAATCGGTTACATGGACTAATATTGGGTCCAAATGGACTCCTGTTGGGTACTTTTGAACTATTAATAGGTAATATTGGACTCCTATTGGGTCCTAGTGGACACCTAATGGGTTTTAGTGGACTACTATTGGGTTCTAATGAATTCCTAATAGGTCCTAGTGGACTCCTATTGGGTCCTAGGGTACTCATGGTGGGTCCTACTGGACTCATATTGGACAATTATTGGGTACTATTGGACTCCTTTTGGGTTGTAGTTGAATCCTATTGGGTCCTATTGGACTCCTGATGGTTCCTAGTGGACTTCTACTGGACACCTATTGGGTTCTAGTGGAATCCTAATGGGTCCTAATGGACGCCTATTGGGTCCTAGTGGACACCTATTGGGTCCTAGTGGACATCTATGGGGTCCTATTGGAATCCTAAGTGTCCTAGTGTGCTACTATTGGGTTCTAATGAAATCCCATTGGACTCCCGTTGTGTCCTTTTGTACTCTAATGGGTCCTATAAAAACTACTAATTGGTCCCAAAGGACACCTTTTGGGTCATAGTGAACTCCTAGTTTGTCCTAGTGGACTCCTTTTGGGTCCTAGTGGACAGCTATTGGGTCCTAGTGGAATCCTAATGGGTCCTAATGGACGCATATTGGGTCTTAGTGGACTCCTATTTTGTCCTAGTGGACTCCTGATGGGACCTTGTGGACTCCTAGTGGGTTCTAGTGGACTCCTTTTTAGTTCTGGTGTACTCCTAATGGGTCCTAGTGGACTCCTATTGGGTCCTAGGGCAGTCCTATTGGGTCCTATTGGACTCCTATTGGGTCCTAGGGGATTCCTATTGCGTCCTAGTGGACTCCTATTGGACGCCTGTTGGGTACAAGTGGACACCTATTGGGTCCTAGTGGACACCTATTGGGTCCTATTGGAATCCTAATGGGTCCTAATGGACTCCTATTGAGTTCTAATGAACTCCTGTTGAACTCCTGTTGTGTCCTTTTGTACTCTAATGGGTCCTAGTGGACTCCTAATGTGTCCCAAAGGACTGCTGTTGGGTCCTATTGGACTCCTAGTTTGTCCTAGTGGACTACTTTTGGGTTTTAGTGGACTCCTATTTGGTCTCACTGGACCCCTATTGGTCACCTATTGGGTCCTATTGTAAACCTATTGGGTAAAATTGGAATCCTAGTAGGTCCTAGTGGACTACTTATGGGTCCTAGTGGATTCCTAATGGGTCCTATTGGTCTCCTATTGGGTTGTAATGAATTCGTAAAGTTTCCTAGCGGACTCCTATTGGGTCCTTGGTACTCATAGTGGGTCCTACTGGACTCCTATTGGACAACTATTGGGTTATAATGTACTCATAATGGGTCTTGTTGGACTCCTAATGGGTCCCAATGGACTCCTTTTGGGTCGTATTTGACTCCTAACTGGTCCTAGTGGACTCCAATTGGGTCCTAGTGGACTCCAAATGGGTACTAGTGGAGTCCTATTGGGTCCTATTGGAATACTAATTGGTCCTAGTGGACTCCTTATGGGTCCTACTGGAGTCTTATAGGACACCAGTTGGGTCCTACTGGACTCCTAATGGGTCCTAATGGACTCCTATTGGGTTCTAATGAATTACTGATGGGTCCTAGCGGTCTCATATTGTTTCCTAGGGTGCTCCAAGTGGGTCCTACTGAACTCCTATTGAACAACTATTGAGTTCTAATGGACTCGTAATGGGTCCAAGCGGACTCCAATTGGGTCCTATTGTACTCCTAATCGGTCCTAGTGGACTCCTGTTGGGTCCTAGTGGACTCCTATTGGGTCCTAGTGGACTACTATTGGATTACTATTGGGTCCTAGGGGACTCTTATTCGGTACTATTGGAATCCTAATGTTTCCCAGTGGACTCCTTATTGGTCCTAGTGGACTACTAATGGGTCCTAATGGACTCCTAAAGGATCCTAGCAGACTCCAATTGGGTCCTAGTGTACTCCTGTTTAGTACTCTTGGTGTCCTAACGGGACCTATTGGACTCCTATTGGGTCCTAGTGAAATCCTATGGAGTCCTAATGGACTCCTGTTTAGTACCCTTGGAGTCCTAATGGGACCTATTGGACTCCTATTGGGTCCTAGTGGACTTCTAATGGGTCCTAAAGGACACCTATTGGGTTCTAATGGACTCCTAATGGGTCCTAGCGGACTCAAATTGGGTCCTAGTGTACTCCTAATGGCATGCTATTGAGTCTTAGTGGACTCCATTTGAGTTGTACTGGAATCCTTATGGGTCCTACTGGACTCCTATTGGACACTATTGGGTATTAATGGACTCCTATTGGGTTCTATTGGAGACGTAATTTGTTCTACTGGACTCATATTGTGTCCTAGTAGATACCTAATGGATCCTAGTGGACTCCTAATGGGTCGTAGTTGACTGCTTTTGGGTTTTGGACTCCTATTGGGTCCTAGTGGACACCTATTGGGTCCTATTGGAATCCTAATGTGTCCTAGTGGACTCATAATGGGACAACTACTGGACTCTTTTTGAGTCCTAGTGGACACTTAACAGACATTTATTGGGTCATAGTGGACTCCTATTGGGTTCTAGTGGAATCCTAATGGGTCCTAGAGGACTACTTATGGGTCCTAGAGGATTCCTATTGGGTCCTATTGGACTCCTAATGGGTCCTATCGGACTCCTAATAGTTCCTAGTTGACTCCTATTGAGCTGTAGTGGAATCCTAATGGGTACTAGTGGAGTCGTAATTGGTGCTTTTGGACTCCTATTGGACTCTTATTGGGTAATACTGGACTCCTATTGGGTTCTAGTGGACTCGTCATGGGTCCTAGTTGACACCTATTGGACTCCCTTGGGCTCCTAATGGTTCCGACTCCTTATGGGTCCTAGTGGACTCCTATTGGACTCCTATTGAGTCCTAGTGGACTCCTATTGAATTATAGTGGAATCCTAATGGGTCCGACTCCTTGTGGGTCCTAGTGAACTCCTATTGGACACCTTTTGGGTCCTAGAGGACTCCTATTGGACACCTTTTGGGTCCTAGAGGACTCCGATTGGGTCCTATTGGAATCCTAATGGGTCCTAGTGGACTCCTTATGGGTCCTACTGGACTCATATTGGACTACTGGACTCCTATTGAGTCCTATTGGAATCCTAATCGGTCCTAGTGGACTTCTTATGGGTCATACTGGACTCCTATTAGACTACTTGACTCCTATTGGGTCCTAGTGGATTCCTAATTGGTCCTAAAAGACTCCTATTGGGTCCTAGTGGACTCCTATTGGGTCCTACTGGACTCATATTGGACACCTTTTGGGTCCTAGTGGACTCCTAATGGGTCACAGGGACTACTATTGGGTCCTAATGGACTCCTGTTGTGTACTTTTAGACTATTAATGGATAATATTGGACTTCTATTGGGTCCTAGTGGACAGCTAATGGGTTTTAATGGACTAATATTGGGTTCTGATGAATTTCTAATATGTCCTAGTGGACTCCTATTGGGTCCTAGGGTACTCATGGTGGGTCCTACTGGACTCCTATTGCACAATTATTGGGTCCTATTGGATTCCCTTTGGGTTCTAGTTGAATCCTATTGGGTACTATTGGACTCCTTATGGTTTCAAGTGGACTCCAACTGGACACCTATTGGGTCCTTTTGGAATCCTAATGGGTCCTAATGGACTCATATTGGGTCCTAGTGAACTCCTATTTTGTCCTAGTGGACTCCTATTTGTCTCCTGTTGGGACCTTGTGGACTCCTAGTGGGTCTTAGTGGACTCCTTCTGGGTTCTAGTGTACTGCTAATGGGTCCTAGTGGACATCTATTTGAACTCCTATTGGGTCCTAGTGGACTCCGTTTGGGTCCTAGTGGACTCCTAGTGGACTCCTATTGGGTACTAGTGGACACCTATTGGGTCCTAGTGGACACATATCGGGTCCTATTGGAATCCTAATGGGTCCTAGTGGACTCCTATTGGGTTCTCACGAACTCCTGTTGGACTCCCGTTGCATCATTGTGTACTCTAATAGGTCCTGGTGGACTCATAATGGGTCCCAAAGGACTCTTGTTGGGTCCTACAGGACTCCTAATGGGTACTAATGGACTCCTATTGGGTTCTAATGACTCCAATTGTGTCCTATTGTACTCCTAATTTGTCCTACTGGACTCCTGTTGGACCCCTATTGGGCCCTAGTGGACTCCTAATGGGTTCTAGAGGAATCCTATTGGGAGCTATTGGACTCATAATATGTCCTAATGGACTCCTTATTGGTGCTAGTGGACACCTATTAGACACCTATTGGGTCCTAGTGGACTCATATTGGGTCCTAGTGGACTCTTAATGGGTCCTACTGGGAAAACTATTGGGTTCTAATTGACACGTAATGGGTACTCCTATTGGGTCATATTGTACTCCTAATGAGTCCTACCGGACTACTATTGGATGCCAGTAGACTCCTATTGGACTCCTATTGGACTCCTATTGGGTCATACTCTACTCCTATTGGGTCCTATTGGAATCCTAATGGGTCCTAGTTGACTCCTTATGGGTCATAATGGACTCTTATGGGACTCCTATGGGTGTTACTGGACTCCATTTGGGTCCTAGTGGAATCCTAATCAGTCCTAGTGGACTCCTATTCGGTCCTAGTAGACTCCTATTGGGTCCTACTGGACTCTTATTGGACTCCTGTTGTGTCCTTTTGGATTCCTATTGGGTCCTAGTGGGCTATTTTTGGGTACCAATGAACTCCTGTTGGGTCATATTGGACTCCTAATGGGTCCTAGTGGACTTCTATTTGGTGTTAGTGGAGTCCTAATGGGTCCTAGTGGACTCCTATTGGGTCCTAGTGCAGCCCTATTGGGTCCTATTGGACTCCTAATGGGTCCTAGTGGACTCGTATTGGGTACTCCTATTGGACTCCTATTGGGTGCTACTGGACTCCTACTTGGTCCTAGTGGACTCCTACTGGACTCCTATTTGGTCCTAGTGGACACCTATTTGGTCCTAGTGGACACCTGTTGGGTCCTAGTGGAATCCTGTTGGGCACTATTGGACTCCTAATGGGTAATATTGGACTCCTATTGAGTCCTAGTGGACTCCTAATGGGTGCTAGTGGACTCCTATTGGGTTCTAATGAATTCGTAAAGGGTCCTAGCGGACTCATATTGGGTCCTTGGGTACTTCTAGTGGGTCCTACTGGACTCCTATTTGACACCTATTGGGTCCTACTGTATGGTCCTATTCGAATCCTAATGGGTCCTAGTGGACTCCTTACGGGACCTAGGAGACTCCTATTGGACTCCTATTGGGTGTTACTGGTCTCCTATTGGGTCCTACTGGACTCCTATTAGACTCCTGTTGGGTCCTTGTGGACTCCTAATGGGTCACAGTGGATTCCCGTTTGGTTCCATGGACTCCTATTGGGTCCTAAAGGACTCCTATTGGGTCGTATTGGACTCCTATTGGACTGCTATTTGGTGTTACTGGACTCCTATTGGGTCCTATTGGAATCCTAATTGGTCCAAGTGGACTCTTGTTGGGTCCTATTGTACTCCTAATGGGTCTCCTGTTGGACACCTATTGGGTCCTAGTTGACTCCTATTGGCCTCTAGTGGGTCCTAATGCACTCCTTGTGGTTCCTAATTGACTTCTATTGGACTTCTATTGGGTTCTGTTGGACTCCTAATGGGTTTTAATGGACTCATATTTGTTTCTAGTGGAATCCTAATGGGTCCTAGTGGACTCCTATTGGGTCCTAGTGACCCCCCCTTGGACCTAGTGGACTCCTAATGTGTCAGAGTGGACTCCTAGTGTGTCATAGTGGAATCCTTTTGAACAGTCCTAGTGGACTCCTATTGGGTCCTAGGGGACTCCTATTGGGCCTAGTGGACTCCCATTGGACTTGAATTGGATCCTAGCAGACAATTATTGGGTTATATTGGAATCATAATGGGTCCTATTGGACTCATGATGGATCCTATTGAACTCGTATTGGACTCGATTTGGGTCCTAGTGGACTCCTATAGGGTCCTAGTGGACTCCTATAGGGTCCTAGTGGACTCCTATTGGGTTCTAGGGGAATCCTATTGGGTCCTATTGCACTTCTTATGGTTCCTAGTGGACTTCTATTGGACAACTATTGGGTTCTGTTGGACTCCTAATGGGTCCTAATGGACTCTTATTGGGGGCTAGTGGAATCCTAATGGGTCTTAGTGGACTCACAATGGGTGTTAGTGGACTCCTTATTGACACCATTGGACTCCTATTGGGTACTGGTGGACTCCTTTTGAGTCCTAGTGGACTCCTAATGAGTCCTAGAATACACCTAATGGGTCCTATTGGACTCCGAAAGAGTCCTCTTGGACTCCTTAAGAGTCCTAATGGACTCCTAATGGACTCCTATTGAGTTCTATTGGAATTCTAATGGGTCCTAGTGGACTCCTAATGTGTCATAGTGGACTCCTATTGGACAACTATTTGATTCTAAAGAACTCGTAATGGGTCCTAAAAGACTCCTATTGGGTCCTATTGTACTCCTAATGTGTCCTACTGGAATCCTATTGGGTCACAGTGGACTCCTATTGGACTCCTATTGGGTCCTACTAGACTACTATTGGCTTCAAGTGGAAACCTAATGGGTCCTAGTGGACTCTTTATTGGTCCTAGTGGACTCCTTTCGGACTCCTATTGAGTCCTAGTGGACACCTATTGGGTTCTAGTGGACTCGTAATGGTTCCTAGAATATTTCTTTTGGGTCCTAGTGGACTCTTATTGCACTCCTATTGGGTCCTAGTGGACTCCTATTGGACTACTATTGGGTCGTAGTGGAGTCCTAGCGGACTCCTATTTGGTCCTATTGGATTCCTATGGACTCCTATTGTGTCCTAGTGGACTTTTAATGGGTTGTATTGGAATACTATTGGGTTATAATTGACTCCTAATGGGTCCTACGGGACTTCTATTAGACAACTATTCGGTTCTAATGGACTCGTAATGGGTCCTAGAAGACCCCTATTGGGTCCTATTGTACTCCCAATGGGTCCTAGTGGACTCCTGTGGGGTCCTAGTGGACTCCTAATGGATCCTAGTGGAATCCTAATGGGTCCTAATGTATATACTCATATTGGGTCCTAGTGGACTCCTAATGGGTCCTAGTGGACTCTTATGGTGTCCTGGTGGACTCCTAACGGGTCCTAGTGGACACCTTTTTGGTCTTAGTGGACTTCTGTTGGGTCCTAGTGGACTCCTAATGGGTCCTAGTGGACTCCTATTGGGTCCTATTGGACTCCTATTGGACTCCTAATGGGTCCTACTGTACTCCTATTGGCTCCTATTGGACTCCTAATGTGTCCTACTGTACTCCTATTGGCTCCTAGTGGATTCCTATTGGGTGTTACTGGACTCCTATTGGGTGGGTCCTAGTGGAATCCTAATTGGCCCTAGTGGACTCCAGTTTGGTCCTAGTGGACTCCTATTTTGTCCTACTGGACTCCTATTGGACACCTGTTGGGTCCTAGTGGGTTCCAAATTGGTCCCATGGACTCCCATTGGTTCGTAATGGACTCATAGTGGGTTGTAGTGGACTCCTATTGGACTCCTATTGGGTGTTACTGGACTCCTATTGGGTGTTACTGGACTCCTATTGGGTCCTATTGGAATCCTAATTGGTCCTAGGGGACTCCTTTTGGGTCCTATATCAGTCCTAATGGGTTCTACGGGACACCTGTTGGACACATATTGGGTCCTAGTGGACTTGTATTGAGTATTCCTAAAGAGTCCTAGAAGACACATAATGGGTCATAGTGGACTCCTAACGAGTACTATTGGACACCCACTGGACTCCTACTGGCTCCTTAGAGATGTAGATAGGTAGAGAGGTAGATAGGTAGAGAGGTAGAAAGGTAGAGAGGTAGATAGGTAGAGAGGCAGAGAGGTAGAAAGGTAGATAGGCAGAGAGGTAGAGAAGTAGATAGGTAGAGAGTTAGAGATGTAGATAGGTAGATAGTTATATAGGTAGATGGGTAGATAGGTAGATATGTAGATAGGTAGATAGGTAGATAGGTAGATATGTAGATAGGTAGATAGATAGATAGGTAGATAGGTAGATAGGTAGATAGGTAGATAAGTAGATAGTTAGATAGGTAGATAGGTAGATAGGTAGATAATTAGATAGGTAGATAGGTAGATAGGTAGATAGGTAGATTGGTAGATAGTTAGATAGGTGGGTAGATAGGTAGATATGTAGATATGTAGATAGGTAGATAGATAGATAGGCAGATAGGTACATATATAGATAGGTTGATAGGTAGATAGTTATATATGTAGATAGATAGCTAGGTAGACAGGTAGATAGGTAGATAGGCAGGTAGGTAGATAGGTAAATAAGTATATAGTTTGATAGTTATATACGTAGATAGGAGGATATATAGGTAGATAGTTAGATAGGTATGTAGTTAGATAGGTAGATACATAGATAATTAGATAGGTAGATAGGAAGATATGTAGATAGGTAGATAGGTAGATATGCAGATAGATAGATAGATAGATAGATAGATAGATAGATAGATAGATAAATAGATAGATAGATAGATAGATAGATAGATAGATAGATAGATAGATAGATAGATAGATAGATAGATAGATAGATAGATAGATAGATAGATAGATAGAAAGATAAATATATAGATAGTTAGAGATATTTATAGTAACATACCTACAAATTTAAATTGATATATATGTAAGCTATCAATGTATATAAATAGACGCGTATATAGCTTATTAGATAGATATACAGACAGATACATACTTCGTAAATTATATAGATAAATGCGATAGACAGATAGATAGATCGATATGTAGGTAGGTATGTAGGTAGATGGGTGGATACATAGATAATTAGATAGGTAGATAGGAAGATATGCAGATAGGTAGATAGGTAGATTTGCAGATAGGTAGATAGGTAGATAGGTAGAGAGGTAGAGAGTTAGAGAGGTAAAGAGGTAGAGAGTTAGAGATGTAGAGAGTTAGAAAGTTAGAAAGTTAGATAGGTAGATATGTATATAGGTAGATAGGTAAAAAGTTGTATAGGTAGATAGGTAGATATGTAGATAGGTAGATAGTTAGGTAGGTAGTTAGGTAGATAGTTAGATAGGTAGATAGGTAGATAAGTAGATAGGTAGATAGGTAGATCGGTAGAGAGGTAGATAGGTAGATAGGTAAATAAGTAGAAAGGTAGATAGGTAGATTGGTAGATAGGTAGATAGGTAGAGAGGTAGATAGGTAGATAGGTAAATAAGTAGAAAGATAGATAGGTAGATTGGTAGAGATATAGATATTTAGATAGGTAGATAGGTAGAAAGGAAAATGGGTAGATGGGTAGATTGGTAGATAGGTAGATAGTTAGATAAGTAGATAGGTAGATAGGTAGATTGGTAGAGATGTAGATATTTAGATAGGTAGATAGGTAGAAAGGTAGATGGGTAGATGGGTAGTTAGGTAGATAGGTAGATATGTAGATAGGTAGATAAGTAGTGAGGTAGAAAGTTAGAGAGGTAGAGAGTTAGAGAGATAGAGAGTTAGAGAGATAAAGATTTAAAAAGGTAGATAATTATAGAGGTATATAGGTATATAGGTAAGTAGGTAGAGAGGTAGATAGATAGAAAGGTAGATAAGTAGATAGGTAAATAGATTTGTAGATAGTTAGTTAGGCAGATAGATAGTTGGATAGATAGTTAGATGGGTAGATGGGTAGATGGGTAGATAGGTACATAGAAATATAGAAAAATAGATAGATAGAGATATTGATAGTTATATACCTACAAATTTAGATTGATACATATGTAAGATATCAATACATATATAATGATACGTATATGGCTTATTAGTTACATAAAATGAGAGATACATAATTCGTTAGAAAAATAGTGAGATTAGATAGATAGATAGATAAATAGATAGTTAGATAGGTAGATAGGTATGTAGGTAAATAGGTAGATAAGTAGATAGGTAGATATAGATGGATAGATAGATAGATATACAGAGAGATAGATGGATAGATAGATGGATGAATGGATAGATAGATAGATGGATAAATAGATGGATGGATGGATGGATGGACGGACGGACGGAAGGACAGATGGACGGAGGGAGGAAAGAAGGACAGACAGACAGACAGACAGACAGTCAGACAGACAGACGGATAGATAGATATATAGATAGATAGATAGATAAATAGATAGATAGATAGGAAATGAAGCAGATATATAGATAGATAGATAGATGAATACATAGACAGGATAGACAATATAGACAGGATAGACAGGATAGTCTGAATAGTCAAGGTAGACAGGACAGACAGGATAGACCTGTTACACAAGCAGGATAGACAGGATATACGGTATAAACAGTATTGACAGCATAGACAAGATAGACTGGATAGGCAGGAATGAAAAGATAGACAGCAAAGACGGAATAGACAGGATAGACACGATAGACAGCATAGACAGGACAGAGGAGATTGACAGGATAGACAGGATAGACGAGATTGACAGGACAGACAAGATAGACAGGATAGACATGATAGACACGATAGACAGCATAGACAAAATAGACAGGATAGACGCGATAGACATAGTAAAATTGGAGGATAGACAGGATAGACAGGATAGAATAGACAAACCGGATAGACAGGATAGACAAGATTGTCAGGATAGACAAGATAAACAGGACAGACAGTATAGTCAATATAGACATTACAGACAGGAGAGACAGGACATATTTACATATATGGATAAATGGATACGTAAAAACAGACAAACAGACAAACAGACAGACTGATATATAAAGAAAAAAATAGATAGAAATTAGACAGATAGATATATAGATAGATACAAAAATAGAAAAATTGATCGAACTTTATTAATGTGGATAGATAGACTATTGGATTGTGGATGGATGAATGGGCATTTGATTTGATGAATGGATGAAAGTTTGAATGAATGGATGGATAGATACATGGACAATAATTGTTTATATGTGACCACGAATGAGAAAAGGGCACTTCTGTCGCAATTATTGATTTTGAGTTATAAGCCAAAATAGCTAATTTAGCGATCACTCGTCCAAGACGACATTTTACTTTCTTTATGATTATAGGTGACTTACCCTTCCTCTGATATAGTCTAAAGTCTTCTAGCAAGGTTTACTGCACTCGTAGGAGACGTTTTATGTGACCGTGCATCAGCCATTGCTGAATACACGGAGTAGAAACAACGAAATGTAATGCGGACGCTAACGGACGAGTCGATAGCAACGCATAGCAACATACTTTCTTTATTAATTTTACTATCATTAAACAATAAACAAACAACATTTAAACTGAATCTCTTAATGAAGATTGTCTCAGTAATGATGAAGAAGGTATTGGTGATGATGAGAAAGGTCTCAGTAATGATATACCCCCCGTGATTTTTATACTCTAAAAGAAAAGCCTAAATAAAAGATTAATTTGTTCAAATACATGTGTTTTATTGTTTCATTATTAATACTACTTACAAATATTATTTATATAACATTAATTTTACACTTTGGTCTATTAATATAAACAATGAGGAATAGCTTTAAAACAATTAAGCTTATAAATAACTATAATGATCACACTTAACTCGTTGCGTGCCACGCGCCTATTTATAGGCGCGTTATTCAATTAAATTGTATTATTGACCAGTGCCACGCGCCTATATATAGTAACAGGGGGAAACCAATGTTTATACAGAGCAACCACATTGTAGAAACTCATTGAAGTGTCAAAAATATATAAGCATCTGTAACAATGAATATCATGGCTTTTTCAACTTCTGTTGTACTGGAAATGATTGGTGATTGGAGGTCTGATGAAGAGACTAGTAACAATGAGAATGATATAGGTACATAATTATACATAAAACTAAATAAGAAAACAATAAACAATTACTATATTCAAGTAATATTACATAATGGTCATAACATATGAAGGAGTTCTTGTTGACCAATTAACGAGGGACTACATCCAACAATCTGTTCGTAAACCTCTAGCAGGAAGACCCCGTTCTTCATTAGAGAATCAGCCTGAAAGACTAGATTGAAGAAAACATTTCCTTGCTAAAAGAACAGTAAAAGAGCAGTATGAATGTATACTTTGCAGCAAATCTACTAAGAGAAAGAGAACCCTTTACCATTGCAAAACATGCCAAGACCATCCCCCTTTATGCCCTATCCGTTGCTTTGAAAATTACCACAAAATAGTCTATATAAGCTCCCATATCATATAAGCGACTCTCTAGTTACTAAACTGTACATTTACGTTATTTCTTTGGTTTAATATTTAAAATTAACAAATACACAATGAATTACAACAATACTATCAATTTTTCAAAGATTACTTACCTCGTAGCTGAATATCACTCTACATATCGATAACTGAAGTGATACAACCAGTCTTCATGTTTCCCAAAGGTCTATCAAACGTCAGAGAGTAGGAAAATGGCCTTACAAGACGTTACAGACTTAGAAAATACCCGCAAAAGCAGAGCATCTGAAACGTTGACCTTTCTTTCTGACCACAGGAATTAATTTGGTATTGGGGAATTACCCCACAAAAATTAATTAATTTTTTAATGGCACGCAACGAGTTAACCTAAGTAAGTAAATCTACATCATAATCACATCACTTTCAACAGTCTGATGGTATATATATATATATACAGACTTACATATACATATATACAGTTAAACATCAATAATAACAACAGAATTTAATTAAATGTTACTCACTGTTTATATCTGTCCACTTTGGCTGTGATTGCTGATGAATACTCGCTAATCTGGAAGTGAACTACAATATTTCAACTATGTTGTAGTTTAAAAAACGATTACAAACTATCTAAATGCTAAAATAAACCTTTAAACTCTCTCCAGCCTCTTCTTTCTGTACCACATGCTTATGTAAACGGAATGTAACACGGAAACATGTAAATAATTTAGAAAGGGCTTTTCTAGGCATTTCAATTATTTTAGCTGTCAAACTTTGAGGGTGTGTAAGTACTCAACAGAGCGTGCAATTGCAAAATCGAAACCACCAGGATGTAGGTAAGAAGATGGAGATTCCAACGATACCAATAACTCAATTTTCAATTTTTGCGACATAATTCCCAATATTAACTGAGCAAATGTTTGGACGTTAATTTTTAGAAGAAAGGGGGGAAAGACTAAAATACGTAATTTAGTTCAAAACTAAATATGTTAATAGTGATTTGTGATAATAATAAATGAAAGACTGAACAGCGGTTGATGGAAATTCATAAGTTTTGAAACTTACTGAGAAATTATTATGAAAACACTATACTTGAGGTGCTATATTTCAGTACTAAATAATATTCTATCAAATTCCTTCCTTGTACTCACATTTTAAACATTATTAGAAAGCATACGAAGGAATGTCTTGGAAGTGACAGCAATCAGAATTAACCTGACCTCTACGGAGGACCTGGAGTGTGGAACAAATATTAACTAACATAACATTCAACAGCTCACTCTATAAAATACAATTTGCACTCTGAATGTGTAATGTTACCCTTAGTAGCTATCTACAGAATGGGAAGAGAATGTCTGACATATTCATTGTAAAATTACTAGTACCAGTTGTAAGTCCTCAGAAACATTGTAGAAAGGATTTCCCTTTCAACACAGCCAGTATATTCTAGTAAGAGGAAATGGAGTTAAATTTTAATGATAACTCACAGGTTTACTTCTCAATCAGCAATCACTATCAAACATTTCTGTCATCTTAAAATGTCCATCTGAACAATGAACACACCCACCATTTTCAGTTAATTAATAATAGTTATTGGTAAAATTAATTAACTAGTAACAGTAATAAACTAATTAATTTTATTGCTTCACTGTTTAATTAACAGTTTAAATAATGATACAATTAATTAAACTCTCAATAAATTAATATTTAATTACTTATTACTATAGATAATTACTGTTGATAAAATTAAAAGAAGATTTCATATTATTAACACAGATAGTATCACTTATTATTAAAAGTATTTCGAGAATGAGAACTACTCTGCAGCGTCGTTCCACTGCTAGAATACAGCAACCTCTTGTAAATATAAACTGTGCGAGAACAGCAAGAACTACCAAGAACTACCACGAAGCACTGTGACAAATGCTTCGTATATGCATGTTTATATGTGTATTATAACATTGTTATTGTACTGTTATACTGCACAGTATAACATGGTTATAAGCTGGATTGATAACAGCTTACAGGCAGCATATAAGCTATATTTTTATAACAGGATTATTCTACAAGTATCCTACAGTAATAAAACAAAGTATATTTCAATGATATTTTTCTATATATCTTAATGATACTTTTTGTATAACACATACCAATAATGAAGAAATGAAAACTAAGTATATCACTGATGTCAAAACAAAAAAAAGCATATTTGAATCTTAGTTTTGTTTCTAATTCTTCAGGGTATGACTCAGATAAACAATCTTCACTGATCATCCATAGTCCGTCAGATATTAGTACTGGTGGTTCTCTTACAACTACCTCCCCTAACTTTCGTGAAAATGCTTTTGCTTTGGTCTTTGGATCCTTTTTCGAATAGCGTTCATCAAACATATCCAAAAAATTGTTAAATTCTTCACTGCTCCATGATGGCTGATGCCGGATCCTCTTCTTCTTCAGACATCATGACAGGTTGCACTAATTTCCACTTCTCCTTCTCTTTTTCTGTAACAATTTTCGATCGTCGCTTAAATGTCTTGTATTTAAAACGAGAATTTTAATTTACATTATCAAAAAAAAGTGGGGCACGTACCCTTTGTTGTTTTGAGCAGATTCTCTTTTTCTCCATTATAGCAGGGTCCTTTGATCATTCAATTTGAATAAGTGTTTTTTTGTGTGTTAGACAACCAGCTGAAAATATTAAATTAATATAATTATAACAAAACATTTTATATCAAAATACCATTATTTGATTCTTGCTAATCTTTTCTGTGCCTATTTTTTGAATTATCTTAGCGACAACCCCACGATTGTAAGAACTGTTCAATCTAAAATAAAGGTATAAACTTGTGTGTGTAATTATTACACTTTTTTACCTTTCATTAGGTCTGATCTTTTCTGGTGTAGCTAGACACCCATTGAAACTTCGTATTTCAAGCTAATGCAAATGGAAGTCAAGACCAGTCAATGTAAAAAGACAAATTATATATACCTGTATTTCGGGAGGAGTTCACCGCTTTCTACCAGCAGAATCATTTGATCCTTCTGTTGATGATGACTCTGTAGACATGCTGGATGACAACTCACTTGTCATTTTATCTTGCCATTCTTCTATCATACCAATACAATCTGTTAAATCGCAAATTTGGTTATGTATATCAGTAAACATTTTGTTAACTGAAAACTCCATTGCTTTGATCATTTTCTTGATTTCGTTTGTGCCTGATTGGAATGGAGAATTATCATATTGTACTTCATCATCATCATCATCATCCTCACACCCATTTTGCGTTTTCCTTTGTCCAGCACCTCTCCTGGTTGATAATGCCATTCAGCTAAACTATTATGCAATTCATCCATCCTTTGCTCAGAGTACAAACTATTTGCCAATTGCCTTCTAATACCACCATATGAATCACGTACGGTATTGGGTGTTAGCCTCGGGTGCACTGTTGCTAAGTTGTCACTAGACAATCCTTGTCTTGTGTTGGTGCTCATCGCATTACTACTATGTGATGATCCAGGTGTAAATGTATTGCGTCTGGATTTGTTTCCATAAAACGAACGAGATGACTTGCCTGTGTTAGGCTGAACTAGTGAATGTAGTAACAAGGGACGAATGTGGGAAATCAACTGAGTCATCTTCCAACACAGCTAGCATTCGCTTTTTAGACCATTGTCCAGGGCTCACAAAATCCATTTTAGAACGAGAAGTCATCTAAGTGAAAGTCAGTAAAAAATAAAAACACAGCTTGTCCCATGCATCTCACGTGTAGATACTCTATATAATTAATTATTATTATTATTATTATTATTGGTAAAATGGCTGAGAAAACGAAAAGACCTAGAACACAGGGCAAGCGTTGCAAGAAAGTACTCTCCTATTCTACATACCTTCGTCATCGATCTATGCCGTACTGTCCGGGATATACAGAGCCAATTCCCCAGAAAACTGATAATAATATAAAGGAAATTGACCTTGAAGACACTGATGAATCAACTCCAAATTGTAATCTTGATGATATGAACAAAGAAAACTACCAGACGTCGGCAAATGATGATGATGACTGTAGTGATGTCAGCTCTTCAGTTTCAGAGTATAATTCAGAGTCTGATGGTCCTGAAGTATGGAGCTCTGATGATAATGATGAAGCTCATGGAAATGATGAAGATACTAGGATAGAATCTCAAAGCAGTATTGAAACATGTAGAATCTCTAGAAAAGCGGAACAGTTTGTGTGGATTATTTGTTTTCTTTATATCTCTCCTGCAGCTCAGTTATCAGCTTTCAGAGCGTGGTGCTCAGATGATACAGAAGTTCATGAAGATGCTGTTCAAAACTCTGGCTCTTGTTACAGATAATGTGTTGATTACTATGGTTTCATTGATTTTACCATTATCGCTGTATTCTGGGAGAAGAATGATCTATCTTGACACAAAAATGAAGGATTACGTTGTTTGCACAAAATGTCATGCACTTTATGATCTAGATGAGCTCATTAAAGTGAACCTGTTTGGACAGGATTTGCCAAAATGCACTATTATTTATTTTCCAAACCACCGTCAGTTGTTTCGAAGGACAAAATGTGTTTGAAATTTGCTGAAATCAACAAGAGTAGGCAAAAAAGAACAGTTGATTCCTTGTAAGCCGTATGTCTATAATGGAGTGACCTCGACTTTGCAGATGTTCCTGAACAGACCGAATTTCTTGTGTATGTGCCAACATTGGCGCAATAGGAGAGTTTCTGAAGATATGTTACATGATGTTTATGATGGGCAATTGTGGAAATTTTTAAAGGAAGAAGCAAATTTGCTATTGATGATGAATGTTGATTGGTTTTGACCTTTTAAGCACATACAATATAGTGCTGGAGTTATTTACTTAGTTATTCAGAATCTTCCTCGTTCAATTAGATTTAAGCCAGAAAATGTTATACTTGTTTCTTGCATTCCTGGGCCTAAGGAGCCTAAGAAGAATATCCATAGTTATTTAAAACCTTTGTGCGATCACTTTGGAAAGGAGTATGGATTAAATGTAATGACGTTCCTCTTGGTCATGTGCATGTTAGAGTTGCTTTATCTTATATTTCTTGTGACCTACCAGCAGTTCGTAAGATCTGTAGTTTCTATGGATACCAAGCGAGTAGAGGATGCTCAAAATGTATGAAGAAGTTTGAAATTCGAGTGTCAGACAAACCAAACTATGGAGGATTTGATGTAATTAAATGGACTAATTGTAATCACAAGAATCCTGATGGATTGTTTGTTGCAAATAATGACAATAATCTTTTTTGCCTCCCATCATCATTTAGTGCCCTTCAGGCAAGTTGTCAAAAGCCTGTCCTTCCTGGTAAAGAGAAATTCTTTTCTGAACCGACATACACATGGTTACAACAAGTGTATGATAAAATCTACCCTGATGATGACATTGAGTTCGTTCCAAGATGATATATTGAATACAAGCAAGTAGACGTTTTCAGTGAGCTTTTCAACTCCTACAAAGCTGGCAAGAACAAGTTCTCAAATGTAGCAGCCATTTGGAAAATACCGGGTGCTATTATCCAAACAGTACAAGCAGGAATTTCTGATGTCAGGTTCAGTATTTCTTCACTCATGCTTTGCAGTTAATTGGGCAGGATGTTAAAAAAATCATGCATTTGCATATGTGCAATGGTTTCAAGACCATCCTTGCAAGTTTCATTATGGCAATAACTTGTTTCTTTCAATTACTCTCTTTGATAGTGATGACTTTTCCAATATTATACCTTTAAGCCGTTTAATTGCTTGTTGTACATTCACAATTCACAAGTGTAGAGGAAACATTTGATTATGGTATTGATAAGATTAATATCAATATACCAATGACATATAAAGTTTACTTTTGATTCACAAAGAATTAATGATTAAAAGGCAATAATCATTAGCAATTAATAGTAGTATTAAATTAGTTTTGGGAACCACTTAAAGCTAGTTTAACCATTTTTTCTGAACGACTTCTTCCCTCATAGAGTTGATTCCTCCAATAGTCTCGCACTACTTCCACTTTATTACTTTGCATGTCACGGTAGGTACAAGCATCATTTAAAGATTTACATTTCTCAATTTTAAGAGATCGTAGCATTCTTTGAACACCTACTCGTTGTATTCCTCTAATTCCGAGATTATCAAGTTGTTTACCTTCATCACCTTCTTCACTTTTTACAGTGGGAAGTAATAGCACATTTGTAGATGATTCTGATTCCTTTACTTTATCTTCATACAGCCTGCTTAAGACCATTTTGAAGCAGTCCTTTGCATTACTTGTCATTTCTTTTATCCTAGCTTCTTGAATTTGAACATCTTCTTCTTGCTCTAATCTATGCTCCTCGTCTAGCGCCTTTTCATAAGCTTCACGTCTCTTTCTCCATCTTGCACACAAACTTTTATAGACCAAACAGCTTTCAGCAGATCTTTGAAGTGCTTGTCTGCCTTGTCATCAATAATGCGGCTGTGTTCAACAGCCGTACCTTCAATGTTCTCGTCATGAAAACTGTGTTCAACAGCGTATTCAGAGTGAGTTCCATCAATAGTGTGTCCACCAGTAGATTTTAAGTGCTTGCTATCTTCAAGATGATCATCATAGTCCCTGGCTTTGAATACTTTCTTTAGTTTTCGATCTTTAAATTTCTTCCTTCTTTCCCTCCTAGCCTGTACACTCCTCTTTCTCTTGACAGATTTCTTCTGCAAAACAGGGTTTAAACATAAACGTTAGAAAAAGGACAGTTAAGTTTGAACACATACTGAAACTTTATCAGGAGTTGATTCTATTCCACTGTCATGATAATCCTCCATTTTTCTTACTTCCCATATTGCTCCGCCCTTATATGCATGCATGTGGTCTTCAACACTGCACCAGCTGCATCAGCAAAGACATTAGACTGTTTAGGAGTTGCGAGAACAAGAGCTAGATTATGAGTGGAAAACTTCTCAAAAAGAAGCCTATGCAGGTAAATTTTAGTTTTAGCAGTTTCAGTACACAAACTTACAAGGGAATAACCCTAGGAATCATAGGAATAACATAGCAAAATTATTACAATGTGCCTAAGTTGGAATTGTAGTTACTCAGTATGAAAATTGGTAGATTACTGTAGTCTAATGTTCTGTTCAAGATGGTATATTCAATTGACTCTGGACATACTATATAATGTAAAATTGCTCTTTTATTTAAGTTGGTATGTTGAATTGACTCGTCACAGACCGGGACATTGGCAGATTACTGTAGTATAATGTGTTGTGTAATTGCCCTTTTTTAAGTTGGTATGTTGAATTGACTCGTCACAGAGAGGGACATTGGCAGATTACTGTAGTATAATATGTTGTGTAATTGCCTTTTTTTAAGTTGGTCTGTTCAATTGACTCGTCACAGAGCGGGACATTGGCAGATTATTCTAGCATAATATAAAATTGCTCTTTTATTTAAGTTGGTATGTTGAATTGACTCGTCACAGAGAGGGACATTGGCAGATTACTGTAGTATAATATGTTGTGTAATTGCCTTTTTTTAAGTTGGTCTGTTCAATTGACTCGTCACAGAGCGGGATATTGGCAGATTACTGTAGTAGAATGTGTTGTGTAATTGCCCTTTTTTAAGTTGGTCTGTTCAATTGACTCGTCACAGAGCGGGACATTGGCAGATTATTCTAGCATAATGTGTTGTGTAATTGCCCTTTTTTAAGTTGGTCGGTTGAATTGACTCGTCACAGAGCGGGACATTGGCAGTTTACTCTAGTATAATGTGTTGTGTAATTGCCATTTTTTAAGTTGGTCTGTTTAATTGACTCGTCACAGAGCGGGACATTGGCAGATTACTGTAGTATAATGGGTTGTGTAATTGCCCTTTTTAAGTTGGTCTGTTCAATTGACTCGTCACAGAGCGGGAAATTGGCGGTTTACTCTAGTATAATGTGTTGTGTAATTGCCATTTTTTAAGTTGGTCTGTTTAATTGACTCGTCACAGACCGGGACATTGGCAGATTACTGTAGTATTATGTGTTGTGTAATTGCCCTTTTTTAAGTTGGTCTGTTCAATTGACTCGTCACAGAGCGGGACATTGGCAGATTACTGTAGTATAATGGGTTGTGTAATTGCCCTTTTTAAGTTGGTCTGTTCAATTGACTCGTCACAGAGCGGGACATTGGCAGTTTACTCTAGTATAATGTGTTATGTAATTGCCATTTTTTAACTTGGTCTGTTTAATTGACTCGTCACAGACCGGGACATTGGCAGATTACTGTAGTATTATGTGTTGTGTAATTGCCCTTTTTTAAGTTGGTCTGTTCAATTGACTCGTCACAGAGCGGGACATTGGGAGATTACTCTAGCATAATGTATTGTGTAATTGCCCTTTTTTAAGTTGGTCTGTTCAATTGACTCGTCACAGAGCGGGACATTGGCAGTTTACTCTAGTATAATGTGTTGTGTAATTGCCCTTTTTAAAGTTGCAATTGACTCATCACAGAGTGGGACATTGGCAGATTTCTGAAGTATAATGTGTTGTGTAATTGCCCTTTTTTAAGTTGGTCTGTTGAATTGACTGGTCACAGAGCGGTATACTGGCAGATTACTCTAGTCTCTAGTATCTTGTTTCAGTTTTTTATGACTGTTGTCAATATAAAAATGGTAACTATTACTAAATTCCTCTATAATAATGTAACTGTCTACACACTCAAGATAACCGTAATTCTGTTTTCTTTTTAGGGGCAGCCAAGTTTGTGAAATTGATGAAGTTAAAAGCCAAGCTACTAGTTAACTTCAACTATTTTGTATTATATCGTTATAATAGTGTTATTCTTAAGTTTATATTGCTTGTTATTGTTATTTTCTTGTTATAATGTTTAAGAAAACAGACAATGTAATATAATTGTGTTATAAGCTAGTTATACAGTGAAAGTTATAAGAGGGTGCTATAACAGTAAAATATCATTGTTATAAGATTATGAAGATAACATATTATAACTGCCTTTTTTCACAGTGAAGTATCAAGAACTACCAAGAACTACAAGAAATGAAAGAACTACAAGATCACAAGAACTATTACGACATAAATAATATTGTCAACTACAAAAGCTGCAGCAAGAACAACCACAACTATGAAGAACTTCAAGAACTACCAAGAACTACCAAGAACTACCAAGAACTACCAAGCATTACCTACAACTACAAGAACTACCAAGAACTAAGAACTACATATCACATGAGAAGAACTACATATACGTATTAACCCTTTACCGACGAATGTTGCAAATATGCAACATTTGAATAATGCATTAATTAACGAATGTTGCAGATTTGCAACATAAATTGTAAAAGGCAAATATATGATAAAATCTTTAAATATAGAAGAAACTAACAAGCACACACTACGAAGAAAACATTTAGTTAGTTTAAATTAGTGAAAACGTCAGATTCCAGGCCAAACAAAACTGATAAAGACGCTAAGTATGGACGTCGCCGCTAACTACTGCAGTTTCAAACACTCGTCTTGCTGCTTTCCTGCTGCTAACGAAGCATGTTTTTGGTATCAATGGCTTTCTTAGAAAGTCTTCTGTATAACTAAGTGAGTTAAAAGTAACGGTTGCTTAAAATTCAGGCGTTATACAGACTAGACAAAAAGTGGGCGTTGCCCGTCGACTACTATACTTACAAACGTTCGCCTTTCTCTCTTCCTGCTGATAGCGAAGCATACATTTTACATCAATGGGTTTGCTAAAGACTCTTCTTTTCACAAAGAAAGTTAGAATGTTGAGACTTATAAAATATGAGAGTTATAGTGTTGAAAAGTTATATAGATATTAAGTGCTCCGCCCACACAAAAATTTTTAATTAAATTGTGGTTAATAACGAAAACGCTAATTTCAATTATAGCCGGTAAAGGGTTAAATGTGAATGGAAAACATAAAATGTTTAACTTACCAATAGAGAATCTTCTCGGAAATTGTGTACAGACGAGGTCATGCACTTGAGATACTAGACTTGGGAGAAAACTAAATACATCGCATTTATAATTGTGATAAATTAAGGGATATACAAATGATGGCAGAGTGCTTGACGGTATAAAAAACTTACGACACAAACCGAATAACCATCTTCTTTTTACAAGAAACGACGTTGGACAGACTCTCAATATGGAAACAAAAAGCATTCACTCATCTTGGATGAAATGGATCACTCCTATGATATGAAACTTTGGGGAAAAAATAACATGTATAATACTGCCTCAAAAGATATATTGAGTAAATTAATGGTGGAATGGACTACATAAACTTATACGACTACTTAGTAAAACTAGTTATATATAAATCAACTTAACTTGAATGAAGTCTAAGCATAAGAATCGGTCCAATACACCTGGCATCGACCTAAAACCTAACTTGGGAAGCAAATTCAACATATTAACTAGTGCACATTTGTTATAAAGAATGAATGAATACACAAATGATGGAAGTGGTTTGGATTGGTATATACACGTAACTTACGGCACCGAACAATTAACTCTATTGCAGAGTAAAATTACATGGAACAAAAATGAGAAATACCTCAAACTGTGTACACATTGAAATCAGTCCTCATCGAACAAATGGACTCCTCCTATGAAACCGAACTTGGGGAAATAGTAAACATACTAAATACTGCATTTAGAATTGTAATCAGTACATGAATGATGGAAAGTATTACATAAACTAATTAGTCTCATACGCTTACCGAGTAAGGTTCGTAATGAGAACAGATAAATAACTTAGAGACTGAATACTGGAGTCTGCATAAGTGACGGAAAGAATGATGCACAGATTGTTTGAGGGACTAGCAAATGTAGTCTAGAGAACTTAAATGCCTGTAGGTTGCAAATATGACAAGGTTGACTGGAGACTGCAGACATCTGAATGGAAACAGCTGAATTCATGTGTTTAGTGATTGGAGAATTCACAAACAATGAGAGTGGAAATTCGAAAATAAAACTCCAGATTTGACGATAATGTAACATGGAACTTGCACTCTTCACGTGGATATGGACACCCGAATTATTGAGACTGGATGATTGATGAGACTTGAGACTTGACTTCAGTGGGTGAGAATCAGTCTAAACCCTTCATGAGAGTTGTAGTTGGAGTCATTACGAGCATTCAACGCCGCGATTCTTAGGAATGAATCTCAGGATGTCTTCACTTCGTCTTCCCAATAGTAGTTCCTATGAGAATTATAAAATAAGTAAAATTGCAATCTAACGCTCTCAAATCAGTGTACAAATTACATATGGTGTGATTTTACAAGACAAGAATATTTTCCTATCTAGCAAGAACAAGAACTATGAAGAACTAATACTATAGCCGAGTAGCAAGACGTTGGTATATTACAAGACTATCAAGAAATTTTACTACAATCAAGAAAGAAGACGTTGATATGCTACAAGATCACCGTACTAGCTCTCCTTTAAGTCTCAACTGATGAATGTAATACACATATTGATGATATGATTTCAATAAAGAATGAATTATAAATGAAAGTTGGAATAACTCACGTATTACAACATCACTCCATTTTATGTTGATTGGATTCATTAAACCTAAACATGTAACCTGGTGAAAAGGAACAAACCAATTCATTTGTGCAATTATAATTGTAATCAATGAATGATTAAATGAGTGCTGGAGTACCAAGCAAATATCATGCATAAATTTATCCACAAACTTATAATATCAGCCCGAAAATTAATGTGATTAGATGTGAGTTGCTAGTACTCATGATGAGACTTCATTATGATTCGCCTAAATGATTTGTCTGGAGGACATCATGAAGAGGGATGAGAATTGGAAGATATAATTGAAGTTTAAGCTGTAGAAAAAAGGAGATTGGAATAATCGTCAAAAGTCACAAGTTGTCATAAACAGTCATGAATACTCACAATAAATTGTCAAGAGGAGGAGTCACTATAAGATAGGAGTTAGGGGGAGGAGTCATCGAGAAAGGTTCAAAGGACTGTGAAATCTACTTCATTTATAATTATAGTGAATAGTGATTATATGAAATATCTACAATACATCCTTACCAATACTGACCTAATGAATGCTTCATGTAAAGTTTTACATGAGACTAACTTGGGGGATAGATTTAATAAAACGCATGTTAGCGGAATGCTAATCCTGTTGGATAGTGAATTTACAATAATGACTAAATATATGAAATTTAGTAGAGTGTGGAATTTTAATTCATAAACCTTACTGAGTATTTGTTTTAAAATCATTCATTTTTGAGAGACTTAATGGAGCAGGAGGAACTATAAACTCTTTAATATAAAAGAAACCATAATTTAATTAATTGAATTTTAAGGAAATCTAAACATTTTAACGAGTGCATTTATTATTATAATGAATTATTCTATGACCAAGGGAAATAAAATCGCGTAAACAGAATATGAACAACAATTGAAATTTGCAGAATTTCATCTACGAAAAGTAATGTACAAGAAATAAGAAGCAATTCAAATATAAATTAACGGTCTCAAATCAGTGTGCGATGAATACATTCTATCTCACAAGAGAAGAATAAGTTCGTAACTAGTGAGCTCCTCAGAACAACTAACGAGGAAATGACATGTTACTAAACAGAAAGTGGTAGGTTAAAAGACGAGTAGGTAGGTAGGTAGGTAGGTAGCTAGGCAGGTAGGCACGTAAAGCTTCAAAATTCGGATTCAGAGTTTAAGGTTTTGGGTTTTGGGCTACAGGTTGAGAGATAAATAAATAGATTGGTAGTTGACAAATACAGCAATAGAAAGGGAGTTAAAAGCATAAATTGATAGATATATAAATGCTATGATATATATATACATATTCTAATAAATACATACATAAAAAGTTCATAGATACATAGGTAGAATGAGACAGACAGACTGACAGACGGAAAGACAGACAGACAGACAGAATCACAGACAGACAGACAGACGGACAGAGTGTCAGACACTCAGACAGATAGATAGGTAGAGAAATAAATAAATACATAGAAAGTTAAAAATACATATAGATAGATAGATATATAGGTAGATATGCAGATAGATAGATAAATAAATAGATGATAGAGGTATAGAAAAATAGATAGATAGATATATAGATATATAGATAGTTAGATAGGTAATTAAATTGATAGCTATATATTTAAAGTGATAGATTGATGGATAGATCGATAACTAAATAAACAGGTAGATATTTAGATAGATAGATACATACATACATAGATATATAAATAAATAGATAGATGCATATCTCCGAATTTAGTTTGACACATATATACGACATCAATACATAGATAGAAAAATAGATAGAAACGTATATAGATACTGGATAGATAGACAAACAGATATATACTTCGTTAGATAAATACAGATAGACAGATAGATAGATAGATAGACAGACAAACAGACAGACAGACAAAAAAAGAGACAGACAGACAAACAGTCAGACCGACAGATATAAAGACACACAGACAGGCAGACAGACAGAGAGACAGAGAGACAGAAAGAAAGTCAGACAGACAGACAGAAAGACAAAAAGACAGGCAAACAAAGAGACAGACAGAGAGTAACACAAAGAGAGGGACAGAGAGACAGGCAACCAGAGAGACAGGCAAAGAGACAGTCAGAGAGACAAATAGAAAGATAGATAAATAGAAAGAGACTTGAATAGATAGATAAATAGATAGATGGATAGACAGATAGAGAGATAGATAGATAGTTAGATAAATAGATAGATATATAGATACTAATATAGATAGGTATATAAATAGACACCTACAAAAATCAATTGATAAATATGAAAGATATCAATACATAGATAGATACTTATATAGCTAATTACATAGAAGAAAGAGAGACAGATACTTCGTGAGATAAATAGAAATAGATAGATAGATACAAAAATAGATAGATACATAGATAGAAAGATAGAAAGACAGATAGAAAGACAGATAGAAAGATAGAAATGGATGGATGGATGGATGGATGGATGGATGGATGGATGGATGGCCTGATGAGTGGATGGATGGATGGATGGAAGGATGGATGGATAGATGGATGGATGGATGGATGGACGAATGGATGGATGGATTGATGGATGGATGGATGGACGTATGGAAGGATGGATGTATGGATGGATGGATTGATGGAAGGATGGATGGATGGATGGATGGATGGATGGATGGATGGATGGATGAATGGAGGGATGGATGGATGGTTGGAAGGTTGGATGGATGGATGGATGGATGGATGGATGGATGGATGGATGGATGGATGGATGGATGGATGGATGGATGAATGGAGGGATGGATGGATGGTTGGAAGGTTGGATGGATGGATGGATGGATGGATGAATGGAGGGAGCCAATAATGGATGGATAGATAGATACATGGACAATAAATGTTTATATATGTGACCCAGTCTTAGAAAAAGGCCATTCTACCGCATTTCATGAAAATTTATTTATTGTTGATACGAAATTATACATTACCTTGGCTACATCATGACGCTTGAAGCGAGCGGATACGACATTCCTGTCACGAGTTATTACAATTAAAATGCCACTGTCCTGGAAACCAATTATTTCAGAAAGAATGCTGTAATTGCAATTAAATCTGCTGGTAGATTAATTCCGTATACTTCCGTGTACGTGTGGATTGTTGCCATTTTGTTTTTGAAGTTCTTTCAGATATCTTATTTTCCTTCATAGAAGGTTAGTTATTTTTATTACTATTGTGATAATATAATATTATGGATGTATGTGGATGTGTGTAAAAAGTAAAAAGTAGCATTATCCGACGATATCAAACTCGTTGGTTACAGGTCCGACGATTATGACCTGGACGTCCACAGTTGGTGCATATTCGTGCTCGCTTGGCTGGAGGACTAGATTCTGTTTGTTCTTGAGTAGTGTGACTGTTATGAGAGGCTGTTGTTGATATTTGCCTTGATCCACCACGATTCGGAGATGACACGGGACTGACTACTGGAGTGATATCAGGAGTTCGGTTTGACCTTGGGACTTCTGGCAGAGGGCAGGTTATATCTTTAAAACCTAATCCACAGAATGGCCGTATCTTATCATAAAGATACTATTGCCTATCAGCTGACAGTCCTGATGGTTGAAGAACTGGGGGCAAATCTGTCGCAATGGGTTTCCACTGGTTTTTGAGCAGCTTAATGGTTTCACCAGGGCTATCACTGTACTCTTTACATATTACTTCACCAGGCTTTGAGGAAGAGAAAAGAAATTGGTGATACTTTTTTATACCTGAGAGTTTCTTAAATCTCTCAACAAAATAGGACAACCAATCATAGGTTGGGACAAACACCTCTCCAGCTTCATTACCCACCAATCTTGCTTTGTTGACACTAGCAGACTGTTCAACAACTTGAACGATATCATTCAAACACTGAACATGTGTTCGTCTGAACCTCTGTTTTAATAAACCGAAACAAGAATCCGGGGTAAACTTGGTGTGACCCACCAACATAAACGAGAGTGTAATACTTTCGTTAAGGCCTGTCATTACTCTCCATGCAAGGTACTAAAGAAGAAAAGATTTTGCATTGAAGGAAATGTAAGTTTAGATATGGATTATTAGTAATACCTGTATCATTATGTTATTTTTATTCTGCCCAACGCAGTTGTCAGCATGGAGACTCAAACAAGTTGGTTGAACTGGACAACTGGACAGAAAGTTGTGGAGGTAACTGACAACTGCATTGGATCCTTTTCCACAGTCAACAGATTCATCAATTAAGTAGTTTAATTGAAGTGGTAGTCCTTCGCTACAGACTCCAAAAATTCCACATTTTCTCGGAGTAAGAAAATAAATGGGACCCGGTTGCAAAGGGTTAGAAGGAAAATGAACCTATGAGAGTATTAAATACATGTATATTAATGTTTTACTCTTTCTTTTTTTTTTTTAGCATACTTGCTGAGCATAGTCAAAGCTGATATGAAACTGGAGATTGCAAGTAGTAGGGGGGTCGGTAAAAAGAGGTAGATTTGTGTATGCTTCTCGCAACTCATCACTGCTCTGTTTGCATGAAGATTTATAGAATTTCCTCTCGGTAGACACTCTTTCCAAGTGTGCAGTTGCTTCCTTTAGTACCTGTTGAAGTAAGTTGTCCAATTATTATTTTGTATGTCAGTGTATATTTCAAATGTGTGTACCTCCATTTTCTCAACCTCAGATGTGTTGGCGGACATAGTTATGGCATTGGAGTTCCTTTGGCAAGTCCAACAAAGGTCAGACTTTGGTGTTGTTATGACAACATGAGGTTTGTACCTCTGCCAAATGCGACAGAATGACCTGTATGAAGCCATCCGGAAAGTAAGTGTTGCACATGCTTTGACATAACTATCCCAAATGGAACGTTTGGTACATTGTGTAGGTAGGAGCTGAAGGTCACATCTTTTGTAGCCAGGGATTCTTCCTGGAAGGAGAATGGCGTTTGATTCAGCATAGTTAGATATGAATCTGGTGATCTGTTGAAGCTCTTGTGTTGTGAATGCGTGATGTGGCAAGGTTTTTGTGTTACGGTGAACTATTGGGTCTAGTCCATTTTTTAAATATGACTGTTTTACAGTCGTGTATTTTGTTTCACCAATATTATGGATAAATAGGTATGTCTTCTTACAAACCTGCAATATATTCGGCAACATTAGTATAACACACATTCTAAAACACATGTCTCTACCTTCTGTCCTTCATGCATATAGGATGTTGTGTTTCTGCATCTACTCTTGTTTGGATGACGGGGATTGTCAACATCTGCTGATGTTCTAACTGTGGCCATCACATGACCAAAGAGTACATTGTGGAGCTCTGCCCGAGTTAATGACGAGCACTGGTCACGAATTAAAGACATGTGATCTCTGGTAAAAGCTGAACTGCATTCTTTACCATCATACAACCTGCATCCACACCCATTTTCAACGAATTCATCAACCATTTTACTTTCAGATATATCAATCTCTCTCATCTCCAAGTCAACATTCTGTTGTGAGTGGCTACTTGTGGGTCTGTCTTCATTACACTCCTCATTACATCTCACTTCATCACCATCAACATCACCTTCATCATCTAGACCAGTACTATTCTCTGTAACATCGGCCGTCACATCACTATCATCCTTTTCCTTCTCCTCTTCAACAACATCAACAGAACTATCAGTCTCTTCTCCAGAATTTACAACAGAAGTATTGGCAGCCTCAGAATCATAAATGTCACCAAAAAAATCTTCATCATCACCTATTTTGTTTTGCATTATAATTATTGTTATTAGTTACTTATGATATTCATTACTTACTGGGCGGGTCTTCGGAAACAAAGTAGTCGAACACGAAGTTTGTCAAAGCAGACCCGTCATGTTCGTCGAAACGCGGGCAGCAAAGGTCGTTCAGTGCTCTTGCTACTTGAGACTGCCTGTCCATCTCTTCCAAAACAATACTGCCAGCTGCTACAGTAAGCTACTTGTTGCTATGGATATCCGTGTATTGTTCGATTTATATTCCGTGAAACAAATCGTGAACAATCAACGTTTTAAGAGACGAACGTTATATATCAAGTTATAACTCTCAAAGGAATCGTCAGAACAAGGTAATAATATATCAATCGATAGCTAAAAGTATGTAGTTTATCATGATGTAATAAAAAAAATTTCGCGTTCTTATCGAATTTTTCATGTTTTTGTGTATTATACAAAATCAATAATTGCGGTAGAATGGCCTTTTTCTCAGACTCGGTCACATATATACATAGATCAATAGATACGTATATAGGTAGATAGATAGAATGATAGGAAGAGAATTAGATGGATAAATATAAGAATAATTGTTAGTTGTGTACATAAGAATTAGGTCAATAGATAAATACATGCTTAAGTAAATGGATATAAATAAATACAGGATTATAAGAATAGATAGATAGATACAGTATACCCTCACCCATTTGAACTGCTTTACATTTTATCAATGTCTTCTCGATGAGTCGTCTGGTGGATTCCACTTGTGTCTGGGAGGAGAAATCAAATGGAATACATAATATTATTCACTTACTGAATAGAACTCGTAATATGAGCTACAGTTAACTTGTGAAAACATTCACATGACTGAGAAACTTAACTTTGGTAATGACCTAAACATGTTATATAGTTCCTAAGTGCTTATGTGAAACCTGCATTACATAATTCCCAATACTAACTTAGCGAATGTTTGGACGTTAATCTTTAGAGGAAAAGGGGGTAAAGACTAAAATATGCATGTTAGTTCAAAATTAAACATGTTAATAGTGATTTGTGATAATATTAGATGAAAGACTGAAGAGCAGGGGAAGGAAATTCATAGGTTTTGAAACTTACTGAGAATTTGTTATGAAAACACTATACTTGAGGTGCTATATTTGAGTACTAAATAATATTCTTTCTAATCCCTTCCTTCCACTCGCATTTTAAACATTATTTGAAAGCATTCAAAGGAATGTCTTGGAAGTGACAGCAATCACATTTAACCTGACCTCTAAGGAGGACCTGGAGTGTGGAACAAATATTAACTAACATAACATTCAACAGCTCACTCTATATAATACAATTTGCACTCTGAATGTGTAATGTAAATATCTACAGAATGGGAAGAGAATGTTGAACATATTCATTGTAAAATTACTAGTATCAGTTGTAAGTCCTCACAAACATTGTAGAAAGGACTTCATTTTCCACACAGCCAGTACACTTCAGTAAGAGGAAATGGAGTTACATTTTAATGATAACTCACAATCAACCAACTAGCAATCACTATACAATATTTCTCCATCTTAAAATGTCCACTGAACAATGAACACACCCAACTCTCTAAGTTAATTAATAGTAGTTATTGGTAAAATTAATTAACTAGTAACAGTAATAAACTAATTAATTTTTATTACTTCACTGTTTAATTAACAGTATAAATAATGATATAATTAATTAAACTCTCAATAATTTAATATTTAATTACTCTGCAGCTTGTTCCACCGCTAGAATACAGACACCTCTCGTAAATATAAAGTTTGCGAGAACATCAAGAACTATCAAGAACTACCAAGAAGTACCAAGAACTACCAAGAACTACAAGAAATAAAAGAACTACAAGATCACAAGAATTACTACGACATAAAGAATATTGTCAACTACAAAAGCTGCAGCAAGAACTACCAACAACTACAAACAACTACCAAGATATACCAACAACTACCAATAACTACAAGAACTACCAAGAACTAAGAGCTACATATTACATGAGAAGAACTACAAATACATATTAAATGTGAATGAAAAACATTAAATAATTAACTTACCAAGAGATAATCTTCTCGGAATTTGAGTACAGACGAGGTCATGCACCGAAGAAACTAGACTTGGGAGAAAACTAAATACATTATATATGGCATTTATAATTGAGATGAATGAAGGAATATACAAAAGATGGAAAAGACCTTGACAGTATACAAAACTTACGACACAATCCGAATATCCGTCTTCTTTATACAAGAAGCGACGTTGGAAAGACACTCAATGTGGGAACAAAGAGCAATCAATCATCATTGATTAAATGGATCACTCCTATGAAATGAAACTTTGGGGAAAAATAAACATTCATAATACTGCATTTACAGATACATTGAGTACATTAATGGTGGAATGGACTACATAAACTTATAAGACTACCTAGTAAATCTAGTTATATATAAATCGACTTAACTTGACTGAAGTATAAGCATAAGAATCGGTTCACTCCACCTGGCATCGACCTAAAACCTAACTTGGGAAGCAAACTAAACATATTAACTAGTGCATTTATAGCAATAATGATTGAATGAATGAATATACAAATGATGGAAGAGTATACACAACTTACCACACAGACCAAATAACTACCTAGTATATTTCAGAAACGTCTAAGGAGAGCCTCTCAACTCACTGCTAGCCTCCCAAAACAGATCACTCTTATTTGCGGAAATGGACCACTCCTATGAAATGTAACTTGGGAGAAAAATAAACATAAATAATACAGCATTTACAATTATAATTAGTGTAAGAATGGTGGAATGGACTACATAAAATTATACGACTACTGAGTAAAAACTAATGATGACAACATAAAAATCAACTTAACTGGAGTGATATCTAGGGGAAAGAACACAGAACCTTTCGACGACTAAGACTCGCATCGTCCTGAAAACCTAACCTTGGAAATAAACTAAACGTATTAAGTCGTACACTTTTGTAATAATCAATGAATGAATGAATGAATGAATATACGAATATGGAAGAGGGTTGGATTGGTATATACACATAACTTACGGCACCGAAAAAATATCTCTATTGTGGAGTATAATTACAGGGAAAGGCAATGGAAAGAACCTCAAACTGTGTACACAATGCAATTGGTCCTCATCGAACAAATGGACTCCTCCTATGAAACCGAACTTGGGGAAATATTAAACATATTAAATACTGTATTTACAATTGTAATCAGTATATGAATGATGGAAAGTATTACCTAATCTAATTAGTCTCATACGCTTACCGAGTAAGGTTCGTGATGAGAAAAGATAAATAACTTAGAGACTGAATACTGGAGTCTGCATAAGTGACGGAAAGAATGATGCATAGAGTGTTCGTGAGACTAGCAAATGTAGTCTAGAGAACTTAAATGTCTGTAGGTTGCAAATATGACATGGTTGACTGGAGACTTGAGACATCTGAATGGAAACAGCCGAATTCATGTCTTTAGTGAATGGATAATTGACAAACAGTGAGGGAGGAATTTTGAAAATAAAACTCCAGATTTGACGATAATGTAACAAAGAACTTGAACTCTTCACGTGGATATGGACACCCGAATTATTGAGACTGGATGATTGATGAGACTTGAGACTTGAGACTTGACTCCAATGGGTGAGAATCCTTCATGAGAGTTGTAGTTGGAGTCATTACGAGCATTCAACGCCGCAATTCTTATGAATGAATCTCAGCATGTCTTCACTTCGTCTTCCCAATAGTAGTTCCTATGAGAATTACGAAATAAGTAAAATTGCAATCTGACGCTCTGACATCAGTCTACAAATTAACATATGGTGTGATTTTACAAGACAAGAATATTTTCCTATCTAGCAAGAACAAGAACTACGAAGAACTAATACTATAGACGAGTAGCAAGACGTTGGTATTTTACAAGACTATCAAGAAATTTTACTACAATCAAGAAAGAAGACGTTGATATGCTACAAGATCACCGTACTAGCTCTCCTTTAAGTCTCAACTGATGAATGTAATACACATATTGATTATATGATTTGAATAGAGAATGAATTATAATTGAAAGTTGGAATAACTCACGTATTACAACATCATTCCATGATTGGATTCATTAAACCTAAACATGTAACCTGGTGAAAAGGAACAAACCAATTCATTTGTGCAATTATAATTGTATTCAATGAATGATTAAATGTGTGCTGGAGTACCAAGCAAATATCATACATAAATTTATCCACAAACATATGATATCAGCCCGAAAATTAATGTGATTAGATGTGAGTTGCTAGTACTCATGATGAGACTTCATTATGATTCGCCTAAATGATTTGTCTGGAGGACATCATGAAGAGGGATGAGAATTGGAAGATATAATTGAAGTTTAAGCTGTAGAAAAAAGGTGATTGGAATAATCGTCAAAAGTCACAAGTTGTCATAAACAGTCATGAATACTCACAATGAATTGTCAAGAGGAGGAGTCACTATAAGATAGGAGTTTGGGGGAGGAGTCATCGAGAGGTGTATTCATGTGGAATCATCTAGTGGATTAAGATTGTGCGTGGAGGTATTTGGAGGAGTGAATAGGATTACATAATTAAACTAACTTTGGGAAGAACTAAACATATTGTGGAGTGAGCTTATATTGAGTGAATATACAAATGAATGTGTGGAGGAGTGAGATTTCGGAATCTGCAATTTAATTCACTTACAGAGTGGAACACTTATCAGGATCTAAAGCTAATTTGTGGAAACATTACAAGGACTGTGAAATCTACTTCATTTATAATTATAGTGAAT